>CM053029.1:356487816-357107517 GCA_028564925.1 Lithobates sylvaticus | reverse complement strand
TGCTGTCCTGTATGTGGGGTCTGCACTGCTCAGTACATAGAAAGTGATCAGAGAATACACAACAGCTGTTTACACTAAACAAACAGGGGCCCCTGCTACTGACCCCCACACTGTCCTGCCATCAGCTAACACACCACTACCTGCACTTACCCGACTGACATACAAGGAGATCTAGCTGGACTCAGCTACATCATGGAATATTCATGCAGGGAGATCTAGCTGGACTGGAATAATCAAGTCGGAGCCAACTGCATAGTAAATGACAATCCCAGCCCCCTACACACTGTCCTTGCATATACGATCCTATAATAGCTGTACACTGCCTCCCATCAGAACAACTATAAAGGAATGAATGGATCTGCTGCCTTCCATTTCTTCCACTTCTTCCCTCCATAACACACAATGGCCGGGGCTCTGCGCCTGCGCACTGCTCCCTCCCTGTAGGCCGCTGTTAAATACCCCCAAGAAGACGCCGCACAGCGCCTCCCCCGTTCCCATGTGTAGGCCATACCTGCCGGGGTCCTGAGCCTCCATGGTCCTTCTGTCTACAGTGAGGAGTCTGAGACCCCTGAGTTCTCTCGCCGAGGATTCCGTACACACTATGGAAGCACAGGGGTCTCTTCAGCCGTACAAACACACAGATCACACGTCACCGCACCGCCGGCCAACCACAGCAAGACTACGCGGCACGTGATGACATCCAAGGGGGAAGGGGGATTAACTCTCTGCCTACTGGGGTCCACGCTACTGAGGGGGATGGGGTGGGGGGGTCATTGCTGCACCCTGGTCGGCTTGTATTGTACCCCCGTGATTGTGGATTCAGCCACTCACTGCAAATAAACATTCTATATGGAACGTGTACCGAAGGGGAGTTAAATAGACATTGTGTGATGATACGATATGATCACATCTGATTCATAGTATTGATTACCGATCAAACCATCCCTATAGATCTCTATAGACACGACAATGCAGAGCTTGGAGCCCCAGAGCACATAGCCGTGTTTGCTCCTCTAATGGCGGTTACAGTAATGGAGACTATTTGTTGTCCCAGCAAGTAATCAGAACTATAAGCTAGACCCAGACTTACTTCTACTCAGGAGAGCTATGTGGATCTGCTGCAGGATATGAGAGGCCAGGTGGGGGAAGGTGTAGTGCGCATGTCTGTACACCTGTCATCACACCTTCCACTCCCAGGTTGTCACTTTACTGCCTGATCTAAAAATCAAAAAAAAGTGCAGCTTCAATCTGAGACATTGCACACAGGTGTTTGCTTCTCAAAAAAGTGATTTTAAAATTTAAATCATTCTACTGAGACTTGGATATGTTTAAAATAACTGACGCTTTAGTAGGATAACTGCTTCCTCAGTGATCTGCTCCACGTGGCTGAACTGTACATGGATTGGATTCAGAATGAACATTTTATTATTTTTTTTTTTTTTCTTAGAGATCATTCATTCAGTACTTGTCCTCTCTAATCGTAGCCTCGTCACTTTCCCATTGGTCTGCTACACCTATAGATACATTGCTGGTTATAGTAATTGGTGACAAGATGGTCGATTTTTTAAAGCAGAACTTTACCAGCTTGATAAAAAAATAATGTTCTTTAGCACGGAACATACATTTTACAATAACAATTATGCTACCAACATTAGTATGTGCTGTAAATTGCCTCCAGCATTACTCCTGTTTCTTCTTATCAGAGGTTGCCATTTTGTTGAGCAGTAAATCAAAAAGCAGAATTAAAGCCATTGATTTAACAGTTTCAGAAAACAGCAATACTGGTATTCCAGGAATGTAACTAACTGTCACATTTGCCTGTGTCCTCAACCAAACTGTCAAACCATCAAATGGCAGGTGTCATAACTGATCACATTTGGTCGTATTTTGATGGAACAGATTATGAGATTGCATGGTTGAAACTAAGAGGCGATTGATAAGTTATTATTGTATCTTCCAATTATCAATCAAAATTCACTTCTCTGTCTGTAGCATATTGATTGAATTGGTTGATGACTATAGATAGACTATAACTATAGAGAGATTGATCAGAAAAGAAATCAATCATTAAGGCTGGGTTCACACTGAAATCGGATGCAGATGACAGCAGGAGTGCGGTGGGTCCCTGTTCTCCATTTCAGGGACAAATCAGGCCTGAATTTCTGCCTGAAACAGAGCCAAAGACGCATAGGACCCTTGTGCAATGTGCTCCGCGGCCACCCCGGAATGTGTGAACCGTCTCCATTGATAGCCAGGCATAGGGCTCTTTCACACGGGGCGGATCAGTGCAGATCCGCCCCGTGGATAGCCGCTTGCTCACGGGGATCGCCGGAGCGATCTCCGCTGAGCAGGAAGATGACAGGTCCATCTCTGCACTCCGTGCAGGGACGGACCTGTCAGAGCGCCGCTCTCCCCTATGGGGGATCGGGTGACGACGGACCGTAGAGCCCGTCGTCATCCGATCTGCAGACGGATGAAAAAATTGGGTTTTCCTCCGTCTGCAGAAACGGAGCATAGCGGGCACGGACGAGAGCGGGTGTCAGCGGATGCTCATCTGCTGACACCCGCTATCCCATAGGGATACCTGTATGTCCGTTTTTCATCCGAAAACGGATGGATGAAAAACGGACATACGGTCCATCCGTGTGAAAGAGCCCATACTCTCCTGTCATGGGAGTTGGATGAAACCCAGCCTTATTGATGCAGGGTTGGCTACCAATATGGTTTGTTCACGCTATGGGGGTTATTTACCAAAGGCAAATCCACTTTGCACTGCAAGTGCACTTGAATGTGCACTTGGAAGTGCAGTTGCAGCGCTATTGCTTTAGTGGCAGTTTTCGGCCGCTAGCGGTGTGGTTTTAACCCCTGCTAGCGGCCGAAAAAGGGTTAAAACCGCTCCGCAAAGCACCGCTGCAGCGGCGCTTTGCCGGCGGTATAGCTGCGCTGCCCCATTGATTTCAATGGGTAGGAGCGGACTTTTTTTACCGCTAGCAGGACTTTTTTTACCGTCCTGCCAGCGCACCGCTCCAGTTTAAAAGCCCTCCGGCTTTCACACTGGAGTGAATGGGGCCGTTTTTTCCTTTTTTTTTTTTTTTTTTTTTTTTTTTTTTTTTTTTTTTTTTTTTTCCAGGCGCTATTTTTAGCGATGTAGCGCCTGAAAAATGCCCCAGTGTGAAAGGGGCCTAAGGGGTAGATCTGAAATGAGTGGAAGCTCTGCTGATTTTATCATCCAATCATGTGCAAGCTAAAATGCTGTGTTTTTATTTTCTTCGCATATCCCCCTCGGATCTACAGCGACTTTACTTCCAAGTGCACTTGCAGTGCAAAGTGGATTTTCCTTTAGTAAATAACCCCATATGTCTGCTTAGCTGCCTTGATCTGCATAGATCATTGCAGGGCCAACACATAAAAACATTAGTTTTCAATGTGCCCTTTTTCACACCACAATGCTGCATTGAGATGGGTTGTGGTGCATTGCATACAATTAAACTGACATTGATATGCTGTGATGCATTGACTTAAACAAAATGTCTTTTTGTGGCACTTCAATAAAGTTTAAAAGGAAACGGTTCCTCCCTACCTGCCCTGCACTGAAAGGGTATTTTTTTATTTTGTTGTGCCTGGAGTTGGACTTTAGGCTGGATTCACACTATTGGCTGTGGGATCCCTGCATCCAATTCGCATGACTGGAGACTGTGACTGGCTCTCTACGTAGGCCGATTCACACATGTCCGGAGCGGCTCCGGTGCGAATTGCACAGGACTCCTGTGTGTCTTCTAGTTCGTTTTGAGGTCCAAATTCAGTCAAAAATTCAGACTGAAATCAGACCTGAAATGGTGAATGGGGATGCACCAGACCCCTGCTGTGGGCCACTCCATGTTGTAGTGTGAACCCAGCCTAAAAGTGGTTGTAACCCCTTACATATACCCAATGAAGTGACTGGCCTCAGGTGAGACAGAGATGAAACCCTTCCTCCCACATAAGCTGCACCTGGTTATCTGCAGTCCTCTCTTCTCTACATTAAAAGTACAGAATTTATAAAGCTTGTCTGAGGATTCAGAAAAAAAGGGGCAGAGAGCTGAAATCACACACTGCAGAGCTCAGCTCTGAGAGCTCTGATGGCTGATTGGAGGGAGAGACACCTTCCTCCACACAGCTCACAGGAACAGAGCTGAGGCTGTCGCTCTGCTGGAAGTCCCTCCCCTGTCACCTTTTTTTTTTTCTTGGTGTCAGGAAAACTTGTCAGATGTGAGTCATGCTGATGGGAATGAAGCAGCAGACAGATGACATTTAGTGTGCTCTTAAGACAATTACACACTATAGAGGGATATGCTTTGTTCATATTTTATGTCAGAGGTGTACAATCACTTTGAAGTAAAATGTCAGCTAAAGCCTAACTGGTTACAAAAATTCTCTATGCCCCCTCCCTATACGGACTAACCTCTGTAAAGCCTCAGATTTTCAGCAGACCGTTCGTTCGTTTTTTGTTGCACGCTAGTTTCATGTCAAAAGTGAAGAGGTTACTCGCCATACGAAAATTATCGGCTGTTGAGTAAACATATGACAAAAATGTTAGTCTGCACATCCAGCTTTTGTAGGACGAAAAATTGGAATCGGCTGTCGAAAGCACCGTACTAACGATCCGAAAATCGTCCGATTGTTCGTCAGACGAAAATTTACTTCCGATTTTCGTATAGTGTGTACGGGGCTTAAGAAAGATATGTTTTCAGCTTGCTCAGGTGAGGTGACTTGATCCGGCTCGCCAGCGGGGGAGAGGAGGGAGCACAGACGGCGACTGCCCTATGGGAGCCTATGAGTGATGTAATCGCTCCAAGCTTTCACAGCCCTTGTTGGGTGCTCTCTCCGTTCCCTTGCAGCCTCCATTGGCTAACACAAGGGATCATGTGACTGAACTGGAAAATAACAAAAAATGATATCATAGGTAACGTAATTTTCAGTTTCCTGAGGCCTATCCATGGCAGCATACTACCACATGTGTGCTGTCATGGAGGCACCAGGAAAGGTAAGTATACACATCGTTCTTAGGCTGCTTTCACACTGAGGCATCGGCGGTAAAGCAACGCGATTTACCGTTGTTTTTGCAGAGGTTTTCAGCTGCTAGTGGGGCACTTTTAACCCCCGCTAGCGGATGAAAAAAAGGGTTAAAGCGACCCACAAAGCACCACTGCATCAGCGATTTGCCGTCGGCGCTGCCCATTCATTTCAATGGACAGGGGCGGTTTAGGAGCGTTGTACACACTGCTGCTTTACCGCTACAAAGATACTTCTTGCAGGACTTTTTCTAACGTCCTGCCAGCGCATCGCCTCAGTGTGAAAGCACTCAGGCTTTCACACTGAGACTGCAGGGAAGTTGTTTTTCATGCACTTTACAGGCGCTATTTTTAGCCCAAAAGAGCCTCCATATGAAAGGGGTCATACAGGTTAGTTAGTATAGGTGTTTGGGGAGAGGGAGCCTTTTTAAGACTATTTAGGCTTTAGCTGGAATTCTACTTTAACGGCTAAGGCCCCTTTGACACGGGCGCTCCGATCAGGTCCGTCAGTTTTTCAGGCGGACCTGATCGGACCATCCATTCACCCCTATGGAGCGGACTGTAAGCTAACCATTTTACTTGCGAGTCTGAGCTGTGTTAACATTTAAAATGGATGCCACCTCAACACGCCAGCACATGTAACATACATCACTGTAACACATGTATTACAGCAACGCACCTTAACACAAACGTGGTTTGTCCCTTTTATCTTTTATTGGGAAGTCCTAAACATTTTATAATTGAAGACGGAATATCCAGCGGACTATCAGCGACTTGTATAAGGCAAATTTTGACGAGCCGATGACCCAACAAAGGTCTGTGTGAACTGACTTAACGCGTGCGGCCAGAAGATTACAGACAGCAGGCCGCAGCTGTGGGAAGAAGGTTAAGGTAAGTGTACATCTGTGTGCTGGGAAGGTAGGTAATCTTGGGTCTGGGGTGCTAGGCAGTGAAAGCGACTCTCAGGGTTCTGTTTATATCATTAAATGCTTCCCATATGAGGTAGAATACACCAAATAAATATTGAATGATGTAGGCATTGCATAATTTATCAGATACTTATAAATAATGTTTAGAAGATACAGCCTTTAACATAAAAAAAAAATGTTGTTGCCCCCTCATGTAAAGTCCTCCTGGGGACACCACACTTGCATAGTACTTTATTCCCTGTCGTTTTTAGACAATCAGAAAAAATAAAAAAAGTAGTGTTAGCCTATAAAATGATGCAATAGGTTTATAAATGTATTATAAATATTGTAATGACTTTATTGTTTTTACACGTGACTGACAATGGACAGGTCAGCTCAGGACAAGCAGCTGCCCCGTCCACTACAGGAAAGTGAACTCAGTTGAAGAGTCGGCCGGAAGTACATTAATAATGTCTGCGCCTCCACAGAAAACTCAGCTGCCGGTTTCTGCGGTTTCACGTTCTATAGGAATGTGTTTCTATAGTATGAATCTGCTAGTTAGATTTCTCAGGTACCGTCTTTTTTTTTTATTTGTTAACTCAAGAGAGGTTGAAAGGCCGCTGTTTCAGCCTCTCTGCTATAGCTGCCTGCATGGTCTTCGGAGTAATGGCCGCCATTGTAGAATAGGAAACGTGCTTGGAGACATTTCTATGAAAGAGTTTGTCCTCTTGCAGCAGAAGACTTCTGATGTCATCCCGTTGTACGTGCAGGACTCTGAAATAGTGACAAGGTGAGCTTACGGGAGAGGGTAATGTCTGTGGTGTGTGTACATAGCGGACATTAAATTGGAAGCTTTTTCTTTATTATTTGTCTTCATGTAAATATGTACTGTGCATATTCAGGAGAAGTATATATTAATTTTCTGAACTTGCGAGAGTAATTGATAAACCTTGTCTAGTGTTGCATAACTAGACTACCTTCTTTAGTTCTTGTGCCTAGTCCCACCCTGATGTTTTCCCCTGGCTGACTGGTAGGCTTGTTGCTGCCATCTGCACATGCCCAGGAGACAGATCCGCTTTGTCTTGCTGCCTGCGGATGCTCAGTAGAATGCCATTTGGCTTCCTTTTTTTTCTTTTTTTTTCTCCATTGTCTGCGCATGCATATTAAAACCTATGGGCCCAGGAGACAGATTCTCTCCTTCCCTCTTCCTGCACATGCTCAGTGGAGCACCATAGGCTTCTGTGGGAACGGAAGACTGATCCTTTTCCCTGCTGCCTGTGTAACGACATATTCGGCGACCCATCGCAGTTTGCTACGGAAGTGACGTTCCGTCGCCGCCATCTTGCAACACCCCAAACTCGTGCACAGTAAGGATACACTAAGAAGGGGGAAAGTGGACATGTTACACCCACCGGAGTTTTGCATATTTTTTAAACTGTTTTTATTAATCTTTATCACATAAAGGATACATTATAAACATAATGCACAAGAAATTCAGTGTACAATTAGCAATTCGTCAGCGTCTAGTGTATTTTACACAAACAAGATATCCCCTGCCCTCCCATCCTCAATCTGCATGTCCAAATCCAGATGCTTTTAGTCAATTCCCTGACGAATAAAAATATTTTATATTTCTGAACTTAACAACCTTAACCCGGTAAACACTTGCACATATAACAATGAGTATTAGAAACTTAAGCTGCCATAGTTCTTATTCCACAGGTATCAGACAGGTAGAAATTTCAGCCCAAGAGACTCCTCTCTTTAATCGTCCTTCAGGGGTTCAGCCCACCTTCAGGAAGTTCACATGTATCTGTAAGTTCAATCCAATCTCCCCATATTTTCATGAATTTACTAGCACATCCTCTAGGTTCATATGTGAGTTTGTAAGTCAGCAGTACCTGATTGATTAGACTTTGCCATTGATTTAGGGGAATTGGCGTGGAGTATATCCATTGCAAAACCAGTTTTCCTTGCATAATATAATGGTAAACGTAAGAATTGTTTTTGATAGGAACTCCACATCCTCAAAGACTGCCAATATACACCACTTTGGACTGCAAATATTAGATATAGATAGATCCTCTACTTCCACTGCCTGCACATGCTCAGTGGAGCACCATAGGCTTCTGTGGGAATGGGAGACTGATCCTTTTTCGCTGGTGTCTGCGCATGCCCATTAAAACCTATAGACTTTTATGGGCCCAGGAGACCAATTCTAATTTTCCTACTGCTTGCACATGCTCATTAAAACTTATAGGCTTCTATGGGCCCAGGAGACAGAGCCTCTTCTTTCCACCGCCTGCCCATGCTCAATAGTAGGCTTATGGGCTTGGGAGACAGATCCTCTTCTGTGGGCCCAAGAGATGACTCCTATTCCAGCTACTGCCTGTGTGCCCAGTAGAACCCCAATTGGCCTGGCCATGCCCAGTAAACCTAGAGGCTTCTATGGGCCCAGGTGATGGACCCTCTTCTTCCCGTTGCTTGTGCATGCCCAGTAAAACCTATAAGCTTCTATGGGCCCGGGAGACAAATTTCCCATTTCCTGCTGCCTGGATCCCTATTGGCTTCTATGACCTCCGGAGTCGGGTCTTTTCCTGCTGCCTGCATTTGGCCAGTAAAACCCATGATTTCTATGGACATGTTGGACAGAGCTACTTCCTGCTGCCTGTGCATGCTCATTAGAAACCAATAGACTGCTATAGACCTGGGAGACTAATCTGTCTCCCAGTACCATAAAGTCTTGTAAATTTCTAGTGGAACTTTTAGTCAGAAAATTAAGTCCTGCTAGATCACATCAGACTGGCCCCTTTTGCAGGTATAGCTATATAAAAAATAAGACCCCTTTCACACTGGGGCGTTTTGCAGGCGGTATAGCGTTAAAAATAGCGCCTGCAAACCGCCCTAAAACAGCTGCTCCATTCACTCCAGTGTGAAAACCCGAGGGCTTTCACACTGGAGCGGTGCACTGGCATGGCTTCAGAAAAAGTCCTGCCAGCAGCTTCTTTGGAGCGGTGAACTCGCCGCTCCTCCCCATTGAAATAAATGGGGCAGCGCTGCTATACCCCCGGCAAAACGCCACTGCGGTGGCGTTTTGCGGACGGATTTAACCCCTTTAAGCTTAACACTGCCTGGTGCATCTATGAAGATCTTAAGAAGTGAAGTGGTACTATTATCACTTTAGCTGTTGGCTGTTCATATAAGGCCATGATCTTCAACCACATATCGGGGCCCAAGCCCATATGTTGCAAGGCCATGAGCATAAAGGACAAGTTTACACAATTGAATGCGTTTTAACATCAGTAGATAGGAGCACGGGTGTTTTTCTTTTGGTGGGCATGGTGTATAATTAAAATTGATAGTATAATATTGTCCCTGGCTTCTCTCTTCTGGACAAAGCCCACCTGGTGAGGATGGATGCAGAAGCAGTTTAGTTCTTAAACAAGTTGTAAAGTCAAATGGTTCAAAGTCAGACAGCCAATCAGGAGATAGAGGTCGGGGCTCCTTGTCTGAATGGACACAGGAAGCTGTGACTCGGCTCGGGTGCCCCTATAGCAAGCTGCTTGCTGTGGGGGCACGTGACAGGAGGGTGGGGCATGGAGAACAGGATCAACCAGTTTTTTTTGCAGAATAGAGAAAACAAATCTCATAGTGACTAAGCGAATGTGAGTATGAACAGCATGTATTGCAACATATACTGATAGTTTTTTTTTTTTTTTTTTTATTGATGTGGGTTTAATGACCCTTTAAAATCTAAGGTGCAATTTTACTTCTGTGTGTAATGAAAACTAGATATACAATTTAATTAGCAGTGTGATGGGTTTGATATGCTGTGGTAAATAAAAGAAAATGTAAATTTTTTTCTTTGTACTTTAATTCTTCTTGAATGTTCGTAACTCTCCTAACCTGAAATAAAAGGGTTAACATGAATGCATTAATTGTATTGCAAACGCATGATGCAACAGAACTACCAGCTGTGGCTCAGGGAATTAGTGGTAGATGCTGGAGAAGAAAGGCAATATTTGCTCAATAATTGGCTGATTGCATTTTTTATTTTTTTTGCAAACTGTTTGCAATATGATTCTCTATAATCCCATATCTTTTATATTTTCTATGCTTTTATTTGCTATGCCACACTGAAAATGTTTGCTCTAAGACTGCTGTCTTAATTTGTTTGAACAATGACTAAAGTTTTGGACACGCTGACTAGTAAGTTGTGGTATGTTTCTGTGATATAGGGCTTATGTACAGAGTTCCTGTGTTGCTGTGTAGCATTAGTAGCGGTATTAAACCAAAAAACTAAAATTAATAAGTTATAGCTCACCAATTCTTGTGGTGGCTGCATTCGTTTTTTTCTTTTTTTACCTGGTGATTTAGTCCGGATGAGCCCCTTTCACACGGGGCGGACGCTGTCCGCTGATCCCCGCTGAGCAGGTGGATGACAGGTCCGTGTCCGCTCTGTATCAGCGGACACAGCCCACTGTTCTCTATAGGGTGGTCAAATGGAAACGGACTGCCTGTCCATTTCCATCCGATCTGCCGGATGGGGAACGATCCCCATCCGTAAGTTTTTAGCGGATCGAATGCGGGCGAGTGTCAGCAGACACATGTCTGCTGACATCCGCTGCTCCAAAAAAGAATGGAGGCTCCGATCGATGGTCAGCTTTTATTCCTTTTTGTAAAACCCTTATTTCAAAAGGGGGAAAAAAAAGTGGTTGCTGTAACTGCTCAAAGGTGTTAGCTGGAGTTCATCTTCAATTTGCTAGTCAAATCAATCTAAATCTGCTAGTTTTACGCAGCTTTTTTTTTCTACAAGGATGCCTTGGAAAAATGCCTAAAAATTGCCCAAAAATTGCATACAAGCCAGCGGGTGGATCAAGCCTACACAAAGCCACAGGTTTTCATCATGCACCATTACAGGCTTCTGGCTGCTGGCATCCTAAAAAACAGTAATTTTTTTTGATCGGGCACCTGCACAGCATCCTTGTTTACCCCTCTCCATTAGCATTGGGGGTCACATTAGCTAAGCGAGGGAGAGAAACATTTGCAATACTAGTCAGTACCAGTGAGCAAAGGTGTGTTTGCTTTGAAAGAATAAATCGCCTCTAACGATCTACTGTTGTGATATGTAAAACTATCAGTTTAGTTTTTTTTTACATTTAGGGCCCCTTTCACACTGGTATGGTGTGTTTCAGAAAGTGCGAGACGTAATAGAACTCTATGGGAAGGGGCGGCTAACCGCACCAAACCTGCGGGTATATTAAACTACACCCGTGGTGCAGTCAAACCACACCACATCAGTGTGAAAGAGGGCTAGGAATGGGGTGCTTGGAGAATTTTACCTCAAAGGGGAAGCTCCCAAAGGTGAATGCATGTATTGGTCTCATACGCATACATAGTCCATTATGCTTTACCTGTGCAGGGAAACAAAGAAGTAAACCCATTAGGGTTTACTTCCTCTTTAATTATATGGTATATTAGATTCTTTGGAGTGGGTGGATTGATTTACACAAATATTGTGTGACATGAAAAATTGCAAAACTTACCATTTTTATTCTCTAGGGCCTCTAATAAAAAAATATATATGATGTTTGGGGGTTCCAAGTAATTATTTTTTTTTTTTGCCTCTCTGTGGCTAGGCTGTGAAAGTCTCACACATGTGGTATCGCCATATTCAGGAGTAGCAGAATGTGTTTTGGGGTGTACTTGCAATTATGCTTATGCTGTGTGTGATAACAATTTGTGATTTTTTTTTTTTTTGTGAAAAAAACATTTTATATACTTTCTTCATTTTCCAAAGATGTGGGAAAAAAATTACAACTTCAAAACTCACAATGCCTCTTACTAAATACCTTGGATAGTCTACTTTTTTTTTTTTTTTTTTTTTTTTTTTTAAAGGGGTAATTTGGATGATATTTGCAGTGTTAATTGTGGCATCAAATTTTGATTTAGTTTTAGTAATATAGTCTTTAGTCATCTGCACAGATATAGAATGAATACCCATTAGTCTGTTTTTAGCGGATGCTGGTGTTTCTGTTGACATCCGCTAGTCCATAGAGGACAATGGATGGTCTGATTGGGTCCACCTAAAAAAACTGACAAGCAGACCCGATCGGTCTGGCTGTGTGAAAGGGGCCTTAAAGGGGCGTTCCGGCCAAGAATTTATTAAAATTTTTTTGAAAAGTCAGCAGCAACAAACACTGTAGCTGCTGACTTTTAATAAGGACACTTAACTGTCCAGCGATCCCGCAATGTCGGCCACCCCGGCGCCTCCATCTTAACGAAGGGAAACAGGCAGTGGAGCCTTGCGGCTTCACTGCAAGTTTCCCACTGCGCATTCGCGAGTCGCACGGCGCTTTGTGAATGGCCCCATTGTTTTCTGGGACACACATGTCCCAGAAGGCAACGGGGCCACTCGCCAAAGAGGAGGAAGCGCTGCAGAATAGGAAGAGGCAGATTGGGAAGACTGCCTAGCAACAGCGGTTTCAGGTAAGTGGAAAATATTTTTATGTTAAATTTTTGTGTTTTTTTTTTTTTTTTAAGATTATTAATGCTTTTTTTTTTTTTTTTTTTTTTTTGGGGTGGCCCTCCACTTTAAGTTCTTTAATGTGGTTGTGTGCATAGTCCCAGGCTCAGGTTTGCCATTGATAAGTAACCTATGTTTTTAGACTGGGGTGCCTGAAGATGTGCAGGCTTTTAAAGGGTGCTGTGACTAAAAAAGTTAAATGCTGGTCTAACACAGCCATTCTCAGCCAGGGTTCAATGGAACCGACACCTATGATCTTTTCAGCTGTTTATAAGAGGATTCTTCCAACTGACCAGTACACTAATGTGAGCTGTAGATATTGTAATTATAACCAGGGGTTGCCTGAGGCTGGAAAGCTATTCAAGGGTTCCTCCATTAAAAAAAAAAGTTTAGAAAGGCTGGGATCAGAGAAAAAACGCTGTCATGTATAATAAATAGTAATAAAACATTTTTTCATTCTTGTCTGTTTCTAGGGAGCTCTTCACCACAATGCCTGCAGGAGTCTCTTGGCCTCAATACTTGAAGATGCTCAGTGCCAGCCTTCTTTCCATGTTTGCAGGTGCAGAGCTCGTCCACAGATACTACAGACCTGATCTTGTATGTATGTCTAAAGCCTCTCAATACTTAAAATTATTCAGTAGGATTTCAAGGGAATTGCATCATTCTTGCAAGTGCATGTTATAAGTGCATATTATGCAATAGCAGTTTATGACTTAAGATAAGTGTTTCTGTGGCATGGTTCCTGCAAAAACAGTCTTTTATTATCTACACCTGCAGGGTGTGTTTTTATTTTCATCAGTGTGTCATTTTTAGACTGTTTTGCATGAACTGCAGCACATTCTTTAGAAATACCGGTGTCCGCTGGGTTTTATTAGACTAGCGATAAACCTCCCAAGTTGAACCCAGCTTCATGTTAACATATCTCCCTGATATATTTCATATAAAAGTTAACATGAAGCTGGGTTCAACTTGGGAGGTTTATCCCTAGTCTAATAAAACCCAGCGGACACCGGTATTTCTAAAGAATGTGAAAATGTGCTGCAGTTGTTCATGCAAAACAGTCTCTAAAAATGACACATGAATGATTAAGAGGAATTCAGTTTTACAGAAACGACACAACACCTTTTATCTGAGCTAATGTAAATCTTGTATTTCCTCTGCCATTGTAAAGGAACTTTCAGCAATCTAGGAGATTTAGTAAAATAAACCTGTTGGCCATTTTAAACTTTTAAGAGTAACTCTTTCCTTTTTCTTGAGATACATTGTAAGCCAATAAAACCTTCTCTGTTGCCTCTGATACCAATTTAAATTTTTTACTAAGGCCCCAAATTCACTGTCTCTAGCAGGGGTAGGCAACCCCTGCACAGCCTCTTTTGCTGGCACTTGACTCCCTCCCCATCAGCAGCACAGGGAAGTGTCAGTGAGACATAATGCATTCCAATTTCAGAATTCCCCACACCGCACCTGCACTGAGGGGGAGGCACTGTGCCCCCACACATTGGAAAAGATGGGAAACATTGTTTGGTTCTCTAACTTTGCTGTAGCTGCAATCGTCAGCTTTTGTGATGGGGAAGATATTGGGTGCAGTTCTTCTAGGGGGGGGGGGGGGGGGGGGCGCGGTCCCTGTTTCCAGGAGGAGAACTGTCATTGGCCACTGCTAAAGCCAATCACAGTCCTGCTAGCCCCGCCCACCATCTGGAGGAAGGTGACTCGCTTGGTTGCCACTACCAATCTCAGAAAGAAGGAATTTCACTGTGATTGAGAAAACCACAATCGGGTGACAGTTTGTGGAATTACTGTTGAGCTTTTGGGAACTTTGTTGAAATTATTCCTGAACCTTTGCGTCACTTACTACTGAACCCCTGCACTCTGTCCCTTTAAGCCACAGCCAGTATTTAGTGCATTGAAAATCACACCCAACCACTTTTTCTCAGCTTCGGGGGCCCAATTTATGACCCTGTACACAGGCCCACTGCTTTCAGAAAATGCCCCTGACCCAAGCTCATCATTGCGCATCCATTCCGAAATGCTTGTATGTGACATCACATACATCCCATACAAGCACGTGGACTGGATGCGAGAGGTGGATCAGCAGGATGAGTGTGCCAGGACAGGTAGATGGGTCCCATCACTGCTTCCTTTCACCACTCTGCATATCACGCATATCATAGACGAGAAGAGGGTACATCGATGGAGCAGGAGGGTACAGCAGTGGGCAAAATGAGCAGTAGGGGTTCAAAGGTGGAACAGAAGAGCAGGAGGGTACAGCGGTGGGGCAGATGTGCAGGGAGGTACGGTGTTGGAAGAGATGAGAAGGGGGTTCAGCAGTGGGACAGAAGAGCGGGGGGGGGGGGGGGTACAGTGATGGGACAGATGAGAAGGGGGTTCAGAGTTGGGGCAGGGGGGTAGAGCAGTGGGGCAGATGTGAAAGGAGGTGTATTGGTAAGGCAGATGAGCAGGGGGTTACAATAGGGGGGGCAGAGGTGAGACAGATGTGCAAGAGGTACATTGGAGGGGCAGATAAGAAAGCGGGTTAGAGTGGTGGGGCACATGAGCAGATGAGTTCAGTGTTGGGACAAATGAGAAGATGATACAGTAGTGAGATAGAGCATGAGGCTACAGCGGTGGAGCACATATGCAGGGAGGTACAGTGGTGGGGCAGATGAGCAGGGGTGTTACAGTGGTGGGACAAATGGGTACAATGGTGGGGCAGATGTGCAGGAGGTACAGTGGTGGGAGGGATGAGAAGGGGGCTCAGCGGTGGGACAGAAAAGCATGGGGGTACAGTGATGGAGCAGATGAGCGGGGGGGTTCAGTGTCGGGCAGATGAGAAGGGGGTTACAGTGGTGTGAAAGATGAGCGGGGGGGTTCAGTGTTGGGGCAGAGAAGAAAGGAGGTACATTGGTGGGACAGATGCGCAGGGGGTTACAGTGGTGGGGCAGATGTACGGAGGAGGTACATCAGTGGAACACATGAGCAGGGGGTTACAGTGGGGGGCAGAAGAGGAGATGGGACAGATGTACAGTTGTGGGGCAGATGAGAAAGGGGGTTACAGTGGTGGGGCAGATCAGCAGATTAGTTCAGTGTTGGGACAAATGAGAAGATGGTTCAGTGGTGGGGCAGATGTGCATGGAGGTACAGTGGGGGGCAGATCAGCAGGGGGGTTACAGTGGTGGGGCAGATGTGCAGCGGGGGTTACAGTGGTGGGGCAGATGTGCAGTGGTGGGGCAGATGTGGGGGGGGTTACAGTGGTGGGGCAGATGTGCAGGGGGGGACAGTGATCTGAGGTATGGAGTTGCAAGTATTGGGGCTGATCTGAGGCGTGAGAGTGCAGGATGTTAATTTCTCACTACTAAAGTAGTTTACAGCATTTACTTTATAAAAAATCATTTTCGTGATTGAGTGTGAAGTTGACATTTTTGTGTTATAAAATGGGCAAGCTCAATTTCTTTGAAAACATTTTTCGGCACACTGTGCTCAAAAGGTTGCCTACCCCTGCTCTAGAGGGCTAAGCTGTATCTGTTGTCCTGTCCAGTGAGAACTTTTATTTATTTTTATTTTTTTGTGGTCCTGAGACAGGACTTTAAAGTTTAGAAATGATGACATGACTGGTCTTCCTCTGAAAATGTTAGCTGTCTGGCTAAAAATTTTTACAACACGCATCAAGCAATGTTGCAGAAATGTCAGATTTTTCTATTGGCTTATTATTGGTAAGTGATGGCAACCTACATATATATCTCATGACAGGTTTACATCAAGATGGCATACTCCCAATCCAACATTTAAAGCCCAATTCCAAGCAACTTAATTATCTATTGCAGTGCTGCTGCACCTGCACTGCAAGGGTTAATTGCTTGTTGAGGTCTAGGGGGGAAAAAGATGATTTACATAAAATTGATCTTCCGCATTTCCCCACAGTTAGACCAGTCCTTGCAGGGTTCATAGCTCTGCATTGGGCATGTTGACACTGAGGGAAAGTCCACTGCCAGAGCATGGGGGAAGCACAATCTGCCAAAGAGCAGAGGATCAGGTAAGTAATAGTGTTTCTCCTTTCCCCTAGACAAAAGAAGAAATTAACAGCTGCAGTGTGGGTGCAGATCCACTGCAAGGGATGCATTAAAATTATCTAGAGTTGGGCTTTAAAGCATTTTAAGCCTGGTACACACTAGTAGTTTTTTTTTTTTTTTTTTTTCGTTCAACCCAGCAGGGCTGAACGAAAAAATAAACCGACTGCTCAGGAGGAGCCGCTGTACTAACTATCCAACTTTGGTACAGCAATCTCCCCTGCTGTGCTACTGTGGTCTGACAGGGGAGATGTCCATTGGCTGAGAGAGCTGATTGGGAGCCGTTCATCAGACCTTTTTTTCGGTCATGCCCCCTTGACAGAAGCCAGCCATCTGACCGACTGCAGTACACACGGACCAAATGTTGGCCGGTTTCTATTGAACCAGCCGATGCCGCCGGACGTGCGGTCCGTGTGTAGTAGGCTTTAAGCTTGGATCCAGAGATTAGAATCTTAAGAGTTCTGCCTAGAATCGCACTGTAGTGGTTTTCTCCTGCAGGCACATCAATATGTGTTGTGATAAGGAAGCCTATTCATTTTGAATGGCTGCCACGACATCACACCACATTGTAACGCACATGGAATTTTTTTTCAGTGCACCACAATGCATAGTTGGTTAACACTTCGGTGCAATATGGAAGTGCGTTAGGGTTCCAGTCAAAGTAAATGGTTCCACACAGTTGTTTGCCACAACACAGAGATGTAAATCTGGCCCATGTAATCAACACTTTGCTGCAGAGAAGGAAAAAAAAAAAACATTCTTTAAGTTTTGGTGTAAGTTCCTCGATTAGAACCCTTATTTTAAGTTTTTGGATTGTTTTTACATTGAAACTTAGTCATAGTATACTCAGGGCTCAGATTGTGGAATACAACGGAAATTATGGCAAATATTCTGCAAAGGCCCCCTTTGCCCTTTTGCGTTCTTTATTGCAATTAAAAATGCAGACCTCTAGGGGGATATTGTGCATTATTAAACAGGTTTACTACTTGTGTTTTTGGTTATTATTTTATCTTTCACCTACGTATATTTTATGCCAGCCATAGACTGTTCCAATCAGCAGGAACCAGTCGAGATTCAAGCCATGTATGGGCAGGTTGATTGTACCCAAGTCTATCCATCGACTAGGATGAGATTATAGCCAGGGGCCATAGCTGCTAGCAATAATGGCTCCCCAAGTCCTCCCACTGGGAGAACACAATAGCTCCACTGTGTTGATGCGGTTTTCTTTCCTGCAACCCATGGTGGATGGAAAGAAAATTGCTCCATCAATGTGAGGAAAACCTGTGCTCACTTAAATCGTATGCAAGCAAATCGTGTGTGGTTTTTTTTTTTTTTTTTTTTTTTTTTTTTTTGACTAACTAAATATTTAAAGTGAACACAGCTTTGCCTTATTCCCCACTGGAATTTGGTAACCTAGTTTGCAAACATTTTAGTTTTCAGAGTCTCAGAATAAATGCTGGTTCTTTTTCTAGTGACAGTAACCAAACATTAAATTGGTATTTCAGAGTGTGCCTGAAATTCCACCCAAACCAGGAGAACTGAAGACACAACTTCTTGGAATAACACAAAGCAAAGAAACGAAACAGGAATCAAGCTAAATGTTGTTTAAATAATTGTTTTTATAAAACCAAACTTGCTTTATGTTTTATATACATTGTTTACTTTAAGTGAACGTGATACTCAATTGTTTGTCTATTTTCCCCAAACAGAATGATTAGAATTTACAATCTACACTGACCATAAACTTTTTGTATTTTCTTTTCTGAATGGGGAAGCCATAAATAAAACCATGTGGATGATGCATTCTATTTAAATACATATTCATCTTTATTTTGGATAAACTGAGTTGAGTTCATAACGCATTTGGATGTTAAAAGGTTACTCTGCTTTTGTCAAAAAAAAAATAGAGCAAAAAAAAATTATAGTTATAATTAAAGTTATACGCCGATCCCCCAAAAAAGTGACAAAAATCGAGCGCTGCCGAAAAAGACCAAGCCGACTGTTCGTCTCTGCTCGCAGTCCCGCCTCCCTGCGCTCGCTCCTGAACAGTTGGCTCGGTCTTTTTCGGCGGCACTCGCGCGGTCTGTCTCGGCGGCGGGAAATTTAAACGTGGGCAAGGCTGCAAATGACGCTTAAATGTTAAATTTTTTTTTTTTTTTTTTTTTCCCTAAACTTTTTTTTTTTTTTTTTTTTTTTTTTTTTTTTTTAATTTTTTTTTTTTTTTTTTTTTCCCTAAACTTCCCTCCTAAGACCTATTTTTCCTTTAAAATGCCCTCCTAAACTTGGGGTGCGTGTTATACTTGTGTTTTTTTTTTTTTTTTCATTTATTTATTTTTCTCAACAAAAGTGGAGGTACTCTTTAAGTTCTATCTTTTAGGGGTAAATATGCAAACAAGACCAATGAGTTATGGTTGTTTAGTTTAAAAAAAGGTAAAATCTATTGGGAATTATAGCAGCACATCTAGTAATTTTCACCCTGAAATTTACCAGAACTCTCATATGTTGGTAAGTTGATGTTGTTGTGTATACATTGAATCCTCCTATACAGAATAAATAAGAGAAAATGGTTTACGTATTGCTGTAGGCAAATAAAATGCCTTATTGCAGTAATATGATATAAATATATCCCAAACATGAACAACACCCAAAAAAAAAAAATCCTACTGTAAATGTGTAAAAGGCAAATGACATTGTCAGCCAACCAAACGCAATACACTCCAGCACGCTTACTGTGCAATATCGCATGCAGTTTTACTTTAATAAAAGATGGTAATGGAAATTTGTTCTAATAAAAATGTAATACATTATTTTAACTGCCAGACAGTTTTACCTTTTATTTAGGTACCTGTGAGTAGTTGGTAGGGCAAACTCCGCTGGTACCATCAGTGCCTCATTAGGTACACAAATTTTGGGTTGGTGTTTAGTACATAACCCCTTTACAAAGAAATCAGTTTTACTTCTAATAGCATGAGGTAACCAGTTGGTGATCACAGTTGGAGAATTGTGCAATGGAAACGTCCTGAAATGCCAATGACCACTTACTACACCATCCCTCTCTAAGAAGCAGTCTGTGCGCAGTTAAATGCTCCATAGTGCACATTTTAGGGAGGATTCAACTCTTGGTGAAGACTTTGGGCTCTTTCACACGGGCGGACCGTATGCCTGTATTTCATCCATCCATCCATTTTCGGATGAAATACGGACATACATGCATCCCTATGGGATAGCGGATGAACATCCCCTGACACCCGATATCGTCCGTCTCCGCTGTGGTCCGATTCTGCAGACGGAGGAAAACCCTATTTTTCCATCCATCTGCAAGCGGATCGGATGAACACGGACAGACGGTCCGTGTTCATCCGATCCCCCATAGAGGAGAGCGGAGATCTGACAGGGCGGTCCCTGCACAGTGTGCAGGGACCGCCCTGTCATCAGCCGGCTCTGTGGGAATCAACGGAGCGATCCCCGCTGAGCAGCGGATGTTCACGGGGCGGATCATTACGGATCCACCCCGTGTGAAAGAGCCCTTGGAGATTTTAGTTGATTACCTACCCAAGTGTGCATGATTTGAAAGGTGATTAAAAATTGTTCAAATTATCCCTTAATAGCTCCTATAATGTATGCACTGAAATATAATATTCCTATGTAAGAAAAATTCCAGAAAAAAACACTGGATACACCCTTCATATGAAATCTATATTTACGATTGTAAAAAAATGCATTTTATTAGAAATATTGATTAAAATCGTAGTAGAGGCAAACAGAACTATTCCAAAAAAGGTTTTACCTCCCCTACCCTGTATAAAAAAGATGAATGTCTGATCTCACAGCCATCGCCGTCCCCCCCTCAGCGCTTAGGAAGGAGGGTGTTAACCCTTTGCATTCTCTGCTCATGCTGCATAATCAATGCACAGGCAGAAAAGGGAATATGACACATTCCCTACTCTTCTATATTCCCTCTGTTATTCAGGTGCAGACCTTGTGGCGTTTGCTATTTCACTTTGAAAAAAAATGATGCAGGTGGCGCACATAGACCTGAAACAGGTTTATCTGCTCTGTTAATGTGGGGCAAGTCGCTTCTTACAGTTTTCTATAATATAATTGCACAAGAAGCTTAGTTAATTCCCTGGCTTGTGTGGAATAGTGACAGTTGACATGAAGTTAGGATTTTTTTTTTTTTAATCATATGTTGCCAACCTTTTGCCTTTTCTGCATAACTTCCGCAAATTCACTTAAAGATGTCATAGTTCAGCCACGGGACTATCTTAACACTGAGGTTTTCTATGCTTTATTTTCTTTACTGACCACACCACTGTGAGTGTCAGTCAGTTATCACATGATTTGCAAATTGTTCCACTGGCTCCCAGTTATTGCTAAGTGACCAAGAGCTGTTGGTAACAGTGCAGTGGGGCCCGCTATAGAGTATACTTATGGATCAGGAGATATGCATCCACCTCAGTGCTACCCCATAGATGCATACAGCAACTGGGAAGGGGTTAATGATTTAAAGTACAGTAGATGTAAACCCAATCTGGTGATTCTGCTATGAGGGTCTTGTTCAGGTGCTCCTTGTCATGGGCAATGCTTTGTCCCTACCTTGATATTGTTACCCTGTCACATGTGCCTTTTTGGAGACTATAAACAGCCATTTTGGCACTTGTGCTTTCTTTTTTTTTTTATTTTCTTTTTTCCTGTCGTCACCACCAGGTAACCATCCTAAACAGTGACCTGGAGCAAGTGCATAAAGACCAAAGGTAGTTGAAAGTGCTGGAGAGCTTCTCCAGTTTCAGAGATTCAGGAAAGGATGGAAAAAAAGTGAAAGGGCATCCTTTTATTTTTTCTTTCATCAAGAAAATTGTATTTGAAAGAACAAAGTACATTTTTCCATAGATATACTAAAAACATTAAAAAGGTTTTGTTTTCTCTCAAGTGTCTACTACAAGCATTAAGCATTAGACATCAGGCATGCCAGTGGACAAAAGCACTTCATAGTTGTATAGTTTGATTTTAATCTTTGCATTGATATTTGTTTAGTTAATGACAAGTAGTACTTTTATTTATATCAGCCTCAATTTTTGAACCTTCACACCTCAAATCGGCCCCAAATCCTGCACCTCCACACCTCAAATCGGCCCCAAATCCTGCATCTCTACACCATCATCTACACCAGTACATTGGCTCTGACTAAGGGCTCTTTCACACGGGGCGGATCAGTGCAGATCCGCCCCATGGATAGCCGCTTGCTCAGCGGGGATCGCCGGATCGATCTCCCCTGAGCAGGAAGATGACAGGTCCGTCTCTGCACTCCGTGCAGGGACGGACCTGTCACAGCGCCGCTCTTCCCTATGGGGAGATCGGGTGACGACGGACCGTAGAGTCCGTCGTCATCCGATCCGCTCTGCAGACGGATGAAAAAAATGGGGTTTTCCTCCGTCTGCAGAAACGGAGCATAGCGGGCATGGATGAGAGCGGGTGTCAGCGGATGCTCATCCGCTGACACCAGCTATCCCATAGGGATACATGTATGTCCGTTTTTCATCCAAAACGGAAGGATGAAAAACAGACATACGGACCATCCGTGTGAAAGAGCCCTAAAGCTGACAGTTTTTTTTTTTTTTTTTTTTTTTTCGTGCAACCCACTAAGTTGAACGGGAAAAAAAAAAAAACAACCTATGGTTGTTTCCCTTTGCATTAGTGGCACCTGTATCGGCAGGTGTGCTTGTGGGTTTCCTTAGCACAGTGCGTAGGTGGATTTTAGACATCAACATGCTAGCTAGGGAGCAAGCCATCGTGTTGTTGCAGAAGGCATACGCTGCTGACCCCTGTAATTAAGAAAAACAATATACATGGTGTTAACTTTATGGGAACCAGGAGTCTTGTCTGACTTTTTGTCATCCTGGCTTGTGTTGTATATCAGTGTTACAGGCAGCAGGTGAGACATAAACAGCAGTGGGGGGCTACAGTCTATGCATCTGGCTGCACAAACTGGCAGACACACCCAGTGATGGTATTCTCTAAAAAATGGCAATTGTTTATATTTGGATAAGTTGAAATTTGGGCAGCTCAGCAGGGACTGGCCAAATTTTGATCCATCTATTACCATTCCTGCTGGAGAGAAGTACATTTTAGGATAAGGTTCTCTCAAATGGGAATGTTGGTAAAACTTTTATCAGCACTGCTTGATCAGTGTATCCTGACAGCAGAGGAGTTCTCGCTGTCAGAATAGCACAGCAGGGAGGATTTAATTCATTCACCTCGAATGTGTGGATGGGGAAATCTTTTTTTTTTTTTTTTTTAATGACAAAAAAAAAAGGACAGTAGCAGCTCTCATGCACATTGCTGGCTCGAGATCAGACTTGGGTAAGAATTCGGGGGGCAGTTGCATGAAGATTTAAAAAAAAAAAAAAAAAAAAAAAAACCTTCAGCCTTTACAACCTCCTCAAAGTAGATGTAAACGCTAACTTGATGACATTTAAACAAATAAACACGTATGCAGTCACAGGTTATCAGCTCTGTATAGAGCTGTACAGTCTAGTAAGGTTGGTGAGAATGATGCAATTCGAACATAGAGGGCCATTAGCAGGGGAAATACTGGATTCCTTAATTAGATGCCCCGCCCCCCCCCCTTGGGAAATTTGAACACCTGAGTCTCTGATTTAGTGCTTTCTGGTTTAGATTGATATGTATGAAAATGAAGATCAATATTTTATGATAAAAGAGCAAAAAAGACACATTCTCTCCTGAAACTACATATTGCATATGCAAAGCCAAATAAAATAACTCTGCAGATTTTATTTTTGTATTAATACATCAATGAGATTAGTCCGTTGTCTGCTCAGGGAATGCTCGTTGTGTTGTACACATTCCAGAGAACTCTATAAGGAATACACCTGTCTGTATCCATAAGGTCTGTTCAAGAGCAACTCCCCCAAGCCCTACCTAAACTTAGCAGCATAACATTGTCATTTAGAAAAAAAAAAAATAAAATAGATGCTTAGTAAAAAATTAAATAGATAGGTGGCTTTAGAAATGCTGCCATGTATCCATTGTCTTAAGGCCGGGTTCACACTTTATACGTCAAACACTCTGACATTGGGAGCTCATGTCGCATTACGTGTGAAAATCAATGTTTTCCTATGGGAGCCGTCTTAACTGGTCCGAGACAAGTCGGTCCGACATGGAAAATGCTCCCTGCACTACTTTGGTCCGACTTTGAACCTACTTCAGCCCATTGACTATCATTGAAGTAGGATCCTAGTACTAACCATCCGACATTGTGTTATTTCCTGCCCCCCTGCTGTAGCCCCTCCCATTGTGTGTTAGTACAACTTGTCCTTTGATCAATTAAAACTATCTGAAAAGTCGGATCAAAGTAGTATCCTGTTCATGAACGTCAGATGGATGTAGGACTGATGTCGCAGAGCAAGATAGGATGAAAGTCATACTACTGTCATGTGGTATAGTGTGAACCCGGTCTAAAGTGGTATTTAACCCAAAACAATCATGTATTTTATGGCAGCTTGCCAATCATTAGATGTGATACCTGCACCAGTTTTCTTTTCTTTGGCTTTTTTTTCCCTAGTAATCTGGCCAGTAACACTCTTCCTGTATTAGATTGCCCCCTACTCTGGAGGAATGATCACAGGGGCACAGCAGCATTGTCAGTCTGGTGAGAAGGTAGTGTTAAATGTATTGGCAGATTTAGATACACTAACAATCTGAAGCCAAACTCCAGCTCACACTAAGCTAGGGTTGCCACCTGTCCAGGATTCACCCGGACAGTCCGGGTTTTAAACCATGTGTCCAGGTTTCAGTCCGCCTGAAACCCGGACACATTATTCAGACTGGGCTGTGACTCCGCAAGTAACTGAGATAGTTACACACAAATCTGTTGCCGTCCGGGAGCTGTGGGTGGCTGTCTGGGGGCAGGTTCCACATCACTAAAGTGTGGGGCGATGATGTCAGCAAGAGCAATTTAGCTACACCCACTGTTGACCGCAGTGCAATATGAGCTCTGCATTACTACTCTCTATGGGGCACCTAAAGATGTCCCAGGTCTTTTATAATCCTATAATGTTTACTATTATAAAAAAAATTGCCCATGCTGCTAAAGTTCTTGGGTTTGGCTTGAAGAAAAGGTGGCAACCCTACACTAAGCAGTTTCAGTAAACGGATTGTTTTGCATGAACGAATACAAACTGATCATTTTATTCACCCAACTAGTGTTAAATGGTTTGTCACATCCATGTAAACTGATACAATCTTCTGGAGAGTTTGTGCTTTTGAAAAACAGACTTGCTGGATGGATCTTAGTCCTCAAGACTAAGCTCCGTTGGGGGGGGGGGGGGGGGGGGCGGCAGGGAGTGAAACATGTTGGGGGAGTGGCCTGGTTGAAGTCCAGGCTGAGGTTGCCACTCTAGGACATCTCAAATGTGTGACTTTCAGGGGCTACCCCTTTCTTTCTTGCTAGATGGATCACCAGATTAAAACAGAAGAAAAAAGAAAAAGTCTAAAAAAGGAAACCAATACAGCCATCACATCTAAGAAATGGTAAGATGCAATAAAATTTGTTTGCTTTTGAGTTTAATATTGCTTTAAGAAACATTCTTGTTATGTCTGTCCAGGGGTTTTTAATATGCAAAATCTGAGCTCTTAAAGCGGTATTAAACCCAAAACCAAATATATTGGAGTTTACCAATCCTTAGATGTGGTGGCTGCATTCGTTTTCTCTTTTTTTTTTGGCTTTTGTCCCTCTTTTCACATGGTAAGCTGGCCAGTAACTCCTGTATTCGAGTGCCTCCTCTCTAGAAGGAGCACAGGGGTGCCTTTGGAAAGCAGCATTGTTAATCTGGCGGGAATGTAGTGTAATGCCGCGTACACACGAAGGGACTATCCCGCGGGATTATGCTGGACCGAAGTCCAGCGGATAATCCCCGTGTGTGGGCGCCGGCGGACTTTTTTTGGCCAAAGTACGGCGGACTAAAGTTTCAAGTTTTGTTTTCAAATTATCCGCTGGACTTGGCAGTCCGGCCGTGTGTAGTATGGTCCGGCGGACCAAAAAGGACGCATGCTCAGTAGCAAGTATTTTTCTAGTATTTTTCGTTTTCTAGTCCCGTCGTACGTGCTGTACGTCATCGCGTGAACCGTCGGACTTTTTGCGTGATCGTGTGTGGTCAAGTCCGTTCGCTTTTTAGTCCAACGTACCCAGCTGGAAAGTCCAGCGGATTGTCCGCTGGACTTAGGTCCGCCGGGAAAAGTCCGTACGTGTGTACGAGGCATTAGATGTACTAGCAGATTTAGATACACTGACAAATTGAAGCGGAACATTAGCTCACTTTATAAGCAGTTATGGCAAACTGTTTTTTTTTTTTTTTTCCTTCTGAGTTTTAAGGTTTTACAAAAATGTAAAAAGCTGATCATTGTAAGCAAGAAGGTAAAAAAACCTTGTGACTTTAGAACCACTTTAATTTTGTCATAATGTGCCTGCATACTCCCATTCATTTGCATTGGCCACTGTATAGAAAGCACCAGCAATTTTCCACTCAGCCCCCGCTCACATTGACTGTGGCTTTGAAACTGTGCGACTCCATCTGAAATCACATGATTTTAAAGCCACATAGCAGTGCAACTTCGGGTGCGACTTTTAAAGACATCTGTGCAGCTTCATGCACAGGTGTCTCTTCAAGTTGCACCTGAAATCGTCAAAAGTAGTGCATTTATTTGGACTTTTTCAAATCGGTGTGGCACTGCAAATTCAGCGTTGCGCCGATTTGAACAGTGCGATTGCCAGCAATAGGATGCAACTTGTCATGCAATTTGACCTGTCCCTTCCAGTGGAAGGGAAAATGGGACTGTAAGTGAGCAAACCAGGTTCGGGGTTAAGGTGACATTAAGACCACTTTCACACTGAGGCGCTTTTCAGGCGCTTTCACGCTAAAAACAGCACCTAAAAAGCTCACGAAAACTTATTTCCATTAAAATCAATGAACACTTTCACACTGGGGCAGTGGGCTGGCAGGGCTGTAAAAAACTCCCCTCCCCATTGAAATTAATGAAAAGCTCTGCAAAAGCGCTCAGTGTTTTTACTGGCAGTTTAGAAGCGCCTCAGTGTGAAAATGGCCTAAGGGCGACCGTTCTATCCAAGTTAATATGTAGGCCCAAGATTGATGAGAAACGTGACAGAGTTTGAAAAGGGTGGTAAGGGGGTTGGTCAAGGCCAAAAGGGCATCATCCGCAAATAAGTTAAGCTTATATTCGCAGCCCACGTAAGGGACTCCCGAGATGCTCTGATCAGCTCACAGGGTCATCGCCAGAGGTTCTAGTGCCAGGAAGAAGAGAGCTGGGGACAGAGGACAACCCTGTCTTGTACCTCTAAAGCTCAAGAAAGGAGATGAGAAAAACCCTGGGTACGTCACTGAAGCAAAAGGGGACAAGCAAGAGGCCTGAATCCAGGCTAAGATGGATTCTCCAAAACCCCAGCAGGATAATACAAATCGGAAATACATAACAGGGTGTCGCAGGCACTAAGGAGAGCACAAATCCTGGAATTTTCCACTGATATTAAAGATGTATTAGGTGGACGGCTTTGTGAACATTGTCAGCGGCCTGTCGTCTGGGAATAAAACCAACTTGGTCTATGGATTAGACGGCACAAATATTTATTGATACGGAGGCTTAAGATCCTCCCCAAGATCCTCAGGTCCTCATTTAAGAGAGAGATAGGGCAGAACGCTTGAGGTTCTGGGGATCATAGAAATGTGTGCCCTAAGCGCATCCATGGAGGGCCAGGAACTCAGTTTTAAGGAGTAAAAGTAACAGGTTAAAAATGGGACCAGAAGCTCAGCAAACTTTATAATAAAGGCTAGAGAAACCATCTGGGCCAGGGGCCGGAGTAGACTTCCAGGACTTGATAACCTGTAGAGCCTCAGAAATGTTGGCATTGAGGATGTCACCTGCATCCTTGGATAATGCAGGGAGGCTCAGGTCACAGGAAAAATTCCTCTGCTCGGTCCAGGGGGAACGGGTCAGGCTTAGCATAAAGTTTTAATAAAAAGTCTGCAAAAGTTGATGTGATCTGTTGGGGGTTGAAGGTGTGACCTCCTGCTGGAAGCCACAACCAGACTGGCTTGTATGGTTTTGCAACCAAATTAAGCTTCCTGGCTAACATCGGGCCAGGTTTGTCTGCGCAAGTATAACATTTGTAAGGCCTTTTCAGCCACCAAGGTGGAAAGTAAGTCCAGCTCTGTGGCCAGGGTGTCACGAGCCTTCCTGTGGGCTATGTCTTCCAGCGTGCCTCAGAATCTACTAGAAGGGAATGGAGCTCTGTTAGGCGCTGCTCCCGCATCACCAGAAGCTCCCACAGGTGAAATCAGGGCGCTGATGTGGCCCAGACCAAATCCTCGACTCCTGTGCAGCCATTGTTATATCTTCAAGGGAAGGAGGGATATAGGGAGAAATAGGAGAGGGAAGGGATGGGGGTCAGGGTTGTGGGACCAGGGTAAAACATAACTCAGTGACAGGCAAACTTCATAAAGTATAACAACGCCAACAGATGAAAAGAAAAAAAAAAACAATAGGAAAGCATGAGAGCCTAAGGGAGCAAACCAAAATTTGGGCCAAAGCGTCCCATGCCCTAGGCCAAGGGAAGCTCTTAAGGGGTTCAATGATGTTAACGCGGTAGTCCACACCGGGGGGTGGGTGCAAGGGCCAGGCAGTGTTTACTTTCCAGACAGCAGTCCAAGGGTTCAGAAGGAGGGATGGATCTGTAGAATGGGAAATATCGGGGAGGAGAAGGATCAAAGGAGGAAGAGGCTGGAAGGAAGGAGAGAAGAACTGTATCAGGGCTGAAGTAAAAGCAAACCGGTAACATACCGTATATACTTGAGTATAAGCATAGTTTTTCAGCTGAAAATGCCCCCCTCGGCTTATACTGGAGTCAAGCACTTTTCTGCAGCAGAGAATGACATTTTCCGACCCGACTTTAGGGCCCCGTATCTCTGCAGCAGAGAATGACATTTTCCGACCCGAGATACGGGACCCCAAAGTCGGTTCGGAAAATGTCATTCTCTGCTGCAGAAAAGTGCTTGACATTTTCCGACCCGACCCGACTTTGGGGCCCCATATCTCAGTGCTAGGAACCCCAATTTTGGTGTGCAAAACCAGTGGAACTAGCACTACAACATATCCAAATTGGGGGTTCCTAGCACCGAGATACAGGGCCCCAAAGTCGGTTAACTGTGTCCATCTGCAGCAATGTCATTTCAAGACCCCAAATTTTGGCTGCAGCTAGGGGGCATCTAGGAACCCTTAACTACAAAGTTTTGAAGGACCTATGGCTGCAAATGGGCATTGTTGATTCTCTTTTCCACTTACAGTAGCTACGCATTTCTCACCCTAGGCTTATACTCGAGTCAATAAGTTTTGTTTTTTGTGGTAAAATTAGGTGGCTCGGCTTATATGCGAGTATATACGGTAAGTCAAAAAGGTTATCCCGCAACTGCAATCATGGTTAGAAACAAGCTGGATTGAAGGAGCAGGACAACTGGACCTCCTTGTGATGGTTCATTGACTGCAGTGTCCCCTAGGTCTCCAGACAGGGAAGAAAAACCTGGTCAGCCCAATAAATGGTAAACAGGAAAAATAGAGAGAGTGAATCTCCATAACGGGGGCAAACACCAATAAAAACTGACAGAGTGGAGCGGGATTAGAACACCTATTCAAAACTAAAAAAAAAGTTTTGCCTTTAGTTATACTTTAACCCCATTGCGCCAGCAGTACACATTTATGCGACCTCTCGCATAAATGGGCCTTAACGATGAGCAACTGCATAGGTGTACCAGAATGTAAACTCCCGATCTCTACTTGCGCTTGGGAGCTTTCCATAGCAAGCCAGTTGCTATGGGGAGGCACTGGTGCGTGCTCACTCCCAAGCCCTTCTCTATGCGTCCATAAGACACACAGAACCATGGCTCACTGCCTTTGATTGACAGCAGTGGGAGCCAATGGCTCCCCTGTGTCTCAGCCGATGAGGAGAGAGACCGGCAATAGCTGAGGCTCCCCCGTGCACATCACTGGATTGGGGGAGGGTCTCAGGTGGGGCTGTGAGCAACACACACGTAAAGTCTGAAGGTTTTTTACCTTAATGCATTCTAAGTACACCAAACACCGGCACCCTTACCACAATACGTTTTCAAACCAAAAAGGAACTGGCTTTGCAGAGAGACAGCGTTCCAACCTATAACTGTATTAAAACCATTCTACTGCAGCATACCAATACTTAGATCGGATGGCTGCATTGGTTTTATTTTAGGCTTTCCTTCTTTTACCCATACTCTGGGCAGTATTCAGTTTTCCATAAGGGAAAAAAAAAAAAAAAAAAAACCTTAGTTAGACTTACCGGTAACGGTATTTCTACGAGTCTTTCAGGACAGCACCTGGAGAGAGAGCGCAGCTCCACCCACTTTCCCAGGAAACACTGCAGTTTTTTCTTTAAAGACCGGATACTTCCACCATGGCCTCAGTTATTCGTAGAGTACCTCCAGCCATGCTGAAATTAGATAAGCAGAACATAGTAACAACACCACATTTTATATACAGTTAGGGTGGGTCATCGGCGCTGTCCTGAAAGACTCGTAGAAATACCGTTACCGGTAAGTCTAACTAAGGTTTTCTCCCTTCGTCTTTCAGGACAGCACCTGGAGATGATAAGAGAGTACTTACTCTAGGGTGGGACCACCGCCTGCAGAACCTTTCTACCAAATGATTGTTCCGCTGCTGATAGCAGGTCCAGTAATCTCGAGATAGTGTAAGAGACACCTTCTCACATCTAAACTGTGAAAGACCCTCTCTTTAGGACTAGATGGTGAGGGACAGAATGTAGGGAGGATTATTTCCTGCTCTCTGTGAAAAACTGATGCCACTTTCGGGAGAAACCCTGGGTCTGTTTTTAACACTATCCTGTCCGGAAAAATAAAGCAAAAAGGTTCCTTTATAGAAAGGGCTTGCAGCTCGCTCACCCTTCTGGCTGTTGTCACAGCTACTAACAGAACAAGTTTAAGTGACCATAGCTTGATGGTTACTTCCTCCAGTGGTTCAAAAGGTCCTTTGGTCAGGCCCTGTAACACTAGGGATAGGTCCCATTTTGGGAAAACCTTGAAAGGAACTGGTCTTGCTCTAGACAGAGCTTTAAAAAATCTAATAATAAGCGCCTCTTGAGATAAACGTCTCTCAAGAAACACCGACAGTGCAGCCACCTGGGCTTTCAGGGTACTAATTGCCAACCCCAGCTCCATTCCGTCATGGAGGAACTCCAGGATCGACGCAATTTCCTGGGGTGGAAATCTCTTCTCCAGACACCAGGAATTAAAACGCTTCCACGTTTTGAAGTAAATCGCCCTAGTAGTCGCTTTGCGACTGTCTAGGAGAGTAGAGACCAGCTTGTCTGAAAGTCCCTTCTTTCTCAAGATTTGCTCCTCAGTAGCCACCCAGTCAGATTGAGGTGCTCTATGTTTGGGTGTTGAAGAGGTCCCTGGGTTAGGAGATCTTCTTGCAGTGGAAGAACCCAGTGGGGTTCCACCGCCATCCTCTGTATCGTAGCAAACCAAGCTCTCTTGGGCCAGAAGGGAGCCACTAGGATCATACTCGTGGATTCCTGTTGTAGTTTCCTTAGAACTAGAGGGATCAACTGAAAGGGGGGAAAAGCATAGCACAGGTGGAACTCCCATGATTGTGCCAGCGCGTCTAAGCCCCTTGATTGGGCTTGTCTGTTTAGAGAAAAGAATTCTTTCCCTGCTCAGCCAGTCTGCTACATAATTCAGGTCCCCCTTCAGATGTATCGCTGTCAGCGATTTCAGATTGACTTCCGCCCAAGACAGGATCTGACCGGCCAGAGATAGCAAGACTCTGCTTCTTGTGCCGCCCTGCCTTGTAATGTAAGACACCGCCGTGGCGTTGTCCGATAGGACCTGGATATGGTGGCCCCGGACTAGTCCTTCGAAGGCCCATAACCCCAAAAGGATAGCCCTTAGCTCCCTCCAATTGGAGGATCTCCTGGCTTCCTCGACTGTCCAGTCCCCTTGGGCCATCTGTCCCCCCAGGTGGGCACCCCACCCCCAGGAGCTGGCATCCGTAGTAAGTCTTTTGTCTACTGGGAAGCACCAAAGAAGACCCTTGTTGAGGTTCGAGCACCTCCTCCACCACCAGAGCTTCCTCTGGACCCGAGGAGGTATCCTGAACAGCTTCTCCAAGGACTCCCCGTAGGACCAATTTTTTAGTATTGTCTGTTGGAGGTCCCTTGCGTGGAGACGCGCCCACTGCACTGCTGGTATAGATGCAGTGAGGAGACCTAGGACTGACATGGCAAACCTGACAGATATCAGCAGATTTGTCTGCGTCTTCTTTACAGCAATCTGCAATTTCTCTATCTTCTCCGCTGGAAGAAAGATCTTTTCCTGTCTGGAGTCGATGGTATACCCCAGGAATTTTAGGGACTGAGAGGGGATGAGATTCGATTTCTCCCTGTTTAGGATCCACCCGAGACCCTCTAGGTGTCCCCTTGTCCTTACTAGGTCCCTTTCTAGTAGCTCTCTTGTGTTGGAGAATATAAGAAGGTCGTCCAAGTAAGGGACGATCGATATCCCCTCCAACCTGAGGGGGGCTAGGGCTTCCGCCAGGACCTTTGTAAATATCCTCGGGGACGAGGACAGTCCGAAGGGGAGGGCCCGGAACTGGAGATGTATGACCGAGCCTTCTATACCGACCGCGAACCTTAGATGTTTCTGCGATGGTATGGCTATGGGAACATGAAGGTAAGCATCCCTTAGGTCTATGGATGCCATAAAACAACCCTGGGACAGGAGATTCTTTACTGAGAACATTGTATCCATCTTGAACCTTTTGTACCTGATGGATTTGTTTAGGACCTTCAGATTCAGAATCATTCTGAATTTCCCTGATGGCTTTTTTACTAGGAATATATGAGAATAACACCCCTCCCTCTCGGTGGCTTCCAGGGTCTTTTGTATCCTGTTTCCTTCGTTTCTGGGGTTTTCCGAAAAGAACGAAAATTTTTGCCACCTTGGGGGGTTACAATAGCTTCCAGGTCTGGCCCAAAGACTAAATCTCCTTCAAACGGGAGACCGCATTACTGTATCCCCCGTCCAGGTTTTGACCCATAATGCCCGACGGGCTGAGTTTATGAGTGCTGAAGACCTGGCCGACATTTTAATAGCTTCGGCTGAAGAATCTGCCATATAACCCACCGCTTTTGATAGAATGGGCAAGGTATCAAGCAGATCCAATGGGCTTTTAACTGGTCTAGCCCACAGTGGAAGCCATGGCCGGTTTTAAATTTGAGACGGTTGAGTCCCAAGCCTTTTTTAAGAGGGAGTCTGCCCTTTTGTCCATGGCATCTTTTAGGATGCACCCTTACCACAATACGCTTTCAAACCAAAAAGGAACTGGCTTTTATCTGAATGAAGGTATCAAGCAGATCCTTTCGAGTCGTACCAGCCTCGATATGGGCTTTTAACTGGTCTAGCCAGTGCTCCAGGTTACTGGCAGCATACCAATACTTTAGATCGGATGGCTGCATTGGTTTTATTTTAGGCTTTCCTTCTTTTATATCTTTTGGGCCCATTTGCCTAAAAACATTTTATCATGTAAAGATAATTGGGTTTTGTCCTCTGTAATATTGAGAGTGGTGTGGATGGTTTTTACCCATACTCTGGGCAGTATTCAGTTTTTCATAAGGGGAACAAAAACACTTGCACCTTGGTGATGGATGGCAATGTATTTGGGCCACTGCTGTCAATACTGTCCCCACTGGAGGGCAAAATTGGAAAAAAGAAATAGAAAGCATCCCACATTGGGACCTATAGACTATGCTTGATCCCAATGTAATGCTCCGTGTGTCTGTGACTCAACCTTATGTGTCATATGGTGACTTCTATTGAATAAAACAAAATAGTAATACAAAACATTGAATTGACATTTAGGTGCATAATATCTTTGTGAAGCAAAGTTCAATGCTAGTAAATGAAACAAAATGATCAAAGTGACAATATTAAAGTGCATATAATGATAGCTGTGAAAACGTGCTGTTGTGCTGTGTCATTACATCCACCTTATGGGGGCTGTAAAAGGTCCGCACTCAGATATGTTGGATCATTAAAAGGGACCGATGCAATATCCTCTGGTTTTTACCTTTAATGATGACTCCAGGTTACATGTTTCTCTCATGACGGTGGGGGAAATCTCCTACCCACACCTATTGTCACAATTTAAAAATAGCACAGCTGCATCATTCATTGTGTCAGTTCTGTGAATGTACTACATGTACTGTCAGCCACCAAAGCTGAGCTTGTAGTTCTCTCAATTAACGGCAAAGGCGCTGATGAGCTCTCGTAGTTTACGAATTCTTCCTGAAATTCAGCAACTACCTGTCCATAGAGAGACGGTCAAAAGCTCCTGCTATTGCCAATTGAATGCAGGGAATCCACATCCAATTTGCAATGATGTGAACCCAGCCTCAATGAATCCAGGCAATCAGCAGCCATAAGTTGAACTGTCCACATATTGCTAGATCTGCTTAGGAGTGTCAAGACAAGTACAAAAGGGTCATTGAATTCAGATATCTCAGCTTGATCAACACATGTTTTAGTGTAGTGCAATTTCTTCCAACACATCTCTTCTCTTAACTTTTCTTTTTAGATAAAAAAAAAATATATAATAAATAAACTTTAGAGGATGCTGGTACACTGCATAAAAATATAGCATGTCTGCATTTTCATGCAGTGTGTGGCATCTGAACAGCGTTCTAATGTGAACAGGGCACGAAGCAATCCTTGCGCTGAAACTACATGCATTTTCCTTTCCTGGTGCCCATCCATGGAAGCCTATGCATGCTTGGCCGGGGGTGGAGCAGCCAACCATGCATATCTTGCCTAGAAGGCACCAGGTAAAGGGTATTACATGTTTAACTGCTTCAAAACCAGGCACTTTTACACCCTTCCTGCCCAGGCCAATTTTCAGCACAGTCACCCTTTGAATGACAGTTGCGGTCATGCAACGCTGTACCCAAATTAAGTTTTTATTATTTTCTTCCCACAAAGAGCTCGAGTTAATTTTTGCTAAAAAAAAAACAGCAAAGTTTGTCAGTAAATTTTCTAAATAAGTAATTTCTTATTCACCAATGTGCACTGATGAGGTGGCACTAATATGCTGCACTGATGATCAGTGCCCCAATTAACTGTACAGTCTCCCCTGCGAGGAGATGCCACTGATTGGCTCTCCGTGCCTCACACTGTCAGTGTGAGGCAAGGAGAGCCGATAGCCTGCACTTCCATGTTTACATGCAATTGGACACAGCCGATCACATGGGTAAAGAGCGGCAGCATCAAACATGCTGAGACTGCCACACTGCACACCCCCATGGGCGCACGAGAGCAGCGAAACTGGGACGATGTTCTATGACATTGCCCCCAGAATGAGATCCCACCCACCTTCATTTTACTATACGGAGGCTGTAGTTAGTGAAACAAAAAAAATAAAGAAAAAAGAAAAAGAAACTATAGGAGATCTATTGGAACTTCCATTTCCCCCAAATTCCAGCAGGACCATTTGTAAGACCAGTCTAACAACCGGCTTCTGTTGAACAGAGGGGGCTACACACAAATTTTCATCCATGTATGGCCAGCTTTAGAGACTGACTTCAGATAGCAAAAAACACAACAACTTGTTCAATAACAAAGTCACCACAACTTTATTGTTGAAAGGAGTTTGCTGTGGACATTGACTGTAAAATTGCGACAATAACTAGAAGTGTAACAAGATGAACCAGCCGCTTTTAGTCAGGGATTTTTCTCCAAGGAGACAAACAACCATTACAATTGACATTTCACATTCGAGTCCAGTTCTGCTCTGTAGTGCTAGGCCATAGATCAGTCAGCTTGGTGCGAGACGGTCCACTAAGATAAACAGATACCCAGTCCTTTTCTGGTTTGTGCAGGTTAGATTTTAAATCCCTTCAACATTTGGATTGAGGTTTCAGCTTGCAATGTTTGACAATCTCTTGGATGGCATTGCAGTGTTACATCTGGACAGTGAATCCGGTGTGACTTTTCAGAACGCTTGTGTTCACAGGAAAAGGATTTTACAACCATAAATAGTACAAATTTTACATTCATGAGGAATGTTTTTTTTCTTAAAAAAAATAAACAAAAAACAAAAATAAACTAAAAAACCCTCCCAAACACTGAAAAAGCCCACCCCCCACTAGTTGGCTGTGAGATGGCATTTAGAATTCATCTTTTATATGTGTGGATCCCTGGAAAAAATAAATAAAAAAAATTACATTCAAGAATCAAACAGTATAAAATCTATACAAAAAGCAAAACTAGTTTTTTGGCCACCTTAATCCAAATGGTCATATAGAAAAAGGTAAACCTCCCTTTAGAATACAAGAGCTTCTACCAAGCTCATTCTGAAAATGTTAGTTACCAGACCTAGCCATTATTTTGACCCTCAAAAGTCAACAGAGTGTCAATTTCATGTGAAAACTCCAGTCTAGTACATAATTCTAGAAATATGTCAGCCAAGCAATTAGTGTTAGCAATTAGACCATAGGAACTTAAATATCTAAAGTCTTCCTTTAAAATGTAAGCCAAAAAGATAAAGGCTTGACAGCCCATACAGAAGATATAATCTTCAGATTACTAGAACATTTTCTCCATTGATAAAAACCTTAAAAAAAAAAATGCATCAGTGGATGAATGCACGCATCAATACATTAAAGAATGTTTTTTATATTGTGGAAATATAAATTCTTTAACCACTTAAATCCCCTTCCTGCCTAGGCCAGCTTTCAGCGCTGTTACTCTTTATAGCATGTCCACATTTGTCATTCACTCTACCCATATGAAAAAAAAAATTCACACAAAGAGCTTTTTGGTGGTATCACTACTGGGTTTTTTATTTTTTATTTAGCAAAAAAGACAGTTTTGCAAACAGGTAAATTTTCTCCTTAACTGATGTGTGCGGATGAGGCTGTACCAATAGGCACTGCTTAGCAGCAGCTCTGTATGGGACCAATGACCCGTAAAAAATAAAAAAGACAATTACCGGGTTCTGTTCACATTACGTGATCAGCCGTCATTGGCTGACAGCTGATCACCTGGTAAGGGGCCAGAATGGGCCCCTTACTCAGCTCTGTGATCAGTTGAATCTCATGAACTGGCTGATCAGAGCCCGAGCATGGGAGGACGTACATGGAAATTTGCCTTTCAGCTATAGTGTGGGTGTGAACAGGTTGCCACTAAACACACAGCCGACTAAGGCCCAGTTCACACTGGTGCAACAATCGCTCAGACTTTGAAAGCACAAGACGACTGACATGTAGAAAGCATTGTTTCCCTATGAGAGCAGTCTTAAAATGGTTTAACTTGTGTCAGTCTGACTTTGACCAAAGTAGTGCAGGAACCTTTTCCAGACTGCTGTCAGCTTTCAGCCCAGAGAAGTCACTGGAATTAATATCCCAGTCAGATTAGCATCTTAACTGATCGGAGCTGATGGATTGAGATGAATACAATCCGACTCTTCCAGATTATACACAGCAGGATCTGAGCGGCAGGTGCCGCAGACTATGTCCGCCGGCACCCACCAATTATTCAGTACACAGGCAGAACGGCAATCTGCTTATGTAAATAAGAGATTGCTGTTCTGTCAGTAGGGAAGGCATGGATCTCATGTTCCTGCAAAGCAGACATGGACCCATGCCTTCCCCTAGTAAAAGCACCTCCCACAGTACACAAACAATGGTTTGGCACACAGTTAACTTTGATTGCCCCCCGATGTTAACCTTCCCAGGCAGTGAGTGCATTTTTTTTGCACTGATCACTGTATTAAAATCACTGGTCCCCAAAAAGTGTCTGTCAGTATTGTCCACTGCAATAGTAGCAGTCCTGCTACAAGTTGCTAACCACCATTACTAGAGGGAAAAAAAAAAAAAAAAAACCCAGTTTGGGTTTGTGCAAAAAGTTTATAGCGTCTACAATCAAGCTTATTGGAATTTTTTTTAACCAAATATGTAGTAGAATACATATTGACCCAAATAGAAAAAATTTGATTTTACATTTTATTGGATATTTTTATTAACAGAAAGTAAAATTTTTCTTCAACACTTGTTGATCTTTTGTTTATAACGCAAAAAAAGTCAAGGTAATCAATTACCTGTATAATAAATACAATGAACAGTTAACCCTTGCAGTGCAGACGCAGCCCCACTGCAAGGGTTAACTGGTTGTGTAAAATGGTTTGGACTCCCTGCCACCATGCCAGAGTTGTGCAAACATCCTATGTAGAACTATTACACGGCATGGACAAGCCTATAACTGAAGACGCCATTTAAGGATAAGTGGATCACCAGTGAAAAAGTTGACATTTGTTACAATCCAAAGACACCAACCTGTTTATCTGTCTGTTCTTCTGATTTTGATGTTTCATCTTTATCTTCTGCATCAACCTCTTCAACGTCATCTGAATCTTCCTGCTCCGCTTCATCTGCTGCTGGCTCCTCTTCCTCCTCTGGTTCATCTTCAACCTGCAACCAATTCAAACGTGAATGCAGTTAATTTTATGACACCGATGAGTCATACTGAATGAAAAGTTAAAACTACATAATTATAGGGATATCCAATATATTTGTCAATACAATAATTTCTATTTATAAAAAGATTGCATACAATATCCAATATATAGTTGTAAACCTAGCAGTACACAGGTGGAAGGGTGAGTAAAATGCGAAGATTCATCCTTTACCTTGGCATCAAGGTCGATACTTAAGCTCAGTCGCAGCATTCTTTCTATTCTTTCACTGTAGCTCTTTGTATCTGGTAACTGATATCCTGACCGCAACGTGGCAGTTTCAAGAAGTACAACTGCGAGGTCTGATACAGTCTGGTCATCTTCATTTTCCTGTTTAAGAATTGTGTAAAATTGCATTTTCATTATCTAGAGAGTAACCCAACCTTCCTCTGTCACAGGGGCAGTAGAATGTGACCACTGTAGGTTTGTGCATTTTTGTACTAAATGTTTAAGCTATTGAATACAAATTAAAAACCTTTTTACTCAAGCATGAGTTTTATTTTTTTTAAATCCAGGTTATAAAACTGAACAGTTTACAAAAAGAAAAAACCTCAAAAGCAAACCTGTAGCCATAATAAAATGAAACATGTTGACCACCTCCAGGTGTCTCCATGCCAACAGCCTAGTCATACTTACTCTTGCGTTTCACTACTGATGCATTGCTTTGATAATTAACATGGTCAGGCTGCCCTCTACCAACAAAAAAAATACACGCTATGATGGTTGGCCTCACCAACTATGAGTGTAGTCAGACAGACATTCTACGAAGAACTCTGGTTAATATCTGCCCACAAGACCATACCAAGATGTGGAAATTGGGGGTTAGCAAATGTAGAAGCACCCAGGGGCTGCCGAGATAGATATCCATTTTATATTGCGTTTATTTTGACAAAGCTAGATTTTTTAAATTGAACAGCTCACCTGTACTCTCCGCAACATTTCCTTTATCAAAGGATGTCTTGGGTTAATCTCAAGGGTCTTTTTCTGGCTGGAGTAGTAACTGAAAAGGAAAAAAAAAAAAAAATTTAAATCCATATGCAAAGTCAAAACCAAAAGCTCTAAATGGATAAGATAATGCCTAAAGCCCATTTAAAGAAAATAACCCAAGCAAACATTTGTATCCAGTGTAAAAGCATTTGTTTCATTGGGTAGGTCAGCTAATACATCTTACCTTGTGGAAATGTCTTTTCCAGTCTGGTATGCTTGCGCCTTCATAATCCTTTCCATATTGCCAGACCACCCATACTGGCTAGCCACAAGTGCACATGGGGACTGTGTCAAACGTTGGGATAGGACAGCTTTTTCAATCTATAGAAAGATAGAAGTGGTAAAGTCATACAAGAAAAAAAAAAAAAAACCCCCACACACCACAGAAGTAGTGCAGGAACAACTTTAAACTCGGTACGGCAACCCAAAGTTGGCATCGCACAGATTTGAACAGTTCTACTGTCAATAGGGTGCGACTTGTCATGTGATTTGACCTGTCAAATTGCATCTGTGTGAACAGGGGCTTAAGGTTTGGTGAAGGTGGTCTATAAATATACCTGGTCTTTCAGGGATTTATCTTTCAGCCAGGAAAGCAGTGGATCAAATTCCTTCTCCAGAGCCTCATGTGCTTCCTTTGACTTCTCACTTTCATCAAACTTTAACCCTTCTTTGGCAACATTCTGGAATCTCTTGCCATCAAACTCTGGCAGGGCCTGTATGCAGTACTCATCTACAGGTTCAATTAAGAAGATGACTTCATAACCTTTCTTCAACAAACGTTCAACAAATGGGGAAGATTCCACCTGTGGAAGCAGAACCAAAAGCATGAGCTTGTGCATTCAGTTTCTCCTGAACACCAAGAAAATTGTAAAGCAGCTGTAAAGCTCACCTCTTTCCTGCTTGCCCCAGCCATGAAATAGATTTTATCCTGCTTATCCTTCATTCTTTCGACATACTGCTCCAAACTTGCAAGCTCTGTCTTGTGGTTTGAAGACTGGAATCGGAGAAGCTTGGCCAAACGGGTACGGTTAGAGTGGTCTTCAATCACACCAAGTTTGACATTTGTGCCAAACTCCTTCCAGAATTTCTCATTATATTTGTCTTCTGCAATTTTCTTAATCATGTCTAAAGTTTTACGTACCAGCTTCTTTCTTATAACCTAAGAAAAAAGTGCCAACATGTAAGAAAAATAAAAAGCTACACATTACTTCCAGCCCATGTATGCCCCTCTGTAAGGCTGCTTTCACACCTGAGCGGTGCGGGGCGGCGACGGTAAAGCAGCGCTATATTTAGCGCTGCTTACCATCGCTTTACCCGCGGTATGCGGCCGCTAGCGGGGTGGTTTTAACCCCCGCTAGCGGGCGCAAGAGGGTTAAAAACCTCCGCAAACCGCCGCTGCAGCGGCGGTTTGCGGGCGGTATCCCCGCGGTTTCCCATTGATTTCAATGGGAACGAGCGGTATAGGAGCGGTAAATACACCGCTCCAAAGATGCAGCTAGCAGGACTTTTTTTACCGTCCTGCTAGCGCACCGCTCCAGTGTGAATGCCCGCCGGCTTTCACACTGGAGTGAATGGGGCCGTTTTTTTCAGGCGGTGTACAGGCGCTATTTTTAGCGCTGTACCGCCTGAAAACCGCCCCAGTGTGAAAGGGGCCTAATACATCTTACAACCCTTGCAGGACACTCGTGAAATAGCTCTGCTTAAAAAGAAAAAACGCCACTTTTTGTTCAACACAATGCTTAACCCCAATTAAAAATATGTTTCAAGTCAGCCATAATAAGAAAGCTGCAAGACACGCATACCCACAGCATCTGACCAAATATTTTGCCAAATGACGGGGCTTAACCACTTGCCGACCGGCGCACGACGATATACGTAGACAGAATGGCACGTACAGGCAGGAGGGCGTATATACAAGTCCCTCCTTTAGCCTGTCCGTGCCATCGGGAGCACGCCGGGAGCGGCGCGCTCCCGCGCCGGTCGGGACCCCCGTGAGTCCGATCGCGGTCCCCGCGGACTCGATCGCCGCGGGGACCCCCGCGATCGTCTCACGGAGCGGCTGAACGGGGAGATGCCGAGATAAACAGCATCTCCCCGTTCTGCCTAGCAACTAGTGACGCCGATCTCTGCTCCCTGTGATTGGAGCAGAGATCAGCATTCACTAGCTGACAGCCACGCCCCCCCCCCCCCCCCCCCAGTAAAAAACACACCCCTAGGCATACTTAACTGTTACACTGCCACCTTGTGGTTAACCCCTTCACTGCCAGTGTCATTTATACAGAAATCAATGCATTTAAAATGCATTAATTGCTGTAAAAAATGACAATGGTCCCAAAAATGTGTCAAAAATGTCCGATGTGTCCGCCATAATGTCGCAGTCAAATAAAAAAAAAAAAAAAAAAAAAATCGCAGATCTCCGCCATTACTAATAAAAAATAAAATATTAATAAAAATGCTATAAAACTATCTCCCATCTTGTAAACGCTATAACTTCTGTGCAAACCGATCAATAATCTACATATTTTTGGTAAAAAAAAAAATCGCAATATGCGAATACGTATCGGCCTAAACTGAGGAAAAAAATAAAGTTTTATATATTTTTTTGGGGATATTTATTATAGCAAAAAATAAAAAAAGCATTTTTTTCAAAATTGTCGCTCTATTTTTGTTTATAGCGCAAATAAAAACCGCAGGGGCGATCAAATACCACCAAAAGAAAGCTCTATTTGTGGGAAAAAAAGGTCAATTTTGTTTGGGAGCCACGTCGCACGACCGCGCAATTGTCAGTTAAAGCAACGCAGTGCCGAATCGCAAAAAGGGGCCTGGTCCTTTGGCTGCAAATTGGTCCGGTCTGAAAGTGGTTAAAAAAAAAAAGGTGGAGGTAGAAAAATATGCATATTCCATTTTAAAAATGGAATGGCAAATAGTCATCTTGTATTCGCTTAGCATCTGCCAAGGAAGGATTTGGTTTAGGGCTTGTATAGATTTACAAGTGCAGTCTGCCATCACCTTGCATTTGAAATCAGGTTACAATACAATACATCAGAGATCAATGAGTTCCTTTACAGATGCTTATAACATGCAGTAGACCTCCTGAGCAGTATCAAGCCAATTTTGCATTCCCATTTAAGTGTATGGGAAGAAAAGCAGTTCTAAATACAACAAACATCTCAGTACACAATCCCTTACGATTTACGCCAACTGATAGTTTACAAGTATGAGCCAGCAATGAATCAGTAAACATACCTTTAACAGTTTATGTTGCTGTAGGGTTTCTCTAGACACATTAAGAGGCAAGTCATCTGAATCAACCTAGAAAGTTCCAGAAAGAAAAAAAAGGTTACAGAACTCAAAAAACTCTAAGGAAATTGCCAACTAAGCAAACTTCCAGATAAAAAACCCCAAACAAACTTACCACTCCCTTTACAAAGTTCAAGTATTTGGGCATCATGTCATGGAAGTCATCCGTTATGAAAACTCTGCGGACAAAGAGCTGTTCAGACAGACAACACAATTAGCGGGTGATAGAAATGCAGTCATAATTTTACACGTCAATAGTAACACTGCATACTTTGATATAATCACTCTTCTTGGAGCCATATTCATCAAACAGACCACGAGGCGCTGTGGAAGGCACAAACAAGATGGATTTGAAGGTAACCTCTCCTTCAGCTGTGAAGTGGATGTGAGCCAGTGGATCATCACTTTCCTGAAAGACATATTGCACATTAATGAATACAGGTGTACTTTGCTTTGGCTACCTCCAAGCCACAATGAGCAATAAGATGGTCAGACAAATTGTGATCAGTACACTAACCGACCAGATGTCACTGATGTGTGTTGGCTAATACAAATTCAAATCTGAAACCCTTTAAAGCGGAACTGCAGTCTGCTTACATAATTTGTAATAAAAATACATCTTTGCCACCCTGAAGCTTTACATATTATATCTATACCGCAATTCTGTACTTGCCAGATTTGCTGCAGAAATCTCCCTCACGGAGTCTGGCTGCAATCATTTCAAGCTGCTGCCTGTTCACTTCCTGGATTTACACACCTCCAGCTCTCATTGGCCCCCATTTGACTCACCCCCCCCCCCCTTCCTGTCAAACTCAGGAGAGTGAGAGTTGTGCCTGATGTCATAAGCTTAGGCTTTTTAACCAGTTAAGAAACAGGAAGTGGGCTGTATAAAAAGGTATTTACTGGCAGGAAAAAAAAAAAAAAAAAAAAAAAAAAAAAAGGTTTACTATCCAAAGTTAAAACAAGGGCAGAAGATTTAATAGATTGAAAGATGCAAAAAAAATTACTGAAGTTCCACCTTAAGACATTTTAGAGTGTAATCTACATTTGAAAAATAAATAAAAGTTAGCTTAGCAAATGTTAATGACCTAATAAAAATGTTAGTACGAAATACATAAGCAGAACATCTGAAAAAAAAAATAAGACAAAATTACCTTTGAGAAAGACTTATAAAAGGCTATGTATTCATCCTCTTCTACCTCCTTAGATTGTCTCTGCCAGATGGGCTTGATGTCATTCATAAGCTCCCAGTCCCAGATAGTCTTCTCAACCTGTGTTATGGAAAACAATTGAATGCAAGTTAAAAAAAAAAAAAAAAAAAAAAAAACAAAAACAAAAAAACAAACAACAACCAAAAACTATATGCAACACAGTGCAAGCATATAGACCACTTTTGTTTTTATGCTATCACATGCAATTCGTAGTAGCAAGTTTTGGAAGAGATAGCCCTTATCCACATTGATCAAGCTAACCTTCTTGGTCTTTGGTTTCTTCTCTTCTTGCTCCTCCTCCACGGCAGCTTCCTCATCAGCATCCTCATCTTTTTCCTCCTCTTTAGCGTCCTCTTCATCGATGGGCTCTTCTACAGTCTCAGTCTAAGTACATGAGTAAATACATGAGTTAACGGGTGGGTTTTCACATTACATGCTAAACAAATTAAAACCTGTCGTCGGGGAAAAAAAATAATTTACTCCCCCCACCCCAATTGCCAATCAAGCCCCAAGGGCTGCATTGTGGCGAGGCACTTGAGATGTCATATGCTCCACCATACCCAGCGGTATCAGGAGTTTGATAGCCATGGCAAAATCAAGTAGAGGAAATAAGGTGGACTAGTATTGCTTGCTTTAGCGGATCTTGCACTCGAGTGCCAAAACCCCACACTTTAGACATTCAGTCACGGCTCACATAGGTGCGAAGTGAGAACACTGAATCCACTGCGGGTTCCTGCATCGCACCTGACTCAAAGCAGTTCACACTGCCATATGCAAACTGCTGGGAGCATCAATACAATGTTAATGGACATCCCCATTTCAGTTTGCATAGCGAACTGAGTTTGGACATGAATCGGATTGCATTGGTGCTCCGATACAGGTGCAGACGAAAAAAGGGGTACTGTGTGAGAGTTTGGTCCGAATGTGATGCAAATTCAGCCATACTATCTGTATGGCGGAAATCGCATAAACACCACATTTGATTTGGCCTGCAGTGTTGTGCGAATCACATGCGATCTCACAGCGCACCAGTGTGAACGCAGCCTTTTTTTTTACTGAATGCAGTCTAGTAGATATGTACACAAGAGTGCATAAATGTGAGTAAACTAGTGCAGTATTTAGAGGGGGGGGGGGGGGGGGGGGGGAAACACGCCAAATATTAAGTAAATAAGTATTAAGGATATAAGTATTATCCCCTGCATGTATATGAAAGTGACACTTCCATGCAGGAGTGAGAAGAATTTTTATGTGCATATGGGTATAAACATTCACATTAAACTGACCCTATTTGCATTTTTTGGGCCGAAACTTTCTGCCAGGAGGATCCGGCATTCATACATCAGTAGCATGTGCAGGGACTAAAAGTGAAAGTTTCTGACAAGCATACAAATTTAAGAATCATCTTTACCTTGCTACTCCAAACATAAATAGGGAAGTTGATAAACTGAGAATATTTCCGGACCAGGTTCTTAATGGTTTCCAATTCAAGATAATCAGTTGCCTCTTCTTTCAAAACCAAGCTGTAATAGAGAAGTCATTTATTGCAATAAATGATGTTCTAGCTTTTATACCATACCAAGATGATTTCACAGGTCTGAGCTCTCGTGAAAATGCTAGATGCTAGGCCGTCATGGTCACTTACTTCAATACTTTGAAGCACTAACCTGAAACAAGACACTCCAATGGGCTGCAATTGAGGTAACCAAACTGGTCATATCAATTAAGAGCTGATCATACATTAATCATAGGCTGGGTAGGACAAATGACTAAGAAGGCAGATGGGTTCAACTTACTATTTTGCTACCTGTAAATTAAAAGCATAATGGGCCAGTCAGTATGTATCGCATACTAGCCCATTATGTGACACTGCAAACGAAGCCTGCGTCCATCTTCACCATTCTTCCTTCCAGGGCCACGGACTCCGGCTCTGACTGGCCGGAGCCACGTGATGTCAATCCTACGCATGCATGCGGGAGCAGTCAGTCACGGCACTTGCGAGTAAAGAAAGTGCGGTGCACGTTTAGGAGATATTTCCACTACCTATCGATAAGCCTTATTCTAGGCTTACCAATAGGTAAAAGTCACACAAGAGGGTTAACCACCACTTTAAAAAGTAGCCAGTTTCTTTGTATATGGCCACCCACCACATAGGCAAATACTACAAAATTTCAGGAGAGAAAAATAAAAGCCCTAAAACCCCACACAAGACAAAGCTGTTGAAGGAAAATGCTTGCAGCCATCAGGATTTATGCATCAGTGCTTGTAACATGTGTTGCACTAACATGTTGTACTGCAATGCATAGGAGGCCAGCCCTTAGGGAAAGGGAACAAAAAGGGCAAGCATCATGCTTTGTCCTAAAATGCACTGCCGCTTAAAATCCAGCATTCAAGGCCCACTTACGTTATTGTTGTTCCTCTTCCCAATGTGTCACCTCGAGGATCTTCAGTCACAAAGAATTCATTGGAATCAGATTCCCAGATGTGCTGTGTGCCATTGTTGTGTTTTGAGGTCACAATTACACGGTCGGCAACAAGGAAGGCAGAATAGAAGCCAACACCAAACTGTCCAATCAGCTCAGAGGTAGACTGGGCAGAATCCTGGACTTCTGTAAACTTGTTCAAAAATTCACTTGTTCCAGATTTAGCAATCGTTCCCAAATTCTTCACTAGCTCCTCCTTTGTCATGCCAATGCCTGTGTCAGTTATATGCAGCATGTTCTTCTCTTTATCACACTAAAAGACAAATTTTAGCACATATGAGAAAATAAAAACCCCCAAGAAAATAACACTTCAAAAAAGAATTAAAGTAGAACTAAACTATCTGCCCAGGAAGGTGCCATCTCAGCTTCCATGGTGATGTAAATGTGGCCAACTCTGACAACAGCCATTTGAGGGATTAAAAGACTGACATATCAATGCTGGCAATTGTGACATTTAGCCTAGATTCACACTGACTGCGGGAATGAAATTGTGCGCGTTCAGCTGAACTTGCACAATCTCATTCCCAGCGTCGGGGGTGATTTGAGAGACATCTGTGCGGATTTATGCAGACGTCAATGGAAATCGCACCCCGAAATCGCCAACGATAGTACAGAAACTACTTTTGGGAATCGGTGCGGCATTGCACCGATTTGGACGCTGCCCTAGCCGCTGAAATGGCATGCGATTTGAAATATCAAATTGCATCAATTTGAACCAGGGCTTATCACCAGCCAGAGGAATACCTTGAATGTAGCAAACTAGGGTTGCACTAATTCAAGCATTTGCAAGAGTACTCATGCAAATTGCTCCAATACCTAAAACTGATATCTTTGTGGTGCGATTTGAGCCCATACAAAATGAATGGGCTCAAATCGCACTGCAAAAAATTGCATGCGATTTGAACAGGAATGTGGTGCGACATGAAGTTTCCCCCACCGCTCCTGTGTGAACCTAGACTGGTCATAGTAACTTCAGCCTGGGTTCACACAGGCGCGGTTCAGGAAAGTGCATGTGATTCAGACAGGAGTCACACCCCATTCATGTTCAAATCACATGCGATTCTTTGCAGTGCAATTTGAGCCCAATCATTTTGCATGGGCTCAAATTGCACCACAAAGATACCAGTTTTAAGTATCGGAACATTCGCACGAGTACTCTTGCAAAGTTATCGGTAATGGGCATCAGCGAGCACTTTAATAAAAGTAAAAATCTGTACTTGCCTAAAAAAAAAAAAAAAAATAAAAAAAAAAAAGCTACTGATGTTCTATTGGAGGTCTGCATAGGGCATCAACATACCATGTTGATTCTAATCAGAGCCATACCTTAATCTTAATGGTAAGTTCTTCATTAGCAGCAAGTGCATCTTCATCGGTCAAGGAAAATAACCGGATCTTGTCAAGGGCATCAGAGGCATTGGAAATCAGTTCTCGAAGGAAGATCTACAGGACAGTGAACAGCGTTTAACATGATTCACCATCAGTGACATTAAGATAAATGTCTCAAGTTTAGAGAAAGTAGGTTACCTCTTTGTTTTTGTAGAGGGAGTTGATAATCAGTTTCATCATTCTATTAACTTCAGCTTGGAATGCAAACTTTTCAGATTTCTCCCGGAGTTCCTTAATTTGGGCAGCATTAAGTCCATCTAGCTGAATTGCTTCCTCTTCCCTATGAAAGCAAAGTGGTAAATGATATTCCTTGATAAATTTTGAACAAATATTTTGAAATTAAAGCAGAGTTCCACCCAAAAGTGGAACTGCCATTCATTTGTCTCCTCTCCCCCTCCAATGCCACAATAGGCACCTTTCGGGGGGGGGGCAATATCCTGTTCCCACTTCCGGGAGTCTGGGCCGCGGCCCGTGACATCACCGCCGAGCTCCCTCCCTGCGGTACCGACATCGCAGGACTCCAGGACAGGTAAGTGTCCTATTTTTAAAAGCCAGCAGCTGCAGTACGGGTAGCTGGCTTTTATTTTTATTTTTTTTGGGTCAGGAACACCGCTTTAAGAGGGGATGGAACGATTAGACATCTTGTTTTCTTTACCAAACACTATAGGCATACTTTTGTCAATTGCAAGCTTAGTGTACACAAGAATGAATAACACACTAAACAGAAGTCATATTTCTAATTCTGCAACTGCTCTGGCACGATGAAATCTATAGCTGACAGCATCCAGTTCCTGTTTACAATTTCAACAGCTAAAATCATAAAAAAACATTGCATGTAGTGAAGACCAACCTGCTAACAACTTCATCATCTGTTCTCGAGCCTTCCCGGCTTTTTCCAATGTCATCGTCTACCGTTCCATCGATGTCCACTTCATCTTCTGCTCTCACAGAGACTGTAAAGATTTTTAATAGTTTAAGTTAAGTAACACTGAGAAACATGCAATGCCTCAATCCTGGCCCAAATAAATAACTGGTGAACACTTTATACATGCTAAAAAAAAAAAAAAAATCTGCATTATGTTCTTGCAGGCATGCCTCTGCAATGCCTAGGTATGGTCATGTGATCTCAACTAAAGTATTTGGAAGGCTGATGTTCATGCTTGATCATTTACTTCTGGAGCAAAGATGCTTTCAGCATAAAGACTCCAGTGCAGGATAGTCCATAAGCAAGAGTTGAATTGTTAGGGGCCAGTTAGCGCAACTGCAGTTGGGTTGGGGGGGGGGGGGGGTAATGAATTGCTTTTTTGCTTGGAGTCTACACCAAAAGTGGACATGTAGCCCTCTGAAAATGCAATGCACATTGTGGCCGATAACCAGAACCAAGTGCTGTCACATGTTGTGCCTACAAGTGGAAAAAGTACTGAAGGGGGAGAGGGAGTGGTATTTTTATATGTGGTGACAAAATTGTTAAAAGGGAACCAGATATGGGGGATAGTGGAATTGCAATTCCACCTATATTATAGGCAGAACCTGCCAGCACACTAATGTAAGTGACTGTTGCCTTCAAACTGAATCAATCATAGATCGCCACACTTTGGATCATTCCAATTTGCTAAACAGCCCATTTACAGGCAGTGTACCATGCACTGCCCAAGGGTACATTATGTCTGCAGTTGGCTCCCATCACTATCTCGCAGTGCAAATATTTGACAGTCCCGTTTAGTGTTAAAAAGAAAATATAAAAAAAAGGCAGTGTAAGAAACAGAACACACAAAACAACTTTCTAGTGCTCAAACTGGAAAAGTTACACATTAACACTTATGAGTTACTTATGTTATACTATAGATCCACTCATGCTTAGTTATTCATGGCCCTGATGGCTGGCAATGAGCAGCATTCAGCGTTAAGAGAATACCATGTGGAACAGTTTCTAGAACCCTGGCCCTTTTAAGCGAATGCCACCCGCAGGTTCTAGTGTACACATTGATACATAAGGGGCCCTACCGACTTTAGATGGCAGCTGGAAAACACAAGCTAGATTTGGCTGAGAATGGAAGCTCATTCTACAAACACATTTGCATCAGGTGAAGGTGCATGTTCTGTCTTCCGGAGGACGGGGGAACACCAGCACTGCACAATGGTAATCAGCCAGGAAAAAGTAATTGGTTAAAAAAATAAAAAAAAAGGTAACCCTGCTCTAGGATCCAAAGCTACAACTTTCTCTAGTTTTAGATATAGTAGGGAAAGGTTAGAACCCTTTGAGTTTTCTTGTTGTCCCGTCTCAAAAAAGGCACAGCAAGAAGAGAAAATAAAACTATTCAAAGACAGAAGACAGTTGTCAGAGCAATTGTCCCCACTGGAAAGATTCCTCTATTCCCGTTTAAGTGAAAACGCTAAATCCCCAGTGCCCAACCTGCAGCCCACAGCAGTCTGTAATGCAGGGGTCTCAAACTGGCAGCCCTCCAGCTGTTACGAAACTACAATTCCCATGAGGAATTGCAAGGCTCAAAGCATGACTCCCACAGGCAGAGGCATGACGGGACTTGTAGTTTCGCAACAGCTGGAGGACCACCAGTTTAAGACCATGCTGTAGTGGAAAACACTGACTGGACTAATAGCATTGATCTCCAAGAGCCTCATGTAACATGGTCCCAGCTTCCCACGGTCTTCTGCAGCATATTAAAGCCAACGTATCCTGTCCACTCGCTCTAACCCCCCATTTCCTCTATTAGGTCTGCAGTTTGACAGTCCTCTCAAACATGACATATACTGAACATTACGTGTGGCCCTTTGGTGATGTCAGGGGCCACATTTGAGCCGCCCTTTGCTCATATGTTGACAACCACTACATACACTTTAAATATTAGCACACCTGGCTCAATGGGACACACAATCGCTCCACAAAAATCATAGCAGGAATGCTCGTTCTTGCTATGAATTAATGTGAACAGGGCCTTGGTGCCCTGTCTGAAAAACAGTCTGTTCTAGTCGATGGAAAACACATTAAAAAATAAAACAAACGCAAAACTTGTCAGTCACATGTTCATTTTCCCAGGTGACCAGGTATGAACATGCATGTAAAGCCCAAGTAACTCCCCCATCCACATAACAGATGAGGAGAAAGCTGTGCTTTCATATAAAAAGATGTCAGGCTGTGCACAATACAGTAACCCTTAGCAACCAGATGAAGTCCAGCCAATGAGACAGTTGCTATGGGTGACTGAACTTTGCCATGGCGGCCATCACTACTATGGGGCTCACTAATCATGAAGGAAGGAGCCGAGGACCCCCTAAACCATCATCCTATAGCAGAAGGAATGCACAGCATCGTGGGAGACACAAGTTCCAGAGAACCCCCCGCCTAAAGACGGTCAGGAAGCTTCTAGAAGTCTGGGAAGGAAGAATGACGGTATAGAATAGGGGGGTTCCCAGCTGCGCTCTCTCCCCCCCTCAACGGGCACTCACCAAAAGCTAGCAGGACGAAGCACAGGCCAATTGCCCACGACTTCCTCATGGTGACTGCACGCCGTAAACCTCCGGTATGCACGTTTCTTCGTTCGCCACACAAAACTGCAACCGTGCGCCGCCTCCTAGGCTTTAATATCTGCCCCTGACAAGCACCGGGCGGACACCGAGCGCCCGCCAATAGTAGCCAACCACGCAAACCAAGCCACCAATCGGTGTCCTCCTCGCGGCCTACGTTCCTGTCAGCATTGCCCAATAGTTGTCTTCCATGTACGGCGTACAAGGCTAAGAGCGTGTCCCGCGCTGATTGGCTGCGACGCGGCGGCTCTCTGCTGGTCGGACAAATGAGCTACTTTTAGTGGTTCTGCTGTCACAGATTATTGAACTCACAAGAAGGGGGAAAGAGTGAGGGTGAAAGTCCCTGACTATACACACACAAAGAAACCAAGGGTCAATCTCTTTTACTTCCGGGGTGCTTCCATCCATGTTTACACTAGTTACCCAGGCTGGTGTTGTTGCTATGGGAGCTTGGAGAGTATGGGATGACATTTCTGGTTATCTCGCTGCTGTCAGGAAACCAGCAATCATAATCTCTGTGTGTCTACTGTGCTACTGGTTCATTTTTAGAACTTGACCTTGACACTGCCGGTCACTTAGTACAGTATGAGATAAGTGGAACCTGCAATCACTATACACATCTAATCGTGGCAAGGGGAATGGATAAAAAACAAACATTTCTTATCAAATGCCATCATTATTCTTCCCGGACCAAGCTCCGTGCCAAGATATACACTATATTACCAAAAGTATTGGGACGTCTGCCTTTACATGCACTTGAACCTTAATGGCATCTCAGTCTAAGACTGGCCATACACCTGTAGCAGCCATAGCCCTCAGAGGGGCGGCCTTGACTTTTGGGCTTACCGGTTACCTCCGCTTGGCTTGTTCTTTCATGTCTAGGGGTTCCCAGGGTTAGTACCCAACAACTTCGGACGCTTACACCATAAAATTCCTTTAGAAAGGTTTTTATTTGCAGGGGTAACATCCAACAAACACAGTCTCATATGGGATCAGAGGGCAAGGGTGAAACTCAGGCACCTTGAACTGCCGACCCTTAGAAGGTCTCTAATACAAGAACCCAGAGAGTAGCCACTCGCAGCTGGGTGCTTCCAAGCTGAGTAATCTCTAGCTAGAGATTATGACAGACAGTCAGCACTTAGATACGGAACTTGCAAAGTCTCTGATCATGAATAAAGTCTCAACCGAGAATGAATTAGGAACCTTTTTTCAGTACCTGAAATGTTTTCTGTCTCCTTGGCAGTACTGCGAAACTGTGGATTCGTTAATGTCCTTAACAACCCAGCAACCAGGCACTTCTTGGGATGCCAGCTTGTTGGCCCTCCTCCGAAAAGTCCTCCCCCGGTCGCTTACACGAGCTGCGATGCCCCTCCAAGTTGAGAGCACACCGGACGCCTTGAATCCTCCCTCAGTCACTGCGCCTCGGACCAGCCGGTTCTCGAGACTCGGGAACAGATGGATCCTTTGCCCCAGACCAAGCGGGTCTATGGGGCCAGTCAGAAGAACCATGTTGCGGGACGGCAAACGCTCCCAGGCCCGGGACCCCTTGCGGGGCTACCCCGGTCCAGATTCAGGAACAGGCAGCTCTGGCCGAACCCCCGAACACGTAACTTCAGCACCTTAAGCACCCCTCCCAGACTCCCCAGCGGGGCCAAACGCACCCACTGATTGGCTCCGGGGAATGTTGATACCCAAACCGTCCAACCAGGCCTGATTCTGAACCTGTCATGTGTACCTTACTGTACCCATGACCAGGCAGAATCTTAGTACAGCCCAGCCAAACTGATGCCAAAGTTAAACCTGCACAATTAACCCTCAGAACCCCATTACTATTCTGAGGAGAAAAACAAAATTTTCACATAGCAGACACCTTGCAAAAGTGTCGCCGCTACACACCTATAGATTATCTGCAGATTTTCTATGGTCAGATGGAAAAAGTGCAACAGATTCCTCCATCTACGCTGAACTGTGTAGATGGAAGAATCTCCCACTGGCCCAAGATTCCATATCTTGCTAGTCGGCCCCGCTGGCTCTCACAATACCTGAACATTCTGATTGGGTGCAGGCATTGTTTAGGTTGAGAGCCAGCAGGGCCACCTAGCAAGATACTGAAGCTTGGCCCAGTGGGATATTCCTCCATCCACACAGTTTAGCGTACATGGAGAAATCTGTTGCACTTTTTCCATCTAACCATAGAAAATCTGCAGATAATCTATAGGTGTATGGTCAGCTTTAGTCCGTAGGGTTCAATATTTAGTTGGCCCACCCTTTGCAGCTACAACAACTTCAACTCTTCTGGGAAGGCTGTCCACAAGGTTTAGGAGTGTGTCTATGGGAATGTTTGGCCATTCTTCCAGAAGCGCATTTGTGAGGTCAGGCACTGATGTGGACGAGAAGGCCTGGCTTGCAGTCTAATTCATCCTAAAGGTGTTCTATCGGGTTGAGGTCAGGCTGCCTCCTCAGTCCGGGGCTTAGAAATCCCCTCAGCTTAATCTCCTAAATGTACCTCGGCAGGAGGTACGTTTAAGACCATTCTAATTGGTCAGCGCCATCATATGGGTGGAGCCAAGCAATCAGAACCCGCGTAACCCGTCCTGTCACCACAGGCGAAGAGAGAAAGCAGCAGGGATTTCAAATCCCTGGACCGGTAAAGCAGCTATACGATCTGTCAGAACAGAGATCGCTGGCTTCAGGTACTGCGGGACCGGGTGCGATGGGAAGGGGGTCCAGTGTAAGTTCACCTTACAGATTTTCTGTAAAGGTGAACTTACACTTTAAGTGGAACTTTAGTCAGAACATTAAGTCCTGCTAGATTACTGCAGGCAGGTATAGCTATGTAAAGCAATAAAGATAAGTGTCTATACTGTTTAAAATCCACTAATACACTGTCTCACCCTACTCTGCACATGCTCAGTTACTCTCCATTTTTAGGCACTGACACATTTGTAGAGACTGATCTGCTGACAGCCTTAAATTGGAATTAAACTGTCTGATCCTTTACAGCCAAGGAAGCTGCTTCTGTTTGATCTGCAACTGCTATGGTGCTGCACATGTGATTAGTTATGACACCAGCCATTTGATGGTTTGACAGTTTGATTGAGGAAACAAGCAAAGTGTGACAGTTAGAAATCCCGGCATTTCAGGAATGTAAGGTTTTTGAAACTGCTAAATTGACAGGTTTAGTTCTGCTTCATGATTTACTTCTGCTCTGGGCTTCAGCAGAATACCATCCTGGAGCAATGATGGAGGAAATTTACAGCACACACTAATTTTGGAACATAATTATTAATGTGGAATGTATGTTCCTTGTTAAAGAACATTATTTTCGATCAAGCTGTTATGGGAAAAGTTCCACTTTATGTTTGCTCTCAACAGAACTGTCCAAGCCATCAAATCCTGGCGTCATAGCTAATCACATGGGCAGCACCATGGCAAATGCAGATCAACACTGAAGCTAAGAATTTAGTTCTGCTTTAATAATCCATGTAGCGACCGTCCTGTACAAGGATTGTTTCCCTTTATAATAAATAAATAATGCTTCTTCCTAATGGTGGCAGTGGTGTAGTTCAGTCAACATCAGAGAATAATTCTCTGGATGGTTCCCTTTTTCTGGAAAGGTGTGGAGTACTCTCTCCAGGTTCAAATGGGAGGTGGTTTTCACCTTGGTAGTCAAGTTTAACATGGATACCAGGATGATCTTACCTGAATTAAAAAAAAATTGGTCCTCATAGTTCAAAGCTCTTAGCTTTCATACAAATCTGGCTGAAGTAATTGCTAATAGAAATGCCATTTTGAGAGTCAATTACCATAGAGAGAATCACAAATAAGTAAAAGTATAATACTAAGGGATTATCCCATCTGGGAATAGATGTCTTTTAGGTGGTTTGAACTGGTATACTGCCTTAAAGTTTTAACTGTGGGCAAAAAATCCTAAATTTTGTTTTGACTTCAGAAAACGAATAGAGGGGAAATCTTCCAGTGGGGAGACAAGTTCTAGTGACCCAGGTGACACATCGGGATTCCCTCACTTTGGAAGGTTTCCTCTTACTTAATGTTTTGGCTATGGGACAGGAAGTGAGGGGAAATCTCCCTAATATGACACAAATGGCAAAAAAAAACTAACTGGCTTATAATTCTCCCTTTCTCTATCCAAAATTAAGCATTTAGTTACACTTTAAGAAACTTGACTACAGGATCCTGTGTGGCCCACTGGACCTTTGTAAAAGCAGAGCATGATGATATGTGCACTTTGTGGGTACTCCGAGTAAGATCTTTGTCCATGCCTGTCTGTAGAAATTCCAAATCGATTTGAACTTGCAGTTCTGTTGGAAATCTAGACATGGTTGGAAAGCATTAAAAACCTTCCAAATTCTGCAGTACATCTGGAGCTTTTTCGAGAAATTCAAGAGGGTGTTGAGGACTCTTGAAGATCAGCATGGGGCAATCAGCCTCCTACTTTTAAGATCCATAACATGAGCTGGGATAATTCACTGGCCCTTGTGACAGCAAGTCCCAGTTGTTAGGCAGGACACAGGATCTTGGACACTGAAGAATTTTCACAATGGAAACCACAGGCCTCTTGGACAATGACATATTATAGATATTATATAGACCTTCTTAGTCTCCCAAAAAATCTCAATACTTTTGATGCTGGAAAAAAGGTGTATGCTGGCTGGAAGTTCCAGAGAGCTGAGATTCCACTACTGTGGACATGAAACTTTGGTGAAAAAAGTCTGAAGCTTTCTGTTGATGGGAGATGCAAACAAGCCAATTTCCTGGCAGCCTTTATTATTATTATCAACTATCTGATCAAATATCTGGGGCAAGGGTACAATTTGTTGTTGTCCAATTCGCTCCTTGGAAGATCATCTAGTTAAAGTACATGAAAACCCTCACCTTGTAAAACAACTCATTCGGTTTAAAATAGAAATTAAAGGTAAAACGTGTATAGATTTAAAAAACATTATACTTTTTTTTATAAGTGATCACATATCCTCTATTCTTAGCTGCATAAGAGCTGGAGGAGGAGAGGACAAGAAACAGTAGCACACTGGTCTTCTCAGTGAACAGCTGGGGAAAGAGGGCGGGGGGCTCTGATCATTGGAGGAGAGTATTGTGTGTACCTGAGTATTTTGAGTACCAGAGTATTGTGAGCACCTGTGTATTGTGAAGTAGCTGAGTATTGTGAGTACATGAGTTTTGTGAGTATGTGTTTTGTGAGCACCTGTGTATTGTAGAGTAACTGAGTATTGTGAGTACCTGTGTATTGTGAGTACCTGTGTATTGTGGAGTAACTGAGTATTGTGAGTACCTGTGTATTGTGGAGTAGCTGAGTATTGTGAGTACCTGTGTATTGTGGAGTAGCTGAGTATTGTGAGTACCTGAGTATTGCGAGTACCTGAGTATTGTGGAGTAGCTGAGTATTGTGAGTACCTGTGTATTGTGGAGTAACTGAAAATTGTGAGTACCTGTGTATTGTGAGTACCTGTGTATTGTGAGTACCTGAGTATTGTGAGTATGTGTTTTGTGAGCACCAGTGTATTGTAGAGTAACTGAGTATTGTGAGTACCTGCGTATTGTGAGTACCTGTCAGGTACCTAGTGGGCGAGCCCGACCTGCAGGGAGTAACCTCTCTTGCGGCTCCGACACGAGGGCCCTGGTAGCATATACAGGAAGCACAAGAGTTTGGAGTGGCACAAGCGCCTGGCAGGATCAACAGCAGAGGATGGCTCGGGAACCGCTGTGTAGAAGAACCTCCGACAGGACCAGGAGACTGGCTTGATTCCAGAAGGAGCTGGATTGGCAGGCGGGTGCAGCGGACTGGAACTGGACAACAGGCCGGCAACAGGAACCAGGACACCAGAGCAGGACCTCAGACTGGAAGTGTGACGTTTGGAAGGAGAGTGTGTGTGTGTGTGAGAGAGTGAGCTGCGGACTGCGCACTGGATCAAACCCCCCCTTGAGACCGGGAGAAACGGTGGTGGGTGACCTGGGGGACTGAAAGCGGCAGTGGGAGCGGGAGTAACAGAGGACAGCGTGCCACCCCATTGATTGACTCCCCCAGTGGAGGCGGAACTGGGAGACCGAGGGGACCGTGAGGTGACAGGTCTGACCGGGAGAAGCGGCAGTTAAGTGTGCCGCAGACGCGGACCGGTGGGGAGAATGACAGGAAGACAGGGGAGCGGTGGGGAGCAGTAACAGGCAAGCTGACCAGGGGAGACCGTAGACACTGACAAGCCCTGCAAGGGCATTGAGCAGGAGCAAATCGGTCATAACCAACTAACAAAAATAAAAATAAAAAAAGGAACGGACTGTCTAGTGGGGACATGTGTATTGTGAGTACCTGTGTATTGTAAGTACCTGTGTAATGTCAGTACCTGAGTATTGTGAGTTCCTGTGCATTGTGAGTTCCTGTGCATTGTGAGTACCTGTGCATTGTGAGTACCTGTGTATTGTGAGTACCTGAGTATTGTAAGTACCTGTGTATTGTGAGTACCTGTGTATTGTGTGTACCTGAGTATTTTGAGTACCTGTGTATTGTGAGTACATGTGTATTGTGGAGTAACTGAGTATTGTGAGTACCTGTGTATTGTGGAGTAGCGAGTAGCAGAGTATTGTGAGTACCTGTGTATTGTGGAGTAGCTGAGTATTGTGGAGTAGCTGAGTATTGTGAGTACCTGTGTATTGTGGAGTAACTGAAAATTGTGAGTACCTGTGTATTGTGAGTACCTGAGTATTGTGAGTACCTGAGTATTGTGAGTACGTGTTTTGTGAGCACCTGTGTATTGTAGAGTAACTGAGTATTGTGAGTACCTGTGTATTGAGAGTACCTGTCACGTACCTAGTGGGCGAGCCCGACCTGCAGGGAGTGACCTCTCTTGCGGCTCCGACACGAGGGCCCTGGTAGCGTATACAGGAAGCACAAGAGTTTGGAGTGGCACGAGCGCCTGGCAGGATCAACAGCAGAGGATGGGTCAGGAACCGCTGTGTAGAAGAACCTCCGACAGGACCAGGAGACTGGCTGGATTCCAGAAGGAGCTGGATCGGCAGGCGGGTGCAGCGGACTGGAACTGGACAGCAGGCCGGCAACAGGAACCAGGAACCAGGAGACCAGAGCAGGACCTCAGACTAGAACTGGACTGCAGGCAGGAGCTGGACCATCAACTGGAAGCTGGACAACAGGCTGGCAACAGGAACCAGGAGTCAGGACACCAGAGCAGGACCTCAGACTGGAACTGGACTGCAGGCAGGAGCTGGACTGTCAACTGGAAGCTGGATAGCAGACAGAGATCAGGAACCAGGACACTGAGAGCAGGGAAGTCAGACAAGCCGTGTCGGTAAGCGGGCAGACAGCAGAGGTACCAAAGGATCAGACAGAAGGGTAGTCAGACAGGCCGAAGTCAGGCGCAGGCTGATAACAGGGATGGTTGGAGACAAGCCGGGTAAGATAATCACAGGAAACAGGTTTTCAGGATCAGGAACACTCACACGCTGTAGATCAGGCAGCAAGATCCCAGTGTGACCGTTAGAACTAAATAGCCCGTCAGGCCCAGGGCGTCTGTTACTGGCAGTATCTTCTTGACAGTATCTGTGTATTGTGGAGTAACTGTCCAACTCAGTAACTGTCCAACCCATTGCTCCTGGGGCCGCTTTCCCAGGAATGCCATCCGCAATGCCTGTTGGTCACTGGCCCGTTGCTCTTGGTTGGAAAGCACTTGCCCTGTTTTATACCAGCGAGCTGGAGGGCTCCAATCCAGAGCTCCACCCGAATCTGCTGCCTGAGCTCCAGGTATTCATCCTCAGACACAGTCCTGGTGTATGCTTAAAGGACGATTCGCAGTAGCCCCGGGAACTCTGATGCCAGGTCCATATCTCCGTTGGGGTGACCGAAGTCTGCTATCCTGATCTTGGATCCAGGTGGAGGTTTGGATGTCCCAAACTGCAGGAAGCGTCCCACTGCTTGCCACCAATGTGACAGATCCATTTTCACACTCCACTAAGTGCTTCCGTCAGCAATACTGCTTCCTCCAATCTGCCCATCTGAGAGATATATATTATTATAGCTGCATTGAATACAAGTCTAGCCGAAAATAGCTTGTAGAATCTTGAATGCTTTGTTGGAGCTTTTTTATACACTTTTAACACAAGGGGTTAGATAATGAGGTAGGGCTGCTCATGGATACTCCCCCCTCTCCTGTAGCAACAACTTAAAAGACAATTACATAATTAACATGTTAATTAACACAACACTTAAGGCAGCCTAGGTGACCAGACAGTCCATCTCCGGAGGTCAATGTAATCAGGTCTTTCAAGGATTGTGTATTGTTCAGAATTAACAAACTAAGAATAGTCTTTACATATATCCTGGGAGATATTGTGGATAAATATTACTTTCTTACATTTTAAGTAATCCAAGATATATTTTCTCACTCACTCTGTACCAGGATGGCACAGGGTGACTTAGACATAAGAGGTGTATGGGGAGCTGAAACATGGGGTTCCCAACCTTTCCAAGGGATTCTGGGTTCCACGTGCCCTCCCGTCACAGTCACCATCATATTTAACTGAACTTGAGTAGTTCTACAAAGAAGCGTGGGCAAATATTGCAAAGTCTAGCTGTGCAAAGTTAGTAAAGACATATCCCAACAGACTAAAGCCTGTAATCAATGCAAAAGAAGGTTCAACAAAATACTGACACAAAGGTGTGATCCTTTTTTTAACTCAGTGATTCTGTTTTTGAATTATTAAATTATCTGGGAGACAGCACCAGAGAAATGCTGCCCCAGCAGCCAGATGAGAGTACGGGAGATGGAGCAGCCGGCTCATCTCCCCAGCGGCAGTTCAAGGACCAGGGAGGAGAGGCAGCCGTCCTCACTCCCCAGCAACTGATCCACAGTTCGGTAGCAGAAGAAGCCATCCTCCCTCCCCAACAGTCAGCCAGAGTGGAGAATGTGGGGTCCCCAGCTGAAGCACTGGCAATAGGGCAGAATGCTGCTGGCCTCTGCCTAGCCCCTACTGCATCTTCATGGCTCCAGGGAGTTGGGGCAGTCAGCCCCTCTCCCCAGCAGCAGACCGAGCCCTGAAATGGTAAAGACCGCCCAGCTAAAGTGCTACCAGCTGGACAGAGGGTCCACGACCTCTGCTCCACACCTACTGACGACAACTCTTCCCTGCAGCCAAGAATGGGGATCATATAGAACGACTATGTGGGTTTACTCTGCCCGACTAACGCATGTCCAGACCAGGTGGAGCTCTGGGACCTAGCTTTTTTACTTTTGAGGATGGAGAAATGTGACAGACCCAACTGGGACAAGGGCTTTTGAAGGGGACTGCAGGGTAGCCTCTTGCCTACTGACTATGAGCCCTGGCTTTTGAGGGGGCTCTATTTTTTGGGAGGTGTGTTTCTGGGGGACCTGTGGAGTGGTTTTGCTTCGGATTCAGATCCACGTCTTCCCAAAACACACAGACTCTGGGAACCCAGGAACTGGATACAGATTTGGGGCCTCTGTGCCCAAACCAGCAATGACTCCTTCAACCACCTCCTGGACTCAGTCTCTAAGCAGAAGATTATAATCAGCTTAAAACAACCGGATGCGGGTGTCTCCTGCTGAATTTCCATTGTTAATTGAGTCACCTATTGAGTCACCTATTGTTTCTGTCTGTTTGCTAATCCTCTTGAAGATGTGATCAGTATTGTGTCCACTTACTAAACCATTGTGGGAAATTGATGTGTTTATGTTAGCTATTATTTGATGTACTGTTAGATGTACTAATAATGATAATGTGATCAAGCTCTTATCTGATTCTGTATGGTATAAATTCTAGTTCTTGGGTGCAGGGCCGGTGCCAGCATGAGGCAGCCCAGGTGGCCGCCTTAGGGCGGCAGGAGAAGGGGTGAAAAATCCAGGGGTCCCTCAAAAAAATGCTTATGCTGCCGACGCCCCTGCTTGCACATTTACCTCGCTCAGCTGCTGCCCCCCACACACTTCTATCCACTCTCCCGACCCCTCCTCCTCTCTCCTAGTTAGATGCTGGGCAGATGATGGCCTTTGTTTCTGAACCCCCCCTTCTCTCTCTCCCCCCAGACCGCCCTATGACCAAACCCCTCCCACGGAGTCCCACCTCCAGTCCAGCACAGAAAATCGCTGCTGAACTGGAGGCAAGTGGGATGAGGGGGAGCCTGGGAGGAGTAAGACCAGAGGGAGGAGCTGAGTGATACCAGGGGGCAGGGCCAGCAGGCACAGGATCTGGAATGGCATGGCATGCATGACAATCCTCAGTGGAAGGTAGGACATGGCTTGGATGTCTCATTCTATGTGACTGTCTGTACATCATGGGAACCTCTAGAGAGGTGAACTCATGAGGAATAGATGGGGACAGAAAAGGGGACACAGAGCAGGGAAAAATAGGGGAAAGAAGGGGGCATGGGGACAAAGAAAAGGAGAAAAAGAAACATAAGACATTGACAATAAGGCCCCTTTCACAAGGGGTGGGCTCTACTCAGTGGGGGATCTGTCCACTGATCTCCTGCTGAGTGCGGACGGATGACAGGTCCGTATCTGCTCAGTTTCTGCAGAGCGGACACAAGCACAGCCCCACTCTACTCTATGGGCAGTCAGATTTAAACAGACTCCAATGTCTGTTTACATCCCACTACCCTCCGATTCGCTTAGATGGAGGGGAACAGATCTGTTTGTTTTTAGCGGACCTGGTCCATTTACATTGGCAGCTCCATAGTGGAGAATGGAGGGTCCACTCAGGTGCACCTGACAAACAGTTGGGGGGGACCCAATCAGACCGCTCAGGTGAAAGTGTCTGTGATAGATATCGAGAATAATTTATATATTTATGCACACACACACTATACATACACATTCCAAAGTGATCGTACATTAAATAATATGCATAAATTATACATTTCATACAAAAAAATCCAATAAAATTGTGCCATGATAAATGTGCAGATCCACTGCAAGCTGTTTGCACCAACTTCAGTGTACTATCACCAAGACAGAACACACATTATATGCTTATCAAAAAATGTGACCCCTTAAACTTTGCACTATAGTGTGCTTTATGCTTTGCATATATGGGGTTGCCTGTGATTGGTACTGCACCAGATAGAGTGGTGAAAAGCCGCTCTTGGGAGAAAGCTATTATACCTGTATTGTCACTTTTTGAGTGAAGTGGATGCAAATATCCAGCAGAGGACAAGTGCACGTGATCTCATAAGTTTAAGAGGTCACATTTTTGATAAGCAGATAATGTGTTCTGTCTTGGTGATGGTATACTAAAGTTGGTGCAAACAACTTGCAGTGGATCTGCACATGTGTTTCACAGCACAATTTTTACTGGACTTTTATGAAATGTATATTTTATGCATATTATTTATTTTACTAAAACTTCGGAATGTACATATATTAATAATTCTTGATATCACATTGCACTTTATTGTGGTTCACACTTAAATGATAGATGCTTTTTTGTTTTTATTTATAAAAGGTGCTTTTCTCCTGTCTGTAAATGTCCTTGGACAAGAGAAGAGCAACCCATACATTTTGCAGCTTTTCCCCAGCTCTGTTCTGTGCATGCACAGTTCCAGAGCCGGACAATTATTAGACAGTTGGCCTAACTTGGCCATCAAGGTGGGTACGGGAGGGTGCATGTGACGTCATTGTGCTTGGCACTTGTTCTAGTAGCTTGAAGAAGATGGGAGGAGGAGAAAGGACCAACAGTCTGCCTGCAGTACCCTACAGCCTGCCCTCTTACTGTGCACTACAGCCCTTCCGCAGCGACTTAAACCGTGCCCACAGTGCCCTATTGCCTACATGCATTGAATGGACAATGATTCAAAAGGGAAGTGTGACTGGGAACCATAAAGGTAAGGGTGAAGGGAGGAGGACACTGATATAAAGGGGGAACTCTGCAAACTCTAGTGTAAAGAGAAAATCTGATGTAGGAGGGGCTCTGCCACCAGAGCCCCCTTACATCAGAGTTGCCAGCGTTCCTACTTAAATCATGTTGCCTAGTGCCCCTTTCATCTACAGTGTAAAGGGGAACTCTGCGGTTTCTGATGAAAGAGCTAATTTAGACAGGTGCTGAATCCCATCCTCCACACAGAGCTGCTGTCTCCTGGAGGTGAGGCAGTGGTAAGAGGAGTGTGGATGGGGCACCAAAATGCACCTTTGCCTTTGTACACAAAAATCCTTGCACCGGCCCTGCTATAATTCCTGGTTCCAGAGTGGAGGAAGCTGTGTCTTGGTGGAGGCAACCCTGTGGTGTGCCAGGCAGTCCGTCACACTTTATATGCATGGTTCATACTAAACACTGTCATTTTTATGCATTCTGGTATTTGGTTGAGCCAAGGTACTTATGTGGTGGACTGTGGACCCTGGGCAGAGTGGGCATAGCCAAACAAGGATGTTTAGAAAGAAGAGAATGGCCAATAGTCTGTAAGAAACAAAAGCATTTTTTAAAATCAGAAGTTACTTATCAATGTTTTTGAAGTAAATAATTAAAACACAACATCTCAATGAAGACACAAAGAAAGATGCAGTCAAACGTTGCTCAAGGGCATTCAGGATCTAATAAGATAGATGACATGGTTATATAGTCTGTGTGGTACATTCATTTAATCAGTGAAATAGGGAAGGGGGGGCGTGGCTTAGCGATGGCCGAGTGAGGAGGTTTTTTTTGAGAGCTCCTGATCTCCCCGGCCCATCCAGCATTATAGACGGCTTCCTACATCGCAAACTGAGGCATGATATCGTCTAAAAGATATAAGACCAGATCGTCTACAAGTGCAACCCCCTCACAGACACAGCAAGGGAGTATTCAGCGATACTTTATAGACCCACTCAGACCCGCTCCGGGCGCCATTGCTGCAGCGCCACGTGTAAACGGGGAAGAAACAGACACAGACGAACAAACGACCACCATACCACTTCTAGACTTGGAACCCCTGCAAGAAACACCCGATCTGGCCCACACAGGCATGGCCAATCGGTCGCAACCACACAACATGTTGCCGGACGACCTAAGGGCACTCCTACAGGCCTTGCCTACTAAGGCTGATTTTGAGGCCCTTCCATCTAAGTCGGACATAGAGGCCCTCATCCTTCGGGTGGAAGAGGCACATACCCGCGACATGCAGGAGGTCAGGGAGGAACTGCACGGGATATCGGAGAGGGTGGAAACCGGAGAAGTGGCACTGCAAGCCCTAACTCAGCGAGTCACAGACCTGGAACAAGCCCGAATCACCCAGGAACGCACAACAGTGGAACTACAATTGCAAATGGAGGACTTAGAGGACCGCAGCCGCAGGAACAACCTGCGGCTGAGAGGCCTACCTGAAGCCACAGGCGCAGAGGATCTAGCAGCGACGGTTATCGCTATATTCCAAAAAATCCTGGGGGAATCTCCGGCGCCAACGGTAGAGCTAGACCGGGTCCATAGGACGCTAGGTCCGAAACCCACAGATCCAGAGAGACCCCGGGACGTGCTCTGCAGAGTACACAGATACTCGCTCAAAGAACTCATCCTGCGGAAAGCCTGGGATCTTGGAGAGGTGAGCTTCGACGGGGCAATAGTGAAGGTGCTGCCGGACTTATCCAGAGCCACGTTGCAGAGAAGGGCCCTGCTAAAGCCAGCGCTGGAACTGGCCAGAAGACGTAACTGCACCTACCGATGGGGATACCCGCTAGCAGTTACCTTCCGCAAGGGAACCTCAGCATGCACCCTCCGTTCACAGGCAGACCTACCCGCCTTCTTCACCTTCTTAGAAGTGGACCCAGTGCCGATCCCCGACTGGCTTACCCTACTACCACGCAATCCGGGCTGACCGGGCCCCCCGGGACACCGGAATCGACTACCGCAGAGACAACACCATTTTCGGAGAAGATCCCGGACGCCGTCCAGAGATGGATCACGTGAGTCTTGAACCCCTTGCTGGCCGTGTCCCGATGTCCCTCTCCAGCCCATGACCTAATCTCTGTTACTGGTCCCGTCCCTCCTTTGTCCCCCATGGCCCTAATATGAGAAGTGGTACGGAGGCTAACATCCCAAGGCTACACCGAGATCGGGAAACACCGATCATGACACCCCTGCCTGCCTTATGTATGCTATGATCGCCCAGCTGCCACTGTTACGCTTAGCGATACTTCCACCTCCTCCTTCCCCTCATCAGACAGGACTGCCAGTCAAGAGCTCCCCTGGAATGCTCTCTATGTGCCACACTGCCTCTCATGTTCACCGCCCCTATAATGCGGCATAACCCCACAGGAGGGCCCGGAGCACCCCCTCTACCATACAAGACCAGACCCAAAACACGGCAGGAAGGACCTGAAGCAAGGCAGAGGGCACAGAACATGGACACTGGATGCACGGTCTGAGGTGAGAACACTAAAGTTCCTCGCTCACATCCCACTAATGAACAGGAGACAATCCTAGCAGCACACCGCAGCCGCTCACACAAAGAGTGACACTCAAGCTTTATTCTCATTATTATTTCTGTAAGGGCAAGAATGGGTTAATGAAGGTTGGAATGAGAGGACGGAGCTGCTGCAATACCACGTACCTCCTAGAGGGATGTTGCTCGGGGAGAGGTACAGGGTGGGGAGATTACATAAAGTATGTGACTGCCTTGGGAGGGGACACCTTGGGGGGGGGGGGGGGGAGGGGGACGCAGGGATGGTATAATGGCTGAGGGATATTGGGCACGGATTAAATGAGCTATAGCAATTGCTGAATTTCCTGCTTGAACCAGTCAGGCTGAGTATAAATATTGGTTTAATACACGTTAACTGTTTTGCACTGATATCTGATCTGTAGATTTGATAGAATTAATTGTTTTAGGAAGCTGTCATTCATTTCCCCTACAAAATACGTTCCATAGCTGATGGAGGGGAGAGATGGTAACTCCCTACTGGTTATAGCTTCCCGTTACCCCACTTAGGACTGTGCTCAATTACCAGTCTACTACTGGTGAGCGTCCCAGCACTACTGTGCTGCAATATAGGAAAAAAGAAACCGGATTGGTTTCTACCTCTTTTCTTTCTCTTGTACTTCCCCAATCTCACCTTCTCTCTAACTTCTACCCCACCTAACCCCCTCTTCTCCCCGCTTACTACACCTCTCCCTCCATCCCCTTACCCCTAACCACACAGGAGCCATGGAGGTAGTCAGCCTTCTCTCACTAAATACAAAGGGCCTCAATGTGCCTGAGAAGCGGCGGATGCTGATGCAGGATCTACGCCGACTTAAGATTGACCTGGCAATGGTACAAGAAACCCATTTTAAAGGAGGTAATCTACCTATCCTGAAAAATAACCTATACCCAATAGTATATCACGCCACAAACAAGGAGGCTAAGTCAAAGGGAGTATCGATACTTATCTCCCGTAGTGTCCCGTGGTGTTGTGTAGATATGAAGGCTGACCCAGGAGGTAGATTCCTGTTCCTCAGAGGAACGATAGGAGGGGTAGAGATAACCATAGCAAACATATATGCCCCTAACTGCCAACAGGATCAATTCATAGTCAAGACACTAGACCTCTTGCAAGAATTTACGAGAGGACAACTGATTATAGGAGGAGACTTCAATACCCCACTGATTCCAACAGAGGATACCTCCTCTGGACACTCATCACTTACCCCCACTGTCAGGAAACGTATTGCCCGTTCCATACATAAAACACAACTGATAGACGCCTGAAGGTTACTCCACCCGACTGAAAGGGACTATACATTCTATTCAAGGCCCCATAAGCAGTACTCAAGGATTGACTATTTCTTAATACCACACGCTCAGTTACATGCCATCAGAGACGCCTCCATAGGACCCATAACATGGTCTGACCACGCCCCAATTATCCTTAATTACTCACTGACTGATAATCTCACTACCAAGAACAGGACATGGAGACTTAATGAGAGCCTGCTACAGGACGAAACGGTGCTCAAAGACGTGACAAAGGAACTAGAGTTCTACTTCAGTAGCAATAACACCCCTGACAGCAATCCGGGTATTGTGTGGGAGGCCCACAAGGCGGTCATCCGCGGAGTACTCATTAGACACGGGGCTCGAATTAAGAGGCAACGCACCACTCTGTTAAACACACTACTCAACGACTTGCATAGGGCAGAAGCCAGACACAAACATTCCCAAACTCCCGCGGGGGAAGCAGAGATCCTGCTTCTACGCACTAAGATCACTGACCTCATGCAATTCCGGGCAAAGGCAGCATTACAATCATGCCGTAGGCTTTCGTACGAGTCAGGGGACAAGTGTGGCAGGCTACTGGCTAAATCGTTAAAAGAACAAACCCTTGCAAATTATGTCCCACATATCTCCTCACAAAACAAACGGAAGGTTACATTACCCCGGGAAATAGCAGGGGAATTTAAAGACTTCTACGCAGGTCTCTACAATCTACAGACACAGGCTCCGACGCTCCCCCAAATTGAAAATTATCTAAGTGCCTCAAACATGCCCAAAATACCGCCTGACCTAAGTAAAACCATGGAGGAACCCTTCACCATGGAAGAGCTTGGAACGGCGATAAGGCAGGCAAAGTTAAAGAAAGCCCCAGGCCCAGATGGGTACACAGCCCAATACTATAAGCTACTACTACCAACCTTAGGGGAATTCATGCTAAAGTTCTTCAACTCACTGGGCTCTAACACGCTTTTTCCGAGGGATGCTCTTACAGCACATATTTCGGTAATCCACAAGGAGGGGAAAGATCCCTCTCAGTGTGGAAGCTACCGACCAATCTTGCTGCTCAACGCAGACCTCAAAATTTTCACAAAATTACTGGCATCTAGGATTCAAGACGTACTCCCCTCCTTGATCCATTTAGATCAAGTGGGATTTGTGCAAAACAGGGAGGCTAGGGACAACACAATAAAGGTTCTCAATCTCCTTCATACAGTCAACAAGAAAAAGACCCCCTGCATTTTCCTGAGCACGGATGCGGAGAAGGCCTTTGACAGGGTGAACTGGAAGTTTATGACCTCGGTCTTGAGACACATAGGTCTTGGAGAAAAGATGATGACCTGGATTAATTCCATATACACCAACCCCTCAGCACGGGTCAAAGTGAATGGGGTCCTCTCGGAACCATTCACAATCCAAAATGGCACCCGGCAGGGATGCCCACTATCCCCACTCCTCTTCACCCTGTCACTGGAACCTTTTCTGCGAACTGTGCGATCCAAACCAGATATTACAGGGGTCACCCTTGGAGACACCCATCATAAGATCGCCGCATTCGCAGATGACATGCTATTCGTCCTCACCAACCCTGAGGTCTCCCTCCCGAATCTGCTGCAGGAATTCAGATCCTATGGGGACGTCTCAAATATGAAAATAAACTTTGCTAAGTCCGAAGCAATGGGCGTAGGAATCCCCCCAAGTCTCCTCACGATCTTACAAAACAACTTCAAACTTAAATGGACAAACACAGCTCTTAAATACCTAGGCACATATATCCCCCCTAAGATATCCCAAGTGTTCGCCTTAAACTTCCCTCAGCTGCTAGTATCGGTCAGGTCCCTCCTTAACAAATGGCACTCAGGAATGCACTCATGGTTCGGGAGATGCAACATAATTAAGATGTGCATCCTCCCCAAATTCTTATATCTTATGCAAGCCCTCCCGATCCAAATCCCCTCCCAATACTTTGAACAAGCCAGAGCCTTACTATTCAACTTTATCTGGGCGCATAAAAGACCTAGACTGGATAAGCGCCAACTTACATGGCCAAAACAATACGGTGGCCTAGCAGTACCGGATCTCAGGAAATATTATCATGCTACACACCTGACCAGATTAATTGACTGGAACCGCCACCAGACCACGAAACAATGGACAAGACTGGAACAGGCCCAATGTGACATACCCCTTGACAGGGCACCATGGTGTCATAACTTGCTTCCGAGAGAAGTGAAAAGCCATCCCCTAATAGGTACAACTACACGTATTTGTGCTACCCTCTTCACTAGCCACCGTCTGACATCCCTAGTCTCTCCTATACGCCTATCTTGGGTACTCCAGAATTCTCCGCCGGACTTACAGACCCTGCCTTTGAACCCCTTAAGTTAGCAGGACTCACACAAGCCCGTCACTTTCTCAAAGGGAACCGGTGGCCCACCCCCGCTGAACTCATGTGCCCAAATGGCCAGTTCCGGCTTAATTTCTTAAGGGCCTTCCAACTCATCCATTTCCTAAAATCCCTACCCCCTCCAGGCAACTTTGATCAAACCCTGACCACATATGAAGCACTTTGCTCGGAGGAGGGAGTCTTAACGCACGCTCTATCCATGACATACCAACTCCTGATCATTCCACCAGAAGGACATAAATTGAGATGTCTGGAGGCATGGGAAAAAGACATTCAACACAATTTCACAACACGCCAAAAAGAGAACATACTCCATTTTACATACAAATCCTCTATATGCACAAGGATGCAAGAGACAAACTATAAACTATTGACCCGGTGGTACAATACCCCCGCGAAATTACAGAAATTCTTTCCAACCACCTCAGATCTCTGTTGGAGATGCCAAAGAGAAAAGGGAACGATCCTCCACATCTTCTGGTCCTGCCCCCTCTTGGAGCAGTACTGGAGGACAGTGCAGGAAACAATCCAGAAATTCATAGAACGCCCTATTGAACCTGACCCAGCATTCTTTCTGCTCCATGCCTCCGAATTATCTCAAAAAAAGTACAAGAAGTCCCTGACACGCCACCTCCTCGATGCAGCCAAGGCATGCATCCCGTTGAGATGGAAGTCCACACAACCCCCGACAATTAGTATGTGGCTTAAAAAAGTGGAAGACACTAAAAAAATGGAAGACCTCATTCTCACAGCTAGGAATCAAAATGAACAATTCACCAAGGTGTGGCTAGGGTGGAATATATTCATATTCTCAGATGAGGGACGATCCCTAATGAAGAATGCTACCTGAATCAGCAGTAGCACAACACTCCTTGTAGAAAATCAGACGAACGAGAAACGAGAGACCTGGATCCACCTGGGAACGGGGCTCGGTGAGGGAGGAGTGCTACCTCCTGGCTCCCCCCCCTCTCCCTCCCCCCCCCCCTTCTCTATATTCGCTACTACCTCTGCCTTCTCCTGCCCACACTGTTTACCCCCCCTTACTAATTTCTAACTCCTCTCTCTGGAGTTCCTCTCTACCCCGCTAAGTTCTGTCCGAAAACTGGGACGAGAATCATGGAACCATCCAAGATAAAATCAAATTTAACAACTGTGGCATTACTCACTAAAATACGAGAAAAGTTATTCCAGAAACAAAGCCCGACAAGATGATGCACTTAATACTTAAGGAGTACCCCAAGGATATCAGAGAATACCCCTTCTCTGGAACATATAATTAAGTTACTACTGTTTAGGAACTCTTACCAGACATAAAGTCTAGGACAAGTTTGCTGTTTATTTTCGTTATGTTGGAACAAATGGAAGTTGTATGCTATGCATTTCATGTTTCTGTATCCCTTTTCATAAATAAAAGATTTGAAAAAAAAAAAAGAAATAGGGAAGGGGACCCGAGGAGTTGGGACAATGAGGCATCTGTTCTTATACTTTAGGTAACAGTAGGATATACTGCATCTAGCCTGAGAGAACCAAATATGATCACATTTACGCACGGCATTGCACAGGAATTAAGTATGTTTCTCAAATGATATAGCTTGTACTCATTCATCTATGGTGGAAGGGGATGTGGAGACCCACTTGATGGCTAAAATTCTGCGTGATGAAAAACAGCGGTCAGGAGACCACCAGAGACTCATATTCATCCAAAAAGAGGCAGAATCAATACATATGAAGACGCAGGTAATGGGATCAGTGTCCACTGAGGTAGATGAAAAAATGCAAAAAATCGCATAAGAGAGAAGACGCGATCCAAAGTGATATATACAGTGGTGTGAAAAAGTGTTTGCCCCCTTCCTCATTTCCTGTTCCTTTGCATGTTTGTCACACTTAAGTGTTTCGGAACATCAAACCAATTTAAACAATAGTCAATCACAACACAAGTAAACACAAAATGCAATTTGTAAATGAAGGTGTTTATTATTAAAGGTGAAAAAAAATCCAAACCATCATGGCCCTGTGTGAAAAAGTGATTGCCCCCCTTGTTAAAACATACTATAACTGTGGTTGTCCACACCTGAGTTCAATTTCTCTAGCCACACCCAGGCCTGATTATTGCCACACCTGTTCACAATCAAGGCATCACTTAAATAGGAGCTGCTTGACACAGTAAGGTCCACCAGAAGATCCTTAAAAGCTACACATCATGCCGAGACCCAAAGAAATTCAGGAACAATTGAGAAAGAAAGTAATTGAGATCTATCAGTCTGGAGAGGGTTATAAAGCCATTTCCAAAGCTTTGGGAATCCAGCGAACCACAGTGAGAGCCATTATCCACAAATGGCGAAGACATGGAACAGTGGTGAACCTTCCCAGGAGTGGCCGGCCGCCCAAAATTACCCCAAGAGCGCAGCGACGACTCATCCAAGAGGTCACAAAAGACCCCACAACAACGTCCAAGGAACTGCAGGCCTCACTTGCCTCAGTTAAGGTCAGCGTTCATGCCTCCACCATCAGGAAAAGACTGGGCAAAAATGGCCTGCATGGCAGAGTTCCAAGGAGAAAACCACTGCTGAGCAAAAAGAACATCAAAGCTCGTCTCAATTTCTCCACAACACATCTTGATGATCCCCAAGACTTTTGGGACAACATTCTGTGGACCGATGAGACAAAAGTGGAACTCTTTGGAAGGTGTGTGTCCAAGTATATCTGGCGTAGAAGGAACACTGCATTTCAGAAAAAGAACATTAAACCAACAGTAAAATATGGTGGTGGTAGTGTGATGGTCTGGGGCTGTTTTGCTGCTTCAGGACCTGGAAGACTTGCCGTGATAAAAGGAACTATGAATTCTGCTGTCTACCAAGAGATCCTGAAGGAGAATGTCCGACCATCTGTTCGTGTACTCAAGCTGAAACGAACTTGGTTCTGCAGCAGGACAATGGCTGAAGAAAAACAAAATGAAGACTTTGGAGTGGCCTAGCCAAAGTCCTGACCTGAATCCTATTGAGATGTTGTGGTATGACCTTAAAAAGGCCGTTCATGCTCGAAAACCCTCTAATGTAACTGAATTAGGACAATTCTGCAAAGATGAGTGGGCCAAAATTCCTCCAGGACGCTGTAAAAGCCTCATTGCACGTTATCGCAAACGCTTGGTTGCAGTTGTTGCTGCTAAGGGTGGCCCAACCTGTTATTAGGTTTAGGGGGCAATCACTTTTTCACACAGGGCCATGATGGTTTGGATTTTTTTTCACCTTTAATAATAAACACCTTCATTTACAAATTGCATTTTGTGTTTACTTGTGTTGTCCTTGACTATTGTTTAAATTGGTTTGATGTTCCGAAACACTTAAGTGTGACAAACATGCAAAGGAACAGGAAATGAGGAAGGGGGCAAACACTTTTTTCACACCACTGTATATATATATCTATAAAAAGTTTATTGATGAACAACAATTCATATCAGAAACACTCAAAGAAAAATAAATAAATAAACCTTCCACGATTATAAAATAAAGACAACGTTGTCTATGAATTAAAAACGTCAAGACACCACTCAGACAGCATACACATACATGCTAGAAAACAGATAATTGAATGATTGAATGTTGAGATAATCCAGCAGAATTTTAATGGAAATCGCATCCAAACTGTGATGATAATAACATCTCAAAGAACAGGGGGAGAGGAAAGAAAGCTCTCTGATGGCTGATGAAAGAGGTGTATCCAGATGATCAGAACACCTCACAAATAAATGACAACCCTTGTAAAATCAAACAAAGAATATGTTCAGTCGATGTGCAGCAAACAAAGCATGTGAAATCGTGGCGCCAATGGCCGGCACAGGTGTATGACAGAAACTTGATCTCCAGTAATGAAGAAAGGCAAATGAGAAGCAAAACCAGTCATGCATATTTACATTTTACTTGTGGGAGAAAGGAAAGTCTCCAAACATTACAGGTAACAACTTGCAAGCTGGTCCCAGTTTCTCAAAGTGATGAGCCTTCTAAACAGGAGATAAGCAAATGCCTCACAGGGATGGATGGCTTCTGTGCTGGATGTGCAACTCAGATCTGGAGCAGAGGTTTAGGCAATTCAGTGATAAAGAGATCTACTTTCCAAGCTGTGTGGATAATTGCTTGCCTTAATCATAGCATTACATGTTGTCAAACCCAGGGGCAGGAGATGATGGTGAAGCTGCAGAGATGTGATGTCTCGCTCATGAACTGCATGCTCTAAACCGCTGAACTGGCCAAGCTACAGTGGAGGCAGGCAGAAGCGTGGATTGGTGTCAGGTTGTGAAGACATGCATCTACATGTTTCGCTAGGGACTCTAGCTTCGTCAAGACGTCAATGGGATCAGTGTCCACTGAGGTAGCCATAACATTGTTGAGCACTATAATTACTCCTGACCAGTACCTTTTATGTTTGGGGCACTGCCTTAGGAGATGTATCACGTTTCCCTGGGGTCAACCACATTTGCTGCAACAAGAGTCAGAACATAGGCCAATATTATGGAGTAAGTCTGGTGTATGGTACTTTCAGTGTATAATTAAAAGCTGTATTAGCCTATATGAGGGAGACAAGGATATGGATGAAACAGCTTGTAGGATCTCCTCCCAGGTAACATCAGATATTGGACTAAAGTCTCTTTCTCATTTTTACCTACAGGGAAATGGAAAATTGAAACAAGAATTTAAGTAACAGTTGTGCATATACCTCCGATATAAGTCCCTCAGAACCCTCAGCTTTAACAATTATACCAAATACGAAGATATCAGAAGTGGTGAAGGCAGGGTAGTGTATTGCGTTATAAAGGAATGTCAAAAGGTATTGATAAAATACTCTCATGTCTAGGGTAAATGCTGCTTACACTTACGCCGATTACACTGGCCTTAGCCCAGTTTTGAAAGCCCTGCAATTTCAAAAGCTTTGGATGTTGTTCATTAAACCAAATATGAGCGAACTAAGTATGTCCGGAAATCCCAGGTAGGCTTTATGCTGTCATCCAGACTAACTCTATCAACTGTTTGGTTGGTAGGCATGAACATGTTTTCCAATAGGCTGCGGTTTCCAGGGTATATAGAGGGCTCGCCCTATTGAGCAAATGACTGAGTAAGGCAGCAACGAAATGGAGACAGAAATTTGAGGCTGCTAGACCACATAAATCACTGGGATACTGAAATAACTAATTTAATTCCCGGCAGTTTAATTTCCGCACTAGATACCAATAAATTCCATTTAAATATTTTAAAGTATGTGAATCCAACAGGTGGAATTGTGAAGGAAATACCGTGTTTCCCCGATAGTAAGACACCCCCGATTGTAAGACGTATCGGGAGTTTCAGAGGGGTCAGCTAATATAAGCCGTACCCCGAAAGTAAGACATATGTCTTACTTTCGGGGAAACACGGGGGATTTGCCTCCAGTGATGGAAGGGAACAAAGAGTGGGGCTGGGGGTGCGGGCCGCACCCTGGGGGGGGGGTGCCAGGCCAGTGCCCTCCCCCTCCGACTGAAGAGACAGCGCCGTTTTCAGGGCTCGATTCCAGGGGGAACGCCGTTCCCTTTGCAGGACCAGAGCCGCCGCCAGAGCCGAATGAGATGCATGCAGAGTAGCGCAGGAAGCGTCTATCTGTCATACGTTTTCTCTCATGTCACTCAGCGCTGCTCGCTCCCCGGCGGCCCCTCCTCTCTTCTCGTCAATCCCCATTGGCTTGAGACATCATCTGGGATAGACGAGAAGAGAGGAGGGGCCGCCAGGGAGCGAGCAGCGTGACATGAGAGAAAACGTATGACAGACAGACGCTTCCTGCGCTACTCTGCATGCTCGCAAGTAAGATCCCCAGATGTGCCCTGTAATGTGCCCCATGCCCTGATGCCCTAATGTGCCCCATGCCCCATAATGTGCCCAGATGTGCTATGTGCCCCATAATGTGCCCAGATGTGCTATGTGCCCCATAATGTGCCCAGATGTGCTATGTGCCCCATAATGTGCCCAGATGTGCTATGTGCCCCATAATGTGCCCTGATGTGCTATGTGCCCCATAATGTGCTATGTGCCCTATAATTTTCCCTGATGTGCCCCATAATATGCCCAGATGTGCCCCGAGCCGACAACTTTTTCCCAATATAAGACATACCCCGAAAGTAAGACATAGTGGGGCTTTTAGGGATAAAAAGAAAGTAAGACACTGTCTTACTTTCGGGGAAACACGGTATAACAATTAAAGCATCCAAATCACTTTCCTGGTGCCTCCATGGCAGCATACCAATGGTTAATGGCTCCGCCCGATTAACCCACAGGACCACGTAACTCTATAAAAGAAAGAGTTACTCCCCTCCTCAGGTATTCTTTTTCCTGTCCTCATCCCTGCAGGATTACAGTCCAGCCCTACCTCACCGTCATATGGTGCGACCATTGCAAGTTCATGCTCTCCTGCAGTATGGAGTCCCATTACTTGGGTTGCTAAATGCACCAGATAAGTATGGGAGCCCGTTTTTTCTGTGGATCTTTTTGGGGTGTAGAGACTCAGGAGCATATCCTCTCCTCAGTCTCCTGGCTGCCTATCCCAGAGCCTCCTGTCTGGATCCTTTAGTGCATACCTGTTTCTGCTCCAGCCAGACTGACATGCTGTGATTCCCTCCTCATGCTGGCTCCCAGGGATGGCCAGCAGCCACACAGTATCTTCCTGCTTCCCCCCCCCCGGCGTGTCTGGACGCTTCGCGCGCGTCCCTGTGCACAATTTTGACTTCTCGGGGGGCAGGGGTACAGCGGGATGCACGGCACATGTGCAGTAGCACTTTGAAGCCAAACGGCGGCCATCTTGGTACACCCAAACCGAGACTTCCTATTTAAACAGCCTGAAAAATCATTTTAATCAGGCTGTCATTTGAAAAACACCTGCTAGTGACTTCTCCACCCTCTGCCTCTCTCTCTCTCTAGTATGGAGCCTGACCAAGGTAGAGCTCTGAGGGGGTAGTATGTGTGTGTGTATATATATATATTTATTTTTTATTTTCCCATCCTTAGCTGCCCCAGAGGTCATTATGCCGCATAATAAAAAAGATCCTCAACACTCCACTAGGTAAGGGCTGCAACAAAGGTAAGTTTTAAAAAGAGCTTTCTCTGGGCTTTTTGGAAATATCTCTGTGCTTTTATTTCCACAGCCCGCACCGAGAATCATCTCGAAGATCTTCCCACAGAGACTCTGCCGATAGGTCAAGAGGTCACTCGCACTCATCCTCTGCGCATGCCTCCCGCAGCAGTCAGAGATCACCCCAACATGTTTCAAAGGTACAGCTGAGGAAAACTCATCAGTATTTGATTTTGCCTTAGTGAATCCATTTATTACCGCAGTAAAAGATGCGATTCAGTGGGAGGAAGACCCGGAGCCTCCCTCCAAAAAAAAAATATATATATATTTTCCTCACCTGACCAAAAAGGTTGCAAATTTCCCTCTGATGGATGAAATTAAGGAAGTGGTGAAAGATGAGTGGTGGAAGGTGGACAAGAGACCCGTCGCCTACAACCGGCCTCTCAAGCTTTATCCGCTGGCAGAGGCAGACGCCCAACTCTTTGACTCCGTACCAACGGCGGACGCATTCGTCAACGCTGCCGTTAGAGGATGCAGTCTCTTTCAGGAACCCCCTGTATCGCAGGATCGACTCAGATCTTAAAAAAGCGACAGGGGGAGCATGCAAACCAGCAGTGGCACTATCCTTGTTCTCCAGAGCCACTAAAATATGAATGAATGAATGAATGAATGAATGACTTGTATAGCGCTACCTATGCGAACTGAATCACCTCAGGGCGGACAATATCGAGACGGCCCTCAGACGGGGCCTAGATCCAGACAGAATCATCAAAGCACTAGATGAATTAAAACTGGCCTCTGATTTTATGGCGGAAGCGGCCATCGATATCCTGAGGTGCTCCTCCAGGGATATGCTTTACTCCATCACAGCCAGAAGAGCATTATGGCTAAAGCCATGGTCAGCAGACCCATCTTCAAAGCAGTCATGGTGTCGCATCCCATACGATAGTAAGGCCCTGTTCGGCGAAAAGATGGACACTGCCATTACTCGGGTCACAAGTGGCCTTATCCCTCAGGATAGGAGTAGGAAAAGGAGATTCACTTCGCGACCAGCCACTCAGCAAAGATCTAGGGATGCCAGATCATACCGTCCCGGTAAGGAGTACAGAAGGCGCTGGAGGGCTCACAAGCCACTTTCCTTAAATTGGGAAAACCCAAGGCCTCAACTTTAAACGGTTGAGCGCCAGAAGTCTTCTTGACTCCTTTCCCACCCAAACCGTTCCAGTAGGAGCAAGACTCAGGTCTTTTGCCCAGGTTTGGGTGGAAAGTCGCTCGGACCCATGGGCAACCTCCACGGTCCAGCAAGGACACTTCTGGAGATCCACCTTTTTTCTTTCCAGCCCACTAAGAATCTGACCTCCCGAGAAAAGAGACAGGTCCTCTTTCAGTATATCCAAATACTCCTTCACCAACGGGCAGTTCTGCCAGTTCCCGACTCGGAAAGTCACTCTGGGTTCTATTCCCCAATCTTTTTAGTCCCCAAGAAATGAGGAGGTTGGAGGCCTGTTCTGGACCTGAAGAGGCTAAACCGTTACATACAGGTAGAGCATTTCAAGATGGAATCCCTGAGCACAGTAGATCTGTCAGTACAGCCAGGGGATTGGATGGTCTCTATAGACCTTCAGGATGCGTACCTTCACATCCCCATCCACCATCATTTTCAGCCTTTTCTCCGGTTCAAAGTGGGCAGTCTGCGCCTCCAGTTCCAATGTCTCCCATTTGGAATTTCATCAGCTCCCAGGACTTTCACCAAGGTTTTAGTGCCCATCCTGGCCCCCCTCCGGGACAAAGGGGTCAGGGTCCTGCATTACCTGGACGACATCCTAACCCTGTCTCAACACAGAGAAACTCTGGAGGCACAGGTGCAGCTAGTCCTGAACACTTTGTCCAGTTTCGGGTGGCTTATCAACTATGCAAAGAGTCAGTTGAGGCCTACCCAGAAGATGACATACCTGGGATCTCTATTCAATACCCCAGAGAAGGCCATGTCTCTTCCACCAGAAAAGATCCCGATTTTGATCCAGAAGGTGAAGCAGGCGTAAGAAAGTCACTCCATGTCAGTATCAGATTGTCTGAGCCTCCTAGGGTCCCTTTCATCCTGTATACCAATGGTGAAGTGGGCCAGGTGGCACCTGCGAGACTTCCAGGCGGGGTTTCTGGCGCAGTGGAGAAGGAAGCACCTGGGACAATTAATACTCATCACCTTTTCAATTAAGTCCAGCCCCTGGTGGTGGACAAGACCGCCCAACCTTCTTGTTCACCGTTCCCTGGGGCCCATCTCATGGTCCGTCCTTACTTCGGATGCAAGTCAGCTAGGATGGGGGGCACACTTCCAAAACCAGCTAGTGCAAGGGAGGTGGCGATTCAATGCAGAAGGGATGATTTCCAACATCCTAGAGTTAAGGGCAGCATGGATGGCAATCTTACATCTGGCCCCACTGCTCAGGGGCAGGTCCATATTGCTCCAGATGGAAAACAGAGCGGCAGTGGCCTATGTTCTGAACCAAGGGGGAATGCGCAGGTCCCTAGCCAGCGAGGTAGCCCCAATTATATCCTGGGCCGAGAACAACTTGATCGATCGCCTCTTAAGGTCCTTCAACAACAACATCAAGTGGTCACTGAATCCACAAGTCTTCCGCTGGATATGCCAACAGTGGGCTACTCCCTAGATAGATCTTTTCACCTCCCTGCTTAACGGCAAGACTCCTCTGTTTTTTTACGAGGTTCCCATCTCCAAGGTCAGCAGGGGTGGATGCCCTGATCCAGCCCTGGAACTTCCAGAAGGGATATGCATTTATTCCGGTTCCCCTGATACTGAGGTTCCTCCAGCGGCTGACATTAGAAAAAGTCACTATCCTGGCGCTCATCCCATACTGGCCGAGGAGACCATGGTTTCCGCTTCTAATCAAGATGACTTTGCGCAATCCACTCCCCCTTCCCCACTCAGACAACCTCCTATCTCAAGGCGACTTCTTCCACCTGCATCCGGAGATCCGGGACTTGAGCAGAAGAGACTGGGCAGCCTAGGGTGCTCACATAAAGTTGTACAGACCTTATTGCAAGCCAGGAAGTCATCTACCAATGCCACCTACTACAGGGTATGGAAGAAATTCACCCAGCTTGCTGAATCCAGCCAGTTCAATCCACTGGATCCTGGAGTTCACAATATTCTACTCTTCTTGCAGTCGGGCCTGGACCTAGGCTTAGGTCTTAACACGCTGAAAGTTCAGGTTTCTGCCTTATCAGTCCTAACAGACACACGCTGGGCACTGGAGCCCCTAGTAGACCGTTTCCTAAAAGCAATGCTAAAGTTACGTCCTCCCAGGAGAACTCTTTACCCCAAGTGGGATCTGACAGTTGTCCTCAACGTCTTAGCCAGTCCACCCTTTGCACCCACTGAAGAATGTGCATTGGAGGATATTGCCTGGAAAACGACTTTTTGATCGCCATCACATCAGGATGCAGAGTATCAGAAATTCAAGCACTGGGAGCTAGAGAACCTTACGTCACGTTTTTCCCAGACAGGGTGGTTCTGAAGCCTATTCACCAGTTTGTCCCGAAGGTACCATCAGTTTAACATCTTAATCGAGACTGGGTTCTCCCGGCCTTCGGAGAAGATCCAACCTCTTCTAAACTACATGAAATGGATGTGGCCAGGTCCCTGAGGTGTTATTTGGAGTTGACACAGCATTTACGCAAGGATCAACTTCTGTTCGTTATTCCCAAGGGGGCAAGGAAAGGAATGGCCAGCTGGATCGTGAATCTAATTCAGAGGGCTTATCGGGCTAGTGGTCTCCCAGTCCCAGTTGCGGTGAATGCTCACTCGACGCGGGGAATGGCCTCTTCCTGGGCAGCTTTGGCGCGGGTCTCCCCTGAGACAATTTGTTGGTCATCCTTCAACACCTTCATGTCGCACTATAGCCTAGATCCAGCAGTCCTCACCTCCCGAGATTTTGGGAGAAAGACCTTAGAAATATCAACTCTGTAAAGTCTTTAAAAAAAAAATATTATTGCAGTACCCTCCCTGTAAGCGAGTTATTTACCATTGGTATGCTGCCATGGAGGCACCAGGAAAACGGAAAATTGAATACTCACCTTTCCGTAATTTTCCTTTCCTGGTGCCTACCCATGGCAGCATACACCCTCCCTTCAATAATCCTTAATGTTCTGAAGACTAGTTACAAGAATACCTGAGGAGGGGAGTAACTCTTTCTTTTATAGAGTTACGTGGTCCTGTGGGTTAATCGGGGCGGAGCCATTAACCATTGGTATGCTGCCATGGGTAGGCACCAGGAAAGGAAAATTACGGAAAGGTGAGTATTCAATTTTCCGTTTTAAGTAGGTTAGTACAACCAGCTACTGGGATGGGTCATTTACACCAGGGTGTATACTGTGATATAATTCTGGATATCAGAGGGATAATGTTGAAAAAATAGTAGAAAATGGTAGAAGAAATTGTTATGCCTAGATATTTATTTTGGACAGACCAACTTCATATGAGAGGGCATCATCTAGTGAAACCAATGGATTTGTCCTACAGAATTACCAGGTAAAATAAAGGAAATAAGACTGCAAAAAAGAAAAGGAATGCAGCAACCCCATTTAAGGACTGGCAAGCTACAATGTATTACATTTTTGTTTTTGGGTTTAATACTGCTGTAAATTAGGCCTTGGTCACTATAAGGCTGCAATAAACCAAGTATACAATACCAAAACACTACCTGCCTGGAGTTTGCATGTTCTCCCTGTGCCTGCGTGGGTTTCATCCAGTTACTCTGGTTAAATTGGCCCTAGTATGTGTATGTATAAATGAATGTGAGTTAGGCCTCATTCACACAAGGCGGATCCGCTCAGCTCAGCAGGAAATCTCTCCGTTGATCTACACTGAGCCGTCGGATGACAGGTCCGTCTCTGCTCACTGAGTGGGGAGGGGCCTGTCAATGTGCCGCTGATTTCTATGGAGGGATTGGACGAAAACAGTCAGCATGTCCGTTTTCATCAGATCTCACCTGATCCAAACCACCCAGACGGATGGCGAACGTATCACCATACGTCTGATTTTAGCGGATCGAATGGCAGACGGGTGTCAGCGGACACATCTCCGCTGGCATCCATCTGCCATAGGAGTCAATAATTGGCCCGCTCGGATCCGCCTGAAAAACAGATAGGCTGATCCGAGCGGGCTTGCCGTGTGAAAGGGGCCTTAGGGACCTTAGCTCCTTGAGGGCAGGGACTGATGTGAATGTATAATATATATGTAAAGTGCTGCATAAATTGATTGTGCTATATAAGTACCTATAATAAATAAATAAATAAAACAACTAATTACACAGTTACCTCAGAATCCCCTGGGAGAAGTCATTAATAGGATCAAGCCCTGTTTTGTATTCTCTGCAAAGTTGCAAAAAAAAAAAAGTGGATGACATGATTGTGGTAGAATTTAAGAAAATCGATTAACTGAATTTTAAGGAATTTAATAACCTTTCTTTGTTACAACTAGTTGGCAGTGTTTAAGGAGTGCCTGGTCTTCTCAAAGAACCCATAATAGGAAGCTATCGTCCTGCTGGCATTCTAAAGTTATGGTCCATGGATATGCCATACAGGTTACGCCAAGCAGGATAACAGGCAAAAAAGCAACAAAATATAAAATAATCAGGAGAGGGTGAAGTCAAATAATGGATAGGGGTCAGGCCAGACAGTGTTAAGGCAGAATTGACCTACAAGCATAGAGAGGTTTACAGGACAGGAGGCCTAGATCAGAAAGAATAGCAAATACCTTGCAGGAACTTTTAGATTGGTTCCTGTCCCATTGTACTGAGTAGTCTTAAATTTCGCATATTCTGTAGCACTAACATCCACTGTCTAGGTGAAATGCTGCAGAGGGAAAACTGAACTTGTACAAAATTTGTAAAAAAAAAAAAAGCTGTGGCGGCTCTCAAGAGGTTGCAGTGTCCAATCAGACAGCTGGCTACTCTGAGAAACTCATGGAGGGGGGTACATTTCTAATGGCTGCCCTGGCTCCAGTGTAACCACTGATAAAATAATACCAACTTTTGAATGCACAGGTATGTCGCTTTGCCTGTGCGGGGTGCTCATCGATAGTACATTGTGAGCAGGCGGTCCGCAAGTGGGTATAGAAAGGAATATACTCCTTATTTTAAAACTAGTTTTTAGTTAACCAGGTAAATTGTTTAACAGTTTTAAAGAGAGACTGTGTTCTTTAACCCCTTCCCATCGAGCGTACGCAGATATGCGTACTCGGCTTTCGGGGGTTATACCAGGATGATGCCCGCAGCTGCAGGCATCATCCCGGTACCGTTGTTGAGAGCGGGCGATTGGCTATCCAGGTATAACAACCGATGAGGATAAAAGACGCTCGGCTGCTATACCGGAGGAGCGGGTTGGTTCGGCTTGGTTCCAGTCTCCTGGATGTAAACACGGAAGTGACGTCACAACGTCACTTCCTGTTTACTCGGCTGCCAATGGCGCCGGATTTAAAAAAGTACACAGTATTCAGATACACCGTAATACTTTTTAAAGGACCCCCTTCCCCGCGAGCTCGCGCAGCAAAGAAAACACATACGGAAGTCGCGCCCGCATATGTAAACGGTGTTCAAATCACACATGTGAGGTATCGCCGCGATCGTCAGAGCGAGAGCAATAATTTTAGCCATAGACCTCCTCCGTAACTCTAACCTCGTAACCGTAAAACATTTTTAAAGCGTCGCTTATGGAGATTTTTAGGTACCGTAGTTTGTCGCCATTCCACGAGTGCATGCAATTATAAAGCGTGACATGTTTGGTATCTATTTACTCGGAGTAACATCATCTTTCACATTATACAAAAAAATTGGGCTAACTTTACTGTTTTGTTTTTTTAAAATTCATGAAAGTATCTTTTTCCCAAAAAGTTGCGCTTAAAACACCGCTGCACAAATACTGTGTGACATAAAATATTGCAACAATCGCTGTTTTATTCTCTAGATTCTCTGCTAAAAATATATATGTATATATAATGTTTGGGGGTTCTAAGTAATTTTCAAGCAAAAAATACGGAAATGTCAGAAATAGGCTTAGTCATGAAAGGGATAAACAAAAAACAATATAGTGCCAAAAAATCTGTACAAAATACTAATGAAATATGGCTATATAAACGCAAACACAATGAAATTCTCAATTAAAGTCCATAAATGATGTGCTCTCTGTCTTTAATTCCATCGATATTAGAAGAAAGTGTTGCCTTTTCCCGACCAGCTCACACCGCACTCACCAGAAGGATTGGACCCACTTTTTTCTAAAGGTCAAGATCACTCAAGTATAGATCTCTGCCTATACCGGCTGTAATCTCTCATTCCCCACTGGTGTCCTGAATGGCTTGGCAGTGCTCCTGCTCCTTTAAGACTCTATGTATGAAACTCGCTTGCCAGGGATAAGGATATAGGAATTGCTTATAGTGTAGTAAGTCTTAAAAATGATTTACTTGAAACATTTAAATTGCATTTAAAAAACAAAAAAAAAACAAAAAAAAAACACACTTCCACCTTTCTAATCCAATCGTAATCCAAGCCATCCTCCATCTAAATTGGATGAATACCTCCCAGTTCATATGCATATTAATCCCTATAAATTTTCTATCGGCCTATTTATTGAAATATGTATATTATTTTAGGTATTGAATTAATATAATGGAATCAGGTGCTTAAGCGTTGAGGACATATAGTGGTCAATAACTAAATATGCATAGACCTTACAACAGCAATGAGGACATCTACTGGTTGGTAACTATATCTCCAAAAGAAACCATAAACTGTGAATTAAGGACATCTAGTGGTCAAAAATAAAATGGTGTTACTGTATCTAATTTATTTAGTGTTCTAAATTAATTCTTCTTATAAATTGCATCTTAAAAAGTATAAACTAATTCATGTTGTGTAAAAAGTGACTACAACTAAATTACTAACAATTAATTAATCTGAAATTATTTAAAATGTAAAAACTTATAAATATTGAATATGCTAATGTTTTATTTTAAGCATCTGAATATCAGAATTTATATAAATTATATATTAAAAATCATCTGGGAAATATTATATACATATCTTCTCTACACTCCCCCACACCACCTACAACTTCCTGTCTTGTTTTAAACTCACTTCCTCTGACAGGTGAGTTAACCCTTTTTGTTCCCTTAAAGGGACCACAGTCCAAACAGAGGGGGAAATATATTAGTCCCTTTACCTTGTCTCATCCATGTTAAAAGGGTATGGTCAGAAATCAGCCTAAACTTCCTCCCCAAGAGGTAATATCTGAGGGATTCCAGAGCCCACTTAATGGCCAGACAATCTTGTTCAATTATAGCATAGTTTTTCTCCGCTCGTGTCAACTTCCTTCTGAGGAAGACTATCGGGTGCTCCTCGCCATGAACAACCTGTGATAACACCGCTCCCAATTCTACATCGAAAGCATCAGTCTGGACAACAAACTCTTTTGAAAAATTGGGTGCTACCAGGACAGGGTGTTGGTACAGTGCCGACTTGAGCTCCAAAAAAGCCTTCTCAGCATCTGCATTCCACTCCACCATGACAGATTTCCAACCCTTAGTCAGATCGGTCAATGGAGCCGCCAATGTGGCAAAGTTGGGTACAAACCTCCTGTAGTATCCCACCATGCCCAGGAATGCATGTACCTGCTTTTTTGTTAGGGGACAGGGCCAACTCTGTATAGCCTCTACCTTGCTGACCTGAGGTTTCACCACCCCTCTACCCACGATATAGCCCAGGTATTTCACCTCCTCCATTCCCAAAGCACATTTTTCAGGGTTTATTGTAAACCCCTCCTTCCAAAGAGAGTCCAGCACTGCCGGGACTTTGGGCAAGTGTGATTCACAGTCTCTGCTAAAAATGACAATGTCGTCCAAGTACACTGAAGCATACTCCCGGTGAGGTCGTAAAATCATATCCATTTCTCGTTGGAACGTGGCTGAAGCAATCCAAAATGCATTCTTTTGTACTGAAAACTCCCCTCTGGGTTAGAAAAAGCAGTTTTCTTTCTAGCAGCCTTAGTCAACGGGATTTTCCAATACCCCTTGGTAAGGTCTAATGTAGTGATATACTTGGCTGGACCTAGTCTCTGAATAAGCTCATCTACCCTGGAGATGGGGTAGGCATCAAACCGTGAAACTTCATTAAGTATCCGGAAATCATTGCAGAATCGCAGAGTCCCATTGGGCTTTGGTACCAACACAATCGGGCTCGACCACTCACTCTGCGATTCTTCAATAATCTCCAGGTCTAACATCTTCTTTACCTCCTCTGAAACGGCCTTCCTTTGAGCCTCTGGGATGTGGTAGGGCCGGACAAAAACTTTGACTCTTGGTTCCGTGATAATATCATGCTCTATGACCCTAGTGAGCCCTGGCAAGTCTGAAAATTTCTCTTTATTTCTCTGCAAGAACTCCTTTGCCTGCTGACTTTGGATTTTAGACAGGGTATTTGCTACTTGGACACTCTCCACCCGAACCCGAGGCTCAAGTCTTGCACTAGCCAGGGAGGTCACCGGTTCCCTGTCTGTCCAGGGCTTTAACAAGTTTACATGATATATCTGATATGGTTTTCTCTTGCCTGGCTGGTGGACTGATAATTTACCTCTCCCACTTTTTCTACAACTTCAAAGGGGCCTTGCCATCTGGCCAAGAATTTACTTTCCACAGTGGGAATCAACACCGCTACTCGATCCCCCCACTTGGAAGTGCCTTATTTTAGCAGCCCTATTATAGACCCGTCGTTGAGCCTCCTGGGCTTTTTTCAAATGTTCCTGGACTAGTGGCATCACAGTTTGGATCCTCTCCTGCATTTGGGAGACATATTCAAGAACACTCTTTTGCTGAATAGGTTCACTTTCCCTATCCTCTTTAACAAAGTCCAGTAGTCCGCGAGATCTCCGCCCATATAGCAACTCAAAGGGCGAAAACACAGTGGAGGCCTGGGGACTTCCCGGATAGCAAACAGGAGAGCTGGTAACAGGCAGTACCAGTCTTTCCCATACCTTTGTACCACTCTCTTGAGCATAGACTTAAGGGTCTTATTAAAGCGTTCTACCAACCCATCCGTTTGAGGATGGTAGACCGATGTGCGCAGCTGTTTAATCCAGAACTGCATGCATACATCGGCCATAACCCTCGACATAAATGGGGTGCCCTGGTCCGTGAGTATTTCCTTGGGAAAACCAGTCTGTGTAAACAACTGGAATAATTCCCGGGCAATAGCCTTAGAGGAAGTATTCTGCAGGGGTAGCGCCTCAGGATATCAGGTGGCATAGTCGAGGATCACCAGTATGTAGGAGGGACCTTGAGCCGACTTTACCAAGGGACCAACTATATCCATGGCTATCCTTTCAAATTGGACCTCAATTATGGGCAGGGGGCAGGGCCGGACTGGCCTACTGGATTGCCGGGACATTTCCCGGTAGGCTTCCTGCCCTGAGGCAGCTTTAACCTATGCTGTGGCTGCAGCGCTTCTCCTGCCTACTTGTAACACACAGTAGGAGACTGCTGTGTCACGGAGCTCAGTGTTAAATGTTCTAGACCAGCTTGTGTGATAGATGCAGTGTTCTGTCTATCACACAAGCTGGTATAGGAGGAGGGCGAGACTTTTGTCATAGCGCAGCCAAACATTTAACACTGAGCTCCGTGACACAGCAGGAGCAGGAGATGCCCGCTGTGCGTAATGCACAAACTGACTGGTGAGGCTACATTGTTTGGCACAGTAAGGCTGCAATGATGGTGAGGGAGGCTGCAATGATGGTGAGGGAGGCTACAATGAGGGCACAGTAAGGCGGCAATGATGGTGAGGGAGGCTGCAATGAGGGCACAGTAAGGCAGCAATGATGGTGAGGGAGGCTGCAATGAGGGCACGGTAAGGCGGCAATGATGGTGAGGCTGCCAAGAGGGTACGGTAAGGCTGCAATGATGGGCAGGGTAAGGCTGTAATGATGACCACGGTGAGGCGGCAATGATGGCCACGGTGAGGCGGCAATGATGGCCACGGTGAGGCTGCAATGATGGCCACGGTGAGGCGGCAATGATGGCCACGGTGAGGCGGCAATGATGGCCACGGTGAGGCAGCAATGATGGGTACAGTGAGGTAGCAATGATGGGCACGGTGAGGCAGCAATGATGGGCATGGTGAGGCAGCAATGATGGACATGGTGAGGCTGACCATCTCATGTACCATGCCCGCAGCCTCTGACATCTCCTGTACCATGCTCACAGCCTCTGACATCTTGACATCTCCTGTACCATGCCCGCAGCCTCTGACATCTTGACATCTCCTGTACCATGCCCACAGCCTCTGACCATCTCCTGTAATATGCCCGCAGCCTCTAACCATCTCTTGTATTATGTCCACAACCTCTGACCATCTCTTGTCTTATATCATGTCTGCAGTCTCTGAGGGAGTCTGGAGAGGAGTCAAGAATGGGAGTCAAGAATGGGAGTGCCACCAGGATGGGGGTCATGGGAAAAGTCAGACATGTGTGGACTGTGGAGAGGAAACTATAGGAAAACCAGAACCACCAAGCTCGAGCCAACTGACTGATCCCTGCAAGGTGCACCTGAGAGGAGGTCAGTGACAGCGCTGCCAGGCCAGTCTGAGGGAGGGGGGGGATCATTGATGTAAGGGGGGAGTAAATACAATAATGTAAAGGGGCACTGATATAAAGGTTTCCCCCCTATATCAGTAACCCACCCCCCCTTACCTAAGTGTATTCTTTCTGTGTAAGGTGGTCTCTGGTCACCAGAGTCCCCCCCCTCCCCCCAGGTGTCCCCCTTGATGATATATATATATATATATATATATATATATAGCCCTATGTGCTGTCATATCTGTCATATCTATATATAATACGCTCTTCAATTGCTATAAAATGTATGTTTTTTCCCTTTTTATGAACAAGAAAATAATGACGTTATGCTGTTGAGCTGGTATAATAATGCTATGGGACTGGTATGAAATTATTTCCAGGGCTGGTTTTTATTCCCAGTCCAGCCCTGTGATGGGAAACAAATTGAGCACCATCTGCGATACCCTCCCCATCTGCACCGATAGTCAAATCCCCAGGACAGTCCCTCAGAGCGCACCCTCTTCTCAAGGGGGACATGTCCCCAAAGCCTGCCCCAAAAATTACAACGCAGACAGAAATAGGACAACATACAGCACCCAAATGCTCCTGCAACAAGTGTGTTTATCCGGCCACAATCACCCAAAGCCCCTGGTAGAACACAGGGAAAGGGAGGATAGAAGCCTAGGTGGCAGCCCTGCCAGTCTGTTAAACCGTAGCCTGTAGCCAAAAGCTAGATTAGAGTGCATCTTGTCAGCACAGGATGGAACCTGAACCCTAGACCATGGAGTTGGTTGATGGTCTGCTGAATCGACTTGACATGATGGAGCTAGAAATCAAAGCATCAATACAGGATCTATCTTGAAATACAAAAAGAGGAAAGTAAAGGCTGAGAGATATAAAACTTTCCATCCCAACCAGGCATGTACTGGCCATCGGGACTACCGGGAGTTTAGTGGGCCAGTTTCAGAGACAGGGGAGGAGAGAGGGATACACAGCGCCAAATGTAGCATTAAAACAACTTTTATTCCACTTAAAGAACGTTACTGACAAAGTTAGTAGGGTGAAAAGCATTGAGACACTGTGCAAGAGTCCAGGCTTGTCATCGATCTGAATTAGGAGCCGCCACCAGGAACCGATCGGGCCAGTAGATAGAGCATTGTGTACTACTACTTCCTGGTGGTGGAGGAATGGTGGCCTGAATCGGTTCCCGGTGGCGGCTCTTAATTCAGATCGATGACAAGCCTGGACTCTTGCACAGTGTCTAAATGCCTTTCACCCTACTAACTTTGTCAGTAACGTTCTTTAAGTGGAATAAAAGTTGTTTTAATGCTACATTTGGCGCTGTGTATCTCTCTCTCCTCCATTGTCATGTTGTGTGTTTGGGGGGGGGGGGGGGGGGGTACAGAGCTGGGTTGGAGGTGCCTATCAAGTCCTGTAGTAGCACTGCATCTGGTGACCTAAAAAGAAAAGGCACACACAATCTTGCCTCACCAGGGTGGGTCGGCTGGGAATTGGATCGTGTGAGGTGCTAACCCAGTCGGAGCTGTAGTATTTCTATAGAAAAATCGGGATGGTTACACACCTAAATGTAAATGGCTAAAATTTTATTCCAGAAGGCCTCGGCAGAGACGGAATATTAGATGTAGGCTGTGGTACTGTGAATCAATTTCTCAGACACCGGTAGATGGTTGTGGCAGCTGAGAATACCTTTTTTATTTGTCACCATTCTTATCTTTCTCTGCTACACCTCAATTTTAATTTTACCTCTGCAGCATATTCATCTACTTGCATACTTCTGCACTTTATTTAAACCCATTAGGTGGAGACCGAGATGATGAAGAGGCCTTTCTTGCACCTCCTGCCCAATACTTTGAAAATGGCAACAGGAAATGTGAGGACATGGAGTGGCACAAGTGTCAGTGTTACAGCCAGATGTGTTGAGCCTGGCATGTGCATGGACCAGGTGACTGTGGACTCCTGGACAGGATACAAGCAGGAACACCAAGGTTCAAGAGCAGGTGACAACAACATGGACAGGATACAAGCTGATTTTGGTAAGCATTTAGGAGACGGAGTTGGGGATTGAAGCCGGGGTCAATAAGAGTAGGGAAGTGTCAATAAGATTCATACCAATTCAATAAGACAGAATCGGAGTTAAGGTCTGAAGTCAAGGTTGGTACCAGCTGGGAGTCGGGGACTGAAGACAAGGTTGGTAACGACTATGAGTCGAGGACTGAAGTCAAGGTTGGTAACGGCTGGGAGTCGAGGACTGAAGTCAAGGTTGGTAACGGCTGGGAGTCGAGGACTGAAGACAAGGTTGGTAATGGCTGGGAGTCGAGGACTGAAGTCAAGGTTGGTAACAGTTGGGCACTGAAGGTACTAATTCAGAAGACAGGATTTGAGTTAAAGTGGTTCTAATAGCAGAAGGTTTTTTTTTTTTTTTTTATCATAATGCATTCTATGTAATAAGATAAAAAAACTTTCTGTGTCCCCTAATACCTGAGCCCCATTTCGATTCAGCGATGTTGCACGAGAGACACAGCACGGTCCGTGTTCATCCGATCCCCCATAGAGGAGAGCGGAGAACTGACAGGGCGGTCCCTGCACAGTGTGCAGGGACCGCCCTGTCATCAGCCGGCTCAGCGGGGATCAGCTGCGCGATCCCCGCTGAGCAGCGGATCTTTACGGGGCGGATCAATACAGATCCGTCCCGTGTGAAAGGGGCCTTACACAGAACTTATGAGGCCATTCACTGATAAATTCCCAAAAATTCAAAAACATACATATCTTGGAAATGCGGTGTCACAGTTCAATGAATCCACTGACTTCTGGGAGGCAAGCTTCCGACATGGACAGCTCTTCTAAAGGAACAAAGCCCTGGCTGCACTGCTATATGTGGGGCCAGTTAGCACCCAATTTTTCACCCCAAAAGATCCACAGAAGGGGCTTCCCTGCTTTATCAGAGCATTTAGCGTCCCAAGGTCAGGGACTGCGCTTACAGGAGAGGCCGAACCTGAGCGGAAAACCACCAAAGGTGGCAGGTAAGGGTTTCTTCTCTTCACACTGGCTGTGAGTTCCATGAGGACAAAAAAGGGAATATGCACTGGTCCTGTGGGCGGAGGTAGGCAGGGCTACTATCATACATATGCTGCCATGGAGTCACCAGGAAAAAGTTTTGCCTATAGTTCTACTTTATACATTGTATTGTTATTAAAATATAGATATTAGAAAATGGAAGTGTATGCTGTGACTATACAGTCATGGCCGAAATTGTTGGCACCCCAGAAATTTTTCCAGAAAATCAAGTATTTCTCACAGAAAAGTATTGCAGTAAAACATGTTTTGCTTTGTGTGTATTGGAACAAAACAAAAAAAGGAGGGAAAAAAGCTAATTGGACATAATGTCACACAAAATTCCAAAAATGGACTGGTCTAAATTCTTGGCACCCTTTCAAAATTGTGGATAAATAAGATTGTTTCAAGCATGTGATGCTCCTTTAAACTCACCTGGGGCAAGTAACAGGTGTGGGCAATATACACATCACACCTGAAAGCAGATAAAAAGGAGAGAAGTTCACTTAGTCTTTGCATTGTGTGTGCCACACTAAGCATTAACAACAGAAAGAGGAGAAGAGAACTGTCTGAGGACTTGAGAACCAAAACTGTGGAAAAATATTAACAATCTCAAGGTTACAAGTCCATCTCTAGAGATCTAGATTTGCCTTTGTCCACAGTGCGCACCATTATCAAGAAGTTTGCAACCCATGGTGCTGTAGCTAATCTCTCTGGGCGTGGACGGAAGATAAAAATTGCTGAAAGGTTGCAACGTAGGATAGTCCGGATGGTGGATAAGCAACCCCAAACAAGTTCCAAAGAAATTCAAGCTGTCCTGCAGGCTCAGGGAGCATCAGTTTCAGCACAATCTATCCGTCGACATTTAAATGAAATGCTATGGCAGGAGACCCAGGAGGACCCCACTGCTAACACAGAGACATAAAAAAGTAAGAATACAGTTTGCCAAAATGTACTTGAGTAAGCCAAAATCCTTCTGGAAAAACATCTTGTGGACAGATGAGACCACGATAGAGCTTTTTGGTAAAGCACATCATTCTACTGTTTACCGAAAACGGAATGAGGCCTACAAAGAAAAGAACACAGTACCTACAGTGAAATATGGTGGAGGTTTAATGATGTTTTGTGGTTGCTTTGCCGCCTCTGGCACTGGGTGCCTTGAATGTGTGCAAGGCATCATGAAATCTGAGAATTACCAAAGGATTTTGGGTCGCACTGTAGAGCCCAGTGTCAGAAAGCTGGGTTTGCGTCCGAGATCTTGGGTCTTCCAGCAGGACAATGACCCCAAACATACGTCAAAAAGCACCCAGAAATGGATGACAACAAAGCACTTGAGAGTTCTAAAGTGGCCAGCAATGAGTCCAGATCTATATCCCATTGAACACCTGTGGAGAGATCTTAAAATTGCTGTTGGGAAAAGGCGCCCTTACAATAAGAGAGACCTGGAGCAGTTTGCAAAGGAAGAGTGGTCCAAAATTCCAGGTAAGAGGCGTAAGAAGCTTATTGATGGTTATAGGAAGCGACTGATTTTAGTTATTTTTTTTTCCAAAGGGCGTGCACCCAAATATTAAGTTAAGGGTGCCAAGAGTTTTGACCAGCCCATTTTTGGAATTTTGTATGACATTATGTCCAGTTTGCTTTTTTCCCTCCTTTTTTTTTTTGTTTTGTTCCAATACACACAAAGGGAATAAACATGTGTATAGCAAAACGTGTTACTGCAATACTTTTCTGTGAGAAATACTTGATTTTCTGGAAAAATTTTTGGGGTGCCAACAATTTCGGCCATGACACTTCGGGACACTTTCATGAATAAAAAAAACAAAAAAAAACACAAAGTTGTCAGGATGATTGAAGCGCATTATTTGTATTTTTACATTGTTAGATAAAATTAAATAGTTCAACTCGCCATAATGCAGAATCAGTTGGAACCCTGAGTGTGTCACTTACCAACAATGCCTGCCACCAGATGAAGATTGTCACTTGCCACGTCACCTGCCACACGTGGATTGTCACTTGCCACGTCACCTGTCACAATTTGCAGATTGTCACTTGCCACGTCGCCTGTCAGCAGATGCAGATTGTCACCTGTCATACGTTGCAGATTGTCACCTGCCACGTCACCTGCCACACGTTGCGGATTGTCACTTGCCTGCTACAATTGTCACTTTCCTGCTAAGGTGGGGATTGTCACTTGCTGTGTCCCAGAGTAAAGTCAGGCAGCAGAGACTGCTGCCCACGGCTGCCGGCACAGTGTGGGTGGAACTGCAGGGATGCAGGGTGGGCGCCGCGGGGTGAGAGATGTCATCTCTCTGCTCCCCCACCCGCTGGGCAGCTGACTGGCAAGCTCACTCACTCGCCCGCTGAGCTAGCCGCCCGCTCATTCATCCGTCCACCGAGCTTGCCGCCGCTCACCTGCAACGAATTTCTCGGGGGATCTGCCCCTAGCCAAACAACAGTACTAAAAAATCTCCATAGGCGATGCTTTAACATTTTTTATAGGTTATCAGTTTAGAGTTAGAAGAGGTCTAATGCTAAAAATATTTCTCTTGCTCTAACAATCGCAGTAATACCTCAAATGTGTGGTTTGAATGCAGTTTAAATATGTGTTTGCTTCTGCGTGCGATGGGGGGTGCATTAAAACCTTATTTTTATTTTTTTACACTTTCCCTTTTTACAATTTTATTATTTGATCACTTTTATTCCTATTACAAGGAATGTAAACATCCCTTGTAATAGGAATAGGACACGACAGGTCCTCTTTATGGAGACATTTGGGGTCTATAAGTCCCCACATCTCTCCTCTATGCTGGAAAGCCTGAGATGAAAATAAAAAAACAATCTCAGGCTTTCCAGCAAAACATGTCACCGCTGACATCCGCCGTGTCAGCGTACTGACAGGCGGACCTGATCGGCGCGCCCGTGTAAAAGGCTTAAATATCAATAACTCTGACACACCCCTGGCAAGGAATTAACAATGCCAATTTAAGTGAAGCTGTGATTAAATTCACAAAAAGGCAGCTTGAAGAGACAATGAGCCCAGATACTGATACCAATTAGTAAGTCAGCTTAAACTGTAACAGGGACACCAAGGGCACAGTGGTGACAGCAAACTGTAGACCAAGACCTTTTTTGGACTATGTGTCAGGGCCTGGACTGGGACCTCTGCTGTGTCTGGCAATGACTCTGCTTGCTGAGCCACCTGGAATGCTGGACAGTCCCCTGGACAAGTCCTTGAATCTTGTTTGTCTTGAATTTGCTGATTTAAGCCATGTCTCTGCACTTCTTGCTTGCCAGATTATTGTGCTCCCTCCAGCCAATATCTTGCTTTTATCTCTCCGCCTGCTGTCCGTATCTTCGCTACAATTCTTTACTGACCTTTGGCTTGTTCATTGACTATGTTTCTGTTTAATCCCAACCTGCAACCATTCGTTACTGACCTTGGACTTGTTTCCTGACTGCGCTTCTGCTTGATCCCTACCTGCTATATCTGCTTCTTTACCCTGGCTCGCTCACCTCCTGGTAGGGCGATCCTGAGAACCGCGATCTGGTACTAATATGCAGCAAAACCCATCTCCACCATCAGGTGTTTTGGTGAATACTGGTTAGTACTTAAACCACGAACCTCAGATGAACCTGTGTCATCAGCCAGGGTGACCTGCATGTATACCTATCCCACTTGTTGGTGGGTGCCAGGAGTTGCAGGCGTTTGGTATTAAGTTAACTACCAGAAAACTTTTTCTGAATTACATACTGAAGTGAAAGTGCTACAAGAGGACATCCTTGATCTGCATAGACAATTGCGCAACTTGCGTTCCTGAGATACTACTACAGTGGATACTAACACAGGTATGCCCCTACCACTCAAGTTTAATGGAGACAGTTGCCATTACAGAAGTTTCCTTCATCAATGTCGTATATACTGTCAGATGCAACCTGCTGCATTTAAAGGTGGTGCTGTTTATTTTCTAACTCCTGACTGAGGAAGCCTTAGCCTGGGCCTCCCCTTATGTGGAGCAAGAAAATGTCATCCTGCATAATTTCAATTATTTTGTGGCTGCTATGAATCAAATTTTCGATGATTCTAACCACTGCGCTACTGTCGAGGCAAAGTTGCACAATTTACGGCAGGGTAGACGCTCTATTGCAGAGTACACAACTGAATTCCGACGTTGGATTCCAGATACCAATTGGAATCCAGCAGTGCAAAAAAGTCAGTTCCATCAAGGACTCTCTGAACAAGTGAAAGATGAGCTTGCCAGAGTAAATAATCCTGACGATCTCGAGGCTTTAATTAAATGAAGTATTCTAATTTATCAGAGACTTACTGAAAGGAGAAAGTAGAGACTGGGAATTCTTGGCAGTAATGGTGGCATGTGTTTTTCTACTAGCCATAGTCCTTCTGGATTCTGACACTGCTGAACCTGTTCAGGTGGATGCTATTAAAAGATCTTTTTTTACTCAGGAGAAAGAAAGATGACATTCAGAGAACTTATGTCTTTATTGTGGAGAATCTGGACGTTACACAGTTAATTATCCTAATAAATTTAAAACAACAGATGCGGCAACTGATGTTACAATATCTGAACAAATAAACTTAATTTCTCAGTCTCCTTTGATTCTGGAAGAAAATAAAGTTTTTATTCTTGATCTTTCCATTTTGTCATCCCTATAAAACTTAGACCCCATGCACAATATTAGATTTTCTGCAGATTTTTGTCTTCAGATTTACCAAAACCATAAAATATGAGGTCAAACCTTAAGAGTTTGGTTTTGGTAAATCTGAAGACAAAAATCTGCAGAAAATCTAATAGTGTGCATGGGGTCTAAGTTTTATAGGGATGACAAAATGGAAAGATCAAGAATAAAAACTTTATTTTTCTGAAGACAAAATTCTGCACAAAATCTAATAGTGTGTATGGGGTCTTATCGTTAAAAGTGGTGAAATCCCTTGCTCTGCTATGCTGGACTCTAAACTCTGAACATTGAATTAATAATAATAATTGTAGCAATATGGACTACAAGCATAAAGCACCGTACCTTCTAGGATTTCAAAGTATCGCCTGTCCCTCTAGTGATCAATGTATCCATGACATCATATCTGTGTGGGACGAGTAGTCCCCCACCATCAGATAATTGCTTTGCACGATTGTGTGCCAGGACTACATATCCCAGGGATCTTTGCTGCCATCTGAAGATTGCTGGGAGTAGCTATAAAAGCAGCAGAAGCCCGCGCTGAGTCTCTCTTCCTCCTGGGCCTGACGCAAGACGGACCTCTCTGTGCAACATGGAGAGAGAGGTCGCGGCCTACCACGCGGATTCTTACTTCCAACCCGTGGCCTTAGGTGCCTAGCTCTGTTCGCTGTTAGACATCCTTTCCAGCACCACTCTGGTCGCCTGCCTGGCGGTGTGTGTGGCAAGCTTCACGTCGGGAGATTGAGAGAGCGGATCTGCTGTACGAGTGTCGCCACACGAGTTCCTGTTCGGAAGACATCGTGGAGATCTGGTCTTGGTGAGAGGGCAAATAACTCGACCACTATCCATTCTTTACCACCGTTGCATTAAGACACTTTGCACAGACATCTCTAATCCAAGAACACTGTAGCACTAACCCCCAAAGGAGCTGCTGGTTTTATTTGGGCTTACCGTTACCTCACCTGCTTGCATCTCCGTCTTGGGGATCCCATGGAAAGTGGCCCAAAGAATGTGAATTTCCAATACTTAGTCCTTTTTATGATTATTTATTCAAAGTAAAGTCTCTCAATAAAGGGTAGATGATTTGGAATGAGTTCAGGCACCTGGTACTGCAGGTTTAAAACTCCTTTCAGATCAATGGGACAATGGCTTCACTCTCTAGATCCAGCCATCACCAAATCACCATCACCAAGTCTCTTTCAGCCGAACCAGCGGTACTGTAGGTATAGTGATCCGGGTTGCGTCCTTCAACTAAGTCTCCAGGCTCCTCCAGAGAAACCAGCCTTGCGCACGGTCTTCTCCTGAAAGAGTCCTCCCCTGGATCCTCCAGTTGCTGGGCCTCTCCCTTCAGATGAGACGGCACCGGACCATTCCTGGATCAATAGGCTCCAAGATCCACTTGGGCCCATCCTCTCAGTTGCGTTACCTCAGGCCAGCGGGCCCTGAAACGCAGGATACATAGCTCCGCACCCCAGGCCAGGAGGGCTGTGGGGTCTGGGTCAGGAGGACCACCAGAACCAAAAAGACAGAAAATAATCCCCCGCCAACATGGCGTTGGTACCTTAAATACCACCCCCCAGATGCCCAGCAGGAAAACACTCCCACTGGGCTGGTTCCGAGCAACAGGTGACATTCAATGCATCCAGCTAAGTTGCGTTTCTACTCTTGCCGGCGGTGACAGCGACACCTACGGTCAAGGAGAACCCAGTGCAACCCATCTGAACTGGTACAAAAACCAGTAATTTAGAGAAATTAGCCTGAAGCCCAACTGTGGCTTCAGGCAACTTAATTTTGAAAAAACAATAGCGCCTGCTCGTCAGGAGCCAGCACTACAACACTTTACTGCATTATTTGAACACTGTGCTCAGACACCTTTTAGCTTTCTCCGTTACAAGGAATCTACTGTTCTCTCTATACCCAAACAGATTACAGTTAACAAGCTCTGACTAAGCCCTCACAGTTACTCTTGTTGGGCACAGGAACAGACCCTGCTGTGAAATATTATATCAAAAATTGTAATTACATACCCCTGTTAAACAGGGGCAGAAAAATTGGGCCTTTGGTTTTGGTGGTGCCAGAACACTGTAACCCCTCAGTTACTCTTGTTGGGCGCAGGAACAGGCCCTGCTGTGAAATATTATATCAAAAGTATAGTAATTTGGCCAAGCTAGCATTTAGATGCTGAGCATGTGGATGGCTGGGGCCGAATTTCTTTTTATGATTCAGCAACTGGGGTACAGAAATTTGCCTGCTAAAATCAATTGGTGGTGTACTGCTAGCAGATTGGCTGCAAGTACTTGGGACACCTATTGCTTTATTCCTCTCAGTGCAGGTTTTTGAGAGGACTGGAGGTATAGTAGGGTTGGAGATCCCAGATGAGGAGCTAGGAGAAGTCCGCTGTTTCAAGTGCTGTTGCCAATGGACTGCATGGCAGGTCGTCATATGTCTGGTCAAGCATGTGGTGCCCAAGCGGCTGCTGTTCTGGCCACGCTTGATCTGCTTCAGACATAGATTGCAAACAGTAACGGTGCAATCTGCAGCACACGTGACGAAAAAGGCCCACGCCAAGGAACTTTTAAAAGTCCAGCGGGGAGTCAGCAGCGCCCTGCACCTGCGGAGCTCTGCGGTGTGATGCAATAGGGTGGCTTCGCTTAAGCTGCCCTCTAGACCACATCCTGCCTTGTTGGAGTTGTTCCTCTTCCTCATCCTTATCCTTCTGTGGCACACCCTCTCTCTAGGCTCACGTTACTCCCTTCCTTAACCTGTGAACCAACATCAGAGCCTTCAAATCGCTGCACATTCTCCAGCAGCATATAACCGACATTGTGGTCGAATAATTCTGGGGACTCCTCCATGCATGATGGTGGGGCTACAGAAGGAGTGACTGTGGACGAGGAGCTGGTGGAATAGGCCGCTTTGGCAGCTACGTTGGAAAGCAAACTACTCTGAGCCTGGGTGACAGAGGATGAGGACGGCTTTGTTATCCACTCCACCAACTCTTCTGCATGTTGTGGCTCAATAACACGGCCAGCAGCAGAAAAAAAGGACAAGCATGCCCCATGTCCACCCGCAGAGGATGCACCATGTGCACGACCACCACTGTTGACTGTAGACACAGAGGCTGCTTGCCTTCTTTTAGTGGCCTGTGAGCTTGGCATATTAGTTTATGTGCAATTTATTTAGGATCTAATTCATTAGGCAGCGCTATCACACATTTATTATTTACATTCTAACATTAAGGCAGTTCCCCGACTTAAAGATGAGCCTTCACTGTGTGCAGTAATTAAAGTACAGAGTTCCTCTGTAAAAGTGCTATCCCATGTCACTACACACTGTAACTTGGTAGATGTTGCATTAGGAGGGACACTTGCTGAGCCTGTGCCCACTCCACCAGTCCAGCGTATCTGTTACATAGTTACATAGTTAGCCAGGCTGAAAAAAGACACAAGTCCATCCAGTTCAACCCTAAAAAAAAAATAAAAAATAAAAAATAAATAAAAATATATTACTCTTGTTGGGCACAGGAACAGACCCTGCTGTGAAATATTATATCAAAAATTGTAATTACATACCCCTGTTAAACAGGGGCAGAAAAATTGGGCCTTTGGTTTTGGTGGTGCCAGAACACTGTAACCCCTCAGTTACTCTTGTTGGGCGCAGGAACAGGCCCTGCTGTGAAATATTATATCAAAAGTATAGTAATTTGGCCAAGCTAGCATTTAGATGCTGAGCATGTGGATGGCTGGGGCCGAATTTCTTTTTATGATTCAGCAACTGGGGTACAGAAATTTGCCTGCTAAAATCAATTGGTGGTGTACTGCTAGCAGATTGGCTGCAAGTACTTGGGACACCTATTGCTTTATTCCTCTCAGTGCAGGTTTTTGAGAGGACTGGAGGTATAGTAGGGTTGGAGATCCCAGATGAGGAGCTAGGAGAAGTCCGCTGTTTCAAGTGCTGTTGCCAATGGACTGCATGGCAGGTCGTCATATGTCTGGTCAAGCATGTGGTGCCCAAGCGGCTGCTGTTCTGGCCACGCTTGATCTGCTTCAGACATAGATTGCAAACAGTAACGGTGCAATCTGCAGCACACGTGACGAAAAAGGCCCACGCCAAGGAACTTTTAAAAGTCCAGCGGGGAGTCAGCAGCGCCCTGCACCTGCGGAGCTCTGCGGTGTGATGCAATAGGGTGGCTTCCCTTAAGCTGCCCTCTAGACCACATCCTGCCTTGTTGGAGTTGTTCCTCTTCCTCATCCTTATCCTTCTGTGGCACACCCTCTCTCTAGGCTCACGTTACTCCCTTCCTTAACCTGTGAACCAACATCAGAGCCTTCAAATCGCTGCACATTCTCCAGCAGCATATAACCGACATTGTGGTCGAATAATTCTGGGGACTCCTCCATGCATGATGGTGGGGCTACAGAAGGAGTGACTGTGGACGAGGAGCTGGTGGAATAGGCCGCTTTGGCAGCTACGTTGGAAAGCAAACTACTCTGAGCCTGGGTGACAGAGGATGAGGACGGCTTTGTTATCCACTCCACCAACTCTTCTGCATGTTGTGGCTCAATAACACGGCCAGCAGCAGAAAAAAAGGACAAGCATGCCCCATGTCCACCCGCAGAGGATGCACCATGTGCACGACCACCACTGTTGACTGTAGACACAGAGGCTGCTTGCCTTCTTTTAGTGGCCTGTGAGCTTGGCATATTAGTTTATGTGCAATTTATTTAGGATCTAATTCATTAGGCAGCGCTATCACACATTTATTATTTACATTCTAACATTAAGGCAGTTCCCCGACTTAAAGATGAGCCTTCACTGTGTGCAGTAATTAAAGTACAGAGTTCCTCTGTAAAAGTGCTATCCCATGTCACTACACACTGTAACTTGGTAGATGTTGCATTAGGAGGGACACTTGCTGAGCCTGTGCCCACTCCACCAGTCCAGCGTATCTGTTACATAGTTACATAGTTAGCCAGGCTGAAAAAAGACACAAGTCCATCCAGTTCAACCCTAAAAAAAAATTAAAAATAAAAATAAATAAAAATATCGTACAATCCAATATACCCAATTCTATACCCACAGTTGATCCAGAGGAAGGCAAAAAAAAACCCCAGCAGAGCATGCTAAAATCTGCTACAGCAGGGGGAAAAAAATCCCTTCCTGATCCCCCAAGAGGCAATCGGATAAACTTTACCTATAAATGTTGGTACCCAGTTATATTATGTACATTTATGAAAGTATCCAGGCCTTTCTTAAAGAAATCTACTGAGTTAGCCAGAACCACCTCTGGAGGGAGTCTATTCCACATTTTCACAGCTCTTACTGTGAAGAAACCTTTTCGTATTTGCAGATGAAATCTCTTTTCCTCCAGACGTAAAGCGTGCCCCCTTGTCCTCTGTGTTGACCTTAACCACTTGCTTACTGGGCACTTAAACACCCTTCCTGCCCAGACCAATTTTCAGCTTTTGGTGCTCTCACACTTTGAATGACAATTACTCAGTCATGCAATACTGTACCCAAAATAATTTTTTGTCCTTTTTTCCCCACAAATAGAGCTTTCTTTTGGTGGTATTTGATCACCTCTGGGTTTTTTTTTTTTTTTTTGCGCTATAAATGAAAAAAAACGAAAATTTTGAAAAAAAAACGCATTTTTCTTTGTTTCTGTGATAAAATTTAGCAAATTATTAATTTTTCTTCATAAATGTTGGCCACAATTTATACTGCTACATATCTTTGGTAAAAATAACCCAAATTAGTGGATATTATTTGGTCTTTGTGAAAGTTACAGACTCTACAAGCTGTGGTGCGAATTATACAAAATTGATCACACCTGATGTACTGGTGACCCATCTCATTTCTTGTGACCCGAACAAGCCAGGAAAGTACAAATACCCCCCAAATGACCCCTTTTTTGAAAGTAGACATTCCAAGGTATTTAGTAAGAGGCATTGTGAGCTTTTTGATGTTGTAATTTTTTTCCCACAATTCTTTAAAAAATGAATTATTATTTTTTTTCCCACAAAATTGTCATTGTAATAGGTTTTTTCTCTCACATGGCATGCGTATACCACAAATGACACCCCAAAATAAATTCTGCTACTCCTCCTGAGTATTACGATACCACATGTGTGGGACTTTTACACAGCCTAGCCACTTAGAGAGGCCCAAAATGCAGGGAGCGCCATCACGTGTTCTAGGAGCATAAATTACACATCTAACTTGTTGACTACCTATTACACTTTTGAAGGCCCTGGAGCACCAGGACAATGACACGTGACACTGACGTGGCACTGATGACAGGTGGCACTGATACGTGGCACTGATGACACGTGACACTGATGTGGCACTGATGACAGATGGCACTAATACGGGGCACTGATGACACATGACACTGATGACAGATGGCACTAATACGGGGCACTGATGACACGTGGCACTGACAGATGGCACTAATATGTGGCACTGGTGACAGATGGCACTTATATGTGGCACTGATATCATCTGGCACTAATACGTGGCACTGATGAGAGATGGCACTAATATGTGGCACCGATGACAGATGGCACCGATACGTGGCACTGATGACACGTGACACTGATGACAGATGGCACTGATACGTGGCATTGATGACACATGACACTGATAACAGATGGCAAGTGACACTGACAGGTGGCACTGATGACAGATGGCACTGATACGTGGCACTGATGACAGATGGCACTAATATGTGGCACTGATGACACGTTACACTGATATGGCACTGATGACAGATGGCACTGACGTGGCACAGATGACACATGGCACTGACGTGGCACTGATGACACGTGGCACTGACATGGCACTGATGACAGATGGCACTGGGGACAGGTGGCACTGGCAGATGGCACTTGGGACAGGTGGCACTGGGGACAGATGGCACTGGGGACAGATTGCACTGGGGACAGGTTGAACTGGGGACAGGTTGCACTGGGGACAGATGGCAGTGGGACAGATGGCAGCAGGCAGCGGGGACAGATGGCACATTTCGTTGTTTTTTTTTTACTTACGGCCGCTGCAGCCGTTCATCTCTCTCTCCTCACACGCTGTCTGTGTGAGGAGGGAGAGCGGCGCTGAGAGATGATCTCATATGTTTACATATGAGATCATCTCTCATTGGACACGCCGATCTCGCTGTAAACGGCCGCTGTGATTGGCCGCTTACAGCAATCTGTGACTGGCTGTGTCCGACGGACATGGCCAGCACAGAACTTCCCCGATGCGCACTCTCAGGAGCGCACATTAGGGAAGTAAACAGCAGGACGTCCAGGGACGTCCTCCCTGCAGGGAGCGTCCACGCTGCAGCCGTCTTTCGGCTATAGCGCGGGCGCGTAGTGGTTAAAGTGAATAACTCAACACCAAGTTCACTATATAGACCCCTTATATATTTGAACATGTTGATCATATCCCTCCTTATTCTCCTCTTCTCAAGAGTGAATAAATTCAGTTCCTCTAATCTTTCCTCATAGCCGAGTTCCTCCATGCCTCTTATCAGTTTGGTTGCCCTTCTCTGCACTTTCTCCAGTTCCCCGATATCCTTTTTGAGAACTGGTGCCCAAAACTGAACTGCATATTCCAGATGAGGTCTTACTAATGATTTGAACAGGGGCAAAATGATATCTCTCTCTCTCTCTGGAGTCCATACATCTCTTAATACAAGAAAGGACTTTGCTCGCTTTGGAAACCGCAGCTTGGCATTGCATGCTATTATTGAGCTTATGATCTACCAAAACCCCCAGATCCTTCTCCACTACGGATTCCCCCAGTTGTACTCCCCCTAGCATGTATGATGCATGCATATTCTTAGCCCCCAAGTGCATAACTTTACATTTATCAACATTAAACCTCATCTGCCACATAGTCGCCCAATTAGACAGAGCATTGAGGTTGGCTTGTAAATTGGAGACATCCTGTAAGGACGTTATTCCACTGCATAGCTTGGTGTCATCTGCAAAGACAGAAATTGTATTTTTGATCCCAGACCCAATATCATTTATAAAGATATTAAACAGTAAGGGTCCCAGCACTGAACCTTGTGGTACACCACTGATAACCTTAGACCATTCAGAGTAAGAATCATTAACCAATACTCTCTGAATTCTGTCTTTTAGCCAGTTTTCTATCCATTTACAAACCGATATTTCCAAGCCTGTAGACCTTACCTTACACATGAGCCGTGTGTGCGGAACTGTATCGAACTTACTTCACTTCCACTGTACTTCACATCCAGTAACAGAATGGGGTACCACCGAGCACATAGCACATACCGCATGCACGCTCATATTAACACCTTCACTTCCCATACTTATGTGACCAGGCCATAAGTCTCTATAACGTGGGTTCGGATTTGGTTGCTATTGGCTACCGACCACTAAGGAGGGAGCCAGATAATGACCCCCTTGCTACTAGAAGACCTGTAACTTTCCCAGGTACCACGCGCCTAATAACTGGTTTCTTGGTGTCTTGAGCTTGCACTTGGTTACTCCTAGCAACTACATTCCCTTTACTTGTCTTGCCGAGTTAACCCTTTTGTAGTAGCTGAGCTTCATACCCCTTTGTGCCAGCCTAAGTCAAGTGGTTAATCCTGTATTTGTTTTTTTCACAGGTGCTGCGATATCTATCAGTGAATGTCTGTGTAGCCTGATGCTTGGCTAGATAGAGAGAGCAAGTTAGGGCACAGTGCTGCAGCTGCTCTCTATGCTCTCACCATAGGTGTGCGCAGCCTATTGCATTAGGGTGTGCACCCCAAAGTTTACATGCATACATACAAACACAGACACACACTATTATGAATTCATGTATTAAAACATTTTAAAATTAAACCTGAACAATGCCAGTAGAGCAGTAGACAGTATCAGTAGGGCAGTGGACAGTGTCAGTCATTTTTTTATTTTTTACAATTCTTTTTTTTTTTTACTAGTTTTTTAGGAGCCTTTATGGGGGACCTTGGTGAAATGGCAGGGGTCTAAACAGACACCTGATGCCTCACTTTTGAGACAGAGGACAGGGATTCCCTAGTACCCCTCTCTGCAGCCTCAGCTGTACTAGACAGTGAATGAATAGGAGATGCTCTGTGGTAAGAAGCTTCCTGTTCATTCTCAAACACAGGTTACTATGCTTCAGTTATGAATAGACACAGGAGCGATCAGTACTGATCACTCACTGTATTAATTCAGAAAATGAAGATGGTAGTAAATTACATATTTAACAGCCCCTTCCCCCACTCTCCATCCTGATACATCCCCCGCATCAGCTGGCGGGTGAGGAGAGGAGGGAAACCGGAAGCGCATGGGGCCTGGCAGCAGGGGGAATCGGCACTGCACAAGGTGATTTGGTTGTTACCTGGCACACCCCCTGCGAATGCCTATGGCTCTCACTGAACTGTTCATGCTGGATCTAGTATCGGTTTGCTTCCCACCAGCAGGAGGAGCAGGCAAGCTAAAAGAGCTTCATAGACTTGTATACTGGCCGCATTGGACTGTGGGATTTGATGTCCTGAATAGTAGTCATGCTGTGAAATCTTATAGACTATTGACCTGCAGTACTCACAAGGAGTGTGAGGGAGGAGGTCTGCAGCCTGTATTTCCCAGGCTACAGATCAAGGAACGTCCTGCCTTTCTAGGTGCACGCCCACCTGACACAAGCAGATGACATGATAAGTGGCCCTCCTGACGGGGGGGGGGGGTCTGCGCTGATTATCAGTGCATCGATAATCAGTACAGACCCATCAAGGGTGCCCACCAGAGATGCCAATCAGTGCCTGCTTATCAGTGTCATCTATAAGTGCCACTTATCAGTGCTGCGTATTAGTGCTCATCAGTGAAGGAGAAAATGTACTTATTACAAAAATTTTATAACAGACGAAAAACTTTATTTTTTTTCAAAACTTTCTATCTTTTTTTATTTGTTTAGCAACAAATAAAAAACCCAGCAGCGGTTAAATACCACCAAAATAAATCTCTATTTGTGGGGAAAAAATTATAACAATTTTCATATGGTACAGTGTCAATTGTCATTCAAAGTGCGACATCACTGAAAGCTGAAAATTGGCCTGGGCAGGAAGGGAATGAAAGTGTCCTGTATTGAAGTGGTTAATGCTGATTAGCAAGCTATCAGGCATAGGCGTGCACACATGGGGTGCCAGGTGTGCCTGGGCACACCCCAATCGCCCTGTACTATGCAGATTCCCCCTGCTGGCTGGCTGCAGAGAAATGACCTGGGGAATCTCTGTCCTTTAGCGCCTTTTTTTGACTTAAAAGTGAGACGTCACTTGTCTGTTTAGACCCCTGACATTTCATCAAAGCCCCCCAAGAGGGCTCCGAATAAAATTGTAAAAATAATAAAAAAACAAAGTTGTAAAAAAAAAAAAAAAATGTAATAAAAATTAACTACTGACACCAATCTCTGTCCTACTGACAGATCCAGTGCTCTACTGACACTGTCCACTGCCCTACTGATATATAATATATACACACATGCATGTGTGTGTAGCGGCCATAACCCCTTGTGGCGACCTTTAATTTTCTGGACTTACCAATTGCCTCCTCCTTGTAGCTCGTCGTTCGTTGTCTAGGGATTCCCAGGGTTAGTACCCAGTAATAGCACCAGAACCCGCGAACGGTCCTAAAGTCCGTGAAAACTTAAGAACCCTATTAATTACAATGGACACGAACGTTCGAAATCAAAAGTGCTAATTTTAAAGGCTAATATGCATGTTATTGTCATAAAAAGTGTTTGGGGACCTGGGTCCTGCCCCAGGGGACATGTATCAATGCAATTTTTTTTTTTAAAAACGCCTGTTTTTTCAGGAGCAGTGATTTTAATAATGCTTAAATTGAAACAATAAAAGTGTAATGTTCCTTTAAATTTCGTACCTGGGGGGTGTGTATAGTATGCCTGTGAAGGGGCGCATGTTTCCCGTGCTTAGAACTGTCCCTGCACAAAGTGTAATTTTTGCAGGAAAAAAAAGCTATTTAAAATCACTCACGGCTAATGAATTGTCGGCTCCCGTAAGACAGAGAACAGTCATTCATTGAAAGTCATTGATAAAAAAAAAAGTCATTGATAAAAAAAAAAAAAAAACAATGTGGCCCATCCCTACCCAGTAACTTCAGAAGCTGACACACAAGTCCTTTTGAAGATTTTTATTTGCAGGGGTAACATCCAACTATAACACAGTCTCTCAATTGGGAATAGAGGGCACGGGTGATAAAACTCAGGCACTTAGAACTCGTGACATCTTTTGAATGTCTCTTAGATAACCCAGAGAGTAGCCACTCGCAACTGGGCACTTCACTGCTGGATAAACCTCTAACTGTATAGCAGCTAACAAGTGATCCGGAAAATTTGCAAAGTCTCTGCCACAGACTAGATTGTAACTGAAGATAAGTTAGGAACTTTCCTCACGGTACCTGGATCTTTCAGCCTTCTTGGCGATACCGTAAGAAATGTGGATTCTCTAGTGTCCATACAACTTCAGCTCCCAGGCTCTTACCGAGCAGCCAGCTTCTTAGCCCTCATCCGAAGAGTCCTCCCCTGGTCGCTTGTACGAGTTGCTGTGTCTCTCTAATGCCAAGAGCACACCGAGACGCCTTCCGAATCCTCCTTCAGTTACTGGGCCTCGAATTAGCCAGTTCTGAGGCTCGGGAACGGACGGATCCCCACCCCAGACCATGAGGGCCTCTGGGGCTGGTTAGGGTGACCATGCTTACGGGGACGGCAGACACTCCTGGGTCCGGGACCCCTCACGGTGTTGGTCCGGACCGGAACCAGGAATCAAAGAGCAAGCCGAACCCTGAACACGTGACTTCAGCATCTTAAATACCCAGGGGCGGACTGACCAGTCGGTCACTCGGGCGCCGCCCAAGGGCCCGGGGCCATTAGGGGCCCGGACTCGGCCACAAGATAGGCCACTTGAAGCGGCTGTATTACATGCCGCAATGCCGATAAAAATACTGCTAACAGCGCGGCGCGCGCTGCTCCCCGCCGGCCCCTCCTTCCCTCCCATCTGTCCCAGGTGCTTGTAATGAATGCACCGTGACGTCACCTGGGACGGAAGAGAAGAGTCAGTACACCGGCGGGGAGCAGCGCGCGCCGCACAGTTAGAAGTATTATTACCGGCATCGCGGCATGTAATACAGCCGCTTCACATCGGTGAGTGTATTCGGTTGGATCAGTGCCCATTCCTCCTGCCCATAGAGTTCTGCTGCCTTATAGAGTGCACTGTGCTTTATGTTTTGTAGTTATTGTGTTTTATTTGTGAAGTTTTGCTGAAGGATGCCAACACCAGTGCCAGATACAAGCCTCGGGGCACATTCCCTTAATTTAATGAGAAACTGCTAGATGAGGTGTAAAACTTGTATTGAAGTGATCCAGTTCAAATTTTCCGCTGACAAATTTGTGTTGTCGGATTTTCCAAACGTGTGTACACAAGTCCGTCAGACAAAAGTCCAAAGTACAAACACGCATGCTCGGATGCAAGGACTAACCAGAAGCGGTAGGTCTTGTAAACTAGCATAATTGAGAATTAACATTCGTGACGTGGCACATTCTCTTCTTCTTTAATGGGATAATAATGAAGCTGCTTTGCTGGTGATACTGATGGAGTTATTGCAAACACATTTTCAAAATGGAAAATTTATATCAAATACTTACCGTAATTTTCCTTTCCTGATGGACTCCATGGCAGCCTACGTATGGGTTAATCCCGCCTCTCCTACCTCATAGGACCCCACTCCCATAAATCTTTGCTCCCAGCTAGGTACCGTGTTCCATAACTTAGCCTACTCCAGCAATGGGAGGGAACTCCTGCTGCCATGGAGTCCATCAGGAAAGGAAAATTACGGTAAGTATTTGATATAAATTTTCCATTTTCCTGACAGACTCCATGGCAGCCTACGTATGGGAAATAACTAGCCATACACTCCCGGGTGGGAAATATTGCTGGTTTAAAGAAAAAAAGGTTTAATTGGCACCGTCAACAGATAAGACATTCAAACCAAAATTAACTGAGGAAAGAGCCGCTGGCTCAACACAATAGTGTGTCATAAATGTATTTATCGATGACCACGAGGCTGCTTTGCAAATCACTTCTGCAGACACATGACGGGAAGCTGCCCAAGACGTTGAAACACTCCTAGTCGAGTGGGCCGTCACTGCCTCTGGAGGGACCAGACCCTTAGCCGTATACGCCCTTTGAATAGCCTGGACAATCCAGGCTGAGATGGATCTGGAGGAAGCACGTAATCCTCTGTTCTTCCCCTGGAAGTAGATAAAAAGGTAATCCGATTTCCGGAAGGGAGCCGTCGTTTCCAAATAGAGTCTTAAGATTTCTCCGACATCGAGAGGATGGATGCTAGAATTGTCAGGTGAATGGAATGTTGGGAGAACTATTTCTTGATTCTCATGAAAGACGGACGTCACTTTGGGGTTTGATCCCAACATGGGGATCAAGACCACTCTATCAGGAAAAAAGGTGATAAAGGGTTCTTTGAAACCCAGAGAGCTGATCTCAGATACTCTTTTGGCAGATGTTATGGCCACCAGGAATACTGTCTTGAGAAAAAGGTCTTTGATGGACAATTGATCCATTTGCCGAAATTCTTCTCCTGAAAAGAAGTCCAAAACGAGGGGAAGATCCCACTTGGAGAATCTTGGCCTCCTTTGAGGTCTAAGTCTTGTTGCACCCTTGAAGAATTGCCTGACGAGAGGATGTTTTGCCCAGGCAACGCCTGTGAATGCAGAAATCGCGGAGACTTGAACTCTAAGAGAGCTAACGGCCAAGGGCAACTCCAGGCCTGTCTGCAGGAAACCCAGAATGTCCGATATTTTTGGGTCTTTGAATGAACCCCCAACAGTAGAGATGAAACTCACGAATCTTGCCCAGATTCTTTGGTATACTCTATTAGTACCCTCTCTCCTGGCACTCATCAGGGTCTCAATTGCTGTGTTCGGACACCCCAAAGCTGTTAACCTTTCCCTTTCAACCACCAAACCATCAGGTGGAGATGGGATGGACATGGGTGAAGCGATGCTCCCTGTAGCAGGAGATCTGGCCTGGAAGGAAGAGGGACTGGGTCCCGACAAGAGAGGAAACCATGGCCTGTTGGGCCAGTATAGAATTACCGCTATTATTTCGGCTTCTTCCCAGCGGAGTCTTGATAGAAAACGGAGAATGACCGGGACTGGGGGAAAGGCATACGCCTTGAGAAACCTCCACTGGTCCGTCAACGCATCTATTCCGTAAGCCTGGGGACAATGATTCCTTGTGTAATACTTCTTGAGTTTCGCATTGCAGGGTGATGCAAAGAGGTCCACCTCCGGTGTTACTCCCAGAGACAGAATCCAACTGAACACTTCTGTGTGGAGGGACCACTCGTTGTTGTCCAGGGAAACTCTTGAGAGGAAGTCCGCCTGGACATTCTGGACTCCGGGGAGATAAACTGCCGTTAGATTCGACAAATTCGCCTGGGCCCAGACCATAATCGGACTGACCTCCTTTAGCAGGTCGAGACTGCGTGTGCCCCCTTGTCTCTTGATGTATGCTACCGCAGTCGTGTTGTCCAATCTCAACAGAACCGAAGCTCCTGATATCAGGTGACGGAAGGCTTGAAGAGCTTGAAAGGCAGCCCGGAGTTCCAAGACATTTGACACTATACCTTGAGATGGGAAGTCCCATTTCCCCTGGGCTACTTCTGACAGACAGAGGGCTCCCCAGCCGCTGTTGCTGGCATCCGTCGTCACTGTGATCCAGGAGATTGGTGCAATGGAATGGCACTTGAGGAGATTCTCCTGATGGAGCCACCATGGAAGACTCTCCCTCATGGACGGGGTCATTCTGATAAAGTGATCTTGTGACTCTGGGATCCATTGTTGAAGAAAGCCCTTTTGGAAGGGCCGCATCTTCCACTGTGCCCATTTTACCATGGGAGCTGTGGCCACCATGGTGCCGATAACCCTGAGGCAATGTGATGCCCTGAGGCGAGGACATGCCAAGGCGAGACGGATTCTGTCTTGGATTACTGGGATCTTCTCCATGGGTAAGGAAATGGTACTCTTTACCGTGTCGAACTGTGCCCCTAGGAATATCAGGGACTGGGTTGGATCCAACTGACTCTTCTCCCTGTTCAACAACCAGCCGAACTCCGTCAAGACCGAGATGACTTGGTCCCGATGTAAAAGAAGCTGATCTCTGTCCTGCGAGAGCAGGAGTAGATCGTCCAGGTAGTGGTGTAACCGGACACCTTTGACCCTGATTAGGGCTACTACTGCCAGTAATACTTTTGAGAACACTCGAGGCGATGTTGTCAGCCCGAAAGGAAGACAGGTGAACTGGAGATGTCTCTGCTCCACTGCGAACCTGAGGTATTGCTGAAAATTCTTCGCGATTGGAACATGAAAATACGCGTCCTTCAGGTCTACTGAGACCATCCAATCGCCTGGCTGAATTGTTTGACTTATGGTCAAGAGAGTCTCCATCTTGAACCTTTCCTTCTGGATGAAGGAGTTCAAATATGTTAGGTCGATGACTGGCCTCCATGACCCGTTCTTTTTGAGGACCATGAAGAGGGGGGAATATACTCCCTGAAATTTTTCTTCCACTGGTACCGGAATGACGGCCCCTTGAGATATCAGGGAGTCTGTATAGGATAAGAGAATTTCTCTTTTCTCTTCTGATTGTGGTAGAACTGTGGGAATAAAGTGGTGTGTAGGTGGGTTGGTGAAAGTCCAGGTGTGACCTGTAGAGATGGTTTTGATTGTCCAATAATCTTGGACCGAGGCTGCCCAGACGTGCTGGAAACGGAGTAATCGTGCTCCTACCTGCTCCACCTGGACAGGCTCCATATCAAAAGGACTTAGTCGCATCACGACCCCCAGAAGATGTGGCCTTTGTGGACTTCTGTCCTGAAGGTTGGTTTCTTCTCCAGTTTTTCCTGAATTCCCTACCAGGTCTGTATCGAAGTGCGTCCCTAGCACGCTCCTGATCCTGTCTAGGTTAAGTTCTTCTTTGACTCAAGAGACGACGATCCTGGGGTAGGAAACCCGACTTACCCCCAGTAGCGCGTGTGATGGCCGAGTCCAGCTTGTTCCCAAAGAGGGAAGAACCCTCAAAGGGAATTTTGCACCATGCCTGTTTGGAGGCAGGATCCGCTACCCATGGACGTAACCATAGGGCACGTTTAGCTGTGACCGAGGATAGCATGACACGCGATACCAACCGGATAATGTCCAGGGATGCCTCACCCAGAAAAGCCGATGCCATCCTTAATTCATGCACTGGGGAATTCCTGACCACGTCTTCGGACATACTTCCCAGGGTTGCACCCACGTCATCTGTCCAGGATTCCATGGCTTTTGACAAAGCCGCAAGAGCTAGGGCCGGTTTGCAGGCCATCCCTGCAGTGATATATATTCGTTTGAGATCAGTGTCGATCTTCCTTTCCAGACCATCTCTGAATGACACTGTGTCTTCCAGTGGAAGCATGACATGTCTCACTAATCTCATCAGCGCCGCATCAATGAGGGGGGCTGAATCCAGGTATTTCACCTCCTCGCTCCTGAATGGGTACATTTTCGCCACTTTGGAGATTAAAGAGTTCTTTCTTTCAACCTTCCCCCATTCATCAGATATGATTTCACAGAGTTCACTCAAGAAAGGGAAATTCGGGCGCTCTTTTTTCAGATGCTTGAAATACTTTTTTTGTTTAGAGGGCATCTCTATTGGGTCTTCCCATTTTAGCGCATCTTTAACTGCCCTGACCAGATGAGGGACCTGGGAGAAGTCGAACCCCGCTCCATATTCATCCACCTCAACCTCCTCATCTGAGGATCCATTTGACGAGAGATTGTCATGAGAGGGACCTGGAACTTCAAGTTCGACTACGTCCGCGGTTGAGGCTGGTGCTGAAGGGGGAATGGCTATGTGGGCTGAATCCGTCCTGCTCAGAGATTCTTGCACAACCCTCCTGACCAGTGCTTCCACCTGCTGGTCACCTGCACCTCTCTCTTTCGCAGCTCTAGAGTAGCATGATTCACAGAGAGATTTGTCCTCCGGGACATGAGCCCTACACCCCCAGCAGGCTTTTTTCTCCGTGCGACCGGAATGGCGGCGGGAATCATGTTTAAATCCGGACCTTGACCTGTCCGTGTGATGTCTAGAGGAAGACCTTGATTTTGATTGGTCACGCTGTGACCTAGATTTTTCTTCACGTGCTACTGGATGATAATCGGACCTAGAAGGGCTGAGGAAAAAACAGGAAACAAAATACTTTATAATTCCCCAATAACCCTGACAACCCATGCAAAACAGGCAGAGGAAAGAATATTCCATCCTACCTGCGGCATAAGGGCTGACCACTAGGCGGCGACGACACATCCATGGCAACAGGAACAGCAGAGACTGCAGGTAAGATATAAGTCATAAGCACCCAAGAACAGCAGAAACAAAAGCAAATCATTGCTGCATAAAAAAAGGGGGCCCAGCCTACCTTCCACCAATGTCGCTATTAGGAACGAGAACCGGCGTCTGCAGATTCCTATGGAAGCCAGGGCATAGCTGTATCTGACAGCTATTTAAATCTGCCGCCCTGGATGACGTCACGGCGCTCCGAGCGTCGTCGTGCGCTGCCTTACGACGTCCGCGCGCTGCCTTATGACGTCCGCGCGCATGCGCGGCCGCCGCTGCTCCGTCCGGACCGCGCATGCGCGAGCCAAGCCTCGATCTGTCTCGAGGCCGTGCGCACGCGCAGTAGGGACAAGCAGCGGCGGACTGGAACGCAGATGCGCTCCAGCCGCCATACCGGAAGGACATACACAGACAAACGGGTACAAATATAAACACATGCTGCCATGGAGATATACGAAAATATGATATACGATACCCATCCAGTACGAAAGACAATCTGACCCTCCAAGCGCACAACACAGGCGAGCACGACCGGGTATCAAATGGAATAGCGAGGACGATTGGCCAAACTGCCGCTTGCCAGTCAATGACTGGATAGTAAGCTCTTCAGGGCACCGCAACATCACCCGTGTCCACCCTGCTAATAGCTGGGCAACTGGACTCCAATACCGCCATCCTTTCACCGCCAGCGCAAGGGGAAACGCCAGGACTGGATCAACTACTCCTTAAGGTAAGAACTACCTCTTTAGTCCTAAGGAGGAGGACAAAAAAGGAACACGGTACCTAGCTGGGAGCAAAGATTTATGGGAGTGGGGTCCTATGAGGTAGGAGAGACGGGATTAACCCATACGTAGGCTGCCATGGAGTCTGTCAGGAAAGGCTTTTTTTTTTCTAGTGATATCAAGAATAATATTATTAGGCCTTTTTTTTTATTATTTGGGCAAGTTACCACAACACCATTATCCTGTAGTTTTTAAGATCAAAGTCACAACTATGTTGGTGTCCCTTGTCAATTTTACATTGTATTTTTTCAAATATTACTGCCTACTCCCAAACTGTCATTTGAAGTAAAACACATACCCAAGTATTAGTCTCCACATTTTTTTTTATTGTGCATTAAAATAAAATAAAAAAAAATAAAAATTTAGACATGCTATCTGCCAATAGAACTTAAAGCGGAGTTCCACCCGCACCAAAAATATTAAAAGTCAGCAGCTACAAATACTGCAGCTGCTGACTTTTAATAAATAGACACTTACCTGTTCCAGGTTCCAGCGGTGTAGGCAGAAGATGACGAGCGACCGCTCGTCTCTCGGCTGCCCCACCGCCATCCTCTGTCAGGGAACCAGGAAGCGAAGCTTGCAGCTTCACTGCCCGGTTCCCTACTGCGTCTTTATTGGTCCCCGTTGTGTCCTGGGAACTGTGTGTTTCCCAAGACACAATGGGAACCCTCGGATATGGGCGGGCATCCTCGGATATGGGCGGGGCAGATACCTGTATTATACAGGTATCGGCACCCCCCTCCCCCTGAAAGGTACCAATTGTGGCACCGGAGGGGGGGGAGGAGTCCGATAGGGTGGAACTCCGCTTTAACCAAAAAGTGCATTTTATGCATCCAAAAATATACCAAATCAAAACATTATTCAACCAAAAAAATAATGTCAAAGAAATAACTCCAAGGCCAATAATAAATAACACGTTATCTCCTCCGATACTGCAACATGTCTGGTTGACGAATGGCCATTCAGAAACTAAAACTGAAAAGCTCAAAATGAAAAGCACAAATCAACACTCACCAAACTTCTACTAACACGAAATTAGCAAAAGGAGCCCAAAGGGTGGTGCCAAAGAGCTGAAAAAAACACGTAGTACGTCACTACGTTCGTAATTGTTGGCCAACAATTGTGTGGCCATGTGTATGCAAGATAAGTTTGGGCCAATGCCCTTCAAACAAAATTCCACGGTTTTGTTGGCCAACAATTTGATGGCATGTACGAGGCATTAGAGTAATACCTTGGATTATGAGCATAGTCCATTCCAGAAGAATGCTTGTATTCCAAAGCACTAGTATATCAAAGTGAGTTTCCCCAATGGAAACTCAGATAATTCGTTCCAGTGTCACTGCTAGTGTATGCAGTACCGTATGTGGCCAGAGGTCGGGGGGCACTGGAGACACTCGGAAACACTCAGACGCTCAAACACTGGGGAACTGAGTGTCTCCAAGCATCTCTGAGGGTCTCCGAGCTTCACCGGCGCCCCTGTACATCTGGCCAAATACGGTACTGCACACCCCAGAGCTTTGAATCCTGCTCGGCTTGCGAGACAACGCTTGCGAGTCAGGATTTAAAAAAAAAAAAGAAAACAGCTCGTATTGCGAAACGCTCGTAAACCGCATTACTCGCAATCCGAGGTTTTACTGTACATTCTACCTGTCCCTATATGTACATATTGCCATCTACTTTAATTTGTTGCAATATAGTGCACTTCTTTCTTTCTAACCTGTCTGGTGTTTGCTTCCTGATACTGAATTGTAGTATGTGCGGTGAATTGTGATAGTAGTGCAATATGCTCTTTGCTTAACCTGGTGTGTAAGAAGAACTGAAGTCGTTCACTGAGTCGAGGCAAAGAACCCAATCTACCAAGCGGCTCCTTCAGAGGTAGAACTATATCTAAATAGTTTTTTTTTTTCTTTTTTTTAACCAATAAGGGTGAAAAACACTTTCAGTGGCTTCTTTCTAAGTACATTCTGCAAACAGATCTACCACAGCAAGTGCATGAAGAAGTGCCTAGGTATTTGAAGAAGTCCAAACTCAATGACCCCTACAGATGTCTTTTAAATTCAAGGTACACTCAGTGTCCCATTACTCCTAAATACCAAGTGCCACAATAAAAAGCGATCTGAGATGGAGTGTATGGAAGATCAATTCTTACCTAAATTTGTACTTCATGTTTACTTATAGCGTTTCTGATTTGTCTGAAAGTTTAATATATCTAATGTGTTAGAAACATATAATAAAGTGGAGGTGTTACCCCCAGCAACCAGATATCAGCTGAAATCTTTCAGGAAACACTAGGGAAAAAATATAATTTATTTACACACCTCCATTTTTTATCTTTTCTTAAATTTCATTACAAAGTCTGATTGCTATAGATACTGACTAGTAATCCAGATACTTGGGCTATATAACTGGACAAGACCATCTACTCCAACAGCGTTCCTCTGTTTGTATCATATCCCATCTTTTAAAAAAAAAAAATCTGATAGTTTTAGTTACCTTAATCGCTTGGGGTAAATTTGGAGATTCTAAATATTTTCTGTAAACAAGGTAGTGCTTGTTTTTTCTGAAAAAGTTGAATACATAAAAAAATAAAAAAAAAATAAAAAATGAAAGAAAATGTTTTCAAATTTCGTTATCCAATGAACAAAAATATATTCATACATATATTCATAATATAAGATATATTTAAAGCCTAGTGAATGAAAAGAGAACATTTATGGGATTTGTGTGAAAATAGAAAGCACCACTAGAGGGAGTAATGAGACTAGTTATGCTTGTTAGGTATACCGTAGTAGAAACAATGCTACAAAGTTTTAAAGATAGGAATAGTTACTGTTGCAAATAAAAAGAGAAACAAAAAAGAGCAGTGTGTGCATACAGTATATTATTTTAGAATAAGGATATGATGGAAAGTTATGAGGAAGCATTTAATAGACACCTTCTGATCGATACAATAACTGGGAGAGAGAGTTTGGCCATTGGATGTTAAACGTTCCTCCTTATATGCCCCTGTGATCAGGGGTCAAGTCCTGGGGAAAAAAGTGTGGGAACTCCCACCCAAGATCCACTCGCCCACCAAAAAAAAAAAATGATATGCTCATATGCACGAACGCTTCAAAAGTAGTATTTTGTATCCAATTTTCGTATTGTGTGTATGAAGCTTAACTGTTAGTACATAAAAAAAAAACAATCCTCAATAAACATAAATACGGCAATTCTCTGAATAATCAGCATTCATTCAAATGTGCTTCCATGCAAATGTGAACATCATGTTCTGATCTTTATTGGGGAATTTTATTTTGTATATAGAGTGTTTATGTGGTGAGTTTACACTTTTCATTGAACAGAGTTTGGATAACACAGGGTTAAACGGAAAGGTCATAAATGAACTGCACATTATCTGGACAGAATGCTTGGGGAGATAGTGATGTGTTCCTGCTTAGGAGATGTATGTTAGCTTGGGGGGGGGGGGGGGGGGGGGTGCAAACTCTGCAGGGCTCCAACACACACTCGCTGTTATTCCAACCCTTCACATATTTCCACATAAACTTCCCTCCTGGCATTAAAATTTGCCAGGTATTGTGCTCAGCTTACCACCCCAAACTGATGTTCCTCCCTCAGCTCACCTCTCTCCCTGCATGTCCTGTGAGCAGAATAGCTGTGCTCCTCCTCTGGGTTCTCTCATCATATGGCACTGAAGATAGAGGAGGGGGGGATTCAGAGGGACACACAGAGCAAGTATGCAGGAGACTGGGGGGGGGGGGGGGGGATGAGGAGACAGAAAATCAGGAGGGGTCGGCGGAGAGGAGCGCATCACGAGAGGTCTGACTAAATACAATCTCTTAGCAGCAGGGACCTGATCTACCTATCAGCTAGCTGTGATTGACAGGTAGATCGAAGCGGAAGCTGTCATGGGGCCCCCTACTGGCAATGCCTGAATGGTCAGGTGTGCGGTACTTACTATTGCGAGCTGTGTCGGCAGCTGCTGGTGTAGCACCTGCCACACAGCTCGCATACTTCAAAGTCTTGCAGGACATGGCTGCTAATGGGAACTGAGTTCCTGTTGTGGGAAAAGTACAGGAACTCCGTTCCCATGCGTTTCCGCAGGACTTGAGCCCTGCCTGTGATTATGCCTGAAATAATATATCTCTTCAACATTTGTCTTACTAGAATTTTTTTGTTCTGCCATAACCCCCTTGTAGGGTTCCTGCTTTTGTGATTTTTATAATGATTAATCACTATCGGCTCTTGCATCTGTGGACCAGAGCAACTTTTATTGAAAAGTAGAGCTGCGGGGTTAATACAGCCACTGGAATTGACATAAGCACTCATCAAGAGTGCTGACTATGCCTGCCCATTACACCATTAAGAGCACTTTCCCACTGGAGCCCGTCCCCTTACCACTTGATCAGCTGTCGGCCTGTGCGTTTGTGGTAAAGCGATGCTCGCCCTGTGGGGCTTGTGGGACAGCAGAATACTGATTTCAACTGGGACAGCCAGCATCAGCACGCTTCTCATTAAATGTAAGTACTGTCCCTTGTGCTGATTTTTTTAAATAAAATTTTTACTAAGCATAAGCGTTAAAGTGGTTGTAGACCCTTTTTAAAAATTCAAAAAAAAAGGCATAATGAGCTAGTATGCATAGCATACTAGCTCATTATGAATTACTTACCTGAGATCGAAGCCCCTGCAGCGGTCCTCGTTCACCGCTCCGGAGGCCAACATCTCTCCAGGGGTTATTTCCGGGTACCGTGGCTCTGATACCCGAAAGTATTAAATAATACTAAAAAGTATGTGATGATTTTTTTGGTGACAGGTTCTCTTTAGGGAGACATGCAGGGTCTAAAAGAACATGCATGTCTCCTCTAGGCTCCACTGAATGTTTTGCCATGCAGATCTCATTGCAAAACATTACTTCCTGGCTATGCTAGCCGGGACACTGAGAGGCTGACCCGGAAGTGACATCATAGGCTTCGCTTTCCAGGTCACAGCAAGAAGAGGAGGAGAGTGGACATGTGTCCGTTCTTCTTCTCCCTTCCCTCCTCCCTGTTGGCACCCACTATGCCGGTCTTGGGCCTGCAGGTGGGCAAGCGGAGCCCGGAAAACATGACGGGGGGGGTGCACACGCATGGGAGGATGCTGGTACTGGGGGTGTGTGTGATGCTTTCACCTGACAGGGAGAGGTCTGCCTGTCAGTTTTACACGCAATCCTGGCAGCTGCAGCAACCAGATTGTGTGTGGAAACCCCCCGCTGCCAGGTCTGTGTGATGTACGGACCAGGAAGCGACAGGGTTAATATGTTTGAGTATTTTATGGTTAATAAACTCTAAAGGTGTAAAGGTACTACACTAGTGCAAGCTTTTGTTTTTCATGGGTGACGGTCAAAAAGGAAAATGTTTAACCAGATCTTTTTTTCTGCAGAACCTTGAGATCTGTGTAGCCGCTTAAGGACCGCATCACGCCGATATACGTCGGCAGAGTGGCACGGCTGGGCACAACCACGTACCTGTACGTGGCCCTTTAAGAGCCCAGCCGACCCAGTCCTGAGCTCCGTGACCGAGGGAACAGCGGACCCGATCGCCACTGGTGTCCCGCGATCGGGTCACAGAGCTGAAGAACGGGGAGAGGTCTGTGTAAACAAACCTCTCCCCGTGCTTCCTAGCGCGACTGACACTGATCGACTGTTCCCTGTCATCGGGAAAGCCGATCAGTGATGTCAGACGCAAAGCCATGCCCCCATACAGTAAAAAAAAGAAGAAAACACACACACACACACATAACCCCGCCCCCTAGTGGTTAACTCCTTCACTGCCAGTGTCATTTACACAGGAATCAGTGCATTTAAAAAGCACTGATTGCTGTATAAATGACAATGGTCCCAAAAATGTGTCAAAAATGTCCGATGTGTCCGCCATAATGTCGCAGTCACAATAAAAATCGCTGCTCGCCGCCATTACTAGTAAAAAAAAAAAAAAAAAATGTTAATAAAAATGCTATAAAACTATCCCCAATTTTGTAAACGCTATAACTTTTGCGCAAACCAATCAATCGCTAATTGCGTTTTTTTTTTTTTTACCAAAAATATGTAGAAGAATACGTATCGGCCTAAACTGAGGAAAAAAAATATTTTTTTAATATATTTTTTGGGGATATTTATTATAGCAAAAAGTAAAAAATATTGCATTTTTTTCAAAATTGTCGCTCTATTTTTATTTATAGCGCAAAAAATAAAAACCGCAGGGGTGATCAAATACCACCAAAAGAAAGCTCTATTTGTGGGAAAAAAAGGACGCCAATTTTGTTTGGGAGCCACGTCGCACGACCGCGCAATTGTCAGTTAAAGCGATGCAGTGCCGAATCGCAAAAAAGGGGCCTGGTCCTTTGGCTGCAAATTGGTTCGGGGCTTAAGTGGGTAGAGGTGTCATTAACCATTTCAGTCCTGCCTGCCGATCATCATAGAGGTGAGACGGTGAGTTTTGATGAGTCATTGAATTCACATTCGGGGAGTGGTAGTCAGGAGCACTACATGAAGAAGGAATTTATTTGAATATACAGTATGTGGACACTATTGCTTCTACAAAAGTTTGTGAATTGGGTATAGTTGATTCAATTGTATATGTATTTATATTGGAGGTATGAGGGTTTTTAGCGCAACCTAAAGTCTGTTTATTTGATTTTTTTTTCAGACATTGATTTGTTTCATTTTTTTAAAAGGGCAACAGCACTATACATTATATTTGTTTAATAATATATTTTTGGGTTTAATATTTATACTTAGTAAGGGCTTTTCTTGTAAACATTATGTTTTTACACATTTGCACATTTAGTGTGGAGAGAGAGAGAGAGAGAGAGAGAGAGAGAGAGAGAGAGAGACTCATCCATCTATGTCTCCATGCTTTATTTTATTGAGATATCACTCCCCTAGCATTTCTAGCCATGGACATCAAGTAAGGGTAGATGATTTATGTAGTATTTACTTCCTGGAATCCATCTGCCATTAACCGATTCCCGTCTGAGCTTTAGCCGAATTACAGCTACATCGCGGACCTTTATTGCCGGGAGACCATCATATGACGTCCTCCCATGCATGAGCTGCCTGCGCGCCCCCTGTGGGGCACGCGTGGCACACTCTGTGATCACAGAGTCAGAGACTCGGCTGATCACAGATTGCAGTAAGGGGTCGATCCCATCCCCTTACCACTTGATCAACTGTCAGATCACCAGCTTTTGTCAGAGGGACAGCGGTCCCGAAGAGGGTGAGACATCACACAAGTATCTGTGCCCACCAGTGCCACCTGCCAGTGTATACCTGTGTCACATATCAATACCCATCAGTGTTGCCTATCAGTGTCACCTAGCCATGCCCACTAGTGCTACCTATCAGTGTCCATCAGTGCCGCCTTATCAGTGCAGCCTATCAGTGCCGCCTCATCAGCCCACATCAATGAAGGAGAAAAATTACCTGTTTGCAAAATTTTATAACAAACTATACATTTTTTAAATTTTCTGTCTTTTTTTTTTTTTTTTTTTTTTTTTTTTTTTAGACAAAAATAGAAAACTCAGCAGTGTTTAAATACGGTACCACCAAAAGAAAGCTCTATTTATGGGAAATTTTTTTATAATTTCATTTGGGTACAGTGTTGCATGATCATGCAATTGTCATTCAAACAGTGACAGTGCTGAAAGCTCAACATTGGTCTGGGCAGGAAGGGGGTTTAAAGTGGTTGTAAACCCTTAGGCTGGATTCACACCTATGCATTTTTAGTGCTTTTTGAATTTTGCAGGTTTGCACTACAGTCCATTTACCATGGTTTCCTATGGAACACGTTCTGTAGTGCAAATCTGCAAAATGCAAAAAGCACAAAAAATGCCTAGGTGTGAATCCAGCCTTACAGACCACTTTTTTGCTACAGGCAGGGCCACTGATAGAAATCATGGGGCCCCGTACAGCCTACCTGATGGGGCCCCCTTCAGCTCCACCCCTGGTCCCTCCTTCAGCCCCCACCCCTGGCCCCTTCTCAGACCACGCCTTGAAACAAAGTGCAGGTTTGTCTACAAGTGATAGGCATGGGCGGCACTGTCTGCAGCACATTATGGCATTGGCGGCATGGGTGGCACTGTCTGTAGCACATTACGGCATTGGCAGCACTGTCTCTGCAGGCAACACATGCGTTATGGCATTAGCATCATGGGTGGCACTGTATGCAGCACAATATGGCATTGGTGGCATGGGTGGCACTGTCTGGGCCATAATGCATGTGCTACCTGCAGACAGTGCCACCCATGCCACCAATGCCTTATTCTGCTGCAGACAGTGCCACCCGTACCATAATGTATAGATGCTGCTGCAGTAGTAGTAGATCTTGAATTCCCCCTCCCCATTCCCCCCCAAGCAAGCACACACCTGTGTAATTTTTAGCAGGGCCCCACGAGGCACTTTTCCCCTGATCCTGCTGCTGCTGCCTGGACTGGAGTGTCCACTAACGATTCCATTGAGTTGCGATGTCGATGATGCCAGCTGCTTCTTTTATGTCTCACCTCAATGATGCTTTTCTCACGAGGAGGGAGAGGAATCACTCTGCGGCGCCAGGGGGATGGCACTATGGAGGGGAGGATGCGCTGGCTGGGACTTGAGCTAGAGCCAGCATGAGGAGCGAGCGCGGAAGAGGCATTCTTCCGCGCCCGAAATAGAGGAAATAGTCCCTCCCCTCCCGCCACCTAGTCTGCAGATAGCTATATGCGGGGGGGGGGGGGTATCGGCGGTGTGGACCTGTATGCGTTGGTAGTTGAGTCGGACGGACTCTGATCGGCCATGGCTGGAGGATTATTTTTTTTTTTACATTAATTATGTATCTGTTCAGCTTGCCCGGGCCCCCCTGCTGGCCAGGCCCGGTACAACAGGGCCAGTTGTACTGGCCTATCAGCGGCCCTGGCTACAGGTAAGCCTATAATAAGTATGTAAGTAAGTATAAGTATAAGTATGTAGCGCTGGCTCCTGACGAGCAGGCGCTATTGTTTTTGAAAATTAAGTTGCCTGAAGCCACTGTTGGGCTTCAGGATAATTCTGCTCAATTTCTGGTTTCAGTACCAGTCCAGCTGGGTTGCACTGGGTTCTCCTTGGCCGCAGCTGACGCTGTCACCACCGGCAAGGGTAGAAATGCAGTCTAGCTGGATGCATTGAATGCCACTTATCTCTCGGAACCAGCCAGTGGGAGTGTTCTCCTGCTGTGCATTCTGGGGTGGTATTTAAGGTACCGACGTCATGTTGGCGGGGGATTATTTTCTGTCTGTTTGGTTCTGGTGGTCTCCTCCTCCTGACCCAGCCCTATGGCCCTCCTGGCCTGGGGTGCAGAACCATGCATCTTGTGTCTCGGGGGTTGGCTAGCCCGAGGCAACGCAACTGAAGGGACAGGCCTGACTGAAGTTTGGAGCATACTGATCCAAGGAAGGTCCAGTGCCTTCTTCTCTGAAGGGAGAGGCCCAGCAACTGAAGTACCCCAGGGGAGAACCTGTTCAGGAGAAGGCCGTGCGCAAGGCTGGCTTCTCTGAAGGAGCCTGGAGACTTAGTTGAAGGACACAACCTGGATCAACACCCATACAGTATCGCTGGGTCGGCTGAGAGAAACTGGTACCGTATGTTAGTTCTTTAAAGTTCATAGAATCCCTCAGTGAAGCTAAAGTGTAACCTACAAGTCTGTGGCAGAGACTTTACAGAGCATCCTACCGGCTGCTAGGCCTAGTGGAAGAGGTCTATCCGGGGAGTAAATTAATCCAGTTTGTGGAACAGCAATATCCTTTGGATTCTTCTAGTATCTACACCTGCAATCTTAAGTACCTGAACTCGCCCCTAACCCTCTACTCTTCATTACGAGACTTTGTCTTCTTTTTCTAAATAAATAACCTAAAAGAGGATTCAGTGTCAGTCTCAACATTGCTTTGGGCCACTTTCCACGGGATCCCCAAGACAGAGAAGCAATTAAGTAAGCCCAAATGAAACCAGCAGCTCCTTCAGGGGTCAGTGCTACAAGTAGAAAACTCATCTGTGTGTGTGTGTGTGTGTGTGTGTGTGTGTGTGTGTGTGTGTGTGTGTATATATATATATATATATATATATATATATATATATACAAAATGTAAAATCCTATATTCATGGTTACAATTATTTCTAGACTACTCCTATTACTCTGAACTATCTTGAAGCTTGTAAACTTACTTTGTGAAGATCCCTGCACTTTTACTTCCTTCTAGAAGAATTTCAGGCATGGTAAATGTTTACATAGTTGCATTGGTCCAGCTAGGACCAATGTAACTACACATTTATCATACCTGGCTGATGACACTGGAAGCTGGAAATCACTGATAGAGACACAACTACTCCAGCGATCTCCACTTACCTCCAGTAGCCTGCACTGAGTGTCCAGTTTGATGCATTTTTAAATACATGAGATCGGCTGCTCAGCACAATCCCCATTCAAAGAATACTTTGCATTTTCTGAATGAATGCAAAACGTTCTCTGATTGAATGGGGTGGAGAGAAGGGGGTTGTGACATCACACCTCTTAAACTTGCCCAATCAGAGAATGCTTTGTATTTTCATGCAGAAGTGCATTAGGCCTGGATCAGTGTCATGACTTGCCATGGTGCCATCTGCCAGCATCATAACAACCAGTGACGCTCAAGGGCCAGAAGGCACAGTCCTTCTTTGCTATGGTGATGGCTCACCTGCACCATGGTAACACATAACTCGGATACAGGGCAAGTGGCATGCAAGGCTATCCACTTTCAGTATTCAAAAGAATTCATAAGTCTGTCTCCCCCAGTCTAGCTTCACCTCCTGCCCTCTCCTGCGCTGTTGGAGCCAAAAGGAAGGGATCTGATGTGAAGAGGGGACTGTGTGATTGGATGGCTCTGTGATGGGGGGGGCTATGTGATTGGGGTTAATTTTGATGGTGGGCCTGTGTACTGGGGGGGGCACTGTGATGGGGATACTCATGTACATGGTGCCTTAGATGTCTAGGGGCGATTCTGATGTAAAGAGGGGCTCTCTTCTATAGGGTGGCCTTTGATGTATATGGGGCTCTGATGTGATGGAGAAAAAAAGAAGAAATTGGTTGCACACCGGACCATCAAAGTGCTTGAGAAGGAGTTCTTTATTGTCATATGACAGTCAAACATGTAGAATTGCAGTTAGTTGATGCGTTTCACATGAATGTACCATGCTTGTTCACAACTGATGTGATGGAGACCTCCAATGCCAAGGGGGACCTTTAATGTAATGGGGGGGGGGGACCTCTGATAGGAAGGGGGTTATCTGATGTGTAGTTAATTTCATTAAGGTAGCTGTTTGCATCATTGCAGGCTCAGGTGTGACCTGAGATTGTGCATACTTTTAAAGGGTGCTGCAATTAAAATATGATTGAGAAATGCTGGTCTATAATAAGTAATTCCTGTTTATGTTCATGTTTCAGCTCCCAGAGGTTGCATGCCCTTGAAAATGAAAAGGAAAAAATTATAATCAGAAGTCGCTGAAAAGCATTTTCTATATCGCTAGAGATCAGAGTCTAAATTAAATCTGACTAATACATTACTGAAGTCAGGTAATGTCATTGTGGATAAAATGATATGAAACCCGATTTTGAAATAATGCTATTCATACCGGGTCATGGTCATATGCTGTCTGATTAGTATTTGTTTTCTTCTGGCAATAAAGAAAAACAGGAAACCATTACCTGAGTTTCAGCCCCTTAGAACACCATGTCCTAAGAAAAGCTGGGGTGGAATGTTCCCATAGATTGATCTAGGTCTAATGCTGTGCTGGAATTAATGTCTGCAGGACATGTATCTCAAGAAACTCATAGGCTGACTATAAACTTTATAAGATCTGGGTTAATCATTTCTGGAGAATGAATCACAGCCTATTGTTGATTTAAAATTAATCTGAGTCTTATTCATATAAACGACATATAAACTAATGTCAAAAGACTTTTGCAATTAACCTAGAAGCAAAACTGGAATGAAAGTCGTTGTGTACCTCACAAGTATACTGCCGATAGACATCACTACATTGGAAATTTCCTAATGTATCAAGATAGCGTCTTGTTCCATCATCTCCTTCCTCAGCTACAGTAAGACATTCAAGCAGCTGTTAAAGTGACCTGGAAGTCTCACTGTCGTATATGAAGGGCCCCAAGAATTATTATACACCTTTTGAACCAAATTTCATTCACAACTTTGCTGAAAATAGAAGGTATATCTCTGTCTTCATTCCTTCTTCTTGATGGGGACAAGTCATCTTTCCTGTTAATTTTATACATCAGTTTGTGTATGCCATTGCCTTAGTAACCAATTGTACCATTATATGTTTCTGGCAGCAAAGGATCATAAAATACACATAAACAGCCAGATAATAATGGATTATACAGTATGTTTTAATACTTTCTGGTAACACGGTGTGACTCACACCAAGAATGTGTTGAATTGAGAGAAATGTATCTTATTATAACACAAACCTGTCAGGGTGCCTGCAGAGATTTCCAAAGGATGATCAACTGTCTACCACCATCACAACCATTATATTGTCTTAAGCCCCATACACACGGTCGGATTTTCCGATGGATTCTGTCCTATCGGACAATGTTGTCGTAAATTCCGACCGTGTGTAGGCACCATCGGACAGTGTACGTCGGATTGTCCGACGGACAAAGTCCTATCTCCTGCTGGATAGATTTTTCGACAACAAAGTCCGATCACACCAAATCCGATCGTGTGTATCGAATTCCGACAGACAAAGTGCTACGCATGCTCAGATCACATTACAAGACCAAAGCTATTGGCTACTAGCCTCTACGTAGTCCCGTCGTAGGCAACAAACGTCACCACGTTCAGAATGATCGGATTTTCCGACAACTTTGTCCGACCGTGTGTACGCAACACCAACATCGGACAAAGTACGACGGACATGATCCGACGGACCTGGTCCGCGGATAATCCGAGCGTGTGTATGGGGCATTAGTGTCACCTGTATTTTTTTTAAATCACTACACACTGCAATCATTCAGTTAGGGCATGGGCTTCTACAGAATGTCCTCTGGAACAAATACAGTCTATTATGGGGAATCTCCTTTTGATCTCCATCTCTAACTTCTCTGCAGTCTGTCTTAGTGATGTACTAGGGCCGACGAGGGTAAAGCAGGCCATACACTAGTTTTTTTTCAAAGTTTTTCATTTTCATGATTTTTCTGATCATTAGTGGGGGTCTAATCGATGTTCCTTTTCAACCACAGTAAAGAAAAAATTTGAAACAATTGGGGATGTGTCCAGTGGTCCAACATTTTTTTGCAGCAAGTGTATCATACCTTAGACACACTTTTTCACCCAGCACCCCCATTAAATCCCTGCAAAGCCCTCCACAACCAAAAGCCCAAGGAGATCTCCAAATCTCAACTCACTCACATGAACCATGTCCTCACTGCTGTGAACTAAGTTATAATGAAGGCTTGGCTAAAAAGATATCCCAGCAAAACCTTTTCCTATTTCTGCAGTTAAATCCCAAGTCCACTGGACCATGCGTAACAAAAAACTGACAGCTCGGCAACATGTGCAACATGCCCAAATTCCATATTGTCTGAGATCCTTGGATCTCTACCTATCTTCCATGATAGTTTGACCAATGCCTCTTGGTTTTGTGATGGCTTACGCCCCTGTGCTCTTGGACACATGGACCTTTGGGACACCCCCGACTGACTCTCCCCCAATTACCTGTCTTTCCTTATCCTCTCTTCTTATCTAGTTTCTCCATCTCCACTTTCTTACACCAATGCTTCCTGTACAACTCAATTGGGCACTCATTATTAATACTGATAACTTTTATAGGATTCTTATCTGTTGCTCATACTGTTGGATTATGTACTATATTGCCTATTTTAGGTTATCTGGTCAACCACACTACAACTAAAAATCCCTAGCTGACGTACTGTATGTACAACAATTTTTTTGTGAGGCATTGTATTTGTACTTTTTTCACTTATTCATGATACTGAACAAGGAGAAACAAATTCTAGAACGAATTTCTAATGCCGCATACACACGGTTGGAATTTCCGATGGAAACAGTCCAATGGGAGCTTTTCATTGGATTTTCCGACCGTGTGTATGCCCATCCGTCTTTTTCTGTCTGCATTTCGGACGGACTTTGGATTGTGAGCCTGTTCTTAATTTTTCCGATGGAAAACCTTTCTATCGGATTTTCCGATCGTATGTATGCAATTCCGACACGCAAAATTCCGACGCATGCTCGGAAACAATTCGACGCATGCTCGGAAGCATTAAACTTCCCTTTTATAGTGCCGTCGAACGTGTTGTATGTCGCAGTGTTATTGTGGTGTGATTGTTATCGGAATTTGGTGTGACCGTGTGTAGGCAAGACAGTTTGAGCGAAATTCCGTCGTCAAGTAATCAAATGTATTGAGAATGTTCATACGTTTGTTCCTACAAACACTTGTTTGGAAATCTACTAGTGTATGGCCAGCTATGTGTAGAGAACACTTTTTCTGTTCGTTTTGATAGAGTAGGGAAAGGATAAAACCTCTGTCAGTTTCTTTTTATTTATTTAGTAAGTTATTTTTTACAGTCTGTCCTGATGGGAGATTTCCCTTCATGTCCTGTCCCACATACACAACATGAAACAAGAGGAAATCCCTAACTAAATGAGAGCATTCTCCTGCACTTGTCACCAGAACAGACCCATTGAAAGATTTCCACTGACCATCTGTCCGGGTGATTATGGTCACTAGGACATTTAGAAAGGGTGAATCAACCTAGAGGGGACACATGGAGCAATAAAACATGATGGGGGTTATAATCTATTCCTACGCTATCCTAAGTGAAAAAAGTATAACGTTTGTATAACGTTTGGCAATGCATAACACTTTAAAGCCCAATGCCAGAAAAAGTAAACGTCCTTTGCAGTGAGCCTGTACCCACACTGCAAGGGTTAAATGCTCATTTAATCTAAGGATGGTAACAACACATTTTACTTACCTGATCCTCTGCTCCCATATGCCCTGGCAGTGGATTATCCCTTGGGGCCCTCACTGTCCAGAGCAAGGCAATTGTCCCTAAATCGGTCTTGATTCCAGACCCATCCGACCACCAGATTGCAAAGGGAAAAGAGGCTGCAGGGACCGATCTAACAGCACAGAGGAGCCTAGACATAAACAAGCAGTTTTAACTTTATTTTTCTCAGAGTTCAGCTTGAAATAATTGTTGACTATATGGCAGAATGGATACAATGAAACTCTTTTTGATTACTTCCTATTAATTACTTTTTAATGTTTTGTTAGCCTCCTGAAAGAGTTACAAAAGTTTACACTAGCGCAGCAGAGTTAAAGTGGTGTTGCCACCAAAAATAAAAAAAAGGCTTAAAAATCATAAAAAAATGTAAAAAAAAATAATTGGAATTTTTTTTTTTTTTTTACTCACCTCTAAATGCCTGTTGCTATGGGGGTCCCTCGTAGTCTGCCACCTTCAGTGCCCAGCAACTGACGTCACTTCCCCTAGGCGCCGCACAGTCATCTGGGACCTGTCACGTGTCCCAGATGAGTGAGCGTCGAAATCACGGCGCCGCTCGCGCATGCGCAGTGGGTGCCCGGCTGTGAAGCCACAGCCGAGTGCCCACATTAAGAATGCCGGTGCCGCGAGCGGATCGGGGAACGAGGGGGGGCCTCGTTCCCTCGCATCGCTGGACCCTGGGACAGGTAAGTGTCCGATTATTAAAAGGCAGCAGCTGCATTATTTGTAGCTGCTGACTTTTAATTTTTTTTTTTGTGGGCCCTCCTCTTTAAACTACTCCTTTTTTTTTTATTTTTTTTAAGTATCCCGAAAGCATCATATAGCACCATGCTATATTGATTCAAATTTGCTCCAAACTTCTCTAGAGGCCTGAAATTCCTCACTCTAAAATGAATGATATTTATATTTTTTGTACAGATGTAATAGGATGCAGAAGGAATCATACCTCGGAGAAAAGTGTAAATATAAAGATGATTAAAACGGAGAATTAAAGTAGAATTCTAGCCTAAACCTATCTAGTCTTAAAAACATTCCTTGACCCCTCCTACCAACTATGCTGACTAACCTGTGTAAAAAAAAAAGATGTATATACTTGCCTATTTTCAGTCTGGCCACATGATCTGGCTTCCCTGTGTCAGCCAGGGCCAGCTGCAGGGGAAAGGAGGGAGTGCTTATAGCATTTGCGACATGGGCACCTATGGGTGACATCACTACTCCCAGAATTCCCAGCCATTGTCAAGCTCCCTGTCTTCTCTCCTACAGCCGCCACTCATTGACATGGGGGGTCACGTGACCAGACCAGAGGTGGCTAAAAATAGGTAAGTATGGGGGGGGACATTTTCAAGACTAGTTAGATTTAGGCTTGAATTCTACTTTAAGGTGCTGACAAGAGAATATTTCACAAACCATTCTCATATTTCCAGTTTTAAAATTCATAGGTAAAAGGTCGCATTCTGCAGAAAACATCAATTATCAGGTGCCCAGACAGGGTCTGTCAGACCTCAATATCAGGTACTCTAAGTGATGTTCTATCTTTAGTTTCTCTTAGCAAGCTGTTGTCAAAATACGAGTGTAATAAATTAGTCCATAAATCTGCTTGGTAATATGTTCCTGGACTCTACCCAACACTGCAGACCCTCACCAAAGAGACATCAGACCTGTAAGATCTGATTGTTAATACTTTCTCCAAAAATTACCTAGAAATTCAATTACTCCATTCAAATATTTTGTCGTCATCAGTGTTAATTTTGGGATCAAATTTCAAATTAGTTTTAGCCATAGTCTTTTAAATTTAAAATGCAATTTTAGTTTTAGTCCCATTTTAGTCATCTGCAATTGTTTTAGTCGTATTGAGTCGACTAAAATCTGCAGTACATTTTAGTCGACTAAAATCTGCAGTACATTTTAGTCGACTAAAATCTCCAGTACATTTTAGTCAACTAAAATCTCATGGGTTTAGTTAAATTGTAATGCATTATTTAAGCATTTCTCTAGAATTTCCAAATTCATTATATAATCCTGGAGTAAAAAAATTGAATATGTTATTATTTATGGTTATAAGGTTTGAACAAACTTACAGATACAGATTTAGCCACTCTGGATGGTCTGAGAAGGCCTGTAATGCTGCACAGTGCCCTGGACGTTGGTCTGAGGAGGCCTGTAATGCACACAATGCTCTGGACGATGGTCTGAGGAGGTCTGTAATGTACACAATGCCCTGGACGGTGGTCTGAGGGAGGCCTGTAATGCACACAATGCTCTGGACAGTGGTCTGAGGAGGCCTGTAATGCACAGTGCTCTGGACAGTGGTCTGAGGAGGCCTGTATGGCAGAGTGCTCTGGACGGTGATCTGAGGAGGCCTGTAATGCACAGTGCTCTGGACGGTGGTCTGAGAAAGCTTGTAATTCAGTGGTCTGAGGGGGCCTTTAATGCACAGTGCTCTGGATAGTGGTCTGGGGAGGCCTGTAATACACACAGTGCTCCGGATATGGACAGTCTCTGAGGAAGAGGCCTGTAATGCATTGCACACAGTGCTCTGGATGGTCTGAGGAGGCTTGTAATGCATGCAGTACTCTGGACAGTGGTCTGAGGAGGCCTGTAATGCACACAATGATCTGGACAGTGGTCTGAGGGAAGGCCTGTAATGTACATACTTACAGTGTTCTGCTCTGGAAGGTCTTGAGTCTGGACTCTCAGGAGGCCTGTAACTGACAGCGCTGTTCTGGATGGTCGTCTGAGGAGGCCTGTAATGATGCACAGTGGTAACTGCTAAGCACGCTATGGACTTGTTTGCTTGCTGGGAGCAGAAGCACTCACAGGCTCTACACAGGCGGAGCTCCAGGGAAACCGGAAGTTCACATGGGTAAACGTCCCTCCCTCACATTTTCGTTTTAGTTTTCATTTGTTGACGAAAACTGAATTTATTTTTATCATAGTTTTCCTCAGTGGATGAAAATGTGGTGTACTTTTTATTTTGTTTAGACCTGTACGTTGTTTATTGTAATAGATACAGGGGGCACACGCGGTGTGGGAGCCGATGCATGTGCCCGGCAGCAGCAATGTCCGCCGGCCACCCGCGATCGCTCCTCAGTGGCAGAATCCCCTGTTCTGACAGGGGAGAGAGAGATCAGCTGTTCCTAGTGATCAGGAACAGCAATCTCTCTCTACTTCCAGTCAATCCGTCCCCTTGACCATTAGAAAGCACCTCCCTTGGGAACACTTAATCCTTTGATCACCCCTAGAATTAACCCCTTCCCTGTCAGTGCCATTTATACAGTGATCAGTGCATTTTATAGCACTGTTCACTGTATTGGTGTCACTGGTCACCAAAAAGTGTCACTTAGGGCCAGATTTGTCTGCCGCCATGTCGCAGTCCCACTACAAATTGCTGCTCCCCGCTATTACTAGTAAAAACAATAAAAATAAATTAAAGGTCCCTAAATCTTTTCCCAATTTTGTAGACGCTATAACTTTTGTGCAAACCAATCAATATACACTTATTGTGTTTTTTTTTTTTTTTAACAAAAATATGTAGAAGAATACATATTAGCCTAAACTGATGAAATAGATTTTTTTTTAATTGGATATGTATTATACCAAAAAGTAAAAAAAATAGATTTTTTTTTTTTTAAAAATGCTTTATTTGTTAATAGCACAAAAAGTAAAAACCGCAGAGGTAACCAAATACCAGCAAAAGAAAGCTCTATTTGTGAAAAAAATAAATTACATGAATTTTATTTGGGTACAGCACCGCATGTCTGCGCAATTGTCTGTTAAAATAATGCAGTGCCAAATCACAAAAAATAGCCTGGTCATTAAGGGGGTAAATTCTTCCGGGGCATTATGCTGCGTACACATGGTCGGATTTTCCGACGGGAAATGTTCGATGTGAGCTTGTTATCGTAAAGTCCAACCATGTGTATGCTCCATCGAACATTTGCTGTCAGACTTTCCGCCAACAAATGTTTGCTAGCAGGTTCTCAAATTTTCCGCCAACAAAACTTTGTTGTCGGAAAGTCTGATCGTGTGTACACAAGTCTGACGCACAAAAGTTCACGCATGCTCGGAATCAAGCAGAAGGAGCTGTACTGGCTATTGAACTTGGCTCGTCGTACGTCTTGTACGTCACCACAGTTCCACGTTCGTAATTGTTGGCCAACATTTGTGTGACTGTGTGTATAAAAGACAAGTTTGAGCCAACAACCTTTGAACAAAAATCCACGGTTTTGTTGTCGGAAAAACCCGATTGTGTGTATGGGACATAAGACCCCTTTCACACTGAGGTGGTTTTCAGGCATTTTAGCGCTAGAAATAGCCTCTAAATAACGCCTGAAAATCGCCTCCCATTCATTCCAGTGTGTCTTTTCACACTGGGGCGATGCGCTTGCGGAATTTTCGGCTTACATTGCTCCCAAAATGCCCTGCCCATTGAAATGAATGGGCATCGTTTCGAAAGTGCATGAAAAGCAATTCGGAAGTGCCGCAACACAGGCGCTTTTAACCCCATCTTTGGGGTTAAAAGCGCCCAGCTACCAACTGTAAAGCGCCGCTAAAACGAGCAGCGCTTTAGCACTAAGGTGACTGCGGCTCAGTGTGAAAATGGTCTTAGTTGTGTGATTTTTTTTATTTTATTTTTTTTGGGCTTTTTTAATGACATTTATTGATGTTCTTTTATGGGCCTACATGCAAAAGAGCTAAAATTTGAAAATTACTACAATCCAATTAACCACCATTTAAAAATATTCTGTCCTTATAAGCTCCCGAAATATTGTAACAGTTTCCGTTTGGCCTTTCCAACAGCCGCACAGCGTACTGTCATTTGTTCTGTAATATGTTTGCAACTTTGTATCAGACTGGCATGTTATTTCTCAGCATTGGGACATGTTGGATGCTACTATGTTACAGCACAGAGGGATCTCAAATAACTAGTCTAAATCACTTAGCAGTGGGAAATACCAGCTACTTAATATAGCTTCTTGCTTAGCACACAGACATACTTGTAGAGCTCCCATTCATGCTCTGTGACAGTTTAGTTATAGTGTGTTGTTTATCTTATGGTACACGTGGTGAATCTTGAGCACTAAAGTGCTATTCAATGGCATAGAAGCCATATAAATAATACATTTTTATGAAAATAAAATATAATTTGAAGAAAGAGGTAACTCTTAAGGCGTCAGCATACCAAGACATTTTGGACAATTTCATGCTCCCAACTTTGTAGTAACAGTTTGGAGATGACCCCTTCCTGTTCCAGCATGACTGTGCACGAAGCAAGGTCCATAAAGACATGGATGAGTGAGTTTTGGGTTTAGGAACTTGACTGGCCTGCACAGAGTCCTGACCTAAATTCGATAGAACACCTTTGGGATGAAATAGAGTGGAGACTGCAAACCAGGCCTTCTTGTCCACACCAGTGCCTGACCTCACAAATGCTCTTCTGGAAGAATGGTCAAACATTTCCATAGACACACTCCTAAACCTTGTAGACCGCCTTCCCAGAAGAGTTGAAGTTGTTATAGCTGCAAAGGGTGGGCCAAATCAATATTGAACCCTGCGGATTAAAAACATGACAGCAGTTTTAACCCCCTCCTACTAAAAAACAAAAAACAAAAAAAACAACATATATATTGACTTTAGATACAAATGTAATTATTTTCAAATGTTCTAGATGTTTAAGAAAAATTTCAGTGGAAAATGTTATACAGTACATGTCAGAAAACAGTTAAAGCGGAGTTCCACCCAAAAGTGGAAGCTCCGCTTATCTGCTTCTTCCTCTGGTGCCACATTTGGCACCTTTCGAGGGGAATGGGTACCTGTTTTTGACAGGTACCCATCCCAACTTCAGGGAGACCTGGCTGTGGTGAGGCCCCCCACAAGTTGAGCCCCCCTCCTCCTTCCCCTGCCACTGGGCCATTCACAAAGTGAAGCGCACTTTGCGCATAAGCAGTAGGGAAGCGCCTGTGAAAGACGCAAGGCTTCACTGCCAGTTTCCATTTACAGGCAATGGTGGCGGCAGATGGGGTGCCAACGTCGCTGGATTCCTGGACAGGTAAGTGTCTTCATATTAAAAGTCAGCAGCTACAGTATTTGTAGCTGCGGACTTTAAATGTTTTCGTAGGGGAGGCTGGACCTCCTCTTTAAAGTAAAGCTTATACTTTTCTTTTGTTTTAAGTAGTGTTGAGAGAGAAACTGTCAGGTCTGTATCTGAGTCCTTATTAGGGAGCTTTACCCTCTCTATTTGCCATCTTTTACCATAATCACTCAGAGTTTAAAGTAAAGAATCACAAATTTTTGGTTCTCATCAGAACAGGAATAGAAGAGCAATCTTCTAATGGGGACATTAGTTCTGGTCAATGCCTTTTTAGGCATTTCCTTTCACTTCCTGTTTGGCTATGAGACAGGAAGTGAAGGTACATCTCGGCAATGGGACACAGATTTAAAAAAAAAAACTGACAGGGGTTACAACCCTCCCTTACCCTATTCAACATGAAAAAAGTTCTGCCTTTAGTTACACTTTAAACATATGATGTGCTAAAAGGCACGTCCCCCTTTGCCTGCTCATGAGTCATGAGTAGGGAGTAGGGAGTCTAGCAGAGCCGTGTACAGTATAGAAGACATAGCTACAGGCAGGCTGCCAGCCTCTGACCCTTGTAGGGTTTCCCTGTGCTAGTCCCTCCCTCTCAAGTGACGTCACTAGGAAGTGCCTGGCTCCTTATACAGGCGCCGCTCTCCGCACACTCACACACTGTTCGCTATGGCTCCAGCTCTGTCACTATTAGGAGGCTGCTGCCGGGTGACCCTGACTGCGGGTCGGAGGCTGGCACGGAGACCCCCGACACCTCTCTGGCTGCATCACCTCTCAGCTAGTTATTCCAGCGGGCCGGAGAACGGCGACATGAGGAGATACCTGAGCGAGAACTACAAGGAGGCGAGGAGAGGCATCGATGGTGAGAGCTGAGAGCATGGCACTTCTCCCCGGGTGACCCTTCCCCTAGTGTGTGTGAGGAGGGCACAGGTGAATGAGTCCTCAGTGTGACATGACCCAGAGCAACCCATCTGTGTGACATTACCCATAGCAACCCTTCTGTGTGTGAGCTCTGTACAGTGACATGACCCAGTGCAACCCATCAGTGTGACATTACCCATAGCAACCCTTCAGTGTGTGAGCTCTGTACAGTGACATGACCCACTGCAACCCATCAGTGTGACATGACCCACTGCAACCCATCAGTGTGACATGACCCACGGCAACCCATCAGTGTGACATGACCCACGGCAACCCATCAGTGTGACATGACCCACGGCAACCCATCAGTGTGACATGACCCACGGCAACCCATCAGTGTGACATGACCCACTGCAACCCATCAGTGTGACATGACCCACTGCAACCCATCAGTGTGACATGACCCACTGCAACCCATCAGTGTGACATGACCCACTGCAACCCATCAGTGTGACATGACCCACTGCAACCCATCAGTGTGACATGACCCACGGCAACCCATCAGTGTGACATGACCCAGGGCAACCCATCAGTGTGACATGACCCAGGGCAACCCATCAGTGTGACATGACCCAGGGCAACCCATCAGTGTGACATGACCCAGGGCAACCCATCAGTGTGACATGACCCAGGGCAACCCATCAGTGTGACATGACCCACTGCAACCCATCAGTGTGACATGACCCACTGCAACCCATCAGTGTGACATGACCCACTGCAACCCATCAGTGTGACATGACCCACTGCAACCCATCAGTGTGACATGACCCACGGCAACCCATCAGTGTGACATGACCCACGGCAACCCATCAGTGTGACATGACCCACGGCAACCCATCAGTGTGACATGACCCAGGGCAACCCTTCTGTGTGTGAGCTCTGTACAGTGACATGATCCATTGCAACCCAGTGTGACAGGACCCAGAGCAACCCATCAGTGTGACAGGACCCAGAGCAACCCATCAGTGTGACAGGACCCAGGGCAACCCATCAGTGTGACAGGACCCAGGGCAACCCATCAGTGTGACAGGACCCAGGGCAACCCATCAGTGTGACAGGACCCAGAGCAACCCATCAGTTTGTGATCTCTGTACAGTGACATTGCCCATAGCCACCCTTCTGTGTGTGTGAGCTCTGTACAGGGACATCACACTTGGCGACCCATCTGTGTGTGATCTCTGTACAGGGACATCACACTTGGCGACCCATCTGTGTGTGAGCTCTATACAGTGACATCACCCCATAGCAACCCTTCCCAGACCAGTTTGTGTAGGTTAGATATGATTGGTTGCTAGAGGCAGCACACACATCTGTCAGATCCCCCTTACATGAAGACTGATCCTGCAGAAATGAAGGTACTTTCCATTGTGCCATGAATTAAAGCAAGTCATCATGTAGACTAGTCGTGCTCAGGTTCCTGTGTCCAGGAGATCTCCATGGCAGGATGCAGTGTGTAGGTATCCAGCACAGCAGGAGTGCCCTTGTTGTGCTTTCTTTTAGATTGAATGCACTCAAGCTTATAATTGAAGTCTAATTGGAAGACGTGTCTGTCATCTAAATTGCATACATTTACTTCTGGAGCAATCCTATAGCAAATAGTGCTGTGCAACATCATCTCATATTATGAATATATCCATCAAATTAATGCTGTGTGTAATCGCATAATAAAGACTCAAACGTGAAGAATGGGGGGAAAAAAAGAAAACCCGATGAAAAGCAATTTTACTTTATTTTTGCACTAGCGTTTTCCATATTCTGATTGCAATGCAGCGATGGTGAACCCTCGTTAATTTAATGAAGGACTCTCACATTCTTAACCTAATATTTTGTGTGTGTTTATTATACAGCAGTATTTGGAATGATTGTTTATTCACTTATATGTGGCGCATAGAATATAGTGAATTGCTTTTATTCAGGATTCTTTTTTTTTTTTTTTTTTGTTCTTTATTATTAGTTATTTATTACTTGATTACACACAGCATTAATTTGTTGGATGTATTCATGGTATGGAATGACGTTTCAGCGGCACTATTTGATATGATTATGGTTTGATGTGGGAACGCAGCACAGTGTAAGCAGCAACATTGGTACGTTAGGAGAATGTGATTTACCGATCATTTATTTATTATTGGTATTGCACTTTTTGTGTTGCGCAGAGATTACAATTTCACTAGTATTTTGTTTTTACTTCTGGAGCAATATTACTCTGCTTTCTTTCTATACTACCTCGGGGCATAAAAAAAAAAAAAAACCTTCATGCTGTTCATCCAGCCTTGCAGCTGATTAAGAATTTAGTGCTAATTTTCCTAGATGATGATCCAATAGGAAGGAATACAAATCCATGGTCCTGCAGTCTTCCTAAATGCCAGTTGCAGTTGTGATGACTGGTCTTGTCACTGTCCCTTTCTCTGTCATCAAGCTAAGTTATGGAGCTGCATCATCCCATGGTGCCAGGTGGGAAGTATTCCCCTCTATTAGATGATCACCTAGTAAAATTAGCTTTTTTTTTTATTATAGTTAATTTTATATTGATGACAATTTATGCATTACTTCACCGTTGAATATTTACATCAGTCCCTGCCCTCAAGGAGTTTACAATCCAAGGTCCCTACCTCACATACATCATAGACCTAGTAGCACCAATTTAGACAGGAGTCAGTTAAAGTGATTGTAAAGCCTAAATATTTTTACCTTTATCGCATTCCCTGCATTAAAAGAGAAGTTATGTTTTTTTTATTTTTTTTGATTCGTACTTGCCTATGTGGATGGTGCATCAGACCGATGCTGCATCTGTCCCCTGCCGTCTCTGCACTGAGAACTGAGCCACCGAACATTGCCGATGACTCGGTTCTCGCTCATCCCTGAGAGGAGAGCTGCTGACTGTCAGTCAGCGTCTCTCCTCTCTGCTTCTCCATGCTCGTTGGAGCGCAGAGCTGTGCAGGGGCGGGGATCAGCCATCTCAGCGTCTCGCTGAGACTGCCATCAATCAAGGCAGCTGGCGAATCCAGACTTTTCGAAGTCAGGATGACGCACCACCTTGACTGATGGCAGTGATGTCAGTGGAGAGCAGACTTCAGACCGATCTCCCCTGAAACCAGGTCACAGGAGTGCAAAACTAATTGCACTCCTGTGACCCAGAGGAGAAGCCCAGCTTAAAAAGCTCAAGCTGGACTTCTCCTTTTTAAGGTAAAAAAATATTTCAGCATGTGTATCACCTCCTGCCCCCCCCCCCCCTTATATTTGCCCAATATTGATTTAGTACTGTAGCAGCTCTCCTCCCCCGACTCCCACTGCTGTCAGTCAAATCCGGGGCAGCCGGGGGGGGGGGGGGGGCAGTGGGTTTGGGCAAGCCTCGCTGTCTGTGTCCAGGCAGTGCGGCTTTGGATCAAGCCCACAGGTGTGCCACAATAGGCGTCTTATTGTAGCACACAGAGATGATGAGGAGCTAGGAGCACCAGCAGGGGACCCAAGAAGAGGAGTATTGTTGCTGCCCTGTTGAACAGGTAAGTGAAACATGTTTTTTGTTTTATCTTAAATGGGGGGGGGGGGGGGACTTTACAGACGTTTTTAACCTACCAACATGTCTTTGGAGTGTGGGACGAAACCGGAGTACCCAGAGGAAACCCACACAGAGAACATGCCTGTCTGGGACCCCAGTGCAGCAAGGCAGAAGTGATTCTGCTTTAGTTTGGAAGTTGACACTGGATATATTTTATGCCGGAGTTGCGCTTAAAAAAAAAAAAAAAAAAAAAAAAAAAAGGAATATAGGGTACTACACTACCATAGAGCTTTGTAGTGCTACAGAAGTGCTGTGTACATGGCTTGCTGTGATGATCCCTTTATTAGGGTTATTGTTCCTTGGATATCTGGAGGACAGGATTTGGGTTGGTAGGTGTCTAGATTGCTCTTTTGTTTGGCAGCTGGTGCTATCTGCTGCCTCCTAGATGTGAATTCATGCAGTTTGTTGTGTTATGAAAGGCTGACAATCTGCAAGGCACTTTAAAGAAGTAGCCAAAGCGCTTTTGGTCATACTTCTCTTGTGGGTCACAAAAAATACACTCATGTGACACTGAATCAGCCAACAATGGGCTAAAGAGCCACTCCCGACACTGAAGGGATCCCAACAATAATGTTGGGATCTACCCAGATGCCTTACAGGCAGCTGTCTCAGCCTCTCAGCATGCCGCTGAGAGCCCGAGCCAGCCACTCTCTTCCCCTCTCCTGTCTGATGCTCCAGTGAGTGATGGAGGGGCATAGAAGAGAGTGGTGACTGACAGTCATCACTATGCTCAGAGCATACTCGAGAACTGCCCTATCAGTAGTCACATCATTGCTCAGTTCTTGGGCTTCGAGCCGACAGGGAACAGGTAAGTATGTATGTTTTTCTTTTTAACATGCCCACACTTCTCATTTTTAAAGAGAAGCTAATTGCTTGTTTTAAAGGATGCCAGCACTGGAGCGGTCAGGCTTGTCCTCTTGTTGTGACAGCCGATATGCACATCGTTTTTCCAGGTCAGTGATTCAACAAGTATTGAAGGATAAGGTTCCTTTAAAAAATGCATTCCTGCTAATGGAGCCAATTTCATTAGGGTGATGGATTGGTTTGCAGTATACTATAAAAGGTCAAGGAGGCTGTATTTTGTCAGCAGGTGTCTCCAGTTTCCAATTCAAACCAAGTGAAAGACGTAAAACACCCCTTGCAACACAGTTAGGCCTCATGTACACCGCAGCTCGTAATCGGACGTTTAGGAGCATTTGGGCGTATTTTCAGCAACCCCTGAACTCTCCTCAATGTTTACACTGGGGTGTTTATAGTAGAGTAGAAGCATATTTTTTTTTATTTTTTAAAGCAAAAATTTTTGTTCAGGGGCAATTGAAATGCTTGTAACGGTGTAAACGCGTCTACACGGTAACTCGTTTTCAATGGGGAATAATTTCTAAACCATTGGCAATGTTAAAAAACAAGTGTTCAGAAGAGGTTTTCAAACGTTCTGTGTACATGAACCCCAATGCCGCGTACACACGGTCGGAATTCTCGTCGGAAAAAGCTCTGATGGTTTTCCCGTCGGAATTCCAACGGAATTTAGCTTACACACGGTCACACCAAATTCCGACGGTCTGTGACACAGCGGCATAAAACACGTTCGACAGCACTATAAAAGGGAAGTTTAATGCTTCTGAGCATGCGTTGAATTGTTTCCGAGCATGCGTCGGAATTTTGCGTGTCGGAATTGCCTACACACGATCGGAAAATCCGATAGAAAGATTTTCCGTCGGAAAAATTGAGAACAGGTTCTCAATCCAAAGTCCGTCGGAAATTCCGACAGAAAAAAACCGTTGGGCATACACGCGGTCGGAAAATCCGATGAAAAGCTCCCATCAGACTGTTTCCATTGGAAATTCCGACCGTGTGTACGCCGCATAAGACGTAAATTGCAAATTGTACTACAGGTATGTCTATGGCATCTGGTGTCAATGAGTCCTTTAACCGTGCACCCCTGCTAGTTTCCTTCATGTTGTCTGATTAGTACTTAACTTGAAGTTTGTTCATTTGCCATGCTCAAATATGTTTATGTAATGTCTCAAACTTTTAACTAGAATGTGTCAAAGGCAAACAATTGAATACAAAATTGAAGTTTGTATCCATGTATGACTTTCTTACCAATGTATTTGTCATTGTTTTTACTCTTCCACCACCTCACCATACTGCGAGTATTTTATGTTGCAGCTTCTCAGGGTCACCTACTTGAATATTTGACAATGAGTAAGCATTTGGACATTGAAAGTTCTCCCACCCCCCCCCCCCCTCCTTTGCCTCAAATGATTTAATTTTGTACATTTTTCTCTCTACTTTATTCATATATTAATATGAATGAATGGAGTTGGACATGCTGGGCCTTCTCTAGCAAAAATCCAGTAATTGAAATACAAACAAGATTGCTTGTGTGCTGTAAACTGCCTCCAGCATTGCTCCTGTTTCTTCTTGCTGAAGGCTGCCATTTTTCTGAAGCCCAGAGCCCCTGAACAGCAGTAAATCATAAAGCGGAACTAAATGCATTGATTTACCAGTTTCAAAAAAACGTAAAGTTTTTTTTTTCAGTTTCATTTTAAAATAGCTGATAAATGCTCATTTATCATACTCCAGAAAAGTTTATATTTTAAACTGTTTCGGAAGGTATAACGGCTGACTTCCAGGACCTGGCTATAGTGATTTTTGCAGATGCAAAAACAAAAGTAATGCGCTTCCTTCTTCTACCATGCATCCCAGTAGGGCGCACTTCTGAGACTTAGAGGAGGTCCACCCAAAAAAAAAAAAAAAAATTTAAATCCAGCAGCTACAAATACTGCAGCTGCTGACTTTTTTTTTAATAAATGGACACTTACCTGTCACAGGGTCCAGCGATTTCGACAGCCGAAGCCGATCAGTCTCTCGGCAGCTGCCGCCGCCATTCTCGGTAAAAGAATCAGGAAGTGAAGCGTTACGGCTTCACTTCCTGGTTCCCTACTGCGCATATGCAAGTCACACTGCACGTCCTAACTGGTCCCTGCTATCTCCTGGAACCCCAGCAGACAGCACGGGGGGACGGGAAGAGGCATAGACTCCAGTGGGAGTCTATGCCCGGAAGTGGGTGCAAATACCTTTTTGGGGGAGGGAACCTCCGCTTTAATCAGATTGGTGTGTGTGTGTGTGTGTGTGTGTGTGTGTGTGTGTGTGTGTGTGTGTGTGTGTGTGTATATGTATATGTTGTACACTCTGATCCAAAAGTGTCTCAGCTTAGGGCACTGCCACCATATATGCATCATAGTCCCCTTCTGACCACAACCTCGGAAACACAGAGGAGACACTCCCAGGACATGTGTTGCCAGCCTAACCAGTACAAAATGTTTTCTAGATTAAAGTTCCACTTTTAACACTCTTAACTGCTACCTTTTTACTGGACAGCTTGGTCTGTCAAAGAGTTGAAAAAATAGGGGACTTGCTGGCTGGATCACTAGGTGAGAATAAAGGAAAAATAATGCAGCCACCACTTCTAAAAATTGGTAAACTGAAATATATAAAATTATATTCGTTTTTTGGGCTTATTACTAATCTAAGGTATATATGGATTTCTTTTTTGATGAGGCACAGTCGGGCCATGGATAAGGGTTACCACCGGTCCTCCTGTACGGGGCCCAGGCAACAGGGGCAATCGGATATGGGCAGGGAGGTTGATCGGCGCAGCGCAGGGTCAATTACTGGACTTTACACTGTATTCTCTCTGCAGCAGCTGAAGGCCGCATTTCTCTCTCACCGGCTTTCAGCTTCTGCAGGGAGAGCCATACAGAGGATCAGTTCCAGTAATTCTAAAATATCAACTACTACTAACTGTCTAATCTTTCAGTGGTCGCTCAGTACGGTAATTGAGTTTAGCGGTGTTTGATTTCAGCAAGAAGTTCACCAGTGATATGAGTTGCATCCTTGATATAGCGCAGTCCTTTACCCCGAAGGGTCCCGGCGCCCTTACTAACACATGCTAGGGCCAATTTATAGACAGGATCTGATTAACCTACCAGTGTGTCTTTGGAGTGTGGGAGGAAACCCATGCAGGCACAGGGAGAACATGCAAACTCCAGGCAGATGGTGTCGGGTTTGGGGTTCGAAGCAGTGACCGTATTGCTGCTAGGTGATACCCACTACACCACTGGAAGTTTTGCTAAATGCTGCCAAAATAAACTCTCAGCCCACAGCATCCAGCCATCACCCAGGTTTGCTCAGACAAGGGTCGACCTCTGCAGGCCCAGGAAAAGATCAGAAATTTTGGAAATTTCCTTTTAAGCCCTCGTTCACAATGGAGTGTTTTGACATGTGAAATCTGGCAATTGCTGTCAATGGCACTGTCCTAATCGGTGTGACGCCGCATCTGCAGCCCTGCACCAATTTCAAAAAGCGGTTTCTGTAGTACTTTATTGTCTTCTGTGCGATTTCGGGCTGCGATTTACATTGTCTTCACAGATGTCTCCCGAAATCGGGACTGACATGTGGGAGTGAAATTGTGCGAGTTCATCTGAACTTGCATGGCTTCATTCCCGCAGCTCAGTGTGAACCTGGACTAAAGTAGCGGTTCAGTCAAGTACTAACTAAGATTAAATTGTGTTATTTATTTTTTTAATTTAGCTTAATGAAATCCTATGCAGCAGAGAACCTAAAAAACTATGCTGCATGATTCCACACAGCCCCCACCCCCCCTTACCCTTACCTGAGCCTGATATGATACAGCGATGTTCATGCGAGCAGAGGCTCTCGCCACTCTCTCCCCCACCTTGTCTCAGCAGTCAGCAGCAGAGAGGAGGACAGAACTCCTCCAGATCCTGCGCTCCTCTGTGCAGCTGCAGAGAGGTGCGTCTCTGTCCCCCCTTTTCCCATCTCAGCAGTCGGCAGCAGAAATAAGGACGGCTGACTCAAAGCTCTCCTCTGGTCCTCCACTAGACCCCTGCACTTTCTGCCTTGCAGCTTCTTACCATAGTAAGCCTATGGGTGATGTCAATGAATAGGCTCTGCAGCCATTGTTGGTTGTCTCCCCTCTACACTGAAGCTGGTGCTAGGGAGATCATGGAATAGTTAGTTTACAGGATAGTTAGTATAGGGCTTAGAATGAGGGTGGGTATGTTTAAGCCTAGTTAGTATTTTAATGGACTTCTACTTTAAGTCTAGAAGTAACACAACATAATAGTAAATTGTGTTCCCCTGCTCTCCTGTTGTGATTGTGAGCTGCTAAGGAAGTTTGGAAAACTTGGTAGTTGCCAGCTTGCAGAGTATAGTGTGTTGGTTTTTCCTGTACATGAAGAAGAATGCTGGCAGCTACCAAGATTTCAAGTCTTCCTTGGCGGCTCAATGACCTTTTTATTTATCAAAGTTTTTAATTTATAGTTTAGCAACCCTTTCAGAATTACATTATTGTCTTTTAAATGTCCAGAATCTAGCATTGTCTTTCTTGCATAAGCTTTACCTTTTGCAGTGGGTCCTCCTTCCCATTGCAAGAGGTAACTGCTTGTTTTGCTTAAATGATGATGAATACAGTAATAGTGTTAGAATTTAGTTCAGTAGTGGTGACATCCAATTTTTGCTTAACCACTTCAGCCCCGGACCATTTGGCAGCCAAAGGACCAGAGGTCTTTTTTCAATTTCGCACTGCACTACTTTAACTGGTAATTGCGCGGTCATGCAATTTTGTAACCAAACGAAATTTGCGTCCTTTTCTTCCCACAAATAGAGCTTTCTTTTGATGGTATTTGATTGCCTCTGTGATTTTTATTTTTTGCGATATAAACGGAAAAAGAGCGAAAATTTTGAAAAAAAAAGAGATTTTCTACTTTTTGTTATAAAAAAAATCTAATAAACTCAATTTTAGTCAAACATTTGGGCCAAAATGTATTCAGCCACATGTCTTTAGTAAAAAAAAAATGCCAATAAGCGTATATTTATTGGTTTGCGCAAAAGTTATAGCGTCTACAAACTAGAGTACATTTTCTGGAATTTACACCGCTTTTAATTTATGACTGCCTATTTCATTTCTTGAGGTGCTAAAATGGCAGAGAAGTACAAAACCCCCCCAAATGACCCCATTTTGGAAAGTAGACACCCCAAGCTATTTGCTGAGAGGCATGTTGAGCCCATTGAATATTTTTTTTTTTTAGTCCCAAGTGATTGAATAAAGACAAAAATAAAAAAGATTTTTTTTTTTTTCAAAAAGTTGTCACTAAATGATATATTGCTCACACATGCCATAGTTATATGTGGAATTGCACCCCAAAATACATTTTGCTGCTTCTCCTGAGTATGGGGATACCACATGTGTGGGACTTTTTGGGAGCCTAGCCGCGTACGGGGCCCCGAAACCCAAGCACCGCCTTCAGGATTTCTAAGGGTGCAAATTTTTGATTTCACTCCTCACTACCTATCACCGTTTCGAAGGCCATAAAATGCCAAAATAGCACAAAACCCCCCCAAATGACCCCATTTTGGAAAGTAGACACCCCAAGCTATTTGTTGAGAGGCATGGTGAGTATTTTACAGCTCTCATTTGTTTTTGAAAATGAAGAAAGTAAAGAAAAAAAATTTTTTTTTTCAATTTTCAAAACTTTGTGACAAAAAGCGAGATCTGCAAAATACTCACCATACCTCTCAGCAAATAGCTTGGGGTGTCTACTTTCCAAAATGGGGTCATTTTGGGGGGTTTTATGCCATCTGGGCATTCCATGGCCTCCGAAACTGTGATTGGCAGTGAGAAGTGAAATAAAAAAATTACACCCTTAGAAAGCCTGAAGGCGGTGATTGGTTTTTGGGGTTCCGTACGCAGCTAGGCTCCCAAAAAGTCCCACACATGTGGTATCCCCGTACTCAGGAGAAGCAACAGAATGTATTTTGGGGTGTATTTCCACATATGCCCATGACATGTTTGAGCAATATATCATTTAGTGACAACTTTTTGTAAAAAAAAATATATATATTTTTTTTTTTCATTATTCAATCTCTTGGGACAAAAAAAAAAATATTTAATGGGCTCAACATTGCTCTCATCAAATAGCTTGGGGTGTCTACTTTCCAAAATGGGGTCATTTGGGGGGGGTTTGAACTGTCCTGGCATTTTATGCACAACATTTAGAAGCCTATGTCACACGTCACCCACTCTTCTAACCACTTGTAGACAAAGCCCTTTCTAACACTTTTTTTGTTTACATGAAAACATATTTTTTTTTTGCAAGAAAATTACGTTGAACCCCCAAACACTATATATAATGTTAAAGCAAAGGCCCTACAGATTAAAATGGTGGGTGTTGCATTTTTTTTTTTCCACACAGTATTTGCGCAGCGATTTTTTCAAACGCATTTTTTGTGGAAAAAATACACTTTTTTTTTTTTTAATGCACTAAAACACACTATATTGCTCAAATTTTTGATGAAATAAAAAATATGATCTTAGGCCGAGTACATGGATACCAAACACGACATGCTTTAAAATTGCGCACAAACACGCAGTGGCGACAAACTACATACATTTTTAAAGCCTTTAAAAGCCTTTACATGATACCACATTAGATTCACGGAGGAGGTCTACTGCTAAAATTACTGCCCTCGATCTGACCTTCGCGGTGATACCTCACATGCATGGTGCAATTGCTGTTTACATATGACGCCAGACCAACGCTTGTGTACGCCTTTGCGCAAGAGAAGGGGGGGCAGGGGTGCTTTTTTTTTTTTTTTTTTTTTTTTTTTGGTTTTTTTTTTATTTATTTAGCTTTTTTATTTTATTTTTAAACTGTTCCTTCCATTTTTTTTCTTTGTTATGATTTTTATTGTTATCTCAGGGAATGTAAATATCCCCTATGATAGCAATAGGCAGTGACAGGTACTCTTTTTTTGAAAAAATTGGGGTCTATTAGACCCTAGATCTTTCCTCTGCCCTCAAAGCATCTGACCACACCAAGATTGGTGTGATAAAATGCTTTCCCAATTTCCCAATGGCGCGGTTTATATCAGGGAGGGGGGACATTCCCTCCCACTGCTTGTAAAAGCAGTCTAGAGGCTAATTACCCGCTAGAATTGCTTTTACATGAAAGCCGATCACTGGCTGAAAAGAATGATACCAAGATGATACCTAAACCTGCAGGCATCATTCTGGTATAACCATTCAAAGTCCAGCAACATACTGGACATATATTGTAATCTTTTTTTTTTTTCATGCAGCCTCTTGGCTGAACGAAAAAAAGAGATTGATTGGTGGGTATGCCCACCATTAGAATACCTCCCTTCATCCACCCACTTCTAATGATGGGCATACATGCACCATTTATATATGCCGATGCATGGGGGCATCCTCCCGCAAAAGTTATGCCGTGTACACACGGTCGGAATTTCGACCGTATGTACGTGGCATTAGGAGCCAATCGCTCCTCCCCCCCCCCTGCTGCCCCCATGCTTCGGCATATATGCTCTTTTTTTTAACTGTGGTGGTGAAATCACCTCCTACAGCGTTGGAGTCGCGGCTTTATGTATCGTGGGAGCAAACGCTGTTGCTGTCAAGATAAATAAATCCGCGTTGCAACTGAATGGCGCACCTGAAAACAAAAAAATGCTTAACACTAAAACACAGTAAACAAAATTACATACCTGAAAAGCAAGCATGATAAAACATGATAAAACATAATAAAACATTGCAGAATAGAATGGAGTAAAAAAAGAGCAACAATAGAGAGAGAATAGAGTGAGAGAGAGAACAATAAAACGACAACTATTTTTATTTTTTTTATTTTTTTGAGATTCACAGGTAAAAAAGCTCCTGACTGAAGCGACTGAATCAAAACGCTACCACAAAAAAAATTTTAGCGATCGCAGGGATCAGGCCTGACTCTGCGAACGCTGCAGTTATGTGTGCTTAGTGTTTTGTAAGTGACAGTGATCGATCGATACTGCACTTGGGTGGGCTGGGCTGGGCGGAGGGGGAAAACGCAGGTGCTAGCAGGTATCTGGGCTGATCCCGCTAACAATGCGTTTTTTTTTGGAACCCTAAACTGCTGGGACGCTAGTATAGATCTGATCAGATCAGATATTGATCTGTTCAGATACTGTACCACTAAGGGAGGTGTATGCTTTGCGCGTGGGTGTTTGCGGTACTGGCACTAACCTGGGGCGACGCAGACCTTATTTGACCCTAAAACCTAATTGATATCACCCGCCGGGCGATCAGGGGGTTAAACCGTTATTGGGTAATAAATGGCGGGTGCCCTGACAGTATAAAAAATAAAGCTAACTAACCAGCGTCACCCGTAACAGTAATACAAAAAAAAACTGGTTACCTAGCGACACTAATGCAGCGATCAGAAAAACGATCACTTAGTGACACTGGCAAAAGGGGGTGAAAGGGTTAACTAGGGGCAATCAGGGGGTTAAAACCTTTATTAGGTAATATATGGGGGTACCTGACGCTATATAAAAACCTGACGGGGAACCTAAATAACGAAATAACTAACTGGCTAACCAGCGTCACCAGTGACAGTTATACAGTGATCACTGGTGAAAGGGTTAACTCTAGGGGCAATCAGGGGGTTAAAACCTTTATTTAGGTTGTAATATGGGGGTACCTGACCTATAAACCTATTTATGAACCTATATAAACATGGCGGTTACCTAAAAAAAAAAATGGTTACCTAGCGACACTAATGCAGCGATCAGAAAAACGATCGCTTAGTGACACTGGCAAAAGGGGGTGAAAGGGTTAACTAGGGGCAATCAGGGGGTTAAAACCTTTATTAGGTAATATATGGGGGTACCTGACGCTATATAAAAACCTGACGGGGAACCTAAATAACGAAATAACTAACTGGCTAACCAGCGTCACCAGTGACAGTTATACAGTGATCACTGGTGAAAGGGTTAACTCTAGGGGCAATCAAGGGGTTAAAACCTTTATTTAGGTTGTAATATGGGGGTACCTGACCTATAAACCTATTTATGAACCTATATAAACATGGCGGTTACCTAAAAAAAAAAAAATGGTTACCTAGCGACAGCAGTGACACTAATACAGCGATCAGAAAAACGATCGCTTAGTGACACTGGCAAAAGGGGGTGAAAGGGTTACCTGGGGGGCAATCAAGGGGTTAAACCTTTATTAGGGGGGGGTAGGGGGCTACCTTGGACCTAAAACTAACTGCACTGACAGTTATTACAGTCACACTGACACTAAATGCAGTGATCAGTAAAAAAATGATCACTGCAATTAGTGACACTGTGACTGGGGGGGGAGGGGTGATCTGGGGGGTGATCTGGGGGTGACAGGGGGGTGTTTTGTGTGCCTATGTGTACTGGTGTCAGTGTACTGTTGGTGCACTAACCTTTAGACGTTCACAGCTCGGCGTTCCGGTCACATAGACCGGCGCACCGAGCGTGACATCACTTCCTCTGCCTGTGTTTTGATTGACACAGACAGAGGAAGCATCTGATTCGCCAGGAGCGATCGCGAGGGGGTGGCCAGAAACCACTGGCCGTCCCCTCATCCCGGATCGCTCCTGAAGCGATCCCGACCGTCCCCGCCGGCCGGGGGGGGTCCGATCGGACCCCCCACCCGCCGGAAGAATGGCACGTACAGGTACGTGGTTCTGCCTGTACGTGCCATTCTGCCGACGTATATATACAGGGGGCGGTCGGCAAGTGGTTAAAGTGATTGTAAACCCTTGATGTGTTGTGTTAGATTTATTTTTAAAATAACAAACATGTTGTACTTAGCTGCTCTGCGCAATAGTTTTGCGCAGCCACGATCCTCCTTTTCTGGGGTCTAAAACACCCTCCCAACTAGTGCCCACCATAGCAAGCTGTTTGCTATGGGGGCGCTTGTGCCGGCTCACTCCTGAGCTGTGTGTCCATTGACACAGAGCGTGGCTTGGTCAGTCCTGCTCCCTCCTCACTGGCTGTGATTGACAGCAGTGGGAGCTCTTACTGACTTCTGTGAAGAGAGAGCAGAGCTACTGCACTCGGGCACTTGCTGGATCAAGATAGGACTCAAGTGTGGGGGCAGGTAGTGGAACATTTTTTAACTTCATGCAGAGAATGCATAAAAGTAAAACTTTACCCTTAATCACTTCATAAAAAATGTTGGCAAGGAACTTATATTCCACATTAATAATTTATGTTCCAAACGTTGTGTGTGCTGTAAATTGCCTCCAGCATTGCTCTTGTTTGTTCTTGCTGGAGGCTGCTATTTTGCTGAAGCCCAGAGCCCCCTAGGCAGCAGTAAATCTTTAAGCCATCAACAGATTGGCCACTACGTTTCTGGCACTGTGCCAAAAAATAGAGTGCAACTGAGCATATGCAGAGCAGGGTGAGACAATGGGGTTTATTTACTAAAGGCAATTCCACTTTTCACTACAAGTGCAGTCACTGTAGATCTGAGGAGAACATGCAAGGGAAAAAAAATGTACGTGATTGGATGATCAAATCAGCAGAGCTTCCCCTCAGATTTACAGCGACTGCACTTGCAGTGCAGAGTGGATTTGCCTTTAGTAAATCAACCCCCAATGTGTATTACTGGATTTTAAATGGTATGGGTATTTTATAGAGCTATAAATGCAAAAGGGGCCAGCATGAAGTGATCTAGATGGACTTTAACCACTTCCCGACCGCCGCATCGAATGTCCCTACTTTGAGGACGGATATCGTTGTTATGGCAGCAGCTAGCTGCCATAACCCCGGTATCCCCGTGTTTGGCCGGCGGACCGATACAAGATAAAAGTGGTCTCTGCGGCGCATTTGCAGCAAGATCAATTTTATCGGTGGTGAGAGAGGCCCCCTCCCTCCCGCCGTGATCCGGTGCCCTCCACCGCTTACCGGAGCCATCGGCAGTGGCGGAGGTGATAGGATCCTTCCCTTCCCATGGCTGTGCATGGAGACGAGTGAGGAGAAGATGGTCCCCACCTGTCTCCATGACACTGCAGGGCTGAAGCGAGGTCAAAACGTCACTTGCGCCCATAGCTCTTAAAGGCACTTTTTTTTTATTTTTTATCACATTTTAGTGTAAATATGAGATCTGAGGTCTTTTTGACCCCAGATCTCATATTTAAGAGGTCCTGTCATGCTTTTTTTTTTCTATTACAAGGGATATTTACATTCCTTGTAATAGGAAAAATAGTGACACAATTTTATTTCTTTATTTTTTTTTTAAAACAGTGTAAAAATAAAAGATAAAACAAATAAAAAAAAAAAAAAAAAAAGAAAAAACATTTTTAATCGCGCCCCATCCCGCCCAGCTTGCGTGCAGAAGCGAATGCATAAGTGAGTAGCGCCCACATATGAAAACAGTGTTCAAACCACACATGTGAGGTATTGCCGCGATCGGTAGAGCGAGAGCAATAATTCTAGCCCTAGACCTCCTCTAACTCAAAACATGCAACCTGTAGAATTCTTTAAATGTCGCCTATGGAGAATTTTAAGGGTAAAAGTTTGTCGCCATTCGGCTTACTTTACTGTTGTCTTTTTTTTTAATAAAAAAAAGTGTATTTTTTTCTAAAAAAAAAAAAAAAAAAAAAAAAAAAAAGGCGCTTTTAAGACTGCTATGCAAATACGGTATGACAGAAAGTATTGCAACGACCGCCATTTTATTCTCTAGGGTGTTAGGAAAAAAAATGTATAATGTTTGGTGGTTCTAAATAATTTTCTAGGAAAAAAAAAACGTTTTTTAACTTCTAAAAAGGAGGCCCGGTCTTAAAGTGGTTAAGGTAAAAAAATTAAATAAAAATGTGTTGGCTTTAGAACCACTTTATCCACTTGAAGACTGGGCATTTTCTGGCACTTTTTTATTTCCATGTGAAATTTTTTTATTTTATTTTTTTTTTGCTACAAAATCAGTTGGACCCCCCAAACATTATGCAGTGTGTGTGTGTGGGATATATATATTAAAGCAGAGGCCCTAGAGAATAAATTGCTGGGTTTTGCTATTATTTTTTTTTCTTTTTGTCACATGATATTAAATGCAGATTTTGGGGGAAAAAATACACTTCTTTTATTTATTTATTTTTTTATGCACAAAAACACAATACATAATCCAATTTTTTTTGTAAAATATATTGCACCGAGTAAATGGATACCAAACATGTCACGCTTTAAAGTTGCGAACGCCTGCATAATGGCGACAAACTACGTGAATTGTACTGTCCAAGCCGCAGAAGGGGGGTCATCCCCTGCAACTGCTTGTAATAACCGAGGGACTGGTTACCCGCTCTGGTTGCTATTACAAGAGAGCCACCCGTTAGCTCTAAAGAAAATCGGTACTGGATGTAGCAAGTTCGTGATTTGGTGGCAAGTGGTTAAAGTTGGTACCTATCATTCAAGGTTTTCTGTAGTTGTCAATGGAGCTGGCTTAAAAGAAAAAAAAAAAATCCTCCTGCTGGCTCCTGAATTAAATAGACATGCTTCTAAATTCCATGTTAATTTGTACCACCCCTGTGCTAGATGCCCACAGTCTGATGGCCAGCATCATTCAGCCCACTTCCTCTGAGTCCGGATCATACTGGAAAGGAGTAGCAGCAAATGAGCTCCTCTCTGTCACTGTGCTCTCTTCCTATCTGCATGCTTTTTTATCACTTGGTTGATTTGTCTTAGTGCTGCTTCTTCCTCACACTCCATCCCTGCTGTACAAGAACTGCTAGAGGCTAATAACAGGTAAAATTCAGGTACTTGTGCTGCTTACATTCAAAAAATATGTTTGAGTGGCAAAAATTTGTGTCTTTTATATCTACTTTGAATTTAGATATACAGTATTCCTTGCATCATTTCAATGCCATCAAAAGGGGTTAAAGCGACATTAAGGTCCTTGTGCGTGTTTGTTTTGTAAAAAAGAAAAAAAAAAAATGTTAAACGTACCTGGTCTGTGCAATGGTTTTGCACAGAGCAGCTCGAATCCTCCTGTTCTTGGGTCCCATGTCTGACCCTCTATCTGGAGAGTGCTGGTTGGCCCTGTGCTGATCACATGCACTCTCCCTGTCCCCTGGCTCTGTATTATCAGGAAATATATTGGGGACAGTGGAAGGAGGAGAGGATCAGAGAAGACAGGATCAAACAGTATTTTTACACAATGCAGAGGATAACTCCTTAGGTTCCACAGTGAGTGTAACAAGCATGCTTTACTGCATATACAGACTGATTTTTACGGTTTACTATGGGTTAAGTAACACTTTACTGGCTCACACTAGCTGCATTGCCCATCACAATTTGCCTTATGTAGTATGACTTGAGTTCACACTAGTGTGCAAAAAAAAAGTAGAACATGTTTGGTTTTTGTGCAGTGCATTCTGACATACTGTATCACATTTTAGTTAATTTACTAAAACTGGAGAGTGCAAAATCCGGTGCAATTCTGCGTAGAAACCAATCCGCTTCCATGTGTTTTTTTTTTTTTATTATTTATTTTTTTTAAAGCTTAATTGAACAAGCTGAAGTTAGAAGCTGGCTACCATGCACAACTGCACCAGCTTTTGCACTCGCCAGTTTGTGAAAAAGGGCAAGCACTATATTGCTTCTTGACAACCCATTGCAGCGCGCATGTTATGTGCACTTTAACGTGCGTCCGCCTGCTGGTATGAATGAGCCTTTACAGTACTTTGGAGTAAAAAGACCCTTTAAGCAGATTTTCTTTTCTTTTTGGTAGAAAATGATATTTTTGTTTTGGGTCTAATATTGAATATAACTTTGAATTTTGCTTTTGTTTCTTTTGCAGAACTCATTCCCTCCATTTCAAGCAATCTGTTCAATCCAAGTGCCATCTTTGCAAACAATGAGATGAGTCTTGCTGACATTGAGATTTATGGCTTTGATTATGACTACACATTAGCATTTTACTCTAAAGATCTTCACACCTTGATTTTCAATACTGCTCTTGATCTCCTAATCAATGAGCATCGGGTAAGATGTGTGTATTTTTTTCTTTTTTCTTTGAATGAGCTAAATATGAAAGGCAAATGTCTAGATTTGAATTATGCTCTGCATTGCCTTTCATATACAGTAATAGCTAAGAGGATGTAGTGGGGAGTTCACAAGTAGCTGTGTTTACAGCTAGATGTACAGTATTGTGATTCCAATGATTAGGGTTAAAAAGTTATTCATTATTTGATGTGTGAGCCCTTTAACTTAAAGCAGAAATCCAGGATTTTCAAAAAATCCCCCATTGGTTTACACACACACTAAACAGTTATCACATTTATGAAATTTCAGTTTGAGAGATATGACTGATTGAATTTTCAGGAAGTCAGCTTTGTGATTCAAAAAATGCAGCCTGTATTCTGGCAGGTAGGAGGTGTTAGAACAGTGATGTTGCATCATATCCTCTATCTCTATCTCGTGAACAAGCCCACTTCAACATAATCGCAGCCAGAAAGCCATACATAACACACGTGTTAGGTTACAGCCTTATAAATGCAAAGCATTTTAATATAAATGCAAACTAGTACCGCATGTCAGGGACCACCAGTGCAGATTACCAGTGCGGTGTCACCAGTGCACCCCCTGGTTTGGTTTGCAGCAGAACATGCGAACACTGTTAAAGTCTTTTTGGACACGAACGTGAAAAATCAAAAGTGCTACTTTTAAAGGCTTGTATGCAAGTGTTTGGGGACCCGGTCCTGCCCCAGGGGACATGTATCAATGCAAAAAAAGGTTTTAAAAAGGCGTTTTTTTGTTTTTGTTTTTCGGGAGCAGTGATTTTAATAATGCTTAAAGTGCAAAGATAAAAATGAAATATTCTTTTTAAATATCGTATGCCTGTAAAGTAGCGCATATTTTCCATGTTTATAACAGTGCCACAGCAAAATTAAATTTCTAAAGAAAAAATTGTAATTTAAAACTGCTTGTGGCTGTAATGTATTGTTGGATCCTGGCAATATAGATAAAAATACCAAAAACGCCAAAAAAAAAATATGCCGTGGATGTCGCCCCAAAAATCCATACCAGGCCTTCAGGTCTGGTATGGATATTAAGGGGAACCCCGCACCCAACTCTTTTAAAAAAAATGGGGTGGGGGTCCACCAGGCACTATATACTAACAGCAGTATATATACTATATGGCCTACCCTATATACTCTGCAGAAAATTGGGTCTTAGGTGTTGGTGATGCCACAACACTAAGCCCACACAGTTACTCTTGTTGGGCGCAGGAACGGGCCCTGCGTTGAAATATATCAAAAATTTTAATTACATGCCCCTGTTAAAGGGGGGCAGAATAATTGGGCCTTGGGTGGTGGTGCTCTAAACCAAAAATATTGTTGGAAGCTAGCATCAAGATTGAGAAGGAATAGGATAGTCAGCATTGGCAATCAGTTACATCAGCATCAGGTGCTTGATAGCTGCTGATCCAAGACCGGTTCATTTTTGTGAATGTGAGCCGTTACAAACCCTCCAGCAGCACTGAATGTGCATTCAGAAAGCACGCTGGATGCAGGACAGGCCAGTAGCTCAATTGTATATTGCAAGTTCTGGCCTGTGGTCCATCCTCAAGACCCCAGTAACCCAGTGGATGCTCTGTTGGAAAGGTCTCCAAGTCTGCTCTTGCCCCTAGATATTCCTGCACCATGTAATGCTGGCGATGGTTGCTTGAACCGATCAGACCTTGGTGCTGAGGACTGAAAAATTATTTAAAGGCATCGGTCAGCTGGCCAGCTTCTCCACCGCTCTTCCTCTGACTGAACAAAGCCTCAGCAACACGTTGTCCAGTACCAGGAAATTGTATACTCCCAGGGTCTGGAAATGCATTGCATTGCACAAACCTTTCTTCAAGGCCTCCTGAAGATGTTTCATCCCCTGCCCCCTCTCTGCGAAGGCAGGATGAGTTCTGCAAGCCAGTAATAATCCCTCTCCTTGATACCACAAATCCTGGGGTCCTTACGCAGGCTTTGTAGAATCAGGGAGGCCATGCAGTGTAAGTTTGCAGAGGCATTCGATTCTGAGTCCTCTGGGTCGCTAAGATTCACATGATCCGTAACTACCTCCTCCCAGCCACGTCCAACTCCTAGGGTTTCTGGGGACTGAAAACCATCCCTTGAAGACTGCTGCTGAGTGTTATCCTCTACATCCATGCTGAGACAATCCTCCTCCCTATATACACACACTGCCTGCACTGACTATCGAGTAAACCCTGAATATATAGTCTATGCTAAATGCAGAGTGTGTACAGTTGCCTATTTTGTTACATTAAAGCCTTTTAGTTCAATGTTTTTTTTTTTTTTTTTTTTTTTTTTTTTATCTGAATTATATGTGATGGATCAGAACACAATAGTCTAAGTTGGTGAAGTAAAATTAGAAAAATGTATATGTAAAACTATTTTTCAGAAAAAAAAAAATAATAATTGGCATGTGCGTATGCATTCACCCCCTTTGTTATGAAGCCCATAAAAAGCTCTGGTGCCACCAACTACCTTCAGAAGTCACATAATTAGTGAAATGATGTCCACCTGTGTGCAATATAAGTGTTGCATACATATACACACCTTTTGAAAGGCTGCAGAGGCTGCAACACCTAAGCAAGAGGCACCACTAACCAAACACTGCCATGAAGACCAAGGAACTCTCCAAGCAAGTAAGGGACAATGTTGTTGAGAAGTACAAGTCAGGGTTAGGTTATAAAAAAAATTATCAAAATCTTTGATGATCCCTAGGAGCACCATCAAATCTATCATATCCAAATGGAAAGAACATGGCACAACAAACCTGCAAAGAGACGGCCACACACCAAAACTCACAGACCGGGTAAGGAGGGCATTAATCAGAGAGGCAGCACAGAGACCTAAAGTAACCCTGGAGGAGCTGCAGAGTTCCACAGCCAAGACTGGAGTATCTGTACATAGGACGACAATAAGCCGTACGCTCCATAGAGTTGGGCTTAATGGCAGAGTGGCCAGAAGAAAGCCATTACAAAAAACAAAATGGCACGTTTTTGAGTTTGTGAAAAGGCACGTGGGAGACTCCCAAAATGTATGGAGGACGATGCTCTGGTCTGATGAGACCAAAATTTATTTTTTTGGCCATCAAAGAAAACGCTATGTCTGGCGCAAACCCATCACATCACACGAACACCATCACACCAGTGAAACATGGTGGTGGCAGCATCATGCTGTGGGGATGTTTTTCAGCAGTCGGGACTGAGAAACTGGTCAGAGTTGAAGGAAAGATGGATGGTGCTAAATACAGGGATATTCTCGAGCAAAACCTGTACCACTTTGTGTGTGATTTTGAGGCTAGGACGGATCCAATAGAAAATGTGTGGTCAGACTTAAAGATTGCTGTTCACAAGCTCAAACCATCCAACTTGAAGGAGCTGGAGCAGTTTTGCAAGGAGGAATGTGGCAAAAATCCCAGTGGTAAGATGTGGCAAGCTCCATAGAGACTTCTCCAAAGCGACTTGGAGCTGTGATGGCCACAAAAGGTGGCTCTACAAAGTATTGACTTTAGGAGGGTGAATAGTTATGCACATTGACTTTTTCTGTTATTTTGTTTTTTTTTGTTTTTTCTTCACAAAAAAAATTTCTTAATTAAATAGTTGGTTTGGATCAGCTTGATTCAAAGCAACTGTTTTAAAGTGATGGCAAAGCTTGAGTTAGACATTGGGAGCAGCTTATGCCAAAAAAGGACTCTAACCAGTTAAGAAATATCTAAACCCAAGAATAAAAATGTAATGCAGTTCAGCATAGATGTGGTGGCTGCATTCATTTAAATTTTTCAGGCAGACATTTTCAGCAAGTACAGAAAATACCTGTTGAGCTTGCCAGAAATAGTATCTTTGTAGCTTCCAGTGTATTGAACTGAAAGCACAAACTATTAATTTTACCCCCTGCCATGTAATGGAGATGAAGAGCGGAATGTATGTTTTTAGTGTAATCAGATCAGCCTAGTGTGCTTGTTTTATAAATAATGTAAAATCTTACCTTTTGAGCTCTAATGATTGTTTGATAAACAATAGACTTTCTTTTCTGATCCAATTTTTTTTCTTGGACAGTGCTGCACCTCTTTACAGGAAATATTGCATGTTTTTGCATGTCCCAATCTGTATATTTGTTCACAGTAATTCATGGCTGGTAATGAAAGTTTTTGTTTTTATAAACTAACATATTTTATTTTTTTATATTTTTCTGCGCATTGACCAAATAAACTGTCTCCGGTGAGGCTCAGGCTTCCTTTTTTGACTGCTGCAAGAACACTTGAATCCCTGTACTGCTGGTATACAGATAATAAAAAGCTGCCAAACACCCTTGCTAACCTGTCTTAAAGCAGGAGCAATGCCGTTGGGGCCAGCTGGAAATTGTAGTTTTATGAAGACTTTACAGTATTTGCAGACAGGGAATATTGTGAATATTATGCTGGGTGGCAATACAGTGGGTATACAGAGTGGTTTTATTTATTTTTTTATGGAGTCCTAATAGGTCTCTCTGGGTACAAAATACCATAACCACGTGTTTTTTACTTTGTATTTTTATACCTCGAAAGTTCCAAAAAAGAAGTGGAATTTCAGACTAACAGTTTTTAATCTGAAAACTGCTGCCGCCCCCCCTTCTAACACCTATACGAACTATCCTGTGGAAGAAAGATGCATATACTTGCCTATTCTCAGGCTGCTGTGGTCCAGTCACATGATCCACCCTGTATCAGGTAGATTAGATTAGGAATTTTACTAGAAGTATTCATTTTATTTTTATTTTTTTAGTGCTTAAATTGTCTAACATGACCTTTATGGCAGTATTGAGAGGTTTGTGTATTGAATAATTGAAAAGACAGAGGTGTATTGTATCGCTGCTTCTACATCATCGCTGCCAGAGCTTCCTGTTAGGAAGGATAACTGCCAGTGTGCAGAGGAGCCAAGAGACTAGAGGTGTAGATTTGGCATGCTGGCTGTATGTGCCTACTATCCTGGATAATGTGTTGGTGGTGTTGGTGTTGTTGTTTTTTTTTTTTTTTGCCTTGTACTAAGTCGGAAGAATTTTTATAGGAGTTGATTTACTAAAGACAAATACACGGTTCACTTTGCACGTAAAGTTGAACTCTGCGAGGGAATTTTCCCCTGAGCTTATTTAATGTGGTGTGAAGCCTCACTTCAGAAAGAATATCCATCATGTGCAAGGAAAATTTAAAACAAAAATCCTCACCTCATTCAATAAGCTCTGGTGATAGTTCCCTTGCAGAGTGCAACTGCACTTGGAAAAGTAAACAGTCTATATGCCCTTTAGTAAATCCATCCCATAGTGTCTGCCTAATGGGGCTTGAGTATAATTTTTAATATTTTTTTCTTATTTTTTTTTTTTAGTATCCAAGCGAGTTAAAAAAATATGAATACAATCCAAACTTTGCAATTCGGGGGCTTCATTATGATGTTCATAAGGTAAGACACTACATTTAACTGGCAGCACTGTGCAAAAGGACTTTTGTATCATTTATTTTTTTTTTTTTTTCTAAAGCCAAAGCTTTATTTCTTTTTTATTTTTATTTATTTTTTGATAGTGATGTCTGTGACCCTGTTAGAGAATTTTTGCTCTGGTGACCACTGTGGGCATACTTGTTGCTGTAACAACTAAAAATCTATAGTGATAAAATATAAATATTATGCCCATTTTGATTGTATAAACTTGCACAAAATATTGATGATTTAAATGGAATGCCATGAAAGGTGTTTTTTTTTTTTTAATTTTTTTTTTTTTTTGTAGTTTTTCCAGCTTTTTCTTTTTTATCTGTTTACATTGCATACGTGTGGTGTGGGGTGTTTTGTTTTTTTATTTTTTCCCTGTACTGCTTTACTATATAGTGATCATGAAATCCAGTTAGCTGTCCTCCAACACCGTTTACCCCATATTGCACCAGAGATATTCACTTGCAGTAAATGTTTAACGTCAAATTCACTTGTTTAAAATATTCCCTGTGGGTCTAATACCCTATGGGGTTGATTTACTAAGACTGGAGAGTGCAAATTCTGATGCAGCTCTGTACAGAAACCAATTAACTTCCAGTTTTTTTTTTTTTTTTTTTTTTTTCCCAAAGCTTAAAGTGGAGTTCCACCCCAAAAATAAAAATATTTTTTTAATGTGCTTATTTTTGGAAAAAAAAATGTTCTCTAAATGCCTGTTGCTAGGGGGTCCCTCCGTAGTCTGCCTCCTTCGGTGCCTGGGCTCCTGACGTCGCTTCCCTAGGCGCAGGAAGGGAGATCGCCTCTCCCCCTCCCTCTTGTCAATCATCTGGGACATGTGACAGGTCCCAGAAGATTGCGCAGCTCGTGCATGCGCAGTGGGTGCCTGGCTGTGAAACCACAGCCGGGCGCCCACAGTTAAAATGCCGGAAAAGTGGAAACCCCTCTTTAATTGAACAAACTGAAATTGGATGCTAATTGGCTACCATGCACAGCTGCACCAAATTTTGCACTCTCCAGTTTTAATAAAGCAAACCCCTATGTGTCCTATTTTCAATGTGTCATTTAACCCCCAAACCAAAAAATTTATTTACTAGTACTGCAGCTCACCTTTAGAGGTGATGGTTGCATTCATTTTTTTTTTTTTTATTTTTTTTTTCCCTATTTTTTATTTATTTTTTCACCTGGTGAAAGGGCCAGTAACACACCACCTGTATTAGAGTGCCACCATTCTGGATGAAGGAGCACAGGAGAACTTCTTCTTTCTTCTAAGGAATGATCAGAGATGCAGCAGTATCAATGATGTAGTAGTTATTAAATCTGAAATCTAACAGTAAATCACGCAGAAAATTAAGGCAAACGGTACATCGACATTTAAACTAGTGATGAGTAGCAAAAACTCCAAAAAAAAAAATAGCAAAACAGTCATTTCAGTTCTTCTGTCTGAGGCTAATGGCCCGTACACACAATCCGAATATCGTACGAAAACTGTCGTCCAAGGAAGAATTATAAGATTTTCGGGTCGTGTGTACACTACTTTCGAGAGCTGATCATGACAGTTCAGTACGATACCAGATCATCCGATTTTCGTTTTTTGTCAGTATAGTTGTTGTCCAAAAATACAATACAAATACATTACAACATATGACATCACTTGAGATATTATTTAATTATTTTCGTACGAGAATTTCGTGACTTTTAGTTGCCTATTCAATTTCTACTTGCGACTATTAAGCGAAAAAAGTCATACGATCTGTCGTACGATATTCGGATAGTGTGTACGGGCCATAAGGGAATGGAGAAGAGAAAAAAGAGAGAGAGCTCTAAGCACATTCCGTATGCTTGGTTGGGTCTTCAGCCAGTTGTATGATAGTGTATAGCAATTTGAGGCACAAGTTGCCGGACGAGCATATCAGCCGGTTGTCCCCAAGTATTTGTAATGGGGTCTAACTGCTTGGACTAGGGTAGGTAGTAAAAGGGTGAGAAGAAAGGGAGTAGGGGAATGAGATGACAAGGATGGGGAAACATGGGGAGAGGTGTGTGTGTGTGTGTGTGTGTGTGTGTGTGTGTGTGTATATAGGGCCGTCATCTCCTCAGTATCTGCTAGGGGTTTAATGTTGTGTATATGCAGTGCAATTGTGTGAGGGGCGGGGGACAGGAATCCTAAGACCCATCTCCCCAATAGGACAAAGGCAACAAAAAGCAAAACTAGATGGGGATAGTTGCAGTACTTTATGAACATGTAAAAGCTGGCCATATACAGATCAACATTCAGCCATTGTAGCAGGGACGGGCTGAATTTTGATCAGTGTGTGGCCGCCCTTGTTAGAGACTTCTGTCTATGTGTAAAGGGGACAAGCTGGAAAGCTTCAGCTGTCTATGGCCAGTTTTACCACTGGCAATATGCTGGCGTATGGACTGGCTAGAAAAGGATGCAGATGGCCAGCTTGAGAGTGTATGACAAAATAATGTAACCAAGAATATCTTTTCAATGAAAAACTTGTTTAAAAGTGTTTGTGTGTTTGTTTTTTTTTTTTTAAATGTGTATATTAAAATTTATATATTTATATATATATATATATATATATATATATATATATATATATATATATATATATATATATATATATATATATATATATATATATATATATATATATATATATATATATATATATATATATATATATATATATATATATATATATATATATATATATATATATATATATATATATATATATATATATTTATTTGAGAATCCGAAAGCCGACTCAATGTCCAAAGAACTACTGATTTTAAAAGTAGGCCAGTTGCTTTTGCAGGTGATATTTGGACCCCTTTCACACCAAGGGCGTTTTGCAGATGCTATAGCGTTAGAAATGGCGCATGCAATCCGCCCTAAAACAGCTGCACCATTGTCTGCAGTGTGAAAGCCCGAGGGCTTTCACACTGCAGCGGTGCGCTGGCAGGACGTCAGGAAAAGTCCTGTCAGCAGCTTCTTTGGAGTGGTGAGCTCACCGCTCCTCAAGCGCTGCTCCCCATTGAAATCAATCGGGCAGCGCTGCAAAACGCCGCTATTGCAGCGTTTTGCCAGGGGTTTTAACCCTTTCTCGGCCGCCAGCGGGGGTTAAAAGCTTCCCGAAATGCGCCGCAAATCCGACGGTAAAACGATGCTAAAAATAGCAGCGTTTTACCGCCGACGCTATGGGCGGTGTGGTGTGAAAGGGGTCTTAAAGCTGCCAGGCTGGGTTTCTTTGTTGATGAGCTCTTGTTAGAATATTATAGCTGGTATCTGACATCTTGTTTGTCATATATTGTTTTACAAGGAAATGCCACTGTAATGAAAAAGAACAGTATTTTAAAATGAAGAGCAAATTAAATCTTGAAATGCAGCCACAGTTTTCAGCGCCAAAGCTGCTAATTTGCAGCCTTGTACCTGCAGTCCCTTAATTATTCCTGGACCTATTAACTCCACTCCATTATAGTCAATAAGATAATCTTGTGTGTTGTGTGTGTCCCCCCCCCCCCTCCTCCTTTTTCAGGTTTTCAATCCACTTAAATATGATATAATATTTTGGGTATCCTCTCTAGCTGAATTTCAAACAATTTTTTTTTTTTTTTCCCCTCCATAGAAGGGTTGAATAGAAAGCTTTTTGCACCATACCACTAAAGTTCTAGTTAGAAAACCTTGCCAGTGATGTTTATAATTAGTTGCAAATCTTTCACAATTGTATCTTTTTATAATAGGCGCTGTTGATGAAGATTGACTCCTTTCATTATATTCAACTTGGAACAGTGTACCGGTAAGTTAAGGATAACCGTTTCAGTTCCAACACTTGCAACATGTACATTCTGGAATTTAAATGCATTATGTGTGTAAATAAAAATAAAACCACAATGATCTTTCTGCTTACTGGCCTGTTGATACTACTAGTACCAGAACATTTATGATTCTCAGTTTTGTGTTGGATTGTGCCGACCTGCGGTTCCAAACAAAACCTTGAAAGCTATTAATTAAAGGGACTAGGGGAAAAAAAGGTGTATATTTAAATACACATTATGTTCTACACTTTCTGCTGCAGCTAAAGGTGCTTGCTGGAGTAATCATTTGTAGTTAAAGTGGTTCTAAATGCTTAAGGCAACCTTCTATTGCAGAGGATCCACCCCCCCCCCCTTATACTTGAGCCTGTTTTTTTGATCCATCTCTGTGCACGAGAGCAGTGGCCCTCCTGGCTCTGTCCCTCCTCACTGGGCAGATTGATGGCAGCGGAAGACATTGGCTATCGCTGCAAATCCTATGATGAGGGGATGGGCCCCACTATCTGTGTCAATAGACAGACAGGGCTGCTTGGGAGCAAGTCCACACAAGTGCCCCCATAGAAAGTGGCTTTCTGTGGGGGGGGGGGGGGGAGCAGCCAGGAGCGCCAGTGGGGGACCCAAGAAGAGGAACCATTGCACAGAGCAGGTAAGTATAACACGTTTGTTAGTTTAATAAAAAAAATAAAGCTTCAATATAACTTCAGATGGCTACTAAATCCTAGGGAGCAGAGGTTGTGAGGGGCTTTCTTTCTGCTTTTTACAAAATTTTTAGCAACAAATTCCAATTTGCGGATTTAATGAAGATACCAAAAATCTTGTTTGGTTTTACGCTAATATTAAATACACAGGTAACTAAATTCCTTTCCAGTTAACATATAGATGTCCAACAACGGAGAACCCCTTACATGGGTATTTAGGCAAAAAATAAAAACATCCATACACATTAAAAAATTAAAAATAAATAAAAAAACGTTATTACTAGAATGGCCTATAATTATACTGTATAAATTACACCACATTGGCCATGCTGGTAATATATTCATTTTACATGTTTTAAATGTGTGTTTAGTTTGTGTGTATTGAAGATGGATTGTAATATTTTTGTATAAATACTTATGTAAGTGATTGCTTTAAGTTGGGTATCACTAGTGTATTTTGCAATAATGTATGTGAATTTCATGGAAACTGCTAAAAACAAGACCATGGTATACCTGGTCAAATTTTCAAAGATTGTTTATTAATCCCAGTGGTTTATACATATGAAATGACGTTAATCCCTGATCCCACCATCTACATCATTAGCCTTCGTGCCTTTCTGCTGTAGGTCTTTTGCTGTTCTGCATGAGTATCTGGTGTTTTTGGTAGGTAAATTTGATGGAAAAGGGGAAACCCCATTGGTATGGTATGTTGTGATGTTAAAGTTCCATTAGCTGAGGTTTCATTGATCTTCTCTTTGCAATGGTGACCTGAGATATGTCAGCAAATATTTGATAGTTGTGTCCTTGAAAGGATAAGTCTTTTTTATCTCTTGCAGCAGCTTGAATTTGTTCTTTTGACTTGTAATAATGGAGCTTCGCAATTATGTCTCTTGGGGGTCCTTCAGGTTTTTTGGCTGTGAGGGCACGGTGTACCCTATCTAATTCCAGGCGTTCAATAGGGATGGCTGTTTGAAGTTCTTGGAATAATGCAGTGATAGTGGATTGTAAGGCAGTCACTGATTCTGGAATACCTCTTATGCGTAGGTTGGATCTTCTATCCCTATTTTCAAAATCCTCTAATTTTTGTCTTGCAGTAGTACATTTTCTTCTTTTAATTTATCCATTTCATACATGCAATCTTGTGTGTTAATTTCCATGTCATCCATTTTAAGTTCCAATGTAGTTGTGCGGTTACCCAGCTCTCTAATCTCCTTAGTGAGACTGTTTGTAATTTTGTTCAGCAGTTTGGTTTAGTGCCTTATGAAGCATTCTTTCAAATTGTTGTAGAAGTGTAGGGGATATTGTAGATATCTGTGAGTAGTCTTGTGAGGGGATTAATTCATTCCCTGACTCTGCTGGGGAGTCTGGCTGCATTTGTTTCTGTCTGTGGGAGTGTACTGAGGCAGTATATGATGAGAAGGGAGCTGGTGCTGCTTTAGCAGCAGTGCGCGTCTGTGTCACTTTCATGAGGTGAATTTTTGTTTTTGCCACGGTTACCTCCTAGAACCATTATTCCGGTCCAAATTTGGCTAGTTGGTTCCTGGGCACTAGTCCTTCCTGATGAATGCTTTTATGGTCCGCTGCTAGCGCTTTGAAGCTGGCTTTTCCCCTCGGCGGAGCGGAGCTCTAGCTAGGCATAACCTTTCTGCTAGACTCTGCCCAGGTCCCTGTCGCCTTCGTGCCTTTCAATTGAGTACTGTAATTTTAAATCCCTTTTCATTTAAGTTCTTTTAAATTGGAGAACTTATCGTATATACTCGAGTATAAGCCGAGGCACCTAATTTTACCACAAAAAAATGTGAAAACGTATTGACTCGAGTATAAGCCTAGGGTGAGAAATGCGCAGCTACTGGAAGTGGAAAAGAGGGTCAACAATGCCCATTTGCATGCCTCACTGTGCCCATTTGCAGCCATAGGTCCCCCGAACTTCAAACTTGGTAGTTAAGGGTTCCTAAATGCCCCCTAGCTGCAGCCAATTTGGGGTCTCTGGACCCAAAGGGTCCCGAAAAGACATTGCTGCAGATGGACACAGTTGACCGAATTTAAGGGCCCTGTATCTCGGGGTCACTTGGTGCTAGGAGCCCCCTCTTTGGATATGTTGTAGTGCTAGTTCCACTGGGTTTGCATACCCCGAGATATGGGGCCCCAAAGTTGGGTCGGAAAATGTCATTCTCTGCTGCAGAAAAGAGCTTGACTCCAGTATAAGCCGAGGGGGGCATTTTCAGCACAAAAATGTGCTGGAAAAACTCGGCTTATACTCGAGTGTATATACGGTATATAACATGGATTGCTATGGGTGGTCAATCATTGACAAGAGTTGGTTCTTCTTTCTTCTTTTTCTGTGCTGTGTTTTTGTGTGCATTGGCCTCTATTTTCTATAAGTTGAAACTAAATATTTAACTCGACACTTATCAATACATGTCACAGTAATTATAATATGCATTAACATGTATGCATTTCAAGTGTGAACCCCATCTAAGGATACCGAAAATCCAATTATAATTCTTCACACTAGTGTGACTGGAACAAAGAGGGCAATCTCTTTTCAAGTCTATGCTAAGATTATGCACATGAGTGCTTACGTGCTGTCAACCTAAGCATATGTGCAAATCACTTAGAGCCTGTCATATAAAGCAGCCATAAAGACTAATAGAAGATGTAAACCACCATGAAATAACTTACATTTTCCAATTGACCTGTTCATTTTCAAATAGATTTTTCTTTGAACTGTGTTAGAAGTGAGGATTGAAAAGCTGATTAAAGAATGCAGCATGCAAAAAGACTGTCAGGGAGAAAACTGGAACATGTATATTGCTATAGAAACAGTGTAGACAAGCAAATAAAATCTGGCAGAAGTTTTCTTTGTTCTTGGCAATAAAAAGCCTAAAACTAAACTCTTGGCAGCTATAAAATAAAACGGTAATGCTAGTGAAACTACCTTAATTTGACATCCTAGCCTTCTATAAGCCCCTGTACTGTACAGAAGAACTCGGAGAGGAAGTGATGGCACTGGAGGCCAATCCAAATGTGCTGCATGTATCAGCTGACTAGAAAAATGCTGGCACAAGAAAAGGTCAGTGTGAGCAGAGAACTAAACCTATGTTGCTCCTCCCCCCCCCCCCCTCCTAATCACAGGCTGGGGGCAGGGAGGTGACCTAAGCTCATTGCCTAATTGCAACAAAAAATCGGGACATCAGCCTGGCTAATATAGTTTGACAGGGCTGTGCAAATCTCAAGAGTGGATGGACAGAAATGCAAATCATTTGGCAGGTAAAATAGCGCCCATATATTTATCAGTTGTCTGGACCTCAGCTTCAAAAACAGATCAAGATACCCAAAGGCAAATTCCTTAAAGCGGTTGTTTACCTGTTTTTAGTCGGGTTTTTTTTTTTTTTTTTTTCAAACTACCTGCAAGACAAAGTCATAATGAGCTAGTATGACTAGCATACTAGCTCATTATGCATCACTTACCTTAGATCAGGGCCCCCGACACCGTCCTCTTCTCCCCCTCCGGCCGCATCCATCTCTCCACAGATACCCTTCCGGGTATCGCCGCTCCAGCCAATCACAGCGCTCCGCGCATGCGCGCGGGACACTTCAACTGCGATGAGCCGCAGTTGTGAATAGGGATTAACCCTGTAAATGCACCGTTGTCTACGGTGCGCATGCGCCGTAGACAACGCTGTAAAAGGTTCTTTGCAAATATCTCCTAAACTGTGCAGGTTTAGGAGATATTTCTTGTACCTACAGGTAAGCCTTAATCTAGGCTTACCTGTAGGTGCAAGTTGAATTTAAGGGTGATTTTTCAGCTCCCAGAATTTAAGTTGAAATAAAGCGTTCTTCTTTTGAATGCTACTAAATACCTCTATATAAATGTATTTTATTGTAAATATAAATAATAAACATATAAGGGAAATATTCACTGTTAATGGTAGTAAAGGACAGGTTTTGAAACGCTGGTTTAAACCATTCTTTATCAGTTTCTTATAGTATTTAAAATGGCAATATGAAGTCCAGTTGGGGGTTTCATGATAAGCTCTTATGTAAGGGCATAAAGGGTACATTATGCAACAATTTTTTAGCGGTTACTTCTATTATAGATTACGTCTGCCACAGTTCAGTGGAATAGGATTGCAAAATAAATTGTAGCTAATTAGCATTGCTAAGCCACTCTTGGCTATAAAATGAGGTCTGAAGTAAACTTAACTAGCAGTAATTGGCGTCAGCACATTCTCATTTCCAATCCGTAATTAACAATTGGGCAGTATTGAAGTAATCTCTTCTAATCTGCCATTTTGAAACTATTTCAGCTTCGTTCCACAGTTCTATCTATTAATGTTGAAATCACTTTTACAGTATACTATACACAATGAACAATCATGCATGTGTTCTAGTGATACTTGGTGAAAAATAAAATAAATCGTGCCATACTGAAAAACATCAAGCAACATGAGAAACTGAAATTTAAAAATAAAGCAATTCTGTTGTGAAAAAAAAAAATTAATTCACCAAGATCCTTAATGAATAGGAGTCAATACAGTGCTAAATACCAATGTCATTACATAGACATTCACATTGGGGTCTATAAAATATCCTAACTTCGGTGGGTTATCTAGAAAGAAGGCAATAGCGGCCTCTTCTGCATCCTACAGTTTCTAAGCATCTTTTCAACAGGCCCAATCTGAGATAGTTGGCATTTGCTTGCTTCAAAGGATGAAAATTAGAATAGAAGCACAGTCTGGCAGTGCCTGATGTATGTTTTTTCTCAGGAAACTTGGTTTACACTTTTTATTTATTTATTTTTTTATACTTCCCTTTATTTAATAAAAAAAAAATAAAATGAATCACGTTCTGCAAAAAATAAACCAGATATAAGTGGGAATGTTTTATTAATCCTGTAACAAGGCCGAGCAGTGCTAAGCAGGTGCAGCGAGACAGGTTTATTACAAGTTTTATCCAGAGTTCGAACTTCTCCTTTTTTAGCTACTCTAAAGCCCACGCTTGCGACTAAATAAAACCTGACCCTGGGCACCACTTAATTGTTCGTCTGTTTTTATAGTGGAAAAATGTCTTGCCTTTAGTAATTAATCTGCTTTTGAACTTTAGAAAGTGTCGCTTAGGCTTCCCAGGAATAGAGGTCTGTAAACATGTTGCAGAGACTTTGCTGAAAGAGAGACAGCCTGATTTGTGACAAATTGTGTTACTTATTTGCTTTGAATGATCTGAACTTGGTTCAACTTTAGTTTTAGTTTAGTTGCATTTTCAATTACCCAAGAGACTGAAGTGAAGCTTTGCTGACTTCCATCATCCAGTGACATGCAAATGAAAGTGCAAAGTGTGTTTTTTATTTTTTTTTGTTTTTTTTTTCTTTTCATTTTCCCTTGGGCAATGTTAACATCGCTTCACTTCATTCACATGCTCTACACCTTTAGTACATCAGCCACGAAAAATAAAGAAGATCTTTTGTATTTTTGGAAAGCTTGATGAATTGAGCCTAATAAGTGTAATTTGTGTGACTTTTTTATAATTTCATTGAACTTTACTCTTTTAAATTCAATATCTAGCGGATCCCAATGGTCAGGTTTCAAATGATTGCATAGTTGAACTTAAAAATGGAAAATGTGTGCAAATATATAATAAAAGGAAATTTTAAATGGGTGTTGGCTGCTTCTTCTGTGGACCCCGAATTCAACTACACTTATCTGCTATAATCAGAGAATCTCTCAGCTTTCTGCTGGTTTTATCTAATGATGTCCAAGTGAATTTTTAAATCAATTTAAATATATACTAGATGTATCAAAACAAAAGGTGTACAAAGTTTTCCAGTTTGTTCTCTTTAGAAAGCAGCCATAGCCTGCATCAGTGGTGACCAGAGACCACCTTGTATCAGGGGGAATCCTGTAGACTCTGATGTAAAGGGGAATGCAGAGAACTCTAATGTGGGGGGGCACTCTGGTGACCAGAGACCATCTTCCGCAGAGTGAATACACTAAGGTAAGGGGGGGGGTACTAATATAGGGGGGAACCTTTTTATATCAGTGCTCGCTTGCATTATTGTATTGTATTCACTCCCCCCTTACATCAGCAACCCCCCCCCCCTGAGATTGGCCTGGCAGCGCTGTCACTGACCTCTCAGGTGTGTACCGTACAGGGCTCAGTCAGACGATCCCTTCTGGGCTCCAGCTTGGAGGCTCTGGTTTTATCCTATAGTCTCCTCTCCACAGTCCACACATGTCTAACTCCTCCCGTGACCCCCCATACTGGGGGCAATCCCACTCTTCTCCAGCCTCCCTTCTCAGACTGCAGACAAGGTACGGGAGATGGTCAGGGGCTGCAGACAAGATATGGGATATATATATATATATATATATATATATATATATATATATATATATATATATATATATATATACCAAACTGTGTACTGTAAAGAATATTGGGTGATAATTCAGTAGCGCTAAACAAATGTGATCTGTGTAAATAACAATAACACCCTGTGCAGTAGTGCTATATAATACAAAAGTCCATTAGAAACTGTGCAAACAATATTGTTGAAAAATAAATTTGCATCCAATCTTCCACCACACCGATGTGCTCGTGATTCCTCTCCCAATGAATTGTACTCAACAACTGATGTTGCCTCCCACTCTCGTGTTTGGCAAAAAAGCATATAGACCACACCTGGGTCAGTGTAAAGATTAATCCAGGCCAGGCATATCCATATGTGAAAAATAAAGAGTGCTCCACATAGCGTGATTTTATTTAAACCAATTTAATAAAACTTTTCACAGCCACACTTTAATATATCAACTCACATTTTAAATGAATAATGCCAGCATAGAAAACCACTCTTTCACAGCAAACTTTGTACAACCAATTCGATAGTACACTACGATTGCGGCGGATTCGAAGTGTGTGCGCCAACGACTCTCACCCGCTCCGTAGTCTCTGCCCGCAAAGATGGTGTAAGCGTCACAAACACCTGGCAATCGCTCGGATCAACTGCTAATCGTTCCGAACAATTACGGCTGGTATCGAATGGAGTCAATGTCCGTGTAGTCACGCCCCCTAGGAAGGCCACACTTAGTACCTACAGATCAGTGAAGATACGGGAGATGGTCAGGGGCTGCAGAGCAGACAGGATACGGGAGATGGTCAGAGGCTGCAGAGCAGACAGGATACGGGAGATGGTCAGAGGCTGCAGAGCAGACAGGATACGGGAGATGGTCAGAGGCTGCAGAGCAGACAGGATACGGGAGATGGTCAGAGGCTGCAGAGCAGACAGGATACGGGAGATGGTCAGAGGCTGCAGAGCAGACAGGATACGGGAGATGGTCAGAGGCTGTACGGACATGATAGTGTCCTTCTCTGTCCCCCTTCATATTACTTCTCCACATCAGTGTTGTCCTCCTCTGCCCCTTTCACCTCTGTCTACACAGGCACATCAGTGTCCTCCTATGCCCCCCCCCCCTTTTTTTTTTTTATCCCCTCGCACAAGTGTCACTGTCCTCACTGCTGCTCCTCTGCTGTAGCAACTGGCGGGGCGCCGCTAAGAACGATTGCCTTCTATTTAAAAATGGCGCCAGGCAGCGGCATTACGTTACTGCACATGTGCTGCCTGGCCGAGTGTGTACGAGCTTTCTCGAGCCTGACGACAGGTTTCGGAACGGCGCAGTTGCATAGCTGGCCGCAACCATCTTTTTTTAGGGATACCGCTGCCCGTAAAGGACATTTACGGGTAGCCCGAACATGGGCTAAAATTTAAGGGCTGCCTGTAAATTCACTGGTGGTTGGCAACACTGACCTGCAGAGAAATGCCTATTCCCGGCCATATTGCTGCAGGGAGGGACCCTTGCTTGGTGTGGAAGCAGTGGTCTCTCTGTAAAGGTCTGATGCATCCTTTGATTCCAAGATAAAGCCCTCCAATCTGCAGAAGGTGAGGTTCCTCCTTCCTCACGATGGCTGTTTTGATTCAGGTTATTGGCAGGCTGACTGGAACTTTACCGTTTTTTTTTTTTTTTTTTTTTTTTTTTTTTTTTTTTTTTTTTATTTTTTTAAATCCTCCAGTTATTTTGCATCTCAGGGATACGGAGGTAGAACCAGGACTGCCCAACTCCTATCTGCCACTACTTTCTGCGTATCAGGTGCTTGTTCATATGTCCACAGCCTATGATTTGTGGATATGGTATCTGTATGGTTTGGCCCACTTCTCTCTCTGGTCTAGATGTATTTCTATTTAAATGTATGTCACGTTTTTAGATGTATACATGTGCCTGAATAATTTGAATACTGGCGGGCCACCCTAGAACACCCTTTCTCTACTTTTTCCAATAGTGCATGCACTGCTTGCGGTGCGATTTCAGCCCATTTTAAAATGAATGGGCTGCAATTGAACTGCGCAGAACACAACTGCACAGCAGGTCCTAGTGTGAATGGGCCCTTATACTTACATGAGCCCCATCTCGATCCAGTGCTGTGCAAAAGAGCAGCGGCTCTCCTCTCCGAATTTGCTTAGAAATAGTAGTGGGAGCCATCGGCTGTCAATTGCGGCCAATGAGCCAGTAAGGAGAGAGAGAGAGAGAGAGAGAGAGCGAGAGAGCGGGACCAAGCCCTGCTCTGTGTCAATGGACATACAGTGCATGACTCGGAGCGAGCCCTCACGAGTGCCTCCAAGCAGCTTGCTATGGGGGCACTGGGAAGGAGCCAGAAGTGCTGGCGGGGGACCCCAGAAGAGGACTGGAGCTTCTCTGGGCAAAACATTTGCCCAGAGAAGGTCCTTTAGAACCACTTTAGTGTAGAAAAAGAACATGTGCTTTTGGGTCTAAGAAACCAAATGGAAGGAAGACTAGAATAGAAGCAGATATCCGTGTATAAATAAGAAAAAAAAAAATGTATGAATACAATTAAATACATGCTAATAAAAAAAATATAGTGTAATAAAACATCATGTGACAACTTCAGGGCATTACGAAATGCGTTGGACAGAGCTAGGATGTTCATAAGTCACCACGTATGCCAGCCATTGCAATTTCTCTGTTTACAGCGCTGCTCATTACTGTGACTACATGAGTGTGTAATGTATTGTTAAATAAAGCTTTATTTAAATATATAATATTGTAATGTAATATTGCAAGGCAAAACTTTTTATCTATAATCTCTCTATCACAATTGAACACCACTGGTTGTAATGGAGTGTTTAGCACTGAGTGTTGCACTTTCACAGAACATGCATTTATATGGATGAATTTGTTTGCACTATTTACATTATTTCATTTATTTTGCAAGGAAATTCCTTCACGGTTTTATTACACCAACTTTTTATTAGGATGTTTTTTTGTATTCATAAAGGAAGAGCATTTATTGCTATGTGTTGCATACAGTTTATAAACTACAAAATGATTTATGCTTATACATGTGCTCTTTCAAGTCCTAAGTTTACCTAAAACGCAAAGGGCTGTCAGAAGCTCTCATCAAGAGTTTGATTATGCTTGCCCCTTTCTTGCCCTATTTGCCGTTCATTGAAACCATACTACAGCATCTGTGAATGACACGGGATCACTCAATGGAAGGGGCAAAGCTATCAATCATCCACCTGTCCCCCCTTCAGAGATCCTGTGTCATTCATAGAAGCTGTAGTATGACTTCTATGAATAGTGGATCAGGCAGGAAAGGGTGGGTAGAGTTGAGCTCCCTTGGTGAGAGCTTCGAACAGACCACTAGCTGTAGGAAATATGTAAAATTCTCCTAAAACCAGAAAAATCAAAAATAGGACACCTTGTACTAACTGTAAGTTATGTCCCTTGTACTGATATTCCTGTGTTTTTTTATTTTTTTGTTAAACTTAAAGCGGTTCTGCACACAATACAGTATGTTTCGCTCTATCGTTTCTATGTCCTTTGAAATGGTTATAAATGGCTGTTCAATTATCTTTCATTGAAGCGTACCTCTTATCTTTGTAAGATCTTCTTTTTTTATTCTCCCTGCGCCGGTGGGCGGTCTATATGCGGGTATCCGCATCATATCCTGTGTAATTCGCAGTGTCTCCTGGGATCTCGTGTAATTAATCCCAGGAGTCACTGCGGAGGTCCGATGCGAAATCTCGCGTTATTTTGCGACGCCACGCGTTGTCATGCCAACGTTTAGGATTGCGCCGCTCGTAGCTGTAGCCACTAAGCATGCGCGGGAAGCAAGGAATGCTGGTTCCTCAGAAGCAAGGGAAGGAGGAAGTGATTGCTTGTGGGCTTCAAATGCCCACAAGCAAGATGACATCGGCCGAGAGAGTTTTATATGCTATCCTTTTGATATAAAAATGGACGGAGATAACGGGCAGCGTCACTCCAAGTAAGGAGATTATTAGCAATAGATTTATTTAGAAAAATTTACAAAAAAATAAAAAAATGTTTTAAGTCCGTGCAGAACCGCTTTAAAGCGGAGCTTCACCCGCCTGCCTACCCCCCTCTCCTCTGCTGCCACATTTGGCACCTTTTTTTGGGGGGGGGGGGGAGCGGGTACCTGGTTTTGACAGGTACCCGCTCCCACTTCCAGCTGAGATCGCCCCCCCCCCTCCTCCTTCCCCCGCAGCCGGCCCATTCACAGAGCGCCGCATGGGTTCACTGACAGTTTTTCTTAGTGGAGATGGAGACTGCAGCACCCGAGAGCCGATTTGTAAAATCGGCTTGTGTAAGGACACCGCTGGATTCCTGGACAGGTAAGTGTCATAATAGTAAAAATCAGCAGCTACGGTATTTGTAGCTGCTGACTTAATTTTTTCTGAAGGAGTCTGGAGCTTATTTTTTTAAAGGCATTAAAATGGATGTGCCTAATTTTGGTGGATTCTCGCCACGAAGCAGTCATGCTTTTCCTCTCGTTGTCATGCATTTATTATAAGATCAAGGGAACTTTGTGACAGTTTGTACAGGTCTGTGTTATTATATTGGTTAAAGTTTGTCTAGAAATAATTTTATGGCCTACTTTGTCCTACAAATACACGTAGACATTTTAGAAATTGTTGTCTTAGGCTCAATTCTTCAAGCCAATTATTTTCAGAAATGATAGCTAAAAATCAAAATTTTTTGGGGAAAATGCCCATGCTATACTGTTGTGATTTGCCCCCAAAGCATTTAAAAAGATGCCATCACAAACTTAGAATATTGCAGATAAAAGCACATGTGCCTAGTCCAGCAGAGTTCATTCCCTACAATAACCCCCCCTCCTTCCTTACATGGCAAAGCCCTGTTTTTTTTTTTTTTTTTGTGGAAGTGTGCAATTACTGTCAGTGCTGGCCACACTCTGCCCCCTCCCTGTTCTCCCTATATAACCTGTTGTGTAGTTGCTAGAGAGAAGTGAAAGGTAATACCATAGGGCAGGCAGGGGTAGGCAACCTTTTTGAGCACAGTGTGACGAAAAATGTTTTCAAAGAAATTGAGCGTGCCAATTTTATAACAAAAAAATGTAAACTTCACACTTTCAATCACAAAGGATTTTTTTATAAAGTAAATGCTGTAAACTACTTTTTAGTAGTGAGAAATTAACACCCTGCACTCTCTCACACCTCAGATCAGCCCCAATTCCTGATACTCCACACCTCAGATCATTGTCCCCCCTGCTCATCTGCCCCACCACTGTACCCCCATGCTCTTCTGTTTCACTGCTGAACCATCTTCTCATCTGTCCTAACACTGAACTTATCTGCTCTTCTGCCCCACCGCTGTAACCCCCTGCTCTTCTGCCCCACCGCTGTAACCCCTTGCTCATGTGTTCCACCGATGTACCTCCTTTCTCCTCTGCACATCTGCCCCACCGCTGTAACCCCCTGCTCATCTGTCCCACCGATGTACCTCCTTTCTCCTCTCCCCCACCACTGAACCCCCCCCCCCCCCCGCTCATCTTTCCCACCACTGTAACCACCTGATCATCTGGCTCAACACTGAACTGCCCCACCACTGTACCCCCCCCCCTGCTTTTCTGTCCCACCGCTGAATTCCCTTCTCGTCCCTCTCACCACTGTACCTCCTACACATCTGTCCCACCACTGTACCTCCCTGCACATCTGCTCCACCGCCGTATCCCCATGCTCTTCTGTCTCACTACTAATTCACCTCATCTGCCCTAACACTGAACTCATCTGCCCCACCACTGTAACCCGCTTTCTCATCTGCCCCACCAATGTACCTCCTGCACATCTGTCTCACCTCTGTACTCTCCTGCTCCACCTCTGTTCCCCCTGAGGTCCTGCCCCACCACTGTAACCCCCTGCTCATCTGGCCCACCAATACACCTCCTTTTTACATCTGCCCCACTACTCTACCCCCCTGCTTTTTTTTTTTTTGTCCCACCACTGAACCCCCCCACTACTTCACACCTGGCCCAACACTGAACCCCCCCCCTGCTCACCTAGCAAAGGTTCAGGAATAATTTCAACAAAGTTCCCAGTTGCTCAACAGTAATTCCCCAAACTGTCACCCGATTGTGGTTTTCTCAATCGCAGTGAAATCCCTTCTTTCTGAGACTGGTAGTGGCAACCAAGGGGGTCATCTTCCTCCCAGATGGTGGTAGGGGCTAGCAGGACTCTGACTGGCTTTAGCGGTGGCCAATGACAGTCGTCCTCCTCCTGGAAATAGGGACCGCCCCCCCTAGCAGAACTGCACCCAATCTGCCCCCCCCCCATCACAAAAGCTGACGATCGCAGCTACAACAAATTTGGAGAACCAAACAATGTTTGCCATCTTTTACAATGTGTGGGGGGCGCAGTGCCTCCCCCTCACTGCAGGTGTGGCTTGGGGTATTCTGAAATTGGAATGCATTAGTGTCTCGCTGACACTTCCCTGCACTGCTCTGCTGATGGGGAGGGAGTCGAGTGCCGGCAAAAGAGGCTTTGTGTGCTGGGGGTTGCCTACCCCTGCCATAGGGTATCACAAAGTACACTGGTTCTTAATGTCCTAATTGTAGAGGAGTCAAGGAGACCTCATTTTAAATCTGGCTTTGAAACCATCACTCTCTTGCAGAGGATTTGATGTTGTGCAAGATTCAGAAGTCATTGAAATGTACCAAGGTTCCCATGTACCGTTGGAGCAGATGAGCGATTTCTATGGAAAGGTAACACTACCATAATGGTTTGCTACTGTCTGTGTTTTATGCTGTAGGATTGGTAATATTTTTTGTTAGCTGTTGTGTTTTTTTTTTTTTTTTTTTTTTAATAGCACAGTGGTTTTATACTTTTTCACTTTTTGGTGAGAAAGGTAAACAGTACAGTGCCTAACGAGGATGGAACAAAATATAAAAGCCAGACAGGTATTCTAATACCTCTCCTCTGCGCTCTCTCTCAACTAAATTGGAAAAAAAAATGCCTTTTATACTTAAACATTATTGGGATTTTTTTTTTTTCGGTCAGGTAAATATGATATAAAGCATATGAATATTATGTGTATTTTTTTTTTTTTTGTGTGTGTTGTTGTTGTTTGTGTTTTTTTTTATTTCTTTTTATTTCTTTTTTTTATTTTATTTTTTGTTTTGTTCCAGCCAGATGGTTTGAGTTCAAGGCTTTTCTTCACATGCTATGTAATTACTTCTGTGTAGGTTGGTAAAAAGGCTGGCATTTACAGAGATCAAAAGTTAGCTTCTTTTTTTTTTTTTTTTTTTTTTTTTAAGTAAATACCAGTGCAAAGATATCTTTTTCAGCATTCTTCCAGATGGCTTGTGGTTTTATAAATATACAGTAAAATGTACAAATTTCTTTCTTTCTACAGAGCTCTGAAGGCAACACATTGAAGCAATTCATGGACATATTCTCATTGCCTGAGATGACTCTTCTCTCTTGTGTCAATGACTACTTTTTAAAAAACAACATAGACTATGAACCAGCTCACTTATATAAGGATGTCAAGGTATGTGTACATTATTTAAAAGTAAAGATAGCTGATAACTGTGAAGCAGTCAGTGGCAAAAGTCACCACAGAGTGCAGTTTGACTGTTTGAAATATGTTTACAGAGTAACAGTCACCTAGAGAAATTGGTATTACTTTATACTCTTTTTATGAAACGGGGATAGTCTTTCATGAATGATAGAATGATAGATACCCAGCAATGTAATCCAGGATCCGTTTTAAAAAGGCAAAAGTATGGACCCAAATTCTGTGTTATGTTGAAGGGCTTCATTTTGGTGTCTTGATCGTAGTTGTGCATGTTCATTGTATGACTTGTTAGCTGCCAGTGTTTAAAGCGTGTTTATTGCAGAAGAGACATGCACTCTTTTCTGCAATAAAATCCTCCGACCTTCCTGCTCGCTGTCTTCTCCAGCACTGTAAACTGTGCTTTACATGTGCAGTTCAGTGGACAGGATGGTCACTGAGTGCCAGGATCCCTAGCTCCTGCGTATGTGCAGGAGGCACATTATCTCCTACTTAAGAAGAGGTCCAAAGACCAGCACTCGGAAGAAGATGCCAGTGAGGGACCATTGGATAAGTGAGTATTCACCCTTTTAGTTTCACTTTAATGTTCCAGTTCATCAGATGTGTAATGGCAAATACATCTAACTTTCTAATGGAAAAATACAAGTAACTATTCCTCCAGAAATCTCCAAAAAATGGGAAGCCTGCATGCAATGCATTTCGTTGCATTTATGTATTGTTTACAGTTCAATACAGCTATTGAGATCTACATCCTGAAATGATTTGTACTTTGCTTTTGGTAGGTTGAATTCCTTAGAAATGTTTTCTACATCCCTAAAATATACACTCGTAGGAAAGATGACTGTCTTCTCTAGTATTTCATGCAAAAGCTACTCTGGCAAGAACTAGTCTAATTTCAAACAAGAGCCAATTAGCTAGAAATCTGCAACAAAGTCTGTTGCAAAGTATGTTGGGAAAGGGGTGTCAAATTTTGTGTTTCCATTTACATATCTCAGATTGTGTCATTACTATATGAGCTGTCTGAATGCACGTCAGTAAATTTGTTAAAAATCGGGTCTACTTGTAGCACTGTCCCTGTAGGATTTGCTAAGTGCTGACTTCTTAGGCTCTCTCTGGTTACTAGCAGCTGGGTGCTAAGGGTTCCCACTTGTCCCACCCTTTCTCTCGCCTGCTCATTACTCAATGACTAGTCCAGGGTATTTCTGTTTTTGTATTTTATTTTGGAACTTGGATGGGAGAAAGTATTAGTGGGATACTCCCAACTGGAACTATTCACAATGTTTAAGGACAACTCTCACTTGACCCCACCAGATTACTCGTGGAAGCAGTCACACTGCTTTAACCATATAGCCACATGTATGGAGAAATTAAGTCTACTTGCTCTCACTAGCAGCAGACTTGATGCACTAAATTATCTTCAGGACACTCTCTCTAGCATCCCCTTCACTGTGACCTGTCCACTGACTCTTCTAGCTACAGGGGGTGGCCTTGCCTTGACAGGCCTCAGAGACGCAGATCTTTACTCGCAGTAGGCAGAATCGGATCCTTCCTGGTGTCTCCCTTCCAGTCAGCTCTGCAGAAGCTCTGGGTTCAGCTTCTCTATCTCTAGGCCCCTGGGTCAACCACCCTGGGCAAAAGGACTACCTCCGTGGAAAAGAGGGCAGCCGCCCCCTCCCTCTTGGACTATGTTCCCCTGGCTCAACTAACTATGAGCACATGTGCTTGGGGCTTTAAATGCAGTATCCCAGCCTGCAATGCAGCACTTCTTCTCTGCCAATTGCCAGGACTGTAATAACAAATTTCAATAATTAAGTTGAGCTAGACTCCTGAATCATAACAAATAAATGTGACGAATAATATAAAATTATCACAGAAAAAAAATGTCCATAAAATGAAAAATCAGTGTGAGGCTGACAAACAATGCACCCAAGGAATGTGATAGGATAGAGATGACTTCCACACTACACACAATACAGCTTACCGACTTCCAATGATCTTCTATCATGGGAGATCGCACACGCTTTTGCCTTAATACCCAGCCCGGGCCTTTGGTAAACACAGCAATGGTCTCAGCTTCTTCCTGGGTAATATTACTCAGAGGTACATATTGCCATACGATCCCCCATAAAGAAATAAAGACTTCCATAGTGTAAAATCTTTTTGGTGATTTAATAAAGTATTACAATTCGACTATATATATATATATATATATATATATATATATATATATATATATATATATATATATATATATATAATATATATATATATATATATATACAAGCCAGCCGGCTCTCCAATGCAATCCGTCACTTCGGGACCTGCATGAATACGGTGACGTTGGCCCGTCGCTCCTCCCCAGTAACAAAGCCTGTGCACTCACTTGTCAGGTCCCCTTCCACTGTCCAATATGCCTCCCTATTGGACCAGTGAGGGACAGTCAAACAAGCTGAGCTGCACCTGATCACAATGAGCAGACCTAACCAATAGATCCTGCTCCCTGGTAGGCAGAGAGCACTCTAAGTTTTACCTGACCATCTTCCTGGTAAGCAGAAAGATCAAAAACTATACTCTCTTCTATCACCTACCTAGGAGGGTGCTACATACTTAAGGTGGTTGTAAAGGCAGAAGGTTTTTTATCGTAATGCATTAAGATAAAAAGCCTTCTGTGTGCAGCAGCCCCCCTAACACTTACCTGAGGTCCCTCTCTGTCCAGCAATGTCCACGAGTCGTCCGAGATTCTCCTTTCTGTTTGGCTGAGACACAGCATCGGCACCATTGGCTCCCACTGCTGTCAATCAGTCAGCCAACCAATCGGGAGAGCGGGGGTGTGCCGGGTTGGGGCTCCTTGTTGGAATGGGTATAGGGAGCTGTGACTCGGCTCCAGTGCCCCCATAGCAAGCTGCTTGTTGTGGGAGCACTAAACAGGAGGGAGGGACCAGGAGCACAGAAGAGGAACCCGAGAAGAGGAGGATCTGGGCTGCTCTTTGCAAATCCACTGTAATGGAGCAGGTAAATGACATGTTTGTTATTTTTATAGGAAAAAAAAATAGACTTTACAATCCCTTTAATTTCTGCTCTGTTACATTATGCCGCTTGCATGTGTGTTTAAAAAAAAATTGTTGTATACGATTACCAAACCTATATTGAATCTTTCTTAAAATTACCAGACATGTTTCTTATGTAGACACTGTTTATTTTTCATTCACTAGGATGCAATTAGAGATGTCCATGTGAAAGGGCTAATGTACAGAGCAGTGGAGGCTGACATTGGTAAGACATTTTTCTTTGATGGCCACAATTTTAGTTTTTCTTTTAGGCTTCCTGCACATAGAACATTAATTTACCTCTCATAGAAGCCAGCAGAGTTTTTGCAGAAAACGTGCCCGACGCTTGTAAAAGAGTCTAAAGCTTTTGTAGGCGTCAAGTTCTTGGGCGTTTGAGAGAGATTCTCTCATCTCTATCATCACAAAAGTGAGTACACCCCTCACATTTTTGTAAATATTTTATTATATCTTTTCATGTGACAACACTGAAGAAATGACACTTTGCTACAATGTAAAGTAGTGGGTGTACAACTTGTATAACAGTGTAAATTTTCTGTCCCCTCAAAAAAAAACTCAACACTCAGCCATTAATGTCTAAACCGCTGGCAACAAAAGTGAGTACATCCCTAAGTGAAAATGTACAAATTGGGCCCTAAGTGTCAATATTTTATGTGGCCAACATTATTTTCCAGCACTGCCTTAACCCTCTTGGGCATGGAGTTTGCCAGAGCTTCACAGGTTGCCACTGGAGTCCTCTTCTCCATGACATTGCAGAGCTGGTTGATGTTGGAGACCTTGCACTCCTCCACCTTCCATTTGAGGATGCCCCACAGATGCTCAATAGGGTTTAGATCTGGAGACCAGCTTGGCCAGTCCATCACCTTTTTAATCCTATCTTCTTTAGCAAGGCAGTGGTTGACTTTGGTGTTTTGGGGTCGTTATCATGTTGGAATACTGCCCTGCGGCCCAGTCTCCAAACAGAGGGGATCATGCTCTGCTTCACTATGTCACAGTATATGTTGACATTCATGGTTCCCTCAATGAACTGTAGCTCCCCAGTGCCGACAGCATTCATGAAGGCCCAGACCATGAGCCTCCCACCACCATGCTTGACTGTAGGCAAGACACACTTGTCTTTTGTCCTCCTCACCTGGATGCCGCCACACATGCTTGACACCATCTGAACCAAATAAGTTTTTATCTTGGTCTCATCAGACCACAGCACATGGTTCCAGTAATCCATGTCCTTAGTATGCTTGCCTTCAGCAAACTGTTTGCAGGCTTTCTTGTGCATCATCTTTAGAAGAGGCTTCCTTCTGGAATGACAGCCATGCCAACCAATTTGATGCAGTGTGTGGCATATGGTCCGAGCACTGACAGGCTGACTCCCCACCCCTTCAACTTCTGCAGCAATGCTGGCAGCACTCATACGTCTATTTCCCAAAGACAACCTCTGGCTATGATGCTGGGCATGTGCACTCAACTTCTTTGGTCGACCATGGCAAGGCCTGTTCTGAGTGGAACCTGTCCTGTTAAACCGCTGTATGGTCTTGGCCACGGTGCTGCAGCTCAGTTTCAGGGTCTTGACAATCTTTTCTTATAGCCTAGACCATCTTTATTTAGAGCAACAGTTATTTTTTTCAGATCCTCAGTTCTTTGCCATGAGGTGCCATGTTGAACTTCCAGTGACCACTAAGGCTAGATTCACACATGTGTGAAGAGAAAAAACAGCTGTTCAGCAGTTCCTCTCTGTAGCTGCGGATCAGCTGAGCAAGGAGAGGGTGAGGTGTAGTGAGGAGGGGGAGAGAATGCCTGTTCACAACAGAACGCCTTTGCAAATTGGATGTGTTCCCATAGAAGATATTGTGCGTGCAATTCACACCGCAATGCCCAAAAAACCTGCACGTTTTTTTGGCAATGCGGAGTGCGAATGCAACGCACTTATGTGAACCAGCCTCATTCAAATGAGCATATTTTAAAATGTCATGGGGATTGTATGGAGTGTAAGCCGCATCCAATTCGCATAGGTGTGAACCAAGCCTAAGAGAGTGAGAGCGATAATGCCAAATTTAACACACCTGCTCCCCATATACACCTGAGACCTTGTAACACTAACGAGTCACAATACACCAGGGAGGGAAAATGGCTAATTGGGCCCAATTTGGACATTTTCACTTAGGGGTGTACTCGCTTTTGTTGCCAGTGGTTTAGACATTAATGGCTGTGTGAGTTATTTTGAGGTGACAACAAATATTACACTATTATACAAGATGTAAACTCACTAATTTACATTGTAGCAAAGTGTCATTTCTTCATTCTTGTCACATGAAAAGATATAATAAAATATTTACAAAAATGTGAGGGGTGTACTCACTTTTGTGAGATATTCTCTCTATCTCAGTATATACTTTACTTTTTTTTTTCTCTCTTCGCCTTTCAGGACAGCACCTTGGAGAGAGCGCAGCTCCGCCTTTACCCAGGAAACACTGCGTGACAACGCCCCTTTTTAAGATCAGCTGCTTCCACCATGCCTTCAGTTTTAGTGTTTCCTCCGCCATGGTGGAACACTGCTGGGGAACCAGGGGTGCTGCGCTCTCTTTAAAGGAAAAACGAGGGTTTTGGCAGTACCTTGTGCTTACGTTCGCAAAGACCAGCCCAGCACCTTCCCGAACGATGGGGTTGGTGTTCCGGTGTTCCCTTCCTTCGTCGGCTCACAGGAGTAATGGACTGCCGGAGGTTGATCGCCCGTGCGTTCGGGGGGCCGCGGTTGTGCTCAGAAACGAGCGTTCCATGCCAGGCCTCAGCATGGCGGCGCCGAATCCCGGACGGCGGGGGACGCCAGTTCCGGTGGGTGGAGACCTCCGGCAGGGCGTAGCAGCAATTGGTTCCAGCTGCTGGAACGCAGGAGGAAGGGGCAGGTCCTCTGGCCGGGACTTCCGTTTGTTTGGCACGGTCGGAAAGCCATTTGAAGCGTGCGGACGGCGGCTGCTACGATCGAAATGGAGGACGGATCTTCAGCAGCTATGGCGGATGCAGGCGCCCAGGTTCCCGGCCAGTCCCAGGTAGGAGAGGTACAGAGGGACCTCTTTCCTTTACATCACTGGGTGTTTTTTGTTTGGTTTATGTATTAAGTTAACCTGCAGCTGTCTGCTTTGGTGTAAAGGTCCATTAGCAGTTCAGCAGGGATTGAGACTCTGGGCACTTAGGGTGTTTGTCTTTGGGGGGTCTACCTGTTGTACTCTTTAGTGGCTGCAGTTAAAGAGGACCTGTGGGTTCTTTTATTTCTGTCGTTTCAGAAAGTTACTGCTAAGTCAGAGAGAACTTCAAGAAAATGCCCCTCATGCAAAAATCCTTTAAGGGACTCTTGGCCCAAACCCCTGTGCAGATCCTGCATTGCGGATTTAGTGAAGGAGGAGTCTTCACAGGAGTGCAAGGAACTCCTGTCTTCAGTGAGAAAAGAACTAGCAGAGGCCCTAGGGACAGTACGCTCCCTTGTGAAAAAGCGTGGTCAGAGTTCCAGCCAAGAACAGGGTTCTCAATCCAGTCTCCCTCCGTCCACTTCTGTGCAAATTGAAAGTGAGTCTGAGGAAGAAAGGGAAAGCATTCCTCCCTCAACGTTTGATTCTGATGATGAGGAAGAGGAAGAAGAAGCCAAGGCTTCTAGATATAAACTGTCACTTGAGGAAGTTGATGATTTACTCAAGGCAATTTATACTACACTGGAGATCCAGGAAGAAAAAATTCAGCTGTCAGTACATGACAAAATGTACCAGGGGCTGGAGGAGGTTAAACATAGAGTCTTTCCGGTACACAAGGTGTTAACAGACTCCATTAAAAGAAAGCTTTTCCTCAGAAAAAGAAAGTGGTACAACAGAGGAAGAATTTTCGTCCTTTTCGACAAACCGATAAGGAAAAGGACCAAACAAAGAAAAGACCTTGGAACCCCCAGAGAGGAAGAGGCAGGGGTGGGGTATTGTTCAGAAACCCTGAGCAATCCCCTAAAAAACAGTGACCAGCTTCCAGTAGGAGGGAGGCTTCAGGACTTCTTGCTCAGTTGGGAAAAAACAACAAGAAGTCCATTTGTCCTAGGGATAATCCAGCAGGGTTACCATCTGGAGTTTTTACAAAACCCCCCAAGTCGGTTCTACGTAACAAACTTACCGAAGGATCAAGAGAAGGCTCTGGCTATGAAGTCTCTTCTTCAAGAGCTGATGCAACAGAATGTCATCTCTCAAGTCCCAGAGGGGCAAAAAGAAAAAGGGTTTTATTCCCATATATTCTTGGTCAGGAAACCATCGGGAAAGTTCCGTCTGATCCTCAACTTGAAGCTGTTGAATCGATCCATAAAATACAAAAGATTCAGGATGGACACGATTTTTTCAGTAAAGAACTTGCTGACCCCCAGGTGTCACATGGCCTCCATCGATTTGAGGGATGCATACCTCCATATCCCAATAGCACCCCAGTCCCAGAAATTTCTACGTCTGGCAGTCAATTTGGGGAGGGGGGAGGTTTGGCATCTCCAGTTCAGAGCCCTGCCATTCGGCCTCTCCTCCTCACCCAGAGTTTTCACGAAAGTGATGGCAGAAGCATTGGAACCCCTGAGACTGAAAGGGATCCCAATAGTGCCCTACTTGGACGACCTGCTACTTTTCGCCGACTCAAAAAGTCAGGTGGAAGTCAACCTTCAAGTGACTCAAGCACATCTAAGAGGTCTGGGTTGGCTTCTCAACATTCAGAAGTCCAACCTAATACCAGCTCAAAGAGCAAAGTTCCTGGGGTACGAAATAGACTCAGTAGAACAGAAAATATTTCTGCCCCAAGAAAAAATAGAAAAGATACAGTCGGCTCTGAAGGTACTTCAGTCCAATTCAAGGTTCTCAGTAAGACAAGCCATGTCAGCCCTGGGTCTGCTGACAGCAGCAATCCCTGCAGTACAGTGGGCCAGACTGCATGCTCGTCCGCTGCAGGCAGACATTTTGACAAATTGGTCCTACCAGGAATCGCTGGAGAAAAAGTTTGTCATAGGGGTAAGAGCAAAAAGATCACTCTGGTGGTGGAGGAACCAGAGAAACATCTCAAAAGGTCTTCACTGGTCATTCCCAGTAACCCAAAGACTGACCACAGATGCCAGCGCATGGGGGTGGGGAGCCCACCTGGAAGAACAAACTATTCAGGGGGTTTGGTCCAAGCCAGAAGCGAGAAGGTCATCGAACTGGAGAGAGTTGAAGGCTATTCATCTGAGTCTTCTGTCCTTCCAGGAACTTCTAAAGAATCAGCATGTCCAAGTCTTGACGGACAATATGACGGCAGTGTTATACATAACAAAGCAAGGGGGCACAAAAAGCAGAACTTTGTTGGATTTAGCCTGCCAGATACTGAGATGGGCAGAGAACAACTTGGCCTCCCTATCGGCAGTACACTTAAAAGGGACGGAAAACACCTTGGCAGATCTCCTCAGCAGGAGGGAAGTAAGAGAAGCAGAGTGGTCTCTGAATCAGGATCTATTCAAGACAATAGCCAAGAGTTGGGGTGTTCCTCAGGTGGACCTATTCGCAAGTCAGGAAAACGCGAAAGTACCAGTTTTCTTCTCCCTTCAGAGACAGGATCAAGCTCTGGGGTTAGATGCTCTGGCTCACAGATGGGACTTCCAGCTGTCCTACGCTTTTCCCCCATTTCCACTAATTCCAAGGGTACTAGCAAAATTCAGACTGGAATCCACGGAACTAATTCTGATAGCTCCTTATTGGCCAAAAAGGCCGTGGTTTGCAACCCTTATGAACCTCTCAGTAAAACCTCCTTGGAAGTTACCAAACAGGTCAGATCTACTGAGTCAGGGCAAGTTTCTTCATCCAGATCCAGCGTTTCTCAACCTAGCAGCTTGGTTTCTGAAGAACAAATCCTAAGACAAAAGGGACTATCAGAAAAACTCATTACTACCCTTCTTGCAAGTAGGAAGAAGGTGACAAGAGACATTTATTTTAAGGTCTGGAAAGTTTATAATACATGGTGTTCCAGAAAAGACTTTAGTTTGTCTAGTACAATTTCAGTTCTAGAGTTTCTTCAAGACGGATTGGAGAAAGGCCTAGCAGCAAGTACGCTCAAAACGCAAGTAGCAGCCTTATCAGTTTTTTTGGAAAGAACCCTGTCAGGGGAGCCTTTAATAATTCGTTTTTTCAGAGCTATGGCTAAAGTAAAGCCTAAGCCTGTGATCATCTTTCCCAAATGGGATTTATCTTTGGTTCTTCAAGGGCTAACAAAGCTTCCGTTCGAGCCAATAGAAGGTTCCTCACTTAAGTTTTTAACGTTTAAAACTGTGTTGTTGGTGGCAGTAACATCAGCTCGTAGAGTCAGTGAGTTACAAGCTCTATCAATCAAAGAGCCATTCATGAGGTGCCTACCAGACAGGGTAGTTCTAAAGACAGATCCAGCCTTCCTACCAAAAGTAAGCTCTGCTTTTCATCGGGCACAGGAGATCATTCTCCCTACATTTTGCCCCTCACCTTCGGGGCCAGGAGAAGAAGCCTTCCATACTCTGGATGTCAGGAGATGTCTTCTTAAGTATCTGGAAATAACAAAGGACTTTAGAAAATCATCCTCATTGTTTGTTTTAATGGAGGGCGCTCACAAGGGATGTAAAGCTTCCAAAAACACCCTTGGAAGATGGTTAAAGCAAGCCATTAAAGAAGCATACACCTCTCTAGGTTTGGAGCCTCCAGAAGGAATCTTGCCTCATTCAACCAGAGCAGTAGCGGCATCATGGGCAGAAAAGGCCGGAGCATCGCCTGAACAAATTTGTAAGGCTGCCATATGGTCCAGTTTTTCAACTTTCATAAAACACTACCGCTTGGATCTGCTTTCAGCCTCAGACCAATCCTTCGGGAGAAAGGTTTTGCAGGCAGTGGTCCCACCCTGAAGTAAGTTTCTTGGTTATCCTCTCCAAGGTGCTGTCCTGAAAGGCGAAGAGAGAAAACCTTAGTTAGACTTACCGGTGACGGTATTTCTACGAGCCTTTCAGGACAGCAGCCTACTTCCCTCCCTAGGTTATGATGTATAATGTATAATTATAGGGCATGGTAACTGTCTGCTTATATTTTCCAGCATGTCGGAGGATTTCTCGATAACAACTGAAGGCATGGTGGAAGCAGCTGATCTTAAAAAGGGGCGTTGTCACGCAGTGTTTCCTGGGTAAAGGCGGAGCTGCGCTCTCTCCAAGGTGCTGTCCTGAAAGGCTCGTAGAAATACCGTCACCGGTAAGTCTAACTAAGGTTTTTTTTTTTTTTTTTTTTTTTTTACGTAGCAGTTCTGCTTTAAAGAATTTTCATTGTCTATAGAAACCATCTAAAGTGCCTTGAAAAAGTATTCATACCCCTTGAAATTTCCCACATTTTGTCATGTTACAACCAGTAGCAGCACAGTGGTGTAGTGGTTAGCACTTTCACCTAGCAGTAATAGGGTCGCTAGTTCAAATCCCGACCACGACACCTTCTGCCTGGAGTTTGCATGTTCTCCCTGTGCCTGCGTGGGTTTCCTCCGGGTACTCCGGTTTCCTCCCACACTCCAAAGACATGCTGGTAGGTTAATTAGATCCTGTCGATAAAATTGGCCAAAGTATGTGTTTGTAAGCGTGTCAGGACCCCACAGGGCAAGGACCGCACTATACCACAGATGGACACCAGTGGTAAAAGCGCCCTGAGGCGATTCAGTTCGCATAGGTAGCGCTATACAAGTTCATTCATTCATTCATTCAACCAAAAACGTAAATGTATTTTATATGATTGACCAACACAAACCAGAAAATGGTAAATCGTGTTCAATATTTTTTACAAATAAATATTTGGAAAGTGTGCTGTGCATTTGTATTCAACCCCCTTTACTCTGATAAAGACAGGAAAAAAAAGTATGGAAACCAAAGTAGACAATAAGAAAAGCCAGACACTCATCTACATACCCTGTGGATGGGTGGGGCTCAGTGGCTGACCATACGATAAAGACAAGAAACTACACCAGAGAAAGAGGGCGTAGAAAAAGATACCACATATAGAGCCACAGAGATATAGTATCTGAAATAATAACTAGTTAGTTATAACAAAATAGAAATGTATTGTATGAATACACAATAGTTGATTACACAGACTATAAAATCAATGAACATTCACCATCTAATGAGAACGTTGTCAATGACCAGACACATACAGACTAACAAACATATAATGGAACGTATTCGCTACACGTGCATAAATATATGGTCCAAAGAAATGCTATATGAATGTAAGCAATGTGGCAACATCAGACGTAGAGCCAGGCAGTCCTATTGTGGAAGGATAGAAAAATAGCAAAGTCCTTCAAATCGTACGATTGGAAATTATTGACAAAATTAAGATTTTGATGGTGGTTAGGGGTATACAGCAAAGGGGTATTGATTTTATATTCTGTGTAATCAATTGTGTATTCATACAACTAATAAATTTATATTTTTGTTATAATTAGTTATCATTTCAGACACTATATCTCTGTGGCTCCATGTGTGGTATCTTTTTTTTTTATTTATTTTTTTTTTTTTAATTTTTTTTTTTTTCCACTGGTGTAGTTTCTTCCCTTTACTCTGATACCCCTAACTAAAATCTAGTGCAACCCATTGCCTTAAGTCACCTAATTAGTAAATGGGTTCCACCTGTGTGTAATCTCTGTATAAACACAGCTGTCCTTTGAAGCCCTCAGAGGTTTATTAGAGAACCTTAGTGAATAAACGGCATCATAAATGCCAAGGAACACACCAGACAGGTCAGGGATAAAGTTGTGGGAAAGTTTTTTTTATTTAAAAAAAAAAAATACTAAGCTTTGAACATCTCACAGACTACTGTTAAATCCATCATCCGAAAATAGAAAGCGTATGGCACAACTGCAAACCTACCAAGACATGGCCGTCCACCTAAACTGACAGGGCATTAATCGGAGAAGCAGCCAAGAGGCCCATGGTAACTCAGAGATCCAAAGCTCAGGTGGGAGAATCTGTCCACAGGACAACTATTAGTCGTGCACTCCACAAATCTGGCCTTTATGGAAGAGTGGCAAGAAGAAAGCCATTGTTGAAAGAAAGCCATAAGAAGTCCCCTTTGCAGTTTGCGAGAAACCATGTCGGGAACGCAGCAAACATGTGGAAGAAGGTGCTCTGGTCAGATGAGACCAAAATTTTTCTTTTTGGCCTAAAAGCAAAACTCTGTGTGGCGGAAAACTAACACTACTTATCACCCTGAATATACCATCCCCACTGTGAAACGTGGTGGCAGAATCATTTTTTGAGGATGGTTTTCTTCAGCAGGGACAGGGAAGCTGGTCAGAGTTGATGGGAAGATAGATGGAGCCAAATACAGGGCAATTTTAGAAGAAAACCTGTTAGAGTCTGCAAAAGACTTGAGACTAGGCAGAGGTTCACCTTCCAGCCGGACAACCACCCTAAACATACACCCAGGGCCAGGGTCGCCATCATGGGGGTACAAGCTCATACAAGGGGCCTGAGCATCTGGATAAGCCCGGCCGACTGAGAAAAGGCAAGGGCGGGTGCAGAGGAGCTCCGTGGATGCTTCTGTATGTGTGTGAGTTGTCATTGAGCTCACATTGGGCTCTTTGCTGCCACCTCTGGCAACTTTGTGTGTGCGCTGCCTGTAATATATCCTGGGACTGCAGCTTCTCTCTGTGTCTCGGCCAGATGTGGAAACAAGAGCTGGGACTAGGAGGACCACCTTTACAAGTAAGGGCTGTTGTACAAGTGTGTGTGTGTGTGTGTGTGTGTGTGTGTGTGTGTGTGTGTGTGTGTGTGTGTGTGTGTGTGTGTGTGTACATGCTTGTGTGTTTTTTATGTATGTATGAGGGGGGGACAGAGCGTGGAGGTGTGAGGGAACTGAAGGATTTGGTGGGACGGCCAGTGGGCGGGCCCTGGGAAATCTTGGTGGTCAGGCTTAGGGGGGCCCAAGACTAAAGCTGTGTAAGGGGCCCCACAATTTCTGATGGCTGCCCTGGCCAGGGCTACATGGAATGGTTTAGATCAAAGCATATTCATGTGTTAGAATGGCCCCTTCAAAGTCCAGACCTAAATCCAATTGAAAATCTGTTGCAGGACTTAAATTGCTGTTCAGACGCTCTCCATCCAATCTGACAGAGCTTGAGCGATTTTGCAAAGAACAATGGGCAAAATTGTCACTGTCTCTGGATAAGCAAAGCTGGTATAAACATACCCAAAAAGGCTAGCAGCTGTAATTGCAGGGGAAAGTGTTTCTACAAAGTATTGACTCAGGGGGGCTGACTACAAATGCATGCCACAATTTAAACATATTTATTTGTAAAAAAAAATTAAAAAACCATTTATCATTTTCCTTCCAATTCACAATTATGTGCCACTTTGTGTTGGTCTATCTCATTAAATCCCAATAAAATCCATTTACAATTTTAAAAAACAAAATGGAAGGCGCACACACCTAGTGCATTACCAATGATAATTTAATGAATAAAAAATTCATAAAAAGTGGATACTCACAAGGTACAACTCTCATTGAGCCATATAAAAACAGTGTGTGGACATGTGCAGGACCATATCATGGGGTATACTAATGCGTTTCAGGGGCGCTCCCCCCTTCCTCAGAGCGTAGCTGCATATGTCCATACACTGTGTGTTTTTATATGGTTCAATGAAAGTTGTACCTTGTGAGTGCCCACTTTTTATGAATTTTTTTTATTCATTAAATTATCATTGGTAATGCACTAGGTGTGTGCGTCTTCTATTTTTTTTTTTTTTTTTTCTTGTTTCCATTGGATTACCCCATCTGAGGAAGGTAGCATCCACCCAGTCTTGGGATACCATTTTTTCCCTGTTGGCCTCCACTTCAGAAGACCCCTTAGCGCTGGAAGGGACTCTGTTTGTTTGTTTTCATATTTAAAATTTTTGTTGTAACATGACGACAAAATGGTGGAAAATTTCAAGGGTATATGAATAATTTTTCAAGGCACTGTAATAATACAGATTCTTTGTTGTATATTCTAGATGTCTTAGAGTTGCTTTATCACTTCTACTTTGCCTCGCCTTGTATTTCCAAATGGGTTTAATTGCCGTTTTGAGGAAGCTACTCCGAACGGCAGTTCTTGCTGCTTGTTGCTTTATAAAAAAAAAAAACACATTTTAACTCAGAACCGCTAGCCGCAAGCCACCAGAAATATTTTAGTAAGGCTACTGTCACACTGAGGCGCTGGCGGTAAATCGGCGCTATATTTAGCGCCGCTTTTCGTCCGCTAGCGGGGCAGTTTTAACCCCCGCTAGCGGTTTGTAGTGCTGCCCCATTGTTTTCAATGGGAAGGGGTGCTTTAGGAGCGGTAAATGCAGCGCTCCAAAGATGCGGCTTGCAGGCTCTTTTAGGGCGCTTTGCAGGTGCTATTTTTAGCACTTTAGCACCTGCAAAGCGCCTCAGTGTGAAAGGGGCCTAAAGCTACATTTAACATCCATATACATTTTTTTTATTCTAAATCCTTATATATCCATCTACTATATTTGATTACTTGCTTGTAACTAGCTTTTAAGAGGGTTCAGGTTCATCTTCCTGAAAAACAAAGTGGCTGTGCAGCGACCTAAAAGTCCCATCTTCCACTGCGGCAGGCAGTTTGTAGTTCTCAATGAACTGTGAGGGTGCTGACAAATGCTCTCGTATTTCATTGACTCTTCCTACAGCTTTCAAACACAAAGCCTGTACACATCTGCCAATTGCCTTGGGTGTAATGCTCTGCAGGCTCCTGAGAAAAAAAAAATGCATGCACATTTTTTTTTTTTTTACCTGCAGAACGTGCATTTATTTATTTTTGTCTAAAGGTGAACTTCGTCTTTAACTATGGTCCATGTCTGATGCTGGCTGTTATTCATGCAAAGATTTCCAAATGAGCTCCTGCTGACTAAAATTATATAGAAGCCTTTATTCTTTTTTTTTCTTTTTTTTATAGAAAGGTACATTCGCTATGGGGAAAAAACACGAGCTGTGTTGGCAAAACTAGCAAGCAATGGCAAAAAGATGTTCCTTATAACAAATAGCCCCAGCAGCTTTGTGTAAGTAAGAGACTTCAGTATACTTCTTTTTTTTTTTTTTTATTATTTTATTTTATTATTTATTTTCCAAGCTTTCAATGGGTGTGACAGTTCATTCTGGATATATTCAAAATACATTAGTTGAGTTTATCAGTTTTTAGAAATTTCTGCATTATCAGCCAGCGCTGATGTCTGTTCTCTACAGTCCATTAAGTTGGGTATACTGTGTATATAGTCTGATTTTAAGAGCATTGGCTATGTACCTCTAGAATCTTAATGTATATAAGCTCCCTATTTCCGTGTTTTTTTTTTTTTTTTTTTTTTTTTTTACAAAGGCCCCTTTCTCACTTGTGCGACTTAGGAATGCAAAGTCGCATGACAAGTCTGTACCTTATGAGTACCATTCATATCTGTACGACTTCAAGTCGCAGCGACTTCAAAGTAGTCCCTGCATTACTTTGGTCTGACTTTGATGCGACTTGAGGTCCATAGACATCAAGATTACACAGGCATTGCTTCAAGTCGTGTCAAAATTGCACAACTTTTAGGACGCAAGTGTGAAAGGGGCCTTAAAGTCCACAAGTTTTTTAAAAAGATGGAATTTAAATTTCAAAGCTCAGTATAAAAATCTCATGATGCACTGGCACTTCATTTTATGGTGCAACTGTGTGTGTGTGTGTTTTGTTTTGTTTTTCTATTTTCTTTTACTGTTCTGACAAATCTGTTTACTTTATATGGTCTTTAAGACTTCTTTTATTTTTTTTTTTATTTTTTTACAGCGACAAAGGAATGAAGTTCATTGTTGGAAAAGATTGGCGAGATCTTTTTGATGTTGTTATAGTTCAAGCTGACAAACCAAATTTTTTCAATGACAAGAGGAGGTAAATATTACCGAGTCATTTCCAGTAAATCAAGATCATAATATTTTGTCATATTAAATATATTTGTCAGTGGCCTGAAAATTGCAAGCAAAACGTACAATTTAGACAAATCTAGTATTTTTATGTCCTGCCATAAGCAGTAAGCACTCCCACAAGTGGTTCGAATTTTCTCAATTTGTAATGTCTTTCTATGAGCAGACAGTCTTGGGCTTTTTCTATCACGGCCACAGAATTGTGACAGATCCAACTGCTCCAAGTATTAATCTAGAGAAATTTCCCAGTCTCAACTCTATTTTCTGGTGGCTGTTTAATTCTAGTTACAGCATGCTTACCAGTTATTCAAGTCAGTTATTTTCAGTTTGTGTAGACAGGAGAGCGCTTTTGACATCAAGAGATTTGAGGTGTTAAGTGGAAGTGTTTATGGGTTAGCTAAAGCTTCCGTTTTTAAATTTTGGGCTTAATTTTTATGTGCTTTGGTTAGTTCGAAATTAGGAATTGGATCAGATTAAAAGCAGAACTTCACTCTCTTAATCAACATTAACTGTTTTAAAATCCTTATACTGCTAGCATTTGTAAATAGCTTGGAAAGTATATAATATTTGCTTGTTTTTTAAACTTTTTTTTTTTTTTTTTCCCTACATGAATCACCTGCCCTTACTTAAGATGGCCACGGCCAGAAAAGCTAGGGAGTGTTTTTCAAAGGGATTTGCAATAATAAAGCATGGAGACATGGATGGATAGATGAGTTTCCTTTTGAATATTAATATTTTAATTGTGCTTCTGCTTTGTGGTGCTCTGATGCAGTGTTCTTTAAAATTCAGGTTTGGATTAAGAGTTGGAATTGGGTTAAGGGTTTAGGTTAAGAATTTGTTTAGGTTAAGGGTTCAGCTTCAGATTAAGTGTTATGGATTAACTTTTCTGAGCTAGGTTAAGTTTAGGGTTTATGGAAAGGATAAGTGCTAAGGTGAGCAGATCAGGTTAATGCATTTTGACGTTATTTTTATTTAGTTTTTTTATGTTTTCAGCTTCCATTGCTTAGTGACAAAAATTGATATAGGCAATCCTTTGTTCAGAGAGCTATATAAAAATGATATCACGATTTACAATGTTGTGCATATTCTGTTATGCTTGTTTTGTAGAAAAGGTGGAAATGATGACTGAATTCGAAACCACTCTAGTCATTGGGTAGACAGATTTGATCTACCAAGCTCAGTCCCATTTCTCTACTCCTTCCACTCAACTATAGTAATACTGCAAAAGCATCATGTAGTAAGTTCTTAAAGTAGAACTATAGGAAAAACTTTTTATTTTTTTCATTTTGGATAGAGCATGGAAGTGTTATAACCCCTGTTAAAATTTTTAGTTATTTTTTTTATTTTTGGCCATCTGTGTCCCATTACGGCAATTTCTCTTCACTTTCTGTCCTATAGCCAAACAGGAGGAGAGGAAATCCCCTGCAAATTAATGGAAATCCTTGGCAACCCCCAGATCCCATTGAAAGATTTCTCCCCTATTACTTTTCTGGAGACAACCCAAAATTTTAGTTTTTTACTTTCAATGATAATTGGTAAACGGGACAAATAGAGGATGAATCTCCCTAACTGGGCACAGACAACAATAAAACCTGACAAGCATTTCAACCCCTTTAAACTCTATCCAAAAAAAAAAAATGTTTTGCCTTTAGTTACCTTTTTAACGCTGATTAACTTCTGTCATCGATGTCATTAGAAATGTATCGCTTTTGCTATTAGGTGTCATCTCCTCTCTGTCATTGATAGAGTAGAAGGTTCTAATACAATACATTTTTCATGTTTTTAACAATTTCTTTCCCTCTTCCAGACCATTCCGTAAAGTTACCGACCGAGGGGTGCTACTATGGGATAAAATTCACCAGCTTGAAAAAGGCAAAATCTATAAGCAGGTTTGTTTGTGTGTGTGTGACAGTTATTTAACTTTTTTTTTTTTCCCCCCCTATACAGCTATTAACAAAATGCTCTTTTTATAGAGAACAATCTATACTGCATTGCATACGTGCACATTATAGCACACACCTCTGAGTGTTGGCCCTCCTCCAGTGCTGACAGTTCAGAACTTTCCCTCCCCGCATCTGTCACCATCGTCTCTCTTCTTCTTTCAGGTTCGGTGCTGCTTCTTTTTAGGCATGTGTGCTGCTGGAGCTGCATCGTCCTTTCATGTTCATCTTTTAGGCCTCCAATATAAAGCCAGGAACATGTTCTTTATACAAAATGTGTACATATAAGGCCTCTTGCACACTGCAGCTTGAAAAAGCTCAGTACATTACACCTTTTATTTTTTTTAACTGAGCTAAAATACAGCCCATTAATTGTATTGTGCTTATGCACACAGGCGCGTAAACAAGAGCCGTGCATTCTTCATTAAAAAAAGTAATAGAAAAATCGTCATTTTCCCTTAATCGTCTTTCAGGACAGCCATGAGAGACCTTGGCTCCTCCCCTCTGCAGGAAACGCTGCGCCAGCCATCTTTAAATTTCCTCCTCCCCTGCTGGTTCCTCAGTTATTGTGTTTCCTCCAGAGCAGAGACACCGACATGGAACCAGTCCAGTGAGCCAGTATAGAGCTCAGGTGGATGTCCTGGAAGGGGTACAGAGCTCCTAGGACCATTTGGCCAAAAGGCTTACCTGCCAAACAACGCTGCTCTCCGCACTCCGAGCGCAGGAAAAATCAGAGGGGGTCCCGATTCAGCACCGAGTGTGGTAAGGGAGGTCCGTTCCCATATACTTGGTAAGCCCCACAGGAGATGTTTTTCAAGAGGACATCACAGCACGCTTGCTGTAGAGGCAAGCCACGCCAGGCTCAGTGGATGTATTCGCCGGGTGACATCACGTCCGGCGGAAGGGTCGGACACTTCTGGTTGACCCGCGGCTCCCGGTTCTGGCCGCGGGTCACTGAAGAGGGGTCGGGCGAGAACTGGAGAGGAGCCACATTTTGCTGTAGAAACAGCATTAGGCTCCACTGGTGGCACAATGGTAAGACCTTCCACAAGCTAAAGATGTCCGAAGCAGAGGAATGGCAGACTGCTCCAACAGAGGCCAGCTCAAGCCACTCCAAGGTAAGGGGGACCTAGGGAGGAGCTTCCTTACCTTATCACTCACCCCCACCAACCCTTTCTAGTGGAGGGGGTGTGTATACTCTGTGCCAGAGGGAAAAAAACATGGGGCCTAGGGAGGGAAAGCTCACATGTTTGTTCATTTTAGAACTGCACACCTGCAAAGACTGCAGGGAAGTTGAGCTTGAATGCGTTTTATACCTCTATTTATGCATTTCAGTGCAAAACAACTGACAAAACTAAACCACCTCATAGTTCCAAGAGGAGTTGTCCTTCATGTAAAACCGCACTTAGCGACTCCTGGGTAAAGACGATATGTAAGGAATGCATAGACAAGGTAGTTCAGGAACATTCCACTGAACAGGGCAGTGAGTTAGCAGCCTCAGTTAAAGAACTAGCCAATACCTTTCAATCTTTTAAGACATTGTTCGCAGGTTTTCAGATCCCGCAGCCTCAAACTGCTCCTCTACCACCTCAGCAAGTAGCGTTGTCAAAGACGCAAGTACCCTCCACAAGTGCGGGCCCACCAGGGAGGAGGCTGAGAACGATCCAGATAGTGCAGCTTCCGGTTCCCAGGAATCAGAAGGAGAAGCTCTGGAAGGTGATTCCAGAAAACCCTCCCAGTATAAACTTTCGCTGGCGGAAGTAGAAAGCCTCCTGGGAGCTATTTATACTACCCTAGGTATGCAACCCGAAAAGAAGACCCCAACATTACATCACCAAATGTACCAGGGCCTAGGAGAACAAGAAAGGAAAAATTTCCCGATCCATGAGGTCTTAGTGGAGACAATAAAGAAGGAATGGCAGGATCCTGAGAGGAAACCCTTCTTTTCAAAAGCTTTAAAAAGAAGATTTCCATTTGCGGATGACCCAGCGTCGGTTTGGAACAAAGTCCCCAAACTAGACGCAGCATTTTCCCAGGTCTGGAGGCATACAGACCTAGCCTTCGAAGACATGGGAGTGCTGACCGACACAATGGACAAAATAATGGATTCTCTCCTGAAGAAACCATGGGATTCTACAGTAGGGAGTCTAAAACCAGCTATGGCAGTGACTGGTGGCCAGAAAAGTTCTGGCTTACACAGATGCAGGCCCACATTGAGGAGGAAACACCAAAGGAACAAATATTATCATCCGTTCCTACGCTCCTCAAGGGTATTTGCCTATATAGCGGATGCATCCACTGAGTCAGTACGGATGGCTGAAAGGTCCTCGGCCTTGTCAAACTCTGCAAGAAGTGCCTTGTGGTTAAAGAATTGGCAGGGGGACAGCGCTTCTAAAGCTAAGCCCTGCGGGATCCCACTAACAGGGGATCTGTTGTTCGGACCAGGACTGGAAAAAGTACTAGACCGCATGGCGGATAAAAAGAAAGCGTTTCCGCTGAAGCGCAAACCAACCTGGGGACAACCGCAACAAGGAAAGAAAAGACCAAGAACGGATACAAAGCCTCGCTTTGGACCACCCAGGGCTGATAATCAAAAAAGGCCCTGGAGCCAGAGAGGTAGAGGCAAAGGAGCAATTTTTCCCTTAACGTCTTTCAGGACAGCACCTGAGAGAGTGACTCCTCCCCTTGCCAACAGGAAACACCTCTTCCACCAAACTTTAAAAGGAGGCTTCTTCCCACACATAGTCAGTTTTTGTGTTTCCTCCGGAGGGAACACTTCGTGGGAGATCAGGACTCTAGGGTGCTGTCCTGAAAGCCCAGGTTTGCTACTCCACCAATGTTTTTTACCTACCTCAGTAGAGCTATGGTTGATGCTGCTGGCTGGGCTCCTTCTCCCTCTCCATTTAGGCTCAGGGAGAGTCTGGACTGCTGTGGGCTCTGTTCCACAGCGGCAAGGCACGGCGGTTACAGTTTGTCTTATTTTTTCCTCGGTCTGTTGCCTGTGACGCCGCCGCCATCTTGGGGATGGCATGCTGTGCTCCATCCGCTGGAAGTGAGGCATCCGGAGGGGGCGGGGCCCACGGAGCAGGCGTAAGGCATCATTTCCGCCGGAAGTCGCAGGGGGAGAAGGGAGGAACGGGGCTGGTGCTTATTTGGCGGTTCATTTTGGCCAAAGAGCTTGGTTTTCCACAGTTTTACAGTTAGCAGTCAAACCAGGTTGGCAACTTCCGCTAAATCACGATTTGTTGACACAGGGGCCAGTTCATCATCATCCGGATGTAGGCAGATTTAAGCTCACTGCCTGGCTTCTGAAGAGCAATTGTTGCGAAGCAAGGGCTTTTCGGAACAGTTAATAACCACGTTACTTTTTAGTAGGAAAAAGGTAACTAGAGCTATTATGCCAAGGTATGGAGAGTATATGCTTCTTTCTGTCATTTAGAACATGGATATGTAAAAAACTTAGTCTCAGTTTGGGAGTTTTTGCAGAAAGGTGCAGACAAAGGTCTCGCAGTCAGCACTCTTAAAGTGCAGGTGGCCGCTTTAGGAGTTTATCTGGAGAGATCCTTATCTTCAGAATCCCTGATCACGAGATTTTTTTTAAGGCACTTTCCAGGTCAAGACCAGTCTCCGTGGTTTTGCAAGCCCTTGCAAAGGAACCATTTGAGCCCTTGCAGAATATATCTCTAAAGTATTTAACTTTGAAAACTAGCAATTACTGCGGCAAGAAGGAATAGTGAATTGCACGCTCTGTCAGTGAAAGAGCCCTTTTTGTCAATTTTCTCAGATAGGATTGTCCTTTTTTTAAAGGTTTTTTGCCGAAGGTGGCAAGTTTTCATAACAGATCCCAGGAAATTATTCTTCCAACCTTTTGTTCTAACCCTTCGGGTAAAAAGAGAGCAGTTTCACAACTTAGACATAAGACGTACCTTATTATGTTATTTGGAGGCAACAGGAGGTTTCAGATCTTCAGACTCATTATTCATTATTTTTTCTGGAAACAAGAAAGGCCAACAAGCATCAAAGTCTTCATTGGCTAGATGGCTTAAAACCGCTATTTCTGTAGCCTATTCTCAGATGGGACTATCTCCCCCGATGGGGAATTAGGGCTCATTCAACAAGGGCCCAGGCCACTACATGGGCAGAAAGAGCTGGTGCCACTCCAGATCAAATTTGTAAGGCGGCTACGTAGTCAAGTTTGTCAACATTTATCCGTCATTACAGGCTGGACCTCCTGTCAGCAGGGGATCAGACTTTTGGCAGAAAAGTTCTGCAGGCTGTGGTCCCTCCCTAAGGGGGTAAGTCTCTATTCTCCTGTCAGGTGCTGTCCTGAAAGACATTAAGGGAAAATTCAAGTTGGACTTACCGGTAACTTGTTTTCCAAGAGTCTTTCAGGACAGCAGCATCCCGCCCTATTGTAATCTCTATCTCTATCTATCTATCTATCTATCTCCTATTATATATATATATATATATATTTCTCGCTTTATGTGTTCCAGTTCGGGGCCGGAGGTTCTCTACTACTACTACTACTACTAATGTGTGGGAAGGGGCCTCCTTTTTAAAGTTTGGTGGAAGAGGTGTTTCCTGTTGGCAAGGGGAGGAGTCACTCTCTCATGTGCTGTCCTGAAAGACTCTTGGAAAACAAGTTACCGCTAAGTCTAACTTGAATTTTCGTCCTCCAGAGTAAACCTGTGACAAGTTGGTCACGGTGGGGGGGTGGGGGTTTGGGATCATTCCTTCCACAATGGTAAGTGATATCTTCAAGCCGATTCATACTAAGAATCGTGCAACAGGGTTATCGTTTGGAATTTTCAACCTTACCCCCAAACAGGCTTTATGCCACGGAACTGCCAAAAAACTGAGAAAAGGCCAGAGGTCTACTGGAAGCCATATAGGAATTAATAGAACAAAAAGTGGAAAGCTATGTACCACAAGAAGAAATCTGCAAGGGTTTTAACTCCCACGTGTTTGTGATCCAGAAGTCCTCAGGGAAATTCAGACAGATACTAAACCTCAAACCTTTGAACCAGTCAGTGACCTACAAAAGGTGCAGGATGAACTCAATCTTTTCTGTAAAGACACTAGTACACTTAAATTGCTACATGGCTTCCCTGTATCTAAAGGATGCATGTTTACACATCCCAATAGAGCAAAATTGCCAAAAATATCTAAGACTGGCAATAAAAACAAAACAGATTTTTCAAAGCCCTGAGCAGACAAAGACTAGTACAGAGATCACCCTTTCCCAAATGGGACCTGTCTTTGGTGCTACAAACTCTGACAGGGACTCATTTGAACCACAAGAAAATTGTCCAATAAAATTATTGACGCTTAAAGCACTTTTTTTGGTGGCGGTCACAACCGCCAGGAGAGTTTGCGCAATTGAAGCCTTATCAACCAGACCTTCTTTTTAGTCAAGTTTTTCCGGATCGTATAGTTTTTAAGATAGATCCGACCTTTTTACCTAAAGTTGCCTCAAAGTTTCATAGAAGTCAAGATATTTAATTTTTTACCTTCTTATTGTACAAATCCTTCTGGAGATCAGGAGGTTAAGTTACATAAGTTGGATGTAAAATGGTGTCCTACATTATTTAAAGGAAACCAAACCTTTTAGGAAGTCCGATTCCATTTTTGTTTTATTTTCAGTGGCTAAAAAAGGCCAGAGAGCCTCAAGGCGCACTATAGCCAGGTGGATTAGAGAGGTGATTGGCCAGGCCTATACTTTGGGAGATATGCCGATCCCAGATGGTATTGGGGCACATTTGACAAGCTCAATGGCAACGTCACAGGCAGAGGGCTGAAGCAATGCCGGAGCAAATCTGCAAAGCGGCAACATGGTCCAGTTTCTATACCTTTTGTCAAACACTACAGAGTGGATCTCTTGTCGCAAAAAGGAGCAAGCCTTTGGACACAAGGTCTTACAAGCTGTAGTCCCGCCTTAGGGGTAAGTGCTCGTTTATCCTCGCAGGTGGCTGTCCTGAAAGACGATTAAGGGAAAAACGAAGTTACTTACTGGTAACGTTCTTTCCTGGCGTCTTTCAGGACAGCACTAGTACCCACCCGAATATTTAAATGACTTGAGATTTCCTGAAACAGGAACTGTGGTATTTTTGTTGATTATGTGTATCGCATGTTCTTGTGTCTCCCCAGCAGACTGGAGGTGCTCTAAAACAACTGAGGAACCAGCAGGGGAGGAGGAAATTTAAAAGATTGCTGGCGCGGTGTTTCCTGCAGAGGGGAGGAGCCAAGGTTTCTCAGGTGGCTGTCCTGAAAGACTCCAGGAAAGAACATTACCAGTAAGTAACTTCGTTTTTTGGTCAGTGATTTACACCTCATGCGTGCAAATATGCGCGATTGCGCACAAAATCTGGGCAAATGCAGATTTACATATTGCGCAGAACAAAAACGCAAGAATACGTTTTCACAAAAACTGCATACAAAAAAAAAAAGTATGGAAAATTAGATGCTCAAACAGGAGTATTGTATGCAAGAGGCCTGAATGTTGCCATTCATGATATACAGTAGACTTTTTTTATTTTAGTAGGGGGGAATTGCTTGGTTTTTCCTCTATTTAACTGATGTATATTTTAATATGCTATTTTAGTTGAGCTGTTTTCTTTACTTGGGGATCTTTAAAAAAATATATATGAACTGCATTACCTCTTTCATGACTGTTTTTAGATACCCATTGAGTTCAACCAATAGAGAAAGAGTTAAACCTTTTTAAAGCTGCATCCATAAAACCCTATAACTACAGTTGATCCAGCAAAAAGCAGAGACCACTAATAAAGCATGCTCCAACACAGAAAAAAAATCATACCTTTTTATCCCCTATGGCAATCGCATCCATTACTTCCTGGATCAACAATCCTCTGCTATTTATTTTATTCTTCATTAAATGTATAACTAGTTAATTTTTTTTCTTAATGTACAAAATATATTTCAGTAGTTGTATAGCATTGGTCCTGAAGTCCGTTCCACATTTTTTTTTTTTTTTTTTTTTTTAACAGGTAAATTTATTAAAATTTGTTACAATAAACAGAACTTTGTACATTGCATTTCACATACGTTGTGCAGAAAGGTTATACATATTTGGTACATCAGTAATTATCCATTACTCATCATAACTGTACAGTATGCATGGCACATATCATTCCTGTATCTATGTCGTATAATAAACCTTGTTGAACATATAAGTAACTGTCTCAACCTTACCATCTATTACTTTTTTTCTTATTTTACATATATATATATATTATTTTTATTTATTTTTTTATTTATTTTTTTTTTTTTTTTTTTTTTTTAAGTTTTATTTATTATTTTTAAACAATACTAACAGTCCCAACCCTGTTCCGTTCCACATTTTTACAGGTCTTACTGTAAAGAAGCATTTCAGTATGCAGAGATTAAACCTTTTATTTCCATAAAGCATGGCAGCTTGTGATCTGCAATGACCTTAATTCAGTAACTTTGAGCCAAGTTTCCTATATGTATCATTTATGTACTTGTACAATTTCATTTATATCCCTATCTTAAATGCATCTTCTCAAAGAAAAATAATTTTATTTCGGTAAATCTTTTCATGTAGCTGAGGTTCATCTTATTAATTTAGTTACGGTTTGTTTTCTCTCTAATTTTGCAAAATCTTGAAAATGGTTCCCAAAACTAAACCGCATATTGAAGATGGGGAAAGGGCAATACAGATGCTTAATTTAATGAATGTGTAAAACAAACCATGTTTACTTTTATCTATATTTTACAGTATCTCACAAAAGTGAGTACAGCCCTCACATTTTTTGTAAATGTTTTATTATATCTTTTCATGTGACGAAGAAATATACTTTAGTACAATGTAAAGTAGTGAGGCAACAAAAGTGAGTACACCCCTAAATGAGAATTGTCAAAATTGGGCCCAATTAACCATTTTCCCTCCCCTGTGTCATGTGACTCGTTAGTGTTACAAGGCCTCAGGTGTGAATGGGGAGCAGGCGTGTTAAATTTGGTGTTATCGCTCTCACTCTCATACTGGTCACTGGAAGTTCAACATGGCACCTCATGGCAAAGAACTCTCTGAGGATCTGAAGAAAAGAATTGTTGCTCTACATAAAGATGGCCTAGGCTATAAGAAGATTGCCAAGACCCTGAAACTGAGCTGCAGCACGGTGGCCAAGACCATACAGCGGTTTAACAGGACAGGTTCCACTCAGAATAGGCCCTCCCATGGTCGACCATGGGAAGTTGAGTGCACGTGCTCTGCGTTTATATACAGAGGTTGTCTTTGGGAAATGGACATATGAGTGCTGCCAACATTGCTGCAGAGGTTTGAAGGGGTGGGGGTCAGCCTGTCAGTGCTCAGACCATACGCCACACACTGCAAATTGGTCTGCATGGCTGTCGTCCCAGAAGGAACCCTTTTCTAAAGATGATGCACAAGAAAGCAGTTTGCTGAAGACAAGCAGACTTGGATTACTGGAACCATGTCCTGTTATCTGATGAGACCAAGATAAACTTATTTGGTTCAGATGGTGTCAAGCGTGTGTGGCGGCAACCTGGTGAGGAGTACAAAGACAAGTGGGCCTTGCCTACAGTCAAGCATGGTGGTGGGAGTGTCATGGCCTGGGGCTGCATGAGTGCTGCCGGAACTGGGGTGCTACAGTTCATTGAGGGAACCATGAATGTCAACATGTACTGTGACATACTGAAGCTGAGCATGTGATCCCCTCCCTTCGGAGTATGGGCCTCAGGTCAGTATTCCAACATAACCACACCAAACACACCTCCAAGGCGACCACTGGCTTTCTAAAGAAGCTGATGGTAAAGGTGATGGACTGGCCAAGCATGTCTCCAGACCTAAACCCTATTGAGCATCTGTAGAGCATTCTCAAATAAAATGTCATCATGGAGGATGTTGTCATGGAGGAGTGGAAGAGGACTCCATTGGCAACCTGTAAACTCCATGCCCAAGAGGGTTAAGGCAGTGCTGGAAAATAATGGTGGGCAGTGCTGGAAAATATTGATACTTTGGGCCCAATTTGGACATTTTCATTTTAGGGGTGTACTCACTTTTGTTGCCAGTGGTTTAGACATCAATGGCTGTGTGTTTGAGTTATTTTGAGGGCACAGCAAATTTACACTGTTATACAAGCTGGACACTCTCTACTTTACATTGTAGCAAAGTGTAATTTCTTCAGTGTTGTCACAGGAAAAGATATAACAAAATATTTACAAAAATGTGAGAGGTGTACTGTAAATGTTTCCCTCATAAACAAATTTTGGTAGATGCACATTACCATTTAGCTGTTACATGGCCTTTTATTATTTGCTTTAAATATCATCTGCAAATTTATACTATGATTGCTATCTTACATTAATGTCTTGTTTTTTAGGGAAATTTATTTGAATTTCTCAAGCTTACTGGCTGGAGTGGATCAAAAGTGTTGTACTTTGGTGATCATATATACAGTGACTTGGCGGTAAGGCGCTTTTCTAATCTATTTTACATTTTTTATAGCTGATTCATAGTGGGTTTACCTACGCCTGGATAAATATTGTAACGACACGTGAAACCATATAATAATGCTATGATAAGTCAAATGCGTTCACCTCTCCCTGGTTATTTCATCTGATGTCACAATCGCCATCTTGTCCAATCAGAAAACCCTACCTAAATGTAATTTTACTTGCCTAAATCCATGGTCATTAGATGTACCAGCCCCCAGTCTTTTAGTTCCTATGTACTGGAGGCAGTGTCCTTTGTCGAGTATCCACATCACTGCCTGCATGATCTAGACACTTTGTTGGCTGTCCAGTGGGTGGGGTCCTTTCAGGATTCGGCTAATGATGATGTTAGCATAAAGGGACCAGCTGGCAAAGGATTAGCAGTCCCCCACACCCAGAAACGGTCTCTGTAAGGGACCTGAATGGCTCACTTAGGTGGGTGTATCACTGCAGGATTTCAGTCCTTTATGGCGTAGTGCGTTGCCAATTGTTTTCTTGGTGAACATGATCCCAGCTGCCTTGAGATCATTGACAAGATTCTCCTGTGTATATCTTGGCTGATTCCTCACCATTCTTTTGATCATTGAAACTCCACGAGGGGAGATCTTGCATGGAGCCCCAGCCCGAGGGAGATTGACAGATATTGTGTTTCTTCCATTTGCAAATAATTGCACCAACTGTTGTGACCCAAGCTGCTTGTTGATGGTCTTGTAGCCCATTCCAGCCTTATGTGGGTCTACAATCCTGTCCCTGACATCCTTGGACAGCTCTTTGGTCTTCTCCATGGTGGAGAGATTGGAATATGGTTAATAGCTTGTTCCCTGTATAGAAGAAGCACTCCCTTAAAGAGTGCTGCTAATCTCAGCTCTTTACCTGTATAGTAGACACCTGGAAGCCAGAAATCTTGCTGATGGGGGATCAAATACTTATTTCACTTATTTCACTCACTGCAAATCAATTTATAACTTTTTTAAATGCATTTTTCTGGATTTTTTTTGTTCTGTCTCTCACTGTTAAAATAAACCTACCCTTAACATTTATAGACTGATCATTTCTTCGTCAGTGGGCAAATGTACAAAATTGGCAGGGGATCAAATACTTTTTTTCCCCTCACTGTACTGTTTTGTATAGAAAATCTTCCTTGTGTAATTGAGTCACTGCTTTTCTCACAATTTATTATTTTTTTTTTTCCTCATATTTTAACACTGCTGTAATAACATTATCAATGCCAAACTATTTCCCACTTAGTATTTTTACATGAAGTGCTTCTTCCTCAATTACCCCAAATATTGCTTTCGTGTAAATATTACTAAACTATAAAAATGTATTTTTTCCTTTTTTAAAGCAATTGGACATTGTGTGTGTGTTTTTTTTTTTTTTTTTTTTTTTTTTCCTTCCCTCCCTTTTAAATCACCTCTCTGGGTAAGATTTTAAGGTCAAGGCAACACTTTTTTTTTTTTTTGCCATCTGTGTCTCATATGGGAGATTTTCCTTCACCTCCTGTCTCACAGCCAAAATAGGAAACGGGAGAAAATCTCTCCAAATTGAGGGAATCCCAGGTTGTCAGCAGGTTTACCTGAAGTCACCATTGGAAGATTTCACCTATATTACTGTTCCAATGTCAACCCAAACTTTTTGTTTTTTACTTTCACTTTCGATGATGGTAAACATGACAAATAGAGAGGGTGAATCTCCCTAACGGGGGCACAGATGGCGATAAAACCTGACAGGGGTTCTAATCACTCTCCACTCTATTCAAAACTATTTTTATTTTTTTTTTATTTATTGCATTTGAATCTACTCTTTTAGACTATCACCTTTTAATTCTTGTGTATAGCTGTACTTAAAGTGGAACTTTAGTAATCTTTTTTCAACTTTCCATCTATTAAATCTTCTGCCCTTGTTGTTTTAACTTTTGGATAGTAAAACATATATATATATATATATATTTTTCTTTCAGCCAGTAAATACCTTATCTTTCCCTTTCATAACTAAGCCTATTTCTGACATTTGGTGTTTGCAAGTTAAAATCCCTATTTTTTGCTAGAAAATTACTTGGAACTCCCAAACTATTATATATATATATATATATATATATATATATATATATATATATATATATATATAATATATATATTCTCAATATTTTATGTCGCACAGTATCTGTGCAGCGGGGTTTTAAACGCAAAAGGGACACTTTCATGAATTAAAAAAAAAAAAAAAAAAGTACAGTTATCCCAATTTTTTTTTTTTTTTTTTGTATCATGTGAAAGATGATGTTACGCCGAGTAAATGGATACCAAACATGTCACGCCTTTATAATTGCACGCACTCTTGGAATGGGGACAAACTTTGGTACCTAAAAACCTCCATAGGAGACGCTTCCAATTTTTTTTACGGTTACCAGGTTAGAGTTAGAGGTCTATTTATTGCTCCAGCTCTGACGATTGCGGCGATACCTTACAGGTGTCATTTGAACACTGTTTACATATGCGGGCGCGATTTCTGAATGCGTTTTCTTTGCTGCACAAGCTCGCGGTGACGGGGGCGCTTTGAGAAAAAAAATGTATTTATTTTTATATTAAAATTTAAAAAAATTGATCACTTTTTTTTTTTTATTGCTATCACAAGGAATGTAAACATCCCTTGTGACAGTAATAGGTGGTGACAGGTACTCTTTATGGAGGGATCGGGGGTCTAAAAGACCCCCCCCCCCCCCCAATCCCTCCTTTTACACCTCAAAGTATTCAGATCACCAAAAACAGTGTATCTGAATACTGTATATTTTTTTTAAAACCGCCGCCATTGGCAGCCGAGTAAACAGGAAGTGACGTCGCTTCCGTGTTTACATCCAGGAGACTGGAACAAAGCCGATTCCAGCTTCATTCCAGTCTGTCACTAGCCGCCGAAAGCGGCAGATGTTCGATCAGACCTTCCGGTGGCCCGGGAAGAGCGGCAGGAGGCGGCGGGAGGGAGGGACGTCCCCTCCCGCTCCTCCGGGGATAACAATCGAGCTGCTTTTGGCCGCATCCGTTTTTTTTATTCCTGGAAAAGCCAATCACCCACTCTAACAACGGTACCAGGATGATGCCTGCAGCTGCGGGCATCATCCCGGTATAACCCCCGAAACCGAGTACGCACATCTGCGTACGATCGGCGGGAAGGGGTTATACAGCCCACTTCCTGTTTCTTGTCTGGCAAAAAGGCTTATGACATCATGCACAGCTCTCTCGCTCTGAGTTTTCCAGGAAGGGAGGGGGGGATGAGTCATAAGAGGGCCAATGAAAGCTGCAGAGCTGGGGGGTGTGGTTCTGTGTGTAAATCCAGGAAGTTAACAGGCAGCAGGTTCAGCTGCCACAGTTAAAATGGTTGCAGCCAGACTTGGAGGGAGATTTCTGCAGCATATTTGGCAAGTACAGAATCTCAGCATACAGTGGGGCAAAAAAGTATTTAGTCAGCCACCAATTGTGCAAGTTCTCCCACTTAAAGTTGAGAGGCCTGTAATTGTCATCATAGGTATACCTCAACTATGAGAGACAAAATGTGGAAACAAATCCAGACAATCACATTTGACTTTTTTTTTTTTTTTGTTTGAAAGAATTTATTTGCAAATTATGGTGGAAAATAAGTATTTAGTCACCTACAAACAAGCAAGATTTCTGGCTCTCACAGACCTGTATCTTCTTCTTTAAGAGGCTCCTCTGTCCGCCACTCATTACCTGTATTAATGGCACCTGTTTGAACTTTGTTATCAGTATAAAAGACACCTGTCCACAACCTCAAACAGTCACACTCCAAACTCCACTATGTTGAAGACCAAAGAGCTGTCGAAGGACACCAGAAACAACATTTTAGACCTGCACCAAGCTGGGAAGACTGAATCTGCAATAGGCAAGCAGCCTAAAGAAATCAACTGTGGGAGCAATAATTAGAAAATGGAAGACCTACAAGACCACTAATAATCTCCCTCGATCTGGGGCTCCACGCAAGATCTCCCCCCGTAGGATCGAAATGATTACAAGAACGGTGAGCAAAAATCCAAGAACCACATGAGGCGGGGGCCTAGTGAATGACCTGCAGAGAGCTGGGACCAACGTAACAAAGGCTACCATCAGTAACACACTACACCACCAGGGACGCAGATCCTGCAGTGCCAGACGTGTCCCCCTGCTTAAGCCAGTACATGTCCGGGCTCGTCTGAGGTTTGCTAGAGAGCATTTGGATGATCCAGAAGAGGATTGGGAGAATGTCATACGGTCAGATGAAACCAAAGTAGAACTGTTTGGTAGAAACACAACTCGTCGTGTTTGGAGGAGAGAGAATGCTGAGTTGCAACCAAAGAACACCATACCTACTGTGACGCATGGGGGTGGCAACATCATGCTTTGGGGCTGTTTCTCTGCAAAGGGAACAGGACGACTGATCCGTGTACATGAAAGAATGAATCAGGCCATGTATCGTGAGATTTTGACTGCAAACCTCCCATCAGCAAGGGCATTAAAGATGAAACGTGGCTGGGTCTTTCAGCATGTCAATGATCCCAAACACACCGCCCGGCAATGAAGGAGTGGCTTTGTAAGAAGCATTTCAAGGTCCTGGAGTGGCCTAGCCAGTCTCGAGATCTCAACCCCATAGAAAACCTTTTGGAGGGAGTTGAAAGTCCGTGTTGCCCAACAGCCCCAAAACATCACTGCTCTAGAGGAGATCTGCATGAAGGAATGGGCCAACATACCAGCAACAGTGTGTGACAACCTTGTGAAGACTTGCAGAAAACGTTTTGACCTCTGTCATTGCCAACAAAGGATATATAACAAGTATTGAGATGAACTTTTTGATATTGACCAAATACTTATTTTCCACCATAATTTGCAAATAAATTCTTTCAAAAATCAGACAGACAATGATTGTGATTGTCTGTCTGGATTTGTTTCCACGTTTTGTCTCTCATAGTTGAGGTATACCTATGATGACAATTACAGGCCTCATGTTTTTAAGTGGGAAAACTGGCAGTTGGTGGCTGACTAAATACTTTTTTGCCCCACTGTATATAAAATAATATGCTAATTGGTTGCATAGAAGCTTCAAAAAGGCAAAGATGTTTTTATTACAAATTAAGTGAGCAGACTGCAGCTCCTCTTTAAAGTTATGGATACAAAACCCTTCCCTATTTCAAATTCTGTCTTGAGACAGGTTACAATACACAATAACGTTTTAGGCTATCTCGAATGTCAACAGTATTCTTATTCTCTTGTCTTGCTCAACAGGATTTGACATTGAAGCATGGGTGGAGGACAGGCGCTATTATTCCAGAACTGAAATCGGAGCTTACAATTATGAATACAACAGAATATATTCAGACAATGGCCTGGCTTCAGGGTTTAACTGGGTTACTTGAACGTATGCAGGTATGTTGAATGAAGAGTATTGAATTAAAAGTGATTTTATTATAAGCATTATGGTTGTCCTCAAAGGGCTGGTTGTATCTGTAAGACTGTGTATGTATGTGTATGTGTATGTGTGTGTATATATATATATATATATATATAATATAATATAATATAATATAATATAATATAATATATATAATATGTGTGTGTATGCAGAGCTTTTTTTTTTTTTTTTTTACTCCCCCTCAGAGAATGGGTGCAGGAACTCGACCAACCCCCCTGCCGAACCGCACTGTTCGGTGGGTGTGGGCAAATTGAACTAACAGTGGGAAGATTTTAAGGGGGCACTGTGTACAGAGTGCAGGGTTCAGGGGTGCACTGTGTACAGATTTGAGTGTGTGTTACATACAGAGTGCAGGGTTTATTGGTGTGCTGTGTGCAGAGTTCAGCTTCCCTTGCCATATTGTCCACATCTCACTTCCCCCTGGGTGTGAGGGCCATATAAAATAGCCTGGCAGGCCGGATTTGGCATGCGGTTCTTGTGTTTGACACGTACCATAGATAATTGAGTTTTCTTTCTTTCTACCACGGGTGGAAGGAAAGAAAATTACTTGCTTTCTACATCAGCATAGTCTGTGTTGATGGGGGAATCTCTCCAGCAGCTCTATTGTGTTCTGCCAGTGCGGAGCCTTCCCTGCCAGCAGAACAGAATAATTACTGCTAGTGGATTACTGCTCCAGCACTAATTGGATGCAAAAAAAAATCAGATTGGCTGGTTGTATCCAAGTCAATTGATGGATTAACTTGGGTATGGCCAGCCCTGCCCATAGATGGATCGAATGTCTTCTGGTCCCTTTTCAGCTACTACACTTACATATTCAGGCATTTTACTTTCACTTTCACCATACTTGTCCTGCTGAGGTACTGTGCAAGTTCACAGCACAGCTTTGTACGGAGCAGAACAATGGTGACTCACAGGAGAAGAATGTAATCTGTCATCTTGCCTTGAGGAGAGCTCTGGTGGGATGTCCTGCTTGCTCTTCCCAAGGAGGGGGAGGGAGGCTCGGGTGCTGACAGGAACACAAGTCCACTTGTCTTATCCATAGACCCGAGGGGTGTCTTATCTGAGCAGTGGCAATGTCCAGGCTCCTGGTTTGACGCTCTCCTCCTCCCTTGGATAGCCCTGTGCAGTCAGACTTTTTTTTTTTTTTAAATTCTGAACTCTATTCAGATTGCCCGGGCCCCCCTGCTGGCCGGGCCCGGTACAACAGGGCCAGTTGTACTGGCTTATCGGCGGCCCTGGATAAGATGGTATCAGAAGTTTCAGTGTGAAAGGTCTAGCCTGCTTGGGTTTTTTTTTTTTTCCTCAGGACTACTCCTGAGAACTAAAACTCCATTTGAGGACACCTCTGATTAATGCCTTGCAATTCTAGAATTTTCAGTAAATCACTTTGCTAATGTATTCTTGGCTAAATGTCCTAAGAAGGCCTGAATGGGCACATTCTTCCCTCTCCGTGAAGAGGGAAGTTGATTCACAGCCATTTGGTATAAAGTTTTTTTTCTAAAGATTGGACCGTCCATATTCCTTCTGAATTGTAAACTACAGCCCCAGAATGCAGATCTGGTTAAGTACCCGTAGTTGGATTATGATGGCTGTAGAGCATTTATGGAAACCTGTACCAAAGAAATATATATAGGTAGCCATTACTGGCCTTCACTAGAGAATGTACTCATTGCCTGATTGTCATGCTTGTCCAAAGGCTTCAATACTTTCTAAGGGCTTGTTCAGATGTTTGACAACCCTTGCTGCCCCTCTGGAAAGCTATCCAAGGTGGTTCACTTTTCAGAGGGTTTTTGACAGATCTGTCGCCTGCTCACCATCTGTGTGAACTCCCCATTCGCTTGATACATTAAATCCCTGGTCAAATTCGGTGGGCAGTACCACCACTGAATGGGACAGTGGGTTTAATTCTTGCTGCATCCGAAAGTAAAGCATCACGGCCACGTCATATGTACATCCTTGAGCGGCTGAGAAGTTGCGTGTGTGTTTTTTTTTTTTTTTTTTTAATTGTAGCCAACTGTTTTGTTCCCATTATGGAGAGTGTTAATGGACACATGCTTGGACTGTGTATTATTGCGCTTGATGACTGTGCCAGCTTTGGTTGGCTGCATGTTTGTAGGATTATTTGAGAAGAGGCTTAGCAAGTCTATTTTTGTCTTCCATTATGTAGCTAAAGATCTTCTAGCTTGGAAGGCTGTAACATTGCTGATACAGGATACACAATAGACCTTGCATATAAATATGTTGTGAATGACAGCACAGAACAAATGGAGACGGACGTTGATGACATATTTGAAAGGCCACTGGCTAATTCCAATTTAATTTATCAATTGCGCTTTCTTAAAATTAATAGAAATTAGTATAATATTTTAGATTTTGATACATTTGTTTTAAGTTACAAAAAAGAAATGCATCTCAGACAAGATCACCTGTAGTGCTGGTTATACACATGGCCATTTTTTGAAAAATGTAAAAGCTTTTGTTTAGAATTAGACAAGCTTCTGCTGATTTTTTTTTTTTTTTTTGTCTTTCAATGTAAATGTTCCATGTCAGCAGAGTATGTGTGTTGAGGGGTGGCTGTTTGCAAGAAAAGCAATCTACAATTGAATACTACAGTGTGCCTTATTAAACCATATTACTGTAGATATTCACCAGCACACCAAGCATCATCAATTACGTCCAAACGTTTTTTTTTTTTTATTAAAGAAAGATCACATCACAAAACAGTGTAGTGCAATGTTTGTGGCTCCGAAACATTGCAAAAACACTGTTTTGTGATGTGATCGTTCTTCATTAAAAACCGCTTGGAGGTAATTGAAGATCCTTGGTGTGCTGTGCTGGTGAATATCTACAGTATTGTGTATGTTCTAGTGTCCAACTGGCGGTTGCTACAGCACATGGTTCCTTAAGCGCTCATTCCAGGAATGTGTGCGATGGCAATATGGACTGTGTACTATTAGACACAGCTCCTCTCTATTCAATATGCTGTATAGTCTTCAACAAACATGGCTCCACATTATACACGCTTCTATATATCATGGACTCCACACACTCTCTCTCTTTTAATGTGTCCACTTAGGTCTGTAGATAATGGTGCCCCAAAATATCTACAGTACCTTGAAAAAGTATTCATACCCCTTTAAAATGTTCCACATTTTTTATGTTACAGCCAAAAACATGTATTTTATGTGATGGACCAACACAAAGTGACACCTAATTGTGAAGTGGAAGGAAAATGTGTAAATGGTTTTCAAAATTTGTTTACAAATGAATGTGTAAAGTGTGGCATGCATTTGTATTCAGCCCCCCTGAGTCAATACTTTTGTAGACCCTCCTTTTGCTGCAATTACAGATGCAAGTCTTTTTGTGGATGTCTCTACCAGCTTTGCACATCTAGAGTGAAATTTTTGCCCATTCTGCTTTGCAAAAAAGCTCAAGCTCTGTCGGATTGGATGGAGAGCGTCTGTGAACAGCAATTTTCAAGTCTTGCCACAGATTCTCAATTGGATTTAGGTCTGGATTTTGGGCCATTCTAACACATAAATATGCTTTGATGTAAACCATTCCATTGTAGCTCTGGCTGTATGTTTAGGGTCGTTGTCCTGCTGGAAGGTGAACCTCTGCCCCCTGTTAAGTCTTTTGCAGACTCTAACAGATTTTACTTCTAAGATTGCCCTGTATTTGGCTCCATTCATCTTCACATCAACTGATCAGCTTCCCTGTCACTGCTGAAGAAAAGCATCCCCACAGCATGAAGCTGTCTCCACCATGTGTCACAGTGGGGATGTTGTGTTCAGGGTGATGTGCAGTGTTCTTTTTCCATCACACACAGCGTTTTGGTTTTAGGCCAAAAGGGTAAATTTTTGGTCTCATCTGACCAGAGCACCTTCAACATGTTTGCTGTGTCCCCCACGTGGCTTCTCACAAACTGCAAACGGGACTTCCTATGGCTGTCTTTCAACAATGGCTTTCTTTTTGCCACTCTTCCATAAAGGCCAGATTTGTGGAGTTGCAAGACTTTTGCTGGCCATACACTGGTCAAATTTCGAAAGAACTTTCTTCTGAAAATCAGAAAATTCATGCGTTTTGTGATTCGATGGTGCCAGCATTGATTTCGAAATTCGACCAACCAAACCTTCAATTTCACCTCATGTTCATACAGAAAATAATTTCCGTGTCTGGGGATCTTGTTTTCTTTCCGGGATTTTTCTTTTCTTGCACATGCGCATTTCTTTTTCGATTACATTTCTCACATGATTCTCCCATCATTGGTTCAAAAATCGTTTGTTTTTTAAGAAAATTTCCAACATGTCGGATTTTTAAAATTCGATGGCCGCACGAAAATCGGCCATTGCTGCAGCCCACTAATGGTACGAAATTCGTACGAAAATTCTTAGATGGGATTTTCTAAAAGTTCTTTCGAAATTCGACCCGTGTATGGCCAGCTTTAATAGTTGTCCTGTGGACAGATTCTCCCACCTGAGCTGTGGAACTCTGCAGCTCTTCCAAAGTTACCATGGGCCTCTTGTCTGCTTCTCTGATTTTTAATGCTCTCCTAGCCCAGCCTGTCAGTTTAGGTGGATGGCCATGTCTTGGTAGGTTTGTGGTTTGTGCCATACTCGTACTTCTTTTCAGATGATGGATTGAACAGTGCTCCGTGAGATGTTCAAAGCATTGGATATTTTTTTTTTATTTTTTTTTATTTTTTACAACCTAGCCCTGCTTAAACTTTCTCCACAACTTTATCCCTGACCTGGTGTGTTCCTTGGCCTTCATGATGCTGTTTGTTCACTAAGGTTCTCTAACAAACCTCTGAGGGTTTCACAGAACAGCTGTATTTTATACTAAGATTAAGTTGCACACAGGTGAGCTCAATTTAATTTAATTAGGTGACTTCTGAAGGCAATGGGTTCCACTAGATTTTAGTTAGGGTATCAGAGTAAAGGAACTGAATACAAATGCACGCCACACTTTTCAAATATTTGTAAACAAAATTGAAAACCATGTCTCATTTTCCTTCCACTTCACAATTATGTGCCACTTTGTTTTGTCCATCACATAAAATCCCAATAAACTACATTTTATGTTTTTGGTTGTAGCATGACAAAATGTGGAAAATATCAAGGGGTATGAATACTTTTTCAAGGCACTGTATGTATGTATGTACAGTATCTCACAAGTGAGTACACCCCTCACATTTTTGTAAATATTTTATTATATCTTTTCATGTGACAACACTGAAGAAATGACACTTTGCTACAATGTAAAGTAGTGAGTGTACAGCTTGTATAACAGTGTCAATTTGCTGTCCCCTTAAAATAACTCAACACACAGCCATTAATGTCTAAACCGCTGTCAACAAAAGTGAGTACATCCCTAAGTGCGAATGCCAAAATTGGGCCTAATTGGCCATTTCCCCTCCCCGATGTCATGTGACTTGTTAGTGTTAAAAGGTCTCAGGTGTGAATGGGGAGCGGGTGTGTTAAATTTGGTGTTATTGCTCACTCTTATTGGTCACTGAAAGTTCAACATGGCACCTCATGGCAAAGAACTCTGAGGACCTGAAAAAAAGAATTGTTGCTCTACATAAAGGTGGCCTAGACCCTGAAACTGAGCTGCAACACGGTCACCATACATCGGTTTAACAGGTTCCACTCAGAACAGGCCTCGCCATAGTCAGCCAAAGAAGTTGAGTGCACGTGCTCAGCGTCATATGCAGAGGTTGTCTTTGGGAAATAGACGTATGGGTGCTGCCAGCATTTCTGCAGAGGTTGAAGGGGTGGGGGGGTCATCCTGTCTCTGCTCAGACCATACGCCGCACACTGCATCAAACTGGTCTGCATGGCTGTTGTCCCAGAAGGAAGCCTCTTCTAAAGATGTTGCACAAGAGAGCCCGCAAACAGTTTGCTGAAGACAAGCAGACTAAGGACATGGATTACTGGAACCATGTTCTGTGGTCTGATGAGACCAAGATAAACTTATTTGGTTCAGAAGGTGTCAAGCGTGTGTGTGTTGGCAACAAGGTGAGGAGTACAAAGATAAGTGTGTCTTGCATTACAGTCAAGCATGGTGGTGGGAGTGCCATGGTCTGAGGCTGCATGAGTGCTGCCGGCACTGTGGGGGGGGGGGGGGAGCTACAGTTCATTGAGGGAACCATGAATGCCAACATGTACTGTGACATACTGAAGCTGAGCATGATCCCCCTCTGTTGAGAGACTGGTCCCGCAGGGCAGTATTCCTACATAACAACCCCAAACACACCTCCAAGACAACCACTGCCTTGCTAAAGACTGAGGGTAAAGGTGATGGACTGGCCATGCAGGTCTCCAGAACTAAACCCTATTGAGTATCTGTGGGGCATCTTCAAACGGAACATCCACCAACTCTGTAATGTCGTCATGGAGGAGTGGAAGAGGACTCCAGTAGCAACCTGTGAAGCTCTAGTGAACTCCATGCCCAAGAGGGTTAAGGCAGTGCTGGAAAATGATGGTGGCCACACAAAATATTAACACTTTGGGCCCATTTTGGACATTTTAACTTAAGGATGTACTCACTTTTGTTGCTAGTGGTTTAGACATTAATGGATGTGTGTTGAGTTGTTTTGAGGGAACAGCAAATTTACAGTTATACAAGCTGTACACTCGCTACTTTACATTGTAACAAAGTGTAATTGCTTCAGTGTTGTCACATGAAAAGATATAATAAAATATTTACAAAGAATGTGAGGGGTGTACTCACTTTTGTGAGAGTATGTATGTATGTATTTATTTATTTTTTTTATTTTTAGGTATACAGAGATGCTGAGTCACAGATGATTTTGCAAGAATGGATAAGAGAGAGAGAAGAAACGAGGTCTGTATTTGTTAACTTTATCCTTTTTATCTGTAACCTCAGGGGTCCATAGCCATTGTTCAGGCTTGGGTTTATGATGTATAGATCTTTTTGTACTCCAAAAGTGGTTATTTTCATAAGAAAGCATGCTGGCAATTGTGGTTCCCTAATAGTTAGTTATTTACATTCTTATTTTGGGTCTGACCTGTAACTTCGGCCCCTCTTCATTAACCACTTGACCTCTAGAAGGTTTTACCCCCCCCCCCCCCCCCCCTTCATGATCAGGGCATTTTTTTGCTATTCAGTACTGTGCTACTTTTAACTGGCAATTGTGTGGTAATGCAGCACTGTACGCAAATGCAATTTTTTATCTTTTTTTTTTTTTTTTTTTTTTTTATTGTTCATTTTTTTTCCACTCAAATAGAGCTGTTTTTGGTGGTATTTGATCACCACTGGGCTTTATATATTTTTTGCGCTATAAAAAAAAAAAAACAAAGACCGAAAAATTTAAAAAAAAATAAAATATATATATATATATATATATTTTCTACTTTGTTACAAAACGTAACCAATCAAAAAAAATCGAAACGCTTTATGAATTTAGGACAAAATTCTGCTATGTCTTTTGGTAAAAAAATTAAATAAATCCCAGTAATCATATTTTAATTGGTTTGTGCGAAAGTTATGGTATCTAAAAACTATGGTATGTAAGCTTGAATTTACACAGCTATAGACGCTATACTGTAAGTGCAGTGATCAGCAACTTTATAGTGTGACCGTGATAGGGTGGAGGGCAATCTGGTGCTAGGAGACACTCTCAGGGAGGGTCACTAACTGACACTTATTAGTGATGATACTGTACACTAACACTGCACTAATGACACTGGCTGGGAAGGGGTTAACATCTAGGGCCAATAAATGGGTTAACTGTGTGCCTAACAACAATGTGTACTGCTTTTTACTTTATTATCAGTTTTTTTTTTTTTTTTCTTCTTTTTTTTTTTTTCTTCCCCCCCTGCTTTGCAGTTAGAAGAAACAGCCAGGTCACTGTTCTCTGAACACAGAGTTCTGTGTTTTTGTAAACACAGAACTCTGTGTGATTGGCCACAGTCGATCAGCTGACCTCAGCCAAAATCATTGGCTAAAATCAGTTTCCAAACTTGTGCTGTGTCCAATCATGGCACGGGGCGCATACATGCATGCCCCAAACCCAGAAGAATGACCGCAATGTACCAGTACATCTCTCAGCCTGCAGCTACCACCTGCCTGCAGTACATCTACTGTGGGCGGGTGAAAAGTAATTAAGGAAAGGTGGCTGAGAGACTTCACCTCCTGTTATATCTAACTTCTCTTTCTGTACTATAGGGATATGGCAAGAAAAATGTTTAACCCTCGCTTTGGAAGTATATTCAGGACGAATCATAATCCAACCTATTTTCTGAGACGGCTGGCGCGTTTCGCTGATATCTACATGGAATCTCTTAGCTGTTTACTGAACTATGATTCCCATCACACTTTCTATCCAAAGAGGACTCCTCTACAACACGAAGTTCCGATGTGGTCCGAGCAGCAACCTGGAACATTTGGTATCCCGTTCTTGCAGGGAATTGCCCAGCTTAAATGAATCTCCTTAGTCACTCTCATGTTCTGCATTGGCATGGCTAATGTGGATGATAAACTTTTCATAGACTATTGCTTATAGTAGTGTCATGTGGATCATTGTTTGCAAACGTGTTTTGCAAAATACTATATATCTTCAGAACTGAAGGCGATTGCTGGGTGATACAGCTTTATTTTTGAAGATGTTTTAGCATTTTAAAGTCTATTTTAGACACACTTCAGAATGTCTGTCTGTTTGTTTTCATGTATGTAGTTGATTCAGTACAATGAAGTATGGAAGTCCATATATTGGTTTCTAAAATAGTTTTCAGCTTGTCTCATGAGTCTATCTGTTCTTAAAGTTGCTATTTAGAACATAACTAGTGGGCTGGTTTTATCCTTTTTTTTTTTTTTTTTTTTTTTTTTTTTTTTGTGCTAGATCAATTTCTGTAAACGCCTATAAAATACAGGTACCCAAAATGTATGCTTTTCATTTAGATGTAAACCATAGTAAACAAACATATTTCCCTTACTTTAAGGTAAAAAACAAACCTAAAATAGAAATGCCAAGGCATTATAAACGCCAGGGATCTTCTTCCCTTTTTTTTTTGCTACAATTTTTTTTCATTTTCATTAAATTCTCCTTCACCTTTCTGTATTGTGAGAGGAAGGAGCAGGTTCTCCTGTGTAAACAGTACCACCGTAAGGCACAGAGCCTCTCTGATCGGCTCAGTGCCATTTGCCTCCGCTGTCTAATGACAGTGGGAGCAGCAGAATGGTGCGTGCACCAACATAAAAAAAAAAATTGTTTTTGAACTGCCTGTCAGAATAACCACTCTCCCTAGCGGTTGTTGTACTACATTGGCTAGTAGTGGAGTGGTTAAGATTGCAATTGCTTACCTTTTTACATGTGAAAATGCTATGTTTGCATGGCTGTCATGCCTGTTTCTTTAATACATTTAGTCACAGGCACAGACTTTAATCTGGCATGTTTAATCTGGTTACATACTTGTTCCAGGTAACTTACTGAAAGTACTGAAGCCATAGGATTGGCCAAACAGCCATCAACCATTTTTAGAAGGATGTCGGCACTAGAATCCTTCTTTTTTTTTTTTTTTTTTTTTTTTTTTTTTTGTGTGTGTGTTACAGATGTACTTAAATAATATATTACCCCAGCATTTCATACTCCTGATGTGTCTGTTGTACCATGTACTTGTATTAAAAAGGTATCCTTTTCTCTATGTATTTCTTCCTTTATGTATGAAATACCTGGTAATCCTGTCAGTCCTCCTTTCTTATTTCACACTGACCACACTAGGCAAGTGTGACTAAAACATATCCAATAAAAGAAACAAATTTCTTTATAACTTTAGGCCAATCTGTATTCTGCTCCATATTTTTGGGTAAAAAATTCCCAGTAAGTGTATATTGATTGGTGTGTGCAAAAGTTACAGCGCCTACAAACTATGGTGTGTAATATATACTTGAATTTTGATTTATTTTATACTAGTAATGGTGGCGATCAGTGACTTATAGAGGGACTGTGATTGTGGTGGACAATCTGACATTTTTGACACTTTGTGGGAACCAGTGACACTAATACAGTAATCAGTGCTAAAAATATAGTTTCATAGTAGGTAATGTTGACTAAAGACAATAGTCCATCCAGTTCAGCCTGTGTAGGTGTACGCGTGTCAGTGTCTATAATTTCCCATATCCCTGTATGTTGTATTCTTTAAGATGCACATCCAAGAGTCTCTTAAAAATATCCATACTACCCGCAGCCACCACCAATTGTGGAAGAGAGTTCCACAGCCTTATCGCCCTGACAGTGAAAATACCCCTGCGCAGTTTAAGGTTAAACTGCTTCTCCTCCAATCTTGTGTGGCCCTGTGTCTTACACTCACTGTGACTGATTCGTTTTTTTTTTTCTATGCTTGGATCACCATTGAGGTATTTGTAAATAGCTATCATATCTCCTCTCAAGCGTTGTTTCTCCAGCAAGAATACATTTAGTGTTTGCAGTCATTCCTCGTAATTGAAGTCCTCCAATCCCCTTATTAGTTTTTTTGCCCTTCTTTGGACTCTCTCCAGTTCCAGCACATCCCTTCTGAGGACTGGTGACCAGAACTGGACGGAGTACTCCAGATGTGGTCTAATCAGAGTTTTATAGAGTGGTAGGAATATAGTTTTATCCCTGGAGTATATCTTTTATTTTTTTTATGCACGCAGATATTCTGCTGGCTTTGGTAGCTGCAGCTTGACATTGCATGCTATTACCCAATCTGTCATCTACTAGGACCCCCAGATCTTTCTCCATCCTTGATTCCCTCAGTGCTTCTCCCCCAATGAGTAGTTTGCATTTATGTTTTTTTTCCCCCAAGTGCATTACCTTACTTTTTTCCATATGCACTGTTACTGTACTGATGACACTGGTTGGGAAGGGGACTTAACATCTAGGGTGATCAAAGGGTTACATGTGTGCTTAACCAATGTTTTTGTGTGTACAGTGTGCTGTTTTCACTAAGTGATGTGCTGGATTTTATTCCCTGCTTCACAGGGAAGCAAAATCCAGCACATCACCACTGACAGTCTACCTCCTTGGCGATCAGCGGGTGCCGGTGGTTGTTCTTTGCAGGGCACCCACTGATCGGCTTGTGCTGTGACTAATCACAGCAGAAGCAGCGCGCCCCCAACCCAGAAAAGCAGAATCGCATATATGTGCACTATTCTGCACAGAACACCTGCTCTGTAGCAGTAAAGCTACAATAGGGTGGTCTTTTACTAGCTAGTGTGGTCAGTTTTCTGACTGCTGGAAGAACAGCCTGCTTGTCGTATAATAATGACTTGTGCTGACATGCTCCTCTGCACACCCATTCACTGGGAAGATCAGTGTAATGCTGTTTCTCCACCCCCCACCTCCCTAAGCCCCTTATGCAGCTGAGAAAAGAGATTGTGATCACTTATAGATATTTATATAAAGGTATTTTTTTTTTTTTTTTTAACTCTTTATTTTTAATTTTTTACAATACAATACATTTCATCTTTTACAATTTCCCCTATTTTATAGTCTCTCATCAATCACACACATTCTCTATGATCTGTGTTGCTTAAAATGCGCTTCTGCCATTTCCCTTACGCTTTCTTCCACTCCCATTCTCAATCCCCTAAACAACACAAATAAAAAAAAAATAAAAAAAAAGAAAGAAAAAAGGGGGAAAAAGCCCCCACCTTATATCACCCCGTCTCCCCCCTATATACGAAATAGGGTGCCCAAGTGTCCCAATACTCCTCCTCCTTTTCCTTCATTGCCATTGTCAAATTTTCCATTTGTTGGATTTCTCCCACTCTGGCCCACCATTGGGCCCTCGTGGGCGTTACATCTTTTTTCCACAAAGCCGGGATACAGGCTCTCGCCGCCGTGAGAAGGTGTTTTAATAGTGATTTTTTGTATTTTTCCACCGATATAGGGACAACATTTAACAAGTATGCAGCCGGATCTTCTCCAAGAGAAACCCCTGTAATTTCCTTTACTGCTTCCTCAATCATTTCCCAGTAGTCTCTAATTTTATCGCATTCCCAAAAAATGTGCAACATTGTGCCCTCCGATTTCACACATCGCCAGCATGTATTTGGCACTTGCGGGAATATACCATGTATCATACTTGGAGTCCTATACCACCGGGTAAGGATCTTATATCCCCCCTCCTGATATCTACTTGCTATTGATGTTTTGTGGACGTATCTCAAAATTTTTTCTTTTTGTTTTGGGGAGAACGTAACCTTCAGGTCTTCTTCCCAGGCACTTAGCCCAGATTTTCAGGGGCTTCGGATCTTATGATCATTTCATAAAAGTGAGATAAAGGGTGTCTCAGATTCTCACCATCCAAACATGGCTGCTCAAACTCCGACATCCCCCGAATTTCTGGGTATCTTCTTCCTTTGGAGTGGATATATGCACCCAACTGCATAGCTCTAAGATAATCTAATTCTGGGGTAAATTCGCTTTCTATCTCTTCTTTTCATTAGTCTTCCCTCTTTTGAGAAATGTATAATCCTATTTTTCCCCCTGTTTCTCAGGCCGAGGAATTTGTGATCTAATAAGCCGGGCTTAAAGTCGTATGTGCCTAATATGGGTAGCATGGGACTTGGTTCACTTGATATCTTATTTTTATTGAAAATTTTTTTACTTACACTTAAAGTTGCCCCTATCAATGGGTGTTTTTTAATCACCTTTGGAATATCCTTTCCAGCCATCCATGCCAACCCCTCCAAGGGGGCTTTGCACGTTGTTTGTTCCATAAGTACCCATGGCTTCTTTTTTTTGGCACACCACCCCTTTATTCTGACTAAGTGTGAGGCCTCCTGATATTTACATGGATCTGGAAATCCGATGCCTCCTTTATCTTTAGGGAGAGTCAAAATCGATCGCCGTACTCTTGCCGGCTTTCCAGCCCATATAAAACTCAGGAAGACTGATCGGAGTTCTTTCATATATCTTTGAGGGATTTTTACTGGCAGCGTTTGAAGCACGTATATCAACCGTGGCATAACGTTCATTTTTATTATATTTGTCCTCCCAAACCAGGTGAAAATTTCTTTATCCCATCTTTTCAGATCTATCTTTATTTGTTTTAACATTGGGGCATAGTTTAATTCAAACACCCTGCTTAACACTTTGGGTATTCTAGTGCCCAAGTACTCTATATGTGAGTCTGTCCATCTAAATTTGAATTGTGTAGTTATCTGACGGGTCAAGGGTTCGTTCATCTCCAGTCCCATCGCTTCTGACTTGCTATAATTCACTTTGAAGTTGGCTATATCGCCAAATTTCTGTATCTCCCCCAGGAGGGGTGGCAGGGATATGGCTGGTGAGGATATAAAAAAGATCAGATCGTCAGCAAATGCTGCTAATTTATGTTCCTCGGTTTCTGTTTTTATGCCTCTAATATCCCGGTTCATTCTTATTTTTCTTAAAAACGGTTCCATTTGTAAGAATGAAGATGATGGGCGATCGTGGGCATCCCTGTCGTGTTCCATTATAGATTCGAAAAGGTTCAGAGAGTCTCTCATTTACCTTCACCCTAGCAGTTGGCACTGAATATAGGTTTTGGAGCCATCCCAGCATTCCCTCTCCTAGGCCAATGTGTTGGAGTGTGGTCCTCAAATACAGCCAGTCCACCCTATCAAACGCTTTTTCTGCATCGGCTGATATTATAGTTAAGGGTTTGTGCTGGCTTTCTGACCAATATATTGCATTTATTACTCTGTGTGTTCTCCCTCCCTTCTCTCCCTGGGGTGAACCCCACTTGGTCGGGGTGAATCAGTGCCGGTATATGTTCGATCAGTCTGTTAGCTAGTATTTTAGAAAAAAATTTTAGGTCCACATTTAATAATGATATTGGCCGGTAGCTGGAACACTGGGATGGGTCTTTTCCCTCTTTTGGAATAACAACAATATGTGCTAGTAAAATCTCTTCAGGTAGTTTCTGTCCTTCCTGTATTGAGTTAAATGCTGCTAGAAACCTTGACACCAGTTTCTCCTCGAATGTTTTGTAATAAGACAGGGGGAACCCATCAGGACCTGGCGCTTTACCTACGGGAAGGGAGTTCAGAACTTACTTCAACTCCTCCGCCGTTATAGGCTTGTCCAGGTTCTGTATAACTTCTTCTGTTAATTTGGGCATTTCCGATAGACGTAGGTACTCTCTAGCTGCCTCTTCCTTTTTATTTTTCCCTACGCTCCTTTCACCCTCAAGTTGATAGAGGCCCTCGTAGTATTTCTTAAATACCTGAGCTATTTTCTTGGAGGAGTTTACTATCTCTCCTCCTTGCATTTTAATACTTCTGATTTGTCCCTTTGTATTGGTTTGTTTTAACGCTTTTGCTAACATCCTACTCGGCTTATTTCCGTACTCGTACATTGTTTGTTTGTTTTGCTTTATCTTTGCTTTGGCTTGTTCGATAAGCAGGGCGTTTAAGTCTCTCCTTCTCTTCTATATTTTGCGCCTGAGATTTTTTATGTACCATTTCTGCATCTCTAATATCTATGAGTAGGGCTTCTATTTGTCCGTTCAACTTCTTTTTCCTATGGGCTCCTAAGGAGATAAATATACCTCTCATCACACATTTATGCGTCTCCCAGACGCCAAATGGTGTTATTTCTTCCGTCTCATTAATTTGGAAGAACGAATTCATTTCGTCTTCCAGCGTTTTTTTATACTCTCTATCCTTCAAAAGTGATTCGTTCATTTTCCACTGATATTCCCGATATTCTACTTCTCCTAGATCCATTTCACAACTGATGGGTGCGTGGTCGGACAATGTAAATGAGCCTATATCTGCCTTTATCAAATATGTCAATCCTATCTGCGAAACCAACATATAGTCAATACGGGTATATGTCTTATATTTCGCAGAAAAAAATGTATAGTCTCTTTCTTGAGTATGCAGTGTCCTCCAAGCATCCACCAGTTGCATATCGTTAAATAACAGTCTTTTAATTTTCCTTATTTTAGTGTATGTGAGATGGGAGGCACCTCTTGAGGTGTCGATGAGTGGGTCCAAAACTAAATTTAAATCTGCACCCAAAATTATCAGACCTTCCCTGTGTTTCTGTATCTCCTGAATACTGGTCTCTAGATAGTTAATCTGATTGGTATTTGGGAGGTACATGTTTACCAGTGTAATCTTTTGCTGTCCTATTAGGCCTTTCACAATTAAAAGACGGCCCTCCTCGTCCTTTATAACTTTTACTTCTTTCCATGGAATCTGCTTGGATACCAAAATAGCCACTCCATTTGATTTAAAATTCTGGGAAAGCCCGTGGTATACACTGGTAAATTTGCGGTTTCCCAGGTTCGGTACTTTTTTGCCACTAAAATGTGTTTCCTGTAGAAAGACTATATGTGTTTTTAGTCTTCTCATTTCGGCGAGGAGTCTGGTCCGTTTTTCCGGGATATTTAATCCCTTGACGTTGTAGGAGGTAAACTTTATTCTAGTCATTTTCAGACTTTACTAGCAAAGAGGTATGGGAACCCCGGGGGGGCGGGAGGGGGGGGGGGGGAGGGTAAAAAAAAAAAAAAAAAAATTAAATCCGTTGATCTTAGGGGGAAGCAACCCTGATGCGGCCTTCCTATGTCAGCGCGCTCCCCTTTACGGATACACCAACAACAAAGCAGCGAGAAAAAAAATAAAATAAAGGGACAAAAAAGGGAGGAGCAGGATATCCCTGTTCTCCCTTCCTTCTCCCTCTTGGTCGTCCCCGACTTGTCCTCTACCCAGAGGAGGAGCGACCAATATGGGGGAGTGTCCCCGAACACACCAGGAGCTCAGAGTAATCCCCAGCGGCTGCACATTTCTTGAATCTAAATGTTCTATAGATCCCTCTAATTATTTGCAATAACATAAAAAAAAATTTTTTTTTGAATATGCTAGATACTTGGCCGTCTTTGGCTTTAATACTTAAAAAAATCTTCAGTGACTCAAAAGTCATTGTATTGAAACAAATTCAGATCAGGAAAGTCAGAAATAAAACCGAGCGCTAATCAACATACTTGTTCCTGGGCAATGATAAAGCATTTGGATCAGCAAGATGGCCAGAGAGCCTGTATTTTTAGAAGGGGGGGATTTAGTGAATTTGAATATTTTCACTAATTTCAAACCAAAGATTGTGTCCCGTTTTTTTATTTTATTATTTTGGGGTCCATCAATGACTGCTCTGTGTGTACACTGAGGTTCATAACATCCTTGAATTCGGCACAGCATAGGCCTGTGCAATATAAAGTGCATACGGGCTTCCTATGTGCAGATTACCTGTGGCAGCAAGAACGTTGCTGGGATTGATCCCCCACCTTTAGTACATGTTCCGAATTCCCTTCGCTACTTAACAGTCTTCTTTCACGTAACTGTGTGTGTGTGTGTGTATTTGAGTCTGGTGATGTTATGTACATATTTTATTTTCGCTTGCGTTATCTGAAAATATTTGTTTACACATTGTGTTATTTTATGGTACAGTAAAATGTAGATGGTTTTTATTGAAATGCTTTTGTTTTAAATGGCCAATTTTATTATTTTACTACAAATGGACTTTTTTTTTTTTTTTTACATGAGATTGGGTATTGCAAATGTTTTTTTCTGAAGCATGCAGCTTCCCTTTATTTTCACTTTCTTAATCCGCATCCTTAGATCATGAATGTAAGGACTGAATTACATATGAATTGTATGATGACTTGCCTTTTTTGACCTGCTTTTGTATTTAAAGAGGACATCTTTCCTCTGTATCCATCATCACATAAAGCTCTATCAAGAACAAATATAACATACAAACTACACTTCTTCTAATACAACTATAAAAATGTGGTATTCATTTAGGAAGATATAGATAGTCCTGATTTTTATTAATGAGAGATTGGACTGGACAGCCTGTTCTTCCAAAACCTCTCATTGGTATTAGAAACATTTCCTGGCATGTCCCACTGATGGCAGTGAACTGGTCACATTAGTGCAAAATAATTAGCCTTTTACAGACTGGACAGGAAAAAGAACTGTATTTAAAAATATATACTAGTGGATGGCCATTTCCCAAAAGACCGGCCTTTTTGTGGCTAGTCTCAGTACTGTAGTGGAGTCATGATGTACTGTAAACAGTATGAAAGTGGCTGCAAAGCACTAGGAAGACTATCCTGAGAGCTGTAAATAGTGGCAGTGCTAAAAGTGGACCATTAATATTGGGTGACCACCAACATTAAATGTTCCCGAACACATATTCAGCACTCTATTTATGGTTCAGGAGCTAGTATTGAAGGTAAGCAAAGCTGACTTATTACCCAACTATATTAAACTTGTATTGCGTTGTGGAGAACATCAGGTGTGGGTGCAGCAAGGGGCTGTTGGGAGTTCGGTATATCATTGATTTTTGTAAAGAAGCGTTGATGCCAGTAACCTTTTAGCAGTCTCATTAAGCTTGTCCACAGTCTTGCACTCTTTTGTACTATTATAGTTTTCTATGTTCAGCACTTTGGTAATACACAACTGATGTCCTGTATGTCTAACAATTTGAGTGCTACAGATTTAGGCTTTCTGGGAACCTGCCACAACTCCTAGTTTTAATTTTTCTTCCCATAGACCAGTGTTCCTCCAGAGGTTGCAAGAGGTGTGCACTTTCTGCCTCTCAGATAAGTTCCCACTGACTCCAATGATCTTTTTGTCTATCTATAAGGGGGGGGGGGGGGATTCTTCCCAATGACAAGTGTAAGGAGCATTCTTCCCACTGACCATCACACTAATGTATCATGAGCTGTAGATTTAGACCTTTTTAACAGGGGTTCCCTGAGACTGGAAACTTATTTCAAGGGTTCCTCTGTGATGAAAAGGTTGAGAGAGGCTGCTATAGATTCACTTTATTGTGCCTTTTACAGTGAGACTTGGGGGACAATGGAAAAAAAAAATTTGTTTAACAGAGTGCACTACATATGAACATGGGCACCCTGCTGCATTGTATACATTAATTGTGACAACTATACCTCAACGTGTGTGTCCATTAAAAACACTAACCTCTTTCCCTACTGACACCTTTAAAATCCACATCCATCAGGCAAATTAAACCAAAGCAAGTTTCTCCAATTTGAAGACCAAGTACTGATTTAACGTTTCTAGGTACTATGTTGTACAGACAATTATAGAAAATAATAAGTTCATGTATTTTGTCGTAACATTCTTGATGTTTTATAATCTAATGTTTATCATTAAATTTAGTGTGCCCCAGACATAAATGAAGTTTTGAGGCAATGCATCTTAAGGAGACGCTGCATCTCTCCTAGATTATTTTTTGCAGTAATTTTCCAGATAGTAACAGTGTTATTTATCAATATTTTTAAATGTGCCCTATTTTATCAAATTTATTCAAATGGGTTTTGCATTTAAAACAGACCCTTGGACTCCTATCACCCTTATCTCCACAGGAAAGGACTAAGAGCTACATGTTCATATTTCATCTGTTAAAAACTGGTATTGCAGAAGGTTGAATATAGCTATTCATAGTAAATACTTGGCCCCATAGTAATTACTTATTGGGAAGGGGGAATGAAAGGGTCCCTCCATTATATTGCACAGGCAGGTTCCATGTTCTTCTTAAGTGGAAAAAAAAAACATTTTATTTAATTACTTGAAAGATCATTTGTTGTATGGTGTTGTAAGAATTAAATACAGAACATGCGCTATCTGTAGAATGTTTACATTGAGTATAATTAAGATAACGATGTTGAACACTTGCAGCTTTGAAATGCATGTGATTTACCATGTGCTGTTGGTGTATAAAACAAGTGCACTATACTCCACTATAGCTGTAATACTACAACATTTTTGGGATTTGCCTTTATTGTACATTTTAGTTTTATGAAGTGTGGTACCTTAGTGTATCTTCAAATGATTTTATGCAGTTATGCTTCCAGTTAATAAAAATTCACACCTGATTTATATTTGCTTAATAAAAACACAGCTATAAAAAAAAAAAATGAATGTATTGCAATTGGTGTTTAAATGATGAATGTATTTACAATTTTTGTGGTGACGTTTTGGAATTTCAGTATAGTGAAAGTTGTACAGAACTATTTCAAATATATTAAATTTCTGCTTAGATTTCAAATTGTGTACGGTCTTCTTCTTCTTCCTTTTTTTTTTTTTAATTTTTTTTTTTTTTTTTTGTTCTACCTCAGACGCATTAGTTGAGACCATAGGAAACTGGATACACATTAATATGTCGACCAAATGAAAACTTCTATCCTAGCTCTATGCGGAGCTTGTGACTGGATGGATGTGCCCAGCTTTGCAGTCTTCCACTTTTGTTTTGATTGCGTATTATATGCAGCATATACTGTATTCGATGGGGTTGATTTATTAAAGGCAAATAGTCTGTGCCCTGCAAGTGCAGTTGCTCTAGATCTGAGGGGAACATGTAAGGAAGAAAAATAATGCATTTTTGCTTGTACATGATTGGATGATAGAAATCAGGAGCGTCCCCTCATTTCAGAGCGTCCCCTCATTTCAGAGCGTCCCCTCATTTCAGAGCGTCCCCTCATTTCAGAGCGTCCCCTCATTTCAGAGCGTCCCCTCATTTCAGAGCGTCCCCCTCATTTCAGAGCGTCCCCTCATTTCAGAGCGTCCCCTCATTTCAGAGCGTCCCCTCATTTCAGAGCGTCCCCTCAGATCTAGTGCAACTGCATTTGCAGTACATGTGCAGTTGACTATATTTTGCCTTTTTAGTAAACCAACCTTTTATGTGTGTATTGTGTTAAGAGGGAGTGGGGACCTTCTTAAATGAGAACTTTCCTGAGAGAGTAATTGAGGTTGAATTTGCAGATACTGCAAATGCAAGCTGTCTGGTTGACACACTGACCCCTTTGGGCAAAGCCAGGACATATTCTGGGTTGGTTACATTGAGTCACTAACCCAGAACAAGTATGCAGATAAGGCCTTCTGACATCGCTCCAACCTTCTTCATCTGATTTAAAGTATTAAAGTCCATGGATTGGCAATATAGCCAGTGAATTGGCATTTTCAGTATGGGAATCAGCATTAGCAGCCTCTCTTTAAAAGGTACACAAGTACAAAGTCTAATGAGCGTGCCAAACAGTTTGAGAATCTGAAAACTTTTTAATATTGGTTCACAAACACATGAACTGCATGATTCTCAAAGAAGGGGTTTCCTGTTTGAACTTGACTGTTTCGGTGCTTTCATTGGACTTTTTAGACATAAATCTTGAAATCTTGGCCCTTTTGTTTTAGGGACAGTCCTTTTTTTTTTTTTTTTTTTTTTTTTTTTTTGTTAAGGCACAATCTCTCTGGTGAGGGTGCTCTTATCACAAGCTAACTGATGTTCTTATCATTTGAATCCAGCACCTCATTTATACTTGTTCTCAGTGAAGGTAGGCAGACTGGCTTACATTTAGACATCAAATGTGTTGGCTATTTAGAACCAGTTAATGAAGGTGGTGTTGGTTGATGGCACGAGGCTTACAATTCTATACCAGTAGTTGCTTACATTTTTATCATACTTATATCATGAATATTGTATTTGCTGTATTTAATGCTGGCATGGTTTTTCCATTTGTATAGGTTTGCTATCTACTGTGGTTGTAATAATAAATTAGTTAAAGTGGTTGTAAAGCCACTGTATCCTAAACATACCATCCCCTCTGTTAGCTAACATTGTGTCCAAGTGTCTGCGCTGAAAAAAATCAATCCAATTTATACCTTATATCGGAGCGTCTCCTGGCGCTTACATGACTGCCGAGCAGTCACCTGAGCGCTGGGAGACGCTCTGACATAAAAGGTATAAATCAGAATTTATTTATTTTAAATCTTTGATTTCAGCACAGACACTAGAACACATAATGTTGGCTAACAGAGGGGATGGTATGTTTATGATGCAGATATTATAGCAGCGGGAAGGGGTGGGGATCAGAGTGGCACAGACTAGCTTACTGGTGGGAGGGGAGAGAGGACAGAGTAGAGCTGCAGGTGACGGACGCACGTAAACTCACCATGCTGTCTGCACAGCAGCCATGATGAACTGTGGTCAGTTTATAGGGGGGAGGGCAGGATCAGCCAGGTTTTTTTTTTTTAGGTTAAACAAGGAGCCAAATTACACAGCACAAGCACTGTGCATACATGCTTTAAGGGAACAGGATCAATTTTATTTATTTATTTTTGGGGGGGTGTTACAAACACTTTAAGGTGTATGAGATCAGCAGTATGCCTGTTTTTTTTCTTTTTTAGCTAGCAGGACATTTTAACATAGTTTTAGACTAGGGTTTCTCAGCTGGGGTTCTGCGAGAAATCTGCCATAAGTCAACATTGCTGTTCTGCCACAAATCAACATTGTGACGGGTGTATATCTGCTAATTTGTTTACAATGTGCATTGACAGTGAGTACTGTCAGTGCACAATGATATCCAATGCCTCCTCTGTAGTTCCAGCTCCTGTGAACTCAGAGTGGTGCCTGGAGGAGTGGAGGCATGTTGCTAAAAGTGGTGAGATGTGTATGGCAGCGCTCTATGCAGACTGCAGATAGTTGGGAGCATATGACAAACAGGAAGTGACATCCTTTTTGGCAATGCAGAAAGTGGGAGCACGTGGCTGGATCAGACTAAATGTAGCAGGAGATAATAGCTTTGTTATGCAATACCATAAGGCTATTTTGCACTCCTCTCCTGCTACATTCAGTCTGATCCAGCCATGTGCCTTCTGCAGTCTGCATCCAACACTGGAACAGGAGGCGACATCCTGTGTATGGCAGCCACATTCTCCCGCTCTCTGCAGTCTGCATTGCCATACACAGCATCTCACCTCCTGCTGGCACTGGCCTCTGAGTTCACCGCAGCCCTAACTACAGAGATGGCACTGGGTATCCATGCACACGGACAACAATATTGGGCAGATTTACATCTGCCACAATGTCGCTTTGCTAAGGAACTCTGGTTGAAAAACTCTGAGAAACCCTGTTTCTACAATAACTTGTTATATCTTCAGATCACTGATCAGACCCAATGTTCTGCGAGCTGAAGATCTAAAAAATCTTTTTCAGGGATTACCTGAGATCTCAATTTTTAGCCAAGAGGTCCCTTTGAGGTAAAAAGATTGAGAAACCCTGCTTTAGATACATTTTTGAAAATTAGTTATTTGTAACATATTTTTTAGACACATGGGTTTCAAAGGCAAGTTATTGGTATATACCCTGCATTATGTTATTGGTATATACTGTATATTTCCTGCATTTTAAATCACTTGCTTAGATCTTAGACTTTTTAGCTGTATCGTGATGAGCAATCATCTCTGCATTTATCTTCTCAGAGATGCATGGCTGTCTAGTTTTATTAATTGAAGTACTCGAAGCAGATCCTCAGGCAAACCTCTACACAGCTGCAATGCATGGGAACAACTTTACCTGCTAAACGATTTGTGAAATGATTTTTTCAGCCAATCTATCAATTTTGTCTTACAAAAATGTAATATCTATATACAGTACTGTGGCTGAATTAACTGTCTTTTCTACCAGGCTTAAAGTAGATCTTTACCCGTAACAACTTTGATAAAAACGTTCTTTAGCAAGAAACATACATTCCACATTAATAATTATGCTACCACAATTTAGTGTGTGCTGTAATTTGCCTCCAGCATTGTTCCTGTTTGTTTGTTGCCTGAGGCTGCCATTTTACTGAAGCCCAGAGCCCCTGAACAGTAGTAAATCTTTAGACTGTCAGCAGATCAGCCTCTACAAATTCGGCAGTGCCTAAAAACCAAGATCAACTGAGCATGCGCAGAGCAGGGTGAGACGGTGTATTACTGAATTTTAAACAGTAAACTTATTTTTAATGTTTTACATAGCTATACCTGCAAAAGGGGCCATCCTGAAGTGATCTAATGGGAGTTAATTTTCTGACTAAAGTTCCTCTCCAAGTAAATTTCTAGTTTTCCTTCAAGGGACACAAAGTCTGAAACATTTGAGTTGTACTGCTACAGGAGGATTGGACACTACTAAACAAAATACTTCAAATACTCTTAGCGATTTTCCTTTCCTTGATCTGCCTCATGTCGGCACACGATGAGTTGGCTCTACCCCTTGACACCCTATCTAGACCAACAAAGGAATCCTTCTCTAGCCCTTAAATAACTTTAAATAACTTAATGGCGTTTTTTCCCTGCTCTTGCAATACAATTTACATTGAATGGAATTCTCTTCTACAATGTGTATAAACAGTTTACCGTGCACTTTATTTTAAAATAAGATCTTTTCCCTAATTGCCTTATTTAAAGTACAGTAGATCTAAGCCGTAACTGGATAACATTTAGTTTACTAAAACACTGTGTAGCATAAACATTTGCCCTGTTTTTTTTTGTATTTCATACATTTTATTTATTTTTATTTTTTTTCCAACATTTAAATCTATTTTATGAATTTGTATTTATATAATTGTGAGACAAGCCTGATGATAAGCATCTGCATGGCTGCTTACACGCTCCACTGAGTTAGATGTACTGTACATCAATCTGAAGCCCATGTGAACTAGGCTCTTGAGACTCTTTGTACAATGCCTTTAGTCTGGGTTCACACATGTGCGGTGCGAATTGAAGCTCCGGTTTCACTGTGAAGATAGAGGAACCTCTGAACAACTGATTTTTATCTGTGTTTTAGCTGCGGATCAGTGAGCAGGGAGAGGGGGGGGGGGTGTAGTGAGGAGAAGGAGTGAATTTGTGTTCAGAATGGAATGCATCTGCTAATCAGATGCGTTCCCATAGAAGATAATGGGCCTTAATTCGCACCTGAGCCGGACCGCACTGCCTAGAAAAACGCACATGTTTTTGTGCAATGCGCAGTGCGAATGCACCGCAGATATGTGAACCAGCCTCATTAAAATGAATGTATTCGGAGGTTGGGTGGGGTCGAGGTCTCCCCGTCCGGCACAGCGTGTTCCCGTTAGGGGTGTCTGGTGGGGGGCACTGGACCCTAGCCCACTCTTTTGAGTAATTCTAACCCTATATCTAACTTAAGGATAGCTGATACTCTTATAGGATCTAACACTGTCGGGTGCTTAGATGTCCTCTATTGTATTGCCATGTTATGAGACCTCATCTTACGTGTTATGATTGATATGTTCTAACGTTTCATGTTTGTATGATTACTGCATTTTCTGAAATAAAAACTTTTCGAAAGTAAAATGAATGTATTTTGAAATGTTCTGCGAATTGGATGCGGTGTAAGCCGCATCTAATTTGCATAGGTGTGAACGGGGGCTTAAAGTATTAACACCCCTTGAAATTTTCCACATTTTGTCATGTTACTACCAAAAACGTAAATTTATTTTATTGGGCTTTTATGTGGTAGACCAACACAAAGTGGCACATAATTGTGAAATGGAAGGAAGATGATAAATGGTTTTAAAATTATTTTTTTTTACAAATAACTGAAAAGTGTGAAAAGTTAAGAGTGGCATTGCATTTGTATTCAGCCCCCGTGACTCAATACTGTAGAACCACCTTTTGCTGCAATTACAGCAGCAATTATTTTTTTGGGTATGTCTCTACAAGCTTTGCACATCTACCTAGTACATTTTTTTGCCCATTCTTCTTGGCAAAATAACCCAAGCTCTATCACATCACTATCACATCTGTGAACAGCAACTTTCAACTCTTACCACAGATTCTCAATTAGATTTAGGTTTGGACTTTGACTGGGTCATTCTAGCACATGAATGTACTTTGATCTGAACCATTCCATTGTAGCTCTGGCTGTATGTTTAGGGTCGTTGTCCTGCTGGAAGGTGAACCTATGCGCCAGGCTCAAGTCTTTTGCAGAACGTTAAAGAAAAGCATCCCCACAACATTATACTGCTGCCACCACCACTATGTTTCATGGTGGGTGGGGTGATATGCAGTGTAAGTTTTTGCCACACATAGCATTTTTGCTTTTAGACCGAAAAGTTCAATTTTGGTCTCATCTGACCAGAACATCTTCTTCCACGTGTTTGCTGTGTCTCCCACGTGGCTTCTCGCAAACTGCAAATCGGACTTCTGGCTTTTTTTCAACAATGGCTTTCTTCTTGCCACTCTTCCATAAAGGCCAGATTTGTGGAGTGCACAACTAATAGTTATCCTGTGGACAGATTCTCCCACCTGAGCTGTGGATCTCTGCAGCTCCTCCAGAGTTACCATGAGTTACCTCTTGGCTGCTTCTCTGATTAATGCTCTCCTTGCCTGGCCTGTCCGTTTAGGTGGACGGCCAGGGCTCGAGTCCAGGGGGAACGCGTGGGAACGGCGTCCCTGCACTTTTTTTACAGCAGGAACGCCGTTCCCTTTGCAGGACGAGATCAGCCAGAGCGGAATGAGATGCATGCAGTCTAGAGTAGCGCAGGAAGCGTCTGTGTGTAATACGTTCTCTCTCATGTCAATCAGCGCTGCTCGCTCCCCGGCGGCCCCTCCTCTCTTCTCGTCTATCCTTATTGGCTTGAGACATCATCTGGGATAGACGAGAAGAGAGGAGAGGAGGGGCCGCCGGGGAGCGAGCAGCGTGACGAGAGAGAGAACGTATTACACACAGACGCTTCCTGCGCTACTCTGCATGCTGTCAAGTAAGATCCCCAGATGTGCCCTATAATGTGCCCCCTGATGTGCCCCGTGCCCTGATGCCCCAATGTGCCCCATAATGTGCCCTGATGTGCTATCTGCCCCATAATGTGCTATGTGCCCTATAATGTTCCCTGATGTGCCCCATAATGTGCCCTGATGTGCCCCATAATGTGCCCTGATGTGCTATGTGCCCCATAATGTGCCCTGATGTGCTATCTGCCCCATAATGTTCTATGTGCCCTATAATGTTCCCTAATGTGCCCCGAGCCCTGAGGTGCCCCGTGCCCTGAGGTGCCTCGTGCCCTGAGGTGCCTCGTGCTCTGAGGTGCCTCGTGCTCTGAGGTGCCTCGTGCCCTGAGGTGCCCCGTGCCCTGATGTGCCCCGTGCTCTGAGGTGCCATGTGCCCCGATGTCCTATTTTTTTTTTTTTTGGTGGGGTAGAGATCTTGGGTGGGAGTTCTCACACTTTTTTCCCCAGGACTTGACCCCTGTGGACGGCCATGTCTTTGTAGGTTTGCAGTTGTGCCGTACTCTTTCCATTTTCGGATGATGGATTGATCAGTGCTCCGTGAGATGTTCAAAGCTTGGGATTTTTTTTTTTTTTTTTTATAACATAACCCTGCTTTAAACATCTCCACACCTGTCTGGTGTGTTCCCTGGCCTTTATGATGCTGTTAGTTCACTAAGGTTCTCTAACAAACCCCTGAGGGCTTCACAGAACAGCTGGATTTATACTGAAATTACTATTTACTAATTGGTTGACTTCTGAAGGCACTTGGTTCCACTAGATTTTAGTTTGGGATGTGAGAGTAAAGGGGGGCTGAATACAAATGCATGCCACACTTTTCAGATTTGTTTTTCATAATTTTTACAAAAAAAAAACATTTTATAATTTTCATTCCACATCAAAATTATGTGCCACTTTGTGTTGGTCTATCGCAACCAAAAACTGTATTTTATTAGGATTTTAACATGACAAAAATTTTTGAAAATTTCAAGGGGGGTATGAATACGTTTTCAAGGCACTGTACATTCAATCACTAAAACTGCGGTAAATCTATAAAGGATAGGTTTACCTTTGAACATGTTACACCCATATTTTAATATGTAACATGTTCAAGCAGGCCCCCTTTCCTGTGACAGCGGGCAGGGATTCCTCCCTTTTTTTTTTTTATAGCCACTGTCAAATTTGAAATTAACGCTGTTCCGCGTGATCTGTGAATGAATAAACTGCAAGTCATGTGTAAAGCCCCATACACACGGTCGGATTTTCCGATGGATTCTGTCCTATCGGACAATGTTGTCGGAAATTCCGACCGTGTGTAGGCACCATCGGACATTTTCCATCGGATTGTCCGACGGACAAAGTTGTATCTCCTGCTCTAAAAATTTTCCGACAACAAAGTCCGATCACACCAATTCCGATCGTGTGTAGCGAATTCCGACGGACAAAGTGCCACGCATGCTTAGATCACATTACAAGACCAAAGCTATTGGCTACTAGCCTCTACGTAGTCCCGTCGTAGGAAACAAACGTCACCACGTTCAGAATGATCGGATTTTCCGACAACTTTGTCCGACCGTGTGTATGCAACACCAATGTCGGACTAAATCCGTCGGACCAAATCCGATGGATTTGGTGGTCGGATTTTCCGACCGTGTGTATGGGGCTTTACTATGGCAAACAGACTTTTGTAGTTTCAATGGACTGAGCTCGCCAATCAAACAAGCTCATAGTCCATTCACACTTTGTACATCTCTTAAAGTGGAAGTAAACCCTCCTATCGTTTTCAGCTAAGGAAGCTGCCATCTTGGCCTCTGTTCAATCTTCAACTGCCATGATGCTGCACATGTGATCAGTTATGACACCAGCCATTGGATGGTTTGACAGTTTGGTTGAAAGCATAGTCAATGTGACAGGTAGCATTTCCGGCATGCCATTTTTTTTTTTTTTAACTATTTAAATCAAAGGGTTTACTTCCACTTTTAATGAACAGCCCGCACAGAGCTGTAGGAAGAATATGCAGGAGCCTGACATTGCACCCTTGACCCACTGCAGGCTCTTGTGAAAAAAAAAAACCGAAATAAATAAAAAAATGAACTTAACCTTTAACATGTTAATGTAATTTCAAAATCATTTTTAATATTTTTAAATCAACAGGCACTTTGTTATGGGGTGACAAAATTTTATCCTTGTCCCTATTGTTCTCCTAAGTTTTCACCCTGCCATATGTGTTTCAGGTGAATGCTATAAGTAGCCGGGCTCACACAAATTGCACAAGGATGTTGCCGTCCTGATCAACAAATATTGAAAATAGGTGAAAACGGTAAAGAACATCCCCCCAACCTCAAAAACGTGCCAATATATTATCCGCATTAGGATCTTTCGTAAGCTGCAATACATGACATGTTGTTAGGTTCAGATACACATTAAATGAGAGCTATTCTATTTTGCCCCAGAGCTAACGCTCTGGTTTTAATCCTCATTCTTCAGATGTCATTTAATGGTGCAGGTTGAATCTGATCAGTGGCTGCGGGGCAAAACAAAATAAATCTTACCTATAATAAATAACGTGATTATAAAAGATTCCCAGGCAGAGACATTAAAACATTTTATTTACAATTTCACAGCAAAAAGAGCCAGTAATTTGATGAACTGCCCCAGAGCAAGGCTCAGTTCTTCTGGAGGCAGAAAACTGTACATTCAGAAAATGAATGAGCCAGCAGATATTAGATTACAAATGTGGCAAATAGTCTTTTTTTTTTTTCTGTCATTTGATAGGTGGTTGGCATCGGAGGATTACTACAAATGTCTTATTTTACAAGGACAAAACTGTTGTTATTGTTTTTATATGTAATGCTACACTATCTATTTCTTCTTTATTTGATTCGCCCACCAAAGGATACTAGCTGCTGATCATCCGAATCCTAAAAGAAATAAAAAAAGGGAATTAAAGCCCATATTTCCAATGGTACTTATTGTGGTTAAAATAGACAGATTCTACAATTCACAAACCACATAGATTCAGATGACCTGCATATGAAGTGTATCTAACATACTGTACAAAATAAGGGCACATTCACATGGTTGATTAGCGCCATGCAGTGGCCAGAGTCATTTTGTTGTACTTTTTCTAGTACCACTGATCTGCATGCAGGCAGCCCATAGATAGTGAATGGGTACACATTGATTGTACAGACTCGCCTGCATGGCCGAGTTTGACAGGTGTGCATGGAGCTGAGTGCCCGGTGTCTGCACCTTGGTTCATTCATCTGCCCCTGCATACCTGTGTGTCTGTCTGTCCAGTCAATGTGTACTCACTTACTTTTTTTGGGCTGCCTGCATGTAGCTCAGCAGTGGAAAAAAGTAAACAAACAGATGCTGTATAGGGCTGAGCACACATTTTAAAATGAGCCTGAAAGCAAACCAGCATAAACAACATTTTAAGATTTAGGGAGAAGACAAAAAAAGTTAATTAATGCTGTTAGTGTAAAAAAAATAAAAAATCCACTTCTTGTATAACACTCTAATTTGCAACAACATGTGTTTATATGACCATGCATTGACTAGACAGTAGTTATATATAGTATAGTTTGATAGACTGCTGTATTTATATAACATTTACTTATACTAATCTTGTTCCTTTTTTAATTCTGTTCAGACTCACTTAATGCATCCCCTTGGAAAAAAAAAAAAAGTTTCATATCTATCATAACTAATCTTAAAACTGCTTCCCCCCCCCCCCCCCCCCCCCCAAGGCCGGGTTCACATAAATGCAAATTGTATGTGGGTTTCCCTGCATCCAATTTGCAATAAGGCCCATACACACGATCAAACTTTGACAACAACGGGCCTGTTTTTATAGGACAATCCGACCATCTGTATGCTCCATCGGACAATTGTTGTTTTTTCAACAGACAAATGTTCACTGTGCATGCTCTCAAACGTTGAGAACAAATGTCCGATGGAGGATAATCCGATCGTGTGTACACAAGTCCATTGGACAAACGCGAATCCTCAGAACCAATGCTAAACATCAGCCAACAATAGCAGAAGTTGCCCAAAGGATGGTGGTAAAGAGCTGAAAAAAAACACGTGATTTGGTGAAAGTTGGCTGAAAATGTTCTACCGTGGGTATGCAGAACAAGTTCACAGCCAACACCCATTCGGACAAAATTCCATAGAAAGGTCCGATGGAAGTCCGATCATGTGTATGAGGCTTTACAGGCGAGTGTGACCGGCTCTTAAATGGAGCCAGTTCACACAGGTCTGGGAAGGCCGCAGAGCACATTGCAAAAGCATCCTGTGCGAGTTTGGGTCCAGTTCAGGTGCGAATTTAGGCAAAAATTTGGACCTGAATCATACCTGAACTGGTTAACAGACACGGACTGGAACCCAGACACCGAACCAGCGCCCGCACATATGTGAACCTGGCCTAATACCTATACTAACTACAATGTAGAAAAAAGATGTACAGTATATGCTTGCCTATTCTCAGGCTGCTCTGGTCATCTCCCTCGTATCAGCCAGTGCCAGCTACAGGGAAGAGGAGAGAGCGCTGACAACAGCTTGAATGCCTAAGTTAGTGTTTCTTAACATTTTTTCAGTCAAGGCAACCTTTAAAATCATGGACAGTCTCGAGGCACCCCATTCTATAATGTAAAAAGCTATTCTAATTGTTTTACAGAATACATCAACATCCACACACTTAGGGCACCCAACGTTAGAGGTGATTTATTCTTCCAAAGCATATACACTTTTGCACACTGGTGCTGACTATTATAATTATGTTTCTCTTCTCCCTCAATTTCTCTCCATCAGTCAGGGGCAAACAAAGATGCTGTGGAGGCAACAGACATCCACTTTATCAACTGATGATGTCATTGGTTGTTGGGATGCCAGTGTCAAGAAAGTCGTAATGGTGCACAATGAAAACCTATGGCTTTGTGTAACCAAAAGGCAGGCTTAATCCACCTGCTGGCTTGTATACAATTTTTGATCAATTTTTAGGCATATAATGCCAGGGCACCCCCGAAGAAACCTCAAGGCACCCCAGTGTGCCCGGGCACCCTGGTTGAAAAAGGCTGGCCTAAGTAGTGACATCAAACACAGGCTTTTTATGGGCCATCCCCAGCGATTGTAAATTATTGTTTTTAAAATAACAAACAAGTTTATACTTACCTGATCTGTGCAATAGAATTGCACAGTGCGGCCCCAAACCTCCTCTTCTCGGGTTCTCCACTGGCACTCCTGGCTCCTCCTCCCTCGGGAGTGCCCCCAGAGGAAGCGGATTCCTATGGCGGCATTTGTGCTGGCTCAATCCTGAGCAGCACTGGCTGCGTCTATTGACACACAGCGGGACTCGGCCCTGCCCCTTCTTCACTGGGCTTGATTGACAGCAGTGGGAGCCAATGGCTGCCACTGCTTCAGCAAACCCAGTGAGACCAGGAAGCGAGGGGAGAGAAGAGCTGTAGATGTGCACAGCGCTTTGGGGGTGAGGGGGGATAATGATGCCTAAACATTTTTTTTACCTTAATGCAAGAAATGAATTAAGGTAAACCATGTTTAAGTTGTGTCTTATCTCTGTCTAGAGTGCAGCTTTAAAGAAAAATTTTGCTTAATGCAAATGGTTTTACATATCCAATGTTTGTATATTGGATGATTTAGGAAGGCGTCTTCAGACTTTGTGACAAATTGGCAAGTGTTCCACTGCACGAGGCCCTGTAAGCACTCAGAAATTTAATAGGAGGATCTTTAAATAGATGATCTTTTTCTTGCCATCAGTGTGTCATGGTTTCCTGCACGGAGTACTGTCTGCCAAGTACAACACGTCATGTGATAATACATTCATTTACATTATAGGGCCTGTTTATCAAAGGTCAAAATTGGTATTCTGAACTTGATTTGTAAAAGAAAATAGAAAACTGTTTTTCTTCAAATTATTTTTTTTGCACATTGCTGTACTTTCTTTAGAGACAAGATATGATTTACATTTTTTTCCAATTCACTACGTTTTATTGCATAGATTAGGGGTCTCCAATCTGCAGCCTACAGGCCAGATGTGGCCCTTTGCTTGCTTATATGCAGCCCTTGGGTCACTATTCCTCTCACTGACACCAAAGATGGGGCACTATTCCTCCCACTGACACCAAAGATGGGGCACTATTCCTCCCACTGACACCAACAATGGGGTACTATTCCTCCCACTGACACCAACAATGGGTACTATTCCTCCCACTGACACCAAAGATGGGTCACTATTCCTCCCACTGACACCAAAGATGGGTCACTATTCCTCCCACTGACACCAAAGACGGGGCACTATTCCTCCCACTGACACCAACAATAGGGTACTATTCCTCCTACTCATACCAGAGAGGGGGAACCAATTCTCCCACTGAGCCAAATTATGGGGCATTATTCCTCCCATTTACACCAGTGATGGGGGACTATTCCTCCCACTGACACCAATCATGTAATTTGTTTTACTCCCACTGACCACCAAGCCTATGGCATTGTTTACTAACACTGATGCCATGGCATTTTCTACTCCCACTGGCCACAATCAGGACCCCTAAAGTCCTTTTATTAGGTGGTCAAAACACATATAAGACATTTAGCAGTGAGTAGAAGATAAGCCAAGCTACAAGATGGCATCATATGGTATACGTTTATAGGGAGAACAAAACATACGATTTGTGTACATTATTTGACGACGAAGCAGGTCTGCTAGTACAAAGCTGTCATTGCCCCCTAAAGTTTAAAGGGCTGTAAACTTGCCTTTTGTTTTGAAAGTTTGGAGACACCTGGTTGGTATAAGATCATTGATTTTGCAGCATGGACATTAAAGAGGAAGTAAACCCTCGTTTACAACTTTAGCTTACAGGTAAGCCTATATTAAGGCTTACCTGTAGCTAACAAGGATATCTCCTAAACCTGCACGGTTTAGGAGATATACCTGTATTTGCATGTGCCGACGTCATGCAGCACATGCACACTTGCGACAACTAAAGCAACGGCACTATATGCCGATGCTTCAGTTGTACTGTGCCGCTCTCGTGCGCATGCGCGGAGTGACGGCATCACGGCTCTGGCAAATTACAGCGCCGGAGCCGCGATACCCGGAAGTCACTCCGGGAGAACATGTCGGAGGGGGAGAAGAGGACCGATGCCGGGGTGTCGATCTCAGGTAAGTGATACATAATTAGCTAGTATGCTATGCATGCTACCTAATTATGCCTTTGTCTTGTAGGTTTTTTTTTTTTTTTTTTTTTTTTTTTTTTTTAAGAGGGTTTACTTCCTCTTTAAATAACTGATTTTGCTGTATTATATATAAACCAAAAAATATTAAGCCAAATTCAAGATCGGCACAAAATTACACTGAATACTTACAGAAAATGGATGATAAACTGAATCTGACGTGGGCTCAGCTGGAGTGGTAGCTGTTGTGACACTTTCATACATAGGGTTTGCAATGTTTGATGATGGTTCTGTGTCAAACTCAGACACAGACACAGAGGGTTTATCTTCATCCTGTATTCATTAAAAAGAGAAATCTATGTTTACTATCACATATTCACTAAAACACTACAATACTCTAATTATACAGTTAAAAGAAATATGAAAAAAATACAAAATTACTCTACTTAACTATAGAGTTAAAGGAAATGTGTAGACTGCCATCTTCTAACAATGTTAGAAGCTGAGTGAAGCTGGCTATTGACTGTTTGTTCGTTTTTTTCTATTCAGTCCAACACTGATTCCTCCATCCGCACAAACAAGGTGGATGGAGAAATCCCCCGCCCCCCCTATATCCGTCAGGGCATTGTATTCTGACAGCAGGACCCACTGTTGTCCGAATATTTTGGTGACAGGTGATGGGGGTGGATGGAGTAATAGATTAGGGAAGAAGAGGGGAAAATATGGAAGGGGGAAGAAGAGGAGACCCAACTGGGAGGGCAGCCATTGTACATTTGATTGAGAGAAGAGGGATCTGTAATCTTTGGAACTGGAGTCCTAGGAAACTAGAATTTTCCAAAGGTAGCCTATATGCTGATTTTTTTTGAGTACATGTTTCCCTGAAGTGCACCTTTGCCCAGACTTTAGACATTAAAGTAATTACATATTGGGAAGCAGTAAAAGGAGCTTTAAAGCAAACCATTTATGACCTCTCCCTGGCTGCAATGTATTGTGAAGTTAATTATTCTCAAAAATCACAATTGAGGCACCTGCTGTGTATTTGCATTAGATTTTCCGGCTGCCAAGCTCATGCTGCAATATAAAATAATAAGACAGAAAGCTAAGATTTTAGTGCCTTTGCTGTGAGATTTGTCTACAGCTGCAAAGATGATTGATGGCTTATTTTCTTGTGCTTATGGGGGTTATTTACGAAAGGCAAATCCACTTTGCACTACAAGTGCACTTGGAAGTGCAGTCGCTGTAGATCCGAGGGGGACATGCAAGGAAAACAAAAAAACAGCATTTTAGCTTGCACATGATTGGATGATAAAATCAGCAGAGATTACCCTCATTTCAGATCTTCCCCTCAGATCTACAGCGACTGCACTTCCAAGTGCATTTTCGGTGCACTTGTAGTGGAAAGTAGATTTGCCTTTCGTAAATAACCCCCAATATGGCTTGTTGAGAATATGCAAAAAACTTTAGTATGTATAGTCTGGGCAAAGGTCCACTTTAATTTCCCTCCTGTCCTTGTAACATTCCAATAGCCATAGGGTCGTTTATGGAGTGAAGCAGCTGGATTACTTTGGTTTACTCCTCTAGCACAGCACTCCACATGTAGTTTGGCATCTCCAGCAGGCCCGGATTGGCCATAGGGCAAACCGGGCAATTGCCAGACTGCAGGCTTTGAGCCCGCACCGCTCATGTAGCCTCTCCGCGGCCGCCCAGCTACCAGTTACCAGCCCATCGGCGCCGGGGGGTGTAAACAGAGGGGGGTGGAGCTAAATGAGAAGCCTTTGGCCTCTCCGCGGCTGCCCGTATAGGTCGGTGCCAGGGGGCGTGACTGAGAAGGGGGAGGAGCCAGAGCAGACACCTGCTGCCGACAACTTGAAGCTGGAAAAAAACGTGAGTGCAGCTCTGTGCTCTCCTCCACCCCCCTGTAACCTGGATATGATGAGCGGTGGTGAGCGGCTGCATATAGAACACTCATTCTCTCCATCTTCCCCCTGCAGTATCGGAATGCCTGCAAGAGGTAGAGGAGAAGCAGGAGACTGCAGGAGGAAGATGGAGAGAATGATTGTTCTATATGCAGGTGCTCCTCCAAACCTGCTTATTTCTGCTGCCCCCCCCCCTGGGCTCTCCTCCACACCACCCATACTTTCTGCCTCCTCATGCTCTCTGCCACCCCCCATTTCCCTCCACCTCTACCATGCTCTCTGCCACCCTCCCCATGCTCTCTGCCACCCCCATGCTCTCCGCTCACCCTCCATGCTCTCCGCTCACCCCCCTGTGCTGTTCTTATCCCCCCACGCTCTCCACCAACCCCCCTGTGCTCTCCACATCCCCCCATGCTCTCCGCTCACCCCCCTGTGCTGTTCCTATCCCCCCACGCTCTCCACCAGCCCCCCTGTGCTCTCCACCTCCCCCTGTGCTCTCCACCTCCCCCCATGCTCTCCGCCACCCTCCCTGTGCTCTCCATCTCCCCCCATGCTCTCCGCCACCCTCCCTGTGCTCTCCATCTCCCCCATGCTCTCCACCAGCCCCCCTGTGCTTTCCATCTCCCCCCATGCTCTCCTACGCTCTCCCCGTGCTCTCCACCTCCCCCCATGCTCTCCGCTGCCCTCCCTGTGCTCTCCACCTCCCCCATTTGCTCTCCACCTCGCCCCCATGCTCTCCACCACCCCCCTTGTGCTCTCCACCACCCCCCCATGCTCTCCGCTGCTTTACCTGTGCTCGCCACCCCCAATGCGCTCTCCATCTCCCCCCATGCTCTCCACCAGCCCCCCTGTGCTCTCCACCAGCCCCCCTGTGCTCTCCACCTCCCCCCTGTGCTCTCCGCCACCCTCCCTGTGCTCCCCACCTCCCCCCATGCTCTCCGTTGCCCTCCCTGTGAGCTCCACCTCCCCCATTTGTTCTCCACCTCGCCCCATGCTCTCCACCAGCCCACTTGTGCTCTCCACCTTCCCCCCATGCTCTTCGCTGCTTTACCTGTGCTCGCCACCCCCAATGCGCTCTCCACCACCCCCCTGTGCTCTCCGCCTCCCCCATGCTCCCCACTACCCTCCCTGTGCTCTCCACCTCCCCCCATGCTCTCCGCCACCCCCCTGTGCTCTCCATCTCCCCCCATGCTCTCTGCCACCCTCCCTGTGCTCTCCATCTCCCCCATGCTCTCTGACGCTCTCCCTGTGCTCTCCATCTCCCCCCATGCTCTCTGACGCTCTCCCTGTGCTCTCCACCTCCCCCCATGCTCTCTGCTGCCCTCCCTGTGCTCTCCACCTCCCCCATTTGCTCTCCACCTTGCCTCATGCTCTCCACCAGCCCCCTTGTGCTCTCCACCTTCCCCCCCATGCTCTCCGCTGCTTTACGTGTGCTCGCCACCACCAATGCGCTCTCCACCTCCCCCCATGCTCTCCACCAGCCCCCCTGTGCTCTCCACCTCCCCCCATGCTCTCCGCTGCCCTCCCTGTGCTCTCCACCTCGCCCCCATGCTCTCCACCAGCCCCCCTTGTGCTCTCCACCAGCCCCCCTTGTGCTCTCCACCAGCCCCCCTTGTGCTCTCCACCAGCCCCCCTGTGCTCTCCACCAGCCCCCCATGCTCTCCGCTGCTTTACCTGTGCTCGCCACCCCCAATGCGCTCTCCATCTCCCCCCCATGCTCTCCACCAGCCCTCATGTGCTCTCCACCAGCCCCCCTGTGCTCTCCACCTCCCCCCCTGTGCTCTCCGCCACCCTCCCTGTGCTCTCAACCTCCCCCCATGCTCTCCGACGCTCTGCCTGTGCTCTCCACCTCCCCCCATGCTTTCCGCTGCCCTCCCTGTGACCTTCACCTCCCCCATTTGCTCTCCACCTCGCCCCACGCTCTCCACCAGCCCCCTTGTGCTCTCCACCTTCCCCCCATGCTCTCCGCTGCTTTCTCTGTGCTCGCCACCCCCAATGTGCTCTCCACCGCCCCCCCTGTGCTCTCCACCTCCCCCATGCTCTCTGCCACCCCCCCTGTGCTCTCCACCTCCCCCCATGCTCTCCGCCACCCCCCTGTGCTCTCCATCTCCCCCCATGCTCTCCGCCACCATCCCTGTGCTCTCCATCTCCCCCCGTGCTCTCCGCCACCCTCCCTGTGCTCTCCATCTCCCCCCGTGCTCTCCGCCACCCTCCCTGTGCTCTCCACCTCCCCTCATGCTCTCCGCCACCCTCCCTGTGCTCTCCACATCCCCCCAGGCTCTCCGCCGCCCTCCCTGTGCTCTCCACCTCCCCCAATGCTCTCCGCCGCCTTCCCTGTGTTCTCCACCTCCCCCTTGCTCTCCTCCTGCCCCCCCCATGCTCTCCACCTCCCCCCATGCTCTCCACGGCCCTACCTGTGCTCTCCACAGCCCTCCCTGTGCTCTCCGCCTCCCCCATGCTCTCTGCTGACACCCTATGCTCTCCACCTCCCCCCCCATGCTCTCCGCTGCCCCTTGTGCTCTCGCCCCACCCCATGTTCTCAAGATCCTTCCCTGTGCTCTCCATCCCCCCCATGCTCTTTCCTGGTCCCACCTCACCCCCCCCACCTCTGCTGGGCTCCCCCTCCCCTCTCTCAGAGGATCTGTCAGGGTGGAGAGTGCGGAAGGGGCCCATTAATATGTCATGGGCTGCTCAATCCAAAATGCCCGGGCCTATTTTTTGTCCCAGTCCAGGCCTGATCTCCAGCATTCTTTTAATTGTACTATGTTTTAAGGTTGAGCTGCTTATTAGGCAGTGCCAGTCAATAGATTCAATTAATTAAGTTATTAGTTTTACAGCTCATTGTTGAACAATACTATTAAGGGACCATTTACACTTTGCAGTACTGAAGCTTGTGTTAACTGTCCTGAATTAATGCAGGTTGCATTAAGGAAGCCCATTCAGAAGAATGGCCTGCCAATGCACCAGATTGGACAAAGAATAAAGCCCCATACACACGGTCGGATTTTCCCATGGATTCTGTCCTATCGGACAATGTTGTCGGAAAATCCGACCGTGTGTAGGCACCATCGGACAGTTTCCATCGGATTGTCCGACGGACAAAGTCCTATCTCCTGCTGGATAGATTTTTCGACAACAAAGTCCGATCACACCAAATCCGATCGTGTATATCGAATTCCTGACGGACAAAGTGCCACGCATGCTCAGATCACATTACAAGACCAAAGCTATTGGCTACTAGCCTCTACGTAGTCCCGTCGTACGCAACAAACGTCACCACGTTCAGAATGATCGGATTTTCCGACAACTTTGTCCGACCGTGTGTACGCAAAACCAACATCGGACAAAGTACGACGGACATGATCCGACGGACCTGGTCCTCGGATAATCCGCGCGTGTGTATGGGGCTTAAGAGACATGTAGCTGTTTTTTAGGTGCAGCACACTCCAATGGCTGTAGTGCATTTCCTGCATTGTGGTGTGCTGCAATGCATGTCTGTCGTAGGTGCATTGGTTAGTGCAGAGGGATTCTATTAAATATAAAGATAACCGCAATGCACTAACACATTGGATTGTACAATATTTTTTATTTTTTATGGTAACTGGATGGACTTTTTTCAACCTAACTATGTAACACTATTTTAAACACTGAACGATAGTTTGGATCCCTCTGGCATCCAATCAGAATAGAAAGCCATGCCTATTGAAAATGTAAGCACACAAGCTGTCATGATCCTGTCGTTTTCTTTTGCCCTAGTACCTGTCTGTATAATCATTTAGACTGTAAGTTCCTTTCAGGAGGTGAAAGGAGAATAGTTCAGCATACTCTGGTACCACTGTAGAAATAAACAGTAAAAAAAAAATCTTATATTTTATAGTTTCTGTATTTAAACTACATTTGATGGCATCAAATAACACCTAAAGGTGTGATAGGCTGCTAATGATTTTCAGGGCAAGTTTGATCAATCTCTATTTTAGTATGGTATCATGTGGTGGTATTTACAGTACTGAAGTCACAGGCTCAGTGAGCTGTTTGATTGCAGTCACAAGGGTCTGTGTGTGGGTGAATGGATTAATTCCAGCCAGTAAACAACACAGACATCCGATTTATACATTCCTCTCCTGAAAGTGGCATTTTATTGAACCACCCCATCTTTATTTAGCACATTCTGACATTTACGGGAGACATCATGGTGTGCTGTTTTCATGAAACAACTTGAACTTGTGAGGTTTTATCAGTATGTGCAAGACAAAATTCTGGGTATATTTTTGTAATTGTTACCTCGTGAAAATGCTGGAACTGGAAATCCTTTCTGCCGAACTTCTTATAGGCGTACATTGCTAATGCCAGTAAACCAACGATAAAGACGATGCCAAAAAATATGCCTGCTCCATGGCCAGCATGTAGGGCCTAGTCACAAAGAGACATTGTTAAATAAGGGTAGAATGTATTTCTTAATATTAAACAATATTACATGAAGTACAATTCATAAGAGAGTGGAAAGATTTTCTTGAAGTACATAGGTATGTTCACAGGGCCGCTGATAAGGCAGTACAGCTGGCCCTCCTGTACTGGGCCCAGACTCCATCAGTTCAAAAGGGGGGCCTTGTGACTCTTGTAGATCCCCCCCCCCCTGCAGTGCTGTTGGCTTTCTCCCTCAGCCGGAGGGAGGCAATATGCCGCCTCACCACCTGCTTTAACCCCACACTAATGCACCACAACAGCATGCTTTTCACACGGTTGCAGGACACTTGCAGAGCAGCAATATTTACGTGATTGGGTCTTGTTCAATTTCTGCCATGGCTGAAAAGCATAGCATCCCACCCATGGCATTTTAGTAAATTATATAATTTTATACTTTTTTGGGGGTTGGGGCCCTGTCAGGATAGGCTGTACGGGGCTCCGTGAGCAGCCCTGTATGTACATTACTTATGAAAAGTATGCCAATAAGATAAATGCTTGAGCTGTTGCCATCCAATGAGGAACATTTAATTGTTCAACTCCACACTTTAGAAGATACAGTTGGAGTCTTATTGGTTGCTGTAGGCAACAAAAACATTTATTGTTAGCATGTTTTTTGAATAGATTCCTTCAGTGCATTACTTTCTAAGAACTGGAATCATTGTTCCCACAACCACAAATCAGATTAAGGGCCCATTTAGCATATTTCTGGTGCCCGGGATGTCCTAGAGCTGCGTACAGCCACCTATAGACAGTACTCAGGTATGTGCAGCTATTTGCATAAAGTAGCTCATGCACACAGATGTAATGAACTAACACACCCAATGGGCATGTATGGTGCACATCGCCATGACAGTATAAACCCAAACTGTAGTTCAGGTGAACTTACACACAGACACACTTTTTTACTTTATTAATGAATAATTAGTAGTGATTTACGTTATACTTACTATCGGTGTAGGAGGGGCTTTCAATGGTTCAGATATCATGTGTATAATTCCATTTGAAGCAATGTAGTCCCACTGTATTATACGCTTTCCCCCTACATATCTTGTTTGGTCCTAAACAAATAAGGGATCAGAAAACATAAGTATTAAGACCTTCCTTGGAAACCAAATGACTAATCAGCTAGGTTCTCTGAACGTTTTTTTCTTTTCTAAGGTTAAACTTGATGGATTTGTTTCCTCCCCCCTTCAGACTGCGCAATATAGCGATTAGTTACCTTGGTGCAGAAAATCGACTAACAGCATATGATTGCTAAAGTATGTCATTAAAACGTACCAGTTTATGATACATTTTGGGTTTTTCATATGAAGCATTTATATTTTAGTTACATTTTTATTAGCAAGAAGCTTATATTGCTAAATGTCTGGACATTTAAAAATAACCATGGTACTGCATGTTATTCTTTTTCTAGTATCTGACAGCCTGTTGATTCCGTCCCTAGCAACTGTTTTTTTTTTTCTGGTCACTGAACCATAACAGATCTCAGTTGCGGAGCCTAGACAAAAAAAAAATAAAGCAGGAATCATAAATAGTTGACTGTACAAAGCAAATCATCTAGCACATAGCTGGTAAATTACAAGGGGGAAAAAAATCATAGCACCCACTGCTAGTAATTCTGGTATATAGACTATATTTAAAATATAAGGTATAAACATAATAACATTGAGGTATTCTAGAAACATGTTTCCCTCACCTTGGTTTGGGTATCCGAGGAGGTGTCGCCAAACAGAATAAGCAGTTTGTCGCCCAGCCGTGTTTGAAGTGATGTTCCATTACTGAGGTCCACAAAAAATACTGTGCTGACATTTGCAATGTGATATTCTATATCGCGTCCAGAAAGAGTCTATTAAATTAAACAAATTAAGAAATCATTAAGACAATACTACTATGCAGATGAAGAATAATCATTGTATTATGTCATATAAAAATGTATCCTTCTATTTCTACAGCTCTTCTACAGCACAACATCAAGGGTTCCAATATGGCGCCGACATGCATTCCATACCTCGTTTTCAAATCAATTATATTGGTATTGGAACACCTTTGATTTGACCATCCAGGTGTCCCCAATCGCAATTTTTGAGACAATTCCTCATTGGTGAAGATTTTATATATATATATATATATATATATATATATATACATATATATACATACATATATGTCTCAACAGTCTGGACTTATCTTCACTCAAACAATGCACATAATTTTGTAAATTCTCTTTAACTCATGTGATAATGTAATTGTTTCAGCTCTAAAATCGACCCACTTTAAAGGTTCTGTGTTCCCCTAATTACTGTTTATCGCATTCTTATTAAAGCAAAATGCAGCAATCAACGCATGGATTTTCTTCAAGGGTACAAACAGAGGACATTAGCATCAGATGTAGCTATATTATGAACTTATAGGGCACAGATTTTGTCCATGGAACCCCCACAGTAAACCTTTAATTGCAGCCAGTCATTACCCGATTCAGCCCCGGAAGATTTTACCCCCTTCCCGACCAAAGCACTTTTTGTGATTCGGCTACAAAATACGGGATAAATTTGAGGCATTTTTATTAATTTTTTTTTTTTATTAGTAATGGCGGCGATCTGCGATTTTTATCATGACTGCGACATTATGGTGGACACATCGAACACTTTTGATACTATTTTGGGACCATTGTCATTTATACAGCGATCGGTGCTATAAAGATGCACTGATTACTGTGTAAATGACACTGGCAGGGAAGGGGTTAAACATTAGCGGGTGATCAAGGGGTTAAGTGTGTCCTAGAGAGTGATTCTAACTGTGAGGGGGGGTGGGCTACCACTGACATGACAGCGATCACTGCTCCTGATGACAGGGAGCAGTAGATCCCTGTCTTGTCACTAGGCAGAACAGGGAAATGCCTTTTTTGCATCTCCATGAAACAATTGCGGGACACCGGCAGACATCAAGTCCACGGGACCTTTGGGCACGGTCATGCTGTACGCGTCAGGCGCGCGCCCGCTAGCCTGCGCAATTAAAGGGGACATACAGGTACTCCCATTTGCCCACTGCTGCCATTGTGCCGACATATATCAGCGTGCAGCGGTCGGCAAGTGGTTAAAGTGTGACTCCACTCAAAACACTTTCTTTTGGGGTTGCATAGCATGGGGTATGGTTAGAACATTCATTCCTGTTTATGACCCTGCTGAAGAGATTCCCTGCACTTTTTGACCCCATACAGATCTATGAGGCACCTTAACACGCATTTTGCCGTTGCTTTAGTACAGGGGTCTCCAAACTTTCTAAACAAAGGACTGGTTTATTGTCCTTCAGACTTTAGGGGGGGGGGGGGGCGGACTGTGGCCAGCGGGACATCAGTGGCAGTAAACATGGCAACGTTTGGTATTAGGGGGAAGAATAGTGCCCCATCATTGGTAACAAAGGGAGGAATAATGCCCCATTATTGGTGTCATAGGGAGGAATAGTGCCACGTTAATGGTATCAGAGGGAGAAATGGTGCCCCATTGTTGGTGTCCGATGGCAGAATAGTGTCCCGTATCAGAGAGAGGAATAGTGCCCCAAGGGCCTGATAAAGGCAAGCAAAGGGCCACATCCGGCCACTACTTTAGTGCATTGTGTGGCATACAAAATGAATGGCACCCAATGCACTAATGGCTACATAGTGAGCTATCTTGCATTGAAGTAAAGCCATTCTAAGTTCCAGTGTTCATAGAGACAGAAAGTGTGAAAAATCGCTCCAACAGGGACACAAAACATTAATGAAAAAATGCACAGAGCCTCCAACACTATCTTATTAAATTATTTGTTTATTATTGCTGTATGAATCTCAGTTGGATACATTTTCTCTCATAGTGACCACCATTACTAGGACACGAAGGGAGGGAAATGTTTCCCAGTGATTTTTCAGATAGTAATAAAAGTCTGACAGAAATTATATCCCTTCTTCACTATTCCTCAAAAAAAGTTTTGTCTACAGTTCCAATTTAAGAAAATGTCAAAGCTGGTTCCCTATTGGTCAGTCAGAAGATGCATAATTACCGCATTCTCATTGAGGCCATCATTACTGGGGGCAAAAAGGGTTGCTTGTATGGACAAGTCACTGAGGTAGCTTAAAAACTCTTTGCCTTTCACTGATGAATTGGAGTATTTGAAGATTTCCTGCAAGAAAAAAGTAGTGACAAGCTATCATAGCATCAACATGTCTTATTTACCAAGGCACTGCTGCAATTAAGCAATTGTGTGAAAAATATCAAACTCACATTTTTATTATAAGCTCTCGGAGAGATAAAATAAAAAAAATATGTGTTAACCAACTGGTAACTATAGTTCTAAATCACCACAGTAAATGATAGTTCATATTGACCAATGCTGGTCACTCAAGCACATTTGTTTCACAACCTACCAGAAGGAAGTTGGAGAACTCGGGGAAGGACATGAGCATTTGAAGCAGGTTTCCATTACACTGGTAGCCATCTCCCACATAGCCAGGCTTGCATGTACACTGCACATCTGAAGAACAACATCATTATATACACAGTGGCACAATAGAATATACAGTTATAGATACATTGTTTAAAAGCCTGAATTCATAAATTGAACATTGTTTCAGTTGTTTAAAGATGAATTTCAGGTATGGATATTGTTACATAGTTACATCAGTTTAGACCTAAATAAATATGTACAGTTTGTGCCATACTTTTGGGACCCCCTTTAGAAACTGGAAATCACGTTAGTAGGCGCTGTTACCACAGTGATCTCCGCTTGCTTTTTCAGGTCCTGTGACGAACTGCTACCCTGCTGCTTACTGAACATAGGAGGTTGCTTGCACGACAAGGGCGCCGTTCATAGAATGCTTTGTAGTTTTTCAATCAATTCAAAGCATTCTCTGATCAGGCAAGGTGGAAATCATGATGTCACTACCTCACCCCTCCACCTCATACCATTAGAGAATGCTTTACATTCATTGAGAAAATGCAAAATGGACTCTGAATGGTGCCCATGCCAAGAAAGTGACCTCCTGTGTTCATAATGTAGCAGTGCAGACACTTGGCACAGAAGCTAGTGGAGATCACAGGAGTATCAGTCTCTACTTCAGTGATTTCCAGCTTCCAGGGGGATCAGCTAGGTATATGCGTTGTTAAATTGGACCAAAATAATTTTGTGAATATAACCAGAGCTGGAATTCATCTTAAACAATTTGCAGCATCACGATCATAGCCTGTGGACAATCCAGAATCCTACTTGCATGCAGGCCTCTGTTTTGCTATCATTCTACCTGCAGAATGCCTTAATTGAAGGACACAGCAACAGGTTCACTTAGAGTAACAGCCCCAAAAGCTGGACACACACAATTGGCTTTTAAGTTCCTGTAACTCTGTCCGGTTGCCATGAGCAAAGAAAACCTAGTACTTTCAATTGTGGTTGAGAATGAGACTCATACTCCTTCCTTCATTAAATACGCTTGATGTACTATATGTGTGGCCGCTCTGGCATTCAGTGGGGAGTGGGATAGATTATTAAGCCTTGTGTGAGCTTCAGGTTGTACTTGGAGCTTATAGAAGGATCAATCCCTATAGAAAGGCCACTCTCTTTACCCCTTACAGCTGTGTGGAGTGGTGGGTAAGTGAACAGAAAGCAGCTGGTGGGACTGGGATTGATGTGAATCCTACATGGGCAAAGCACAAGTTTACTCTAAGTGATCCAAAAGCACATATTTTTATCTGATTTCTAACCCTCTTGCCTTGGATTGTATTATAACTGTATTGTTTCCCTGTATATTGTAAAGCGCTAAGCAAACTGTTGCCGCTATATAAATCCTGTATGATTATAATATGACCGTTGTAAAGACATTAGACGGTAAGCCTTCCATGTAACAGAGGCAGTATGCAAATTCAGAAAATAATAAATCTAGATGAAAGCCATTGAGATGCTAGGTTTTACAATATAACAGTATAATGTACAGTATGATGTAGCCTGTACTGTGTACCTAATGGTCAGACCGTGATCTAAAAAAAGTGTGTGTCTTAAGCCTCATACACATGATCGGACCTTGTACCAACTTTTCCGTGGATTTTTGTACAAAGGGCGTTTGCCCCAAGTTGGTATTGCATACACACGATCGGACTTTTTAAGCAACAAACATGAACGTAGTGACGTTTCAACGTATTGACGAAACTTCAAAAGAGGACGTTCAAATACTCCAGCGCCACCTTTGGTCGACTTCTATATTGTTGTCTGATCTTTTGCATTGGTTCTGAGCATGCGTGTTTGTACAAAAGTCGGATGGTTTTGTGTACACACGGTCAGACTTTGATCCATCGGACTTTTGTTGGCAGAAAGTTTGGTCCGTTCGCACAGCCAACAAAAGTCCGATGAAAACTGAAAAAGTTGGTCCGATGGAGCGTACACACGGTCGGATGTTGGTCCAAAACAGCTAATTTGCATGTTTGTTGTCAAAAAGTCTGATAGTGTGTACGGGCCTTTAGATTCTCAACACACCAGTTCCATCCAGTTCACAAATTAAACCACGTATTCATAGTAAATTACAGCAGGAAGTATAAACATACAGGTATATAGTAATTACCTTTATATCTGTAACAGAAAACATCCCATGTCTCAGACCTATTACTACGAACCCCATAGTCCACAATGCCAACATATCCAGATCCACAGTTTGGATTGGGGTATGCTGTAGGATATGCCACTCTTACTTCAGCAAGCCACCCAGCTGCACACAAATGGTAGTTAGCCTGTGAAAAGAAACAAAAGTGCTTATCAAATCAATTAGGGATGTTCAGGTTTTTAGCACTTTATATGCATGTCTTATGTATATAATGCATGTAAAATTAATGTAACAGTAAAGTATAATTTGCTTTCTAACAAAGGGTCACCTGCTGAGCATAGGCTAGTTGGTTGTATGTAGCTAAGGTCCCATCTTCATCTTTGCAAGCTTGTGTAGCTTCACTGTAATTGTATTTGTACTGTCCTTTGGGAGATCGTAAGTGAAATACTCCAACCTTTGTATCTGTGGGAAAAAATATAATCAGAAACTACTTATGTACTTTACACATAATCTTAAATCTTGTCTGTAATGTACATGGCACAGTATATAGTCACCCCTATGAAATGTTTTCATTTCAATGTTCTCAGCTTGTGTTGGAGGTACAGTAAAAAGTCAATCTTTTTATTATGCAAAAAATCGCCACTATAGGATAGCAGAGGGAGAAATCACATCTTTGTTTCTTCATCTAATCATATCTTTGTTAAAAGTTCTACCTGCTTTGCAGTGCTATTTGTTTTTATGTTGTTATGGTAGGGGTGACATGCAGGCTCCATTTCAGTGCAGGGATTAAGCAGAAGAGTGGTGAGACTGGCAATGGCTGGTTTTTAGATCTTTAATGTTACCATGAAATGGAGGATGCAGGAACAAGCATAATACACAGTGGAGAGGTGCATTCATATTACTAAAGGATTACACACAGGGTGGGGTGGCTTCCATAGACCAGTCAATGACATACAATAACACACCGAAACTGTTAGAGACAGTAGAACTCTGTTGTTATGCAGAGAGAATAGGCACACGTTTGTGAGTACTAAAGACCGTGAAAGGCAAAGTAATTGTGGGCACACAATGACTCACATAACTACAATAACTGACACACTACACTGTAAAGCAAGGTTGCAGAACATGTATAGCTTGTTCACCAACGGAGGCCTCTTTGGCATTTTGTGTGGCCCAGACTAATGAACTTCTTGTGAAGGTTTGACAAGTTGGGTCAGTATACCGAAACGATACCATACTTATGCTCCCTTTCTCCCCCTACCACATAACTTTTTTTTTTGCAAAAAAGTTATTTTCCGCTGCATTATTGGAGCCTCTCCATTTGCCTCCTGTGCTACAACTGTACAAATATCCCTCCTGTCAAATAAGGAAGGGTTCAGCTCTGGGAGTAGGTGGTCCTAGTGGAAGAAGGGCATGGCGTAGGTGGTCCAATGTATCAAGGGCGGAGAGGAGAGGGGCAGGAAAAGGTGGCTTAAGCTTCAAGGGCAGAGAGGGGCTCATGTTGACAAGGTTGGGGGAGGGGGGGTGCTGCAACAAGCAGTAGGTGGCCCATGTTGTCAAGGCCAGAGGGGAGCAGGGAGTATTGCTCATGTTTTCAAGGACAGGGGGTCTGTGGGGCTCTGGGGAGGGTAAAGGGGCAAGGAGTAGGTCGTTCATATTGTAAAAGGGGAGAGGGGACCTGCAGAATATGTGGCTCACATTATAAGAAGGGAGAGGAGCAGGGAACAGGTAGCTCATACTGCAAAAGGGGAGAGGTACAGGGAGTACATAGCTCATGTTATCAAGGCCAGAGAGTACATGGCTCAAGTTGTCTAGAGGGAAAAGTGGCAGAGAATACCTAAATGTTGTCAAATGTGGAAGAGACAGCGAGTAGGTGGTCCATGAAGGTAGCCATGGTTGTTGGGGTAAGCAATCAGCAAAGGACATTGCGCCAATGCTGAATGCTAAAATGGGCATTGTTACAGTGGACAATATTACATTTTTGTTTTAGGTTTAGTTATCCTTTAATCCCACTCAATTTGTCCATAGTTTCATTTGAGTTTGACATGCCTTCAATAAACTAACCAGGAAAACACTAAGCAAAATGCAGTTGCTTGGTATGAGCATACATTTGTAAGAAGCAACTGCTTTGTCAACATGACACGGAACTGTAAAAGATAAGCGGAGGCTAAACATGGACCCAGTATTTGTATGTGGCGCCCATAATACATGACTGTTGTGATGTATCTTTAATAAAGACACATTTATCCATTCTTTACTCACCTAGATAGTGTAAATCAGCACATAATGCATCTGTGTGACATTGTCCATTATCCTGCATACATCTGTCAATGGGTGTTTCCTTCAATTCACAGGTTATACCATCTCCAATGTATTGGTCCTTGCATTCACATTTACGTTTGTCCTAAGAAAACAGCAAACAAAATGTTTATAGAGAATACTAAATGCAAAACACAGTAAATAATCAGGAACAATGCTACCGGTATAGCAACACACCAGCCAAAGACCCCCCAGTGTGTACCTGCACCACATCCAATAAATCAAAGATTGGCAGCCACAAAGATCAATTTATAACTTGCAAAAGATGCTAGGGGTCTTAAGCTGCCTTGTGTCCAGACACTTTAGAGTGGGGATCACACTTTGTAGAGGTTCCTGGATCTGCCAGTGTGTATCTGCAAATGTATATGACAAAAAACATATCTCCGTTTTACCCCTAGACATTTTGTACTGATTAGCTAGAGAGAATGCTGGGAAATATTTGCATTGCTTAGTATATTCACCTACCCGAGTGCATGTTTTATAAATTGATTTGTGCAGCTGCAATATTTATTTGGGACTTGTTGCAAGTGATAATATATATATATATACAGTATTTGATCCCCTGCTGATTTTGTACATTTGCCCGCTGACAAAGAAATGATCAGGCTATAATTTTAATGGTAGTTTTATTTTAACAGTGAGAGACAGAACAAAAAAATCCAAAAAAATAAATAAAAAAAAACGTATATATTGATTTGCATTTTATTGAGTGAAATAAGTATTTGATCCCCTATCATTCAGCAAGATTTCTGTCTCCCAGGTGTCTTCTATACAGGTAACGAGCTGAGATTAAGCCTAGGTTCATACTGACAACGGGAATGAAATCATGCAAGTTCAGCTGAACTCGCGCAATTTCATTCCCGCATGTTAGTCCCGACTTCGGAGGCGATTTGAGAGACATCTGTGCTTGTTGCTGCGCAGATGTCTATACAAGTTGCATCCCGAAGTCACCAAAAGTAGTACCGAAACTACCTTTGGGAATCGGTGCGACGCTGCAAATGTGGTGTAGCACCGATTCAGATGGTGCCATTGCCGGCAATAGCTGCCGATTTGGCATGCCATTTGACATGTCAAATGGCATGCCAAATCGTTGCAATGTGAACCAGGGTTAAAGGGAGTACTCCTAATCTCAGCGTGTTACCTGTATAAAAGACACCTGTCCACAGAAGCAATCAATCAGATTCCAATCTCTCCACCATGGCCAAGACCAAAGAGCTGTCCAAGGATGTCAGGGACAAGATTGTAGACCTACACAAGGCTGGAATGGGCTACATGACCATCGCCAAGCAGCTTGGTGAGAGGGTGAGGCTATATATATATATATATATATATATAATATATGTGTGTGTGTGTGTGTATATATATATATATATATATATATATATATATATATATATATATATATATATATATATACATATACATATACATGCACACACACACACACTAATATGGTTTAAGTTGTACTACAAAGTATTATCAAAACTATAGAGATAAGTTTAACAAAGTAAAAGCCAATCACACTATTAAAGTGTCACTAAACCCACATCATAAAAACTATCAATACATTCTGTATTACATGCTTACTCGCTCAGTCACTATGAGATTCGTTTTTTTGTATTCTGCAAAAAACCTGGTTGATCCTGCTGATCTCTATCTCCACCTTCTGTCCAAATCCCCAATTCAGCTAGGGATTTTGCAGCTGTGGTGGCAACTCTGCACATTTTTCATTGAGTTTCCATGCTTAGCCTTTCCTCCCTATCACATCTCAGCAGCCCATGTGACCATAGACATGTGGGCGTATACACAGTGCCAAATGACATCCCACTCCCTCCCTCCTCTAAGCTCACTAACCAACTAAACACAATGGGGGCAGGATATTACATGTAGATTAATGGAGGCTTCACCTCCTTCCTTTTCTAAGACATAGACTGGAGGGTCGTGGCCTTGGCAGAAATCCACCCATACTATGTTATTTCCACAAAATAATAAAGATTTAATTTCAAATATATATTTGTATGACAATATAAAACAGTTTATTGATATTAATTATTTATTTTTACGGTATCCCAAAGGCTGTTTTTTTTTTTTCCATTTTGAACTGCAGTAAAGGACTAGAAACTCCTCCTGCTTATGTTTCCCTGCAGCCAGGCGAGGAAAGATCTGGGTCATGTGACAGCTGTATGTCGATTACAAAAAATGTACTTAGATGTTTTTTCTTAAAATAATTACAGTGCCATCATCCACATACAGAAATAGAAGGGACAATGTAAATGAAACAGTGGGTGTTTAGTATCACTTTCATTTAATAACTGTAATAATTATGTAATAACTAATCGGACGTTTCTTTTCATTAAGCTAAGTTCACTAAAGTTTGGAAATTCCATATTTAAATGGAGATTTGTTGCTCTGTATGGCTATGCAAGTTCTGTTGCTTTTCAGTTTGGGTCTGAATAATGGACTAATGTTTGCTCCTGAAAAGCATTTGCGCGAGTACTTGTACTCGCACAAATGCTCCCGATGCCAGATCCGATACCTGGTCAGCGGGCAGTCAGCTGGTGGATGGAGGGCGGACGGAGAGGGCGGCCGGAGTGAGCTGGTGGGCGGCCGGAGTGAGCTGGTGGGCAGAGAGGGCGGCCGGAGTGAGCTGGTGGGCGGCCGGAGTGAGCTGGTGGGCGGAGAGGGCGGCCGGAGTGAGCTGGTGGGCAGAGCGGGCAGGCGTAGTGAGCTGGTGGGCGGAGCGGGCAGGCGTAGTGAGCTGGTGGGCGGAGCGGGCAGGCGGAGTGAGCTGGTGGGCGGAGCGGGCAGGCGGAGTTAGCTGGTAGGCGGAGCGGGCAGGCGAAGTGAGCTGGTGGGCGGAGCGGGCAGGCGGAGTGAGCTGGTGGGCGGAGCGGGCAGGCGGAGTGAGCTGGTGGGCGGAGCGGGCAGGCTGAGTGAGCTGGTGGGCGGAGCGGGCAGGCAGAGTCACCTGGTGGGCGGAGCGGGCAGGCGGAGTCAGCTGGTAGGCAGAGCGGGCAGGCGGAGTCACCTGGTGGGCGGAGTCAGCCTGTGTAATGAGACACATTACACGGGTGCCTGTGTGAAGGGGGCGTGTCCTCTGCTGCCCTGTACCTGAGACAGAAAGAAAGACAACAGAGAGGGAGACACCAGAGAGAGAGAGCGAGGGAGACAGAGAGAGAGAGCAAGAGAGACACCAGAGAGAGAGCCAGAGAGAGAGCGAGAGAGACACCAGAGAGAGAGAGAGAGAGACACCAGAGAGAGAGAGCGAGAGAGAGAGAGACACCAGAGAGAGAGAGCGAGAGAGACACCAGAGAGAGAGAGCGAGAGAGACAGAGAGAGAGAGCGAGAGAGACACAGAGAGAGAGAGCGAGAGAGACACAGAGAGAGAGCGAGAGAGACACCAGAGAGAGAGCGAGAGACACCAGAGAGAGAGAGAGAGACACCAGAGAGAGAGAGCGAGAGAGAGACACAGAGAGAGAGCGAGAGAGACACCAGAGAGAGAGAGCGAGAGAGACATCAGAGAGAGAGCGAGAGAGTCACCAGAGAGAGAGCGAGACAGAGAGACAGAGAGACCTCAGAGAGAGAGAGAGAGAGACATCAGAGAGAGAGAGAGAGAGAGACAGAGAGAGAGAGAGAGACATCAGAGACAGAGAGAGAGAGAGAGTGAGAGACATCAGAGAGAGAGAGAGAGAGAGAGAGTCAGAGAGAGAGAGAGCGACGTCAGAGAGAGAGAGAGACATCAGAGAGAGAGAGAGTTAGAGAGAGAGAGAGAGACGTCAGAGAGAGAGACAGAGAGAGAGAGAGAGTTCTGAGAGAGAGAGAGAGATCACAGAGTGAGAGAGAGAGAGAGATAGAGTGAGAGAGACGTCAGAGAGAGAGAGAGAGTGTGAGAGAGACAGAGTCAGAGAGAGAGAGAGACACCAGAGGGAGAGAGACGTCAGAGAGAGAGAGAGACATCAGAGAGAGAGAGAGAGAGAGATCAGAGAGAGAGAGAGAGAGAGAGAGAGAGAGAGAGAGAGAGAGAGAGAGAGAGAGAGACAGAGAGAGAGAGAGAGAGAGAGAGAGAGAGAGAGACATCAGAGAGAGAGAGAGAGACATCAGAGAGAGAGAGAGACATCAGAGAGAGAGAGAGACGTCAGAGAGAGAGAGAGAGACGTCAGAGAGAGAGAGAGAGATCAGAGAGAGAGAGACAGAGAGAGAGAGAGAGAGACAGAGAGAGAGAGAGAGAGAGAGAGATCAGAGAGAGAGAGAGAGAGACATCAGAGAGAGAGAGAGAGACAGAGAGAGAGAGAGAGAGACGTCAGAGAGAGAGAGAGAGACATCAGAGAGACGTCAGAGAGAGAGAGAGAGAGAGACATCAGAGAGAGAGAGAGAGAGACATCAGAGAGAGAGAGAGACATCAGAGAGAGAGAGAGAGACGTCAGAGAGAGAGAGAGAGAGACATCAGAGAGAGAGAGAGACATCAGAGAGAGAGAGAGAGAGACGAGAGAGAGAGAGAGACATCAGAGAGAGAGAGAGACATCAGAGAGAGAGAGAGAGACATCAGAGAGAGAGAGAGAGACATCAGAGAGAGAGAGAGAGACATCAGAGAGAGAGAGAGAGACATCAGAGAGAGAGAGAGAGAGACATCAGAGAGAGAGAGAGAGAGAGAGAGATCAGAGAGAGAGAGAGAGAGAGAGAGAGAGAGAGAGACATCAGAGAGAGAGAGAGACATCAGAGAGAGAGAGAGAGACATCAGAGAGAGAGAGAGAGAGAGACATCAGAGAGAGAGAGAGATCAGAGAGAGAGAGAGAGAGAGAGAGACATCAGAGAGAGAGAGACATCAGAGAGAGAGAGAGACAGAGAGAGAGAGAGAGAGAGAGAGAGAGAGAGAGAGAGAGAGAGAGAGAGAGAGACATATCAGAGAGAGAGAGAGAGAGAGAGATATCAGAGAGAGAGAGAGAGAGAGAGAGAGAGAGAGAGAGAGAGAATATCAGAGAGAGAGAGAGAGATCAGAGAGAGAGAAATACATACAAGAGAGCGATCAGAGAGCGAGCGATCAGAGAAAGACATCAGAGAGAAAGAGAAATCAGAGAGAGAGAGACATCAGAGAAAGCGACAACAGCGAGCGAGAAATACATACAAGAGAGCGATCAATGAGAGAAAAAGACATCAGAGAGAGAGGGACATCAGAGAGAGAGGGGCATGAGAGAGAGACATCCGAGAGAGCCGTCGGCGGCTGAACATCCCGACGCCCTACTCGGCTGTAGTAAACCAGCAGCGTACATCTTGTTACACCCAGCCCAGCTGGGTATAACAAGATGTCTGCTGCTGCATACTGCGGCAGGGTGTACCAAGATGGGCGTCACAGCACAGCATTTCAAAAATAAATCTTTCCTCATGTCATTTATTGCTGCATTTCAGTGCCAGACACCTGTCAGTGCCCATAAATGCCATCTATCAGTTCCAGCTACTTGCCGGTGCCACCTATTAGTGCCCATAAGTGCCGTCTATCAGTGCCACCTATCAGATTGCATAAGTGCTGCCTATCAGTGCCATCAGTGCCCATAAGTGCCACCTATCAGTCCCCATCAGTCAAACTGACACATGACATTAAAAAAAAGTATCGGTAATCGGTATCGGCGAGTACTTGAAAAAAAGTATCGGTACTTATACTCGGTCTTAAAAAAGTGGTATCGGGACAACCCTAGATTTAGTCGACTAAATACGACTAAAACTAAAACAATTGCAGAAGACTGAAATGGGACTAAAACTAAAATGCCATTTTAGTCCTAAAACTAAGACTAAAACTAAATCGAAATTTGCTGACAAAATTAACACTGGTTGCGAGATGGATCACACTTGTTTTTCCAGAACATCCCACTGATGCTCAATCGAATTGAGATCTGGAAAATTTTGAGGCCAGGTCAGTACCTCAGACGTGTTGTTGTGTTCCTTAAACCATTCTTGAACCATTTTTACCATGTGGCAGGACACATTATGCTTATAAAAAGAGGCCACTGCTATCAGTGAATACCGTTTCATGAAGGGGTGTACTTGGTCACCAACAATGTTTAGGGAGGTGGTATGTGTCAAAGTAACATCCAGTGGCAAAACTACCAGGGTTGCAAGAGTCACACTTGCGACTGGGCCCTGGAGTTCCGCCACTGTGGGGGGGGGGGGGCAAAAGCCCGGTATGTGGCACCGGGGGTTGCTGGCTGCAGTTATGAGCAGAGAGTGTCTATTACACTTTCTCTCACACTGCCCAGAGCCAACACTGACAGCCCGCCCCCTCCTCCCCACACAGACAGGAGAGGAGAGAGCGAGAACTGGATCTGCTATTCCTCCTCCCGCCCCTCTCCTCCTGTGTGTGTCGACAGCCCCACCCACATTACAATCCCTGGCAGTGCTGTTCTTCACAAAGGGGAAAGCCCAGCAGCCAGCAACTATCTAGTGGAGGAAATGTGCAGTCAGCCCGAGCCCCTTCTCTCACCAGCCTCTGAGCACACTAATGTGTAAGGGAGAGCTCTGTGGACTGTAATGTAATAGAGTAATCTGATGTACGTGGGGGATTTGGTGAGCAGGGACCCCCCTTACATCAGAGTTAACCTTTACACTACAGTCAACAGAGCTCCCCCTTAGGGCCCTTTCACTCCACCAAGTGGATCCGCCTACTCAGCAGGGAACCTGTCTGCTGATCCCCGCTGGGCAGGCGGATGACAGGTTCATGTCCACTCCACTTGTACAGAGTGGACACACGCACACAATCCCCTGATGAAGTCACGTGACCACGACGAACACGCGTCGGGACGCCTTTGAGATACCGGAAGTGAGGTACGAGCTCGGCGCTCGTTGTTATATGCTTTTGACTTGTACTAAAATGTGAGTGCTTTTATTTATCTTTTACAAATAAACGGTGTTTATCAAAATACTACACTATCGAGTATTCCCTTTACCCATCTTGCGAGGTACACACACCAGCGCCAGGCCACAGAGGGGACGTTCACTAGGAGACATTGTAACCCTTTAGGAGACACTGCTACCAGGACCCCAGGAGAGCTCTCTTTTAGGAGACGCCACCCAGACAACCCGACAAGCAGAGGCCCACTGGGAGCATATATATCTATACACGCTGTTACCTTACAGCGGTAAGGTAAGGGGACAGCTATACCATAGCTCACAGAGGAACAGAAGTCACCGAATCACTGGGTCCACTACTCCTTTGGAGAACAAAAACCCTACTGCACCACCAACATCACTACTTGATCCACCTGCAATGTTTATACCTATGTCACTGAAGTCACAACATTCTGCACCATAGGATAAGGATCTACCCCACGGACTTATAGCACTTTTTATATATTTTTTATCTATTTATGCATCACTATTGATTACGTCACTATCACTAAAGCTTACTGCATATTAGGATCTGTATACTCCTTTTTTTACACCATTGATGATGCGTTGTATGTCACTATATGCGATTTATGCGATTTTATTGAGATAATCAACATACTACGAATTCCATGCGATTTTATGCGATTTTATTTAAATAATCAGCATATTATGAACTTTCTACGTACTATATACATATACGAAGAATCTGAATAACAGCAAATTATATATTTTACTTTTAACAGTATTCTTATTAAGTTATTTTACATGAGATTTGAATTTTGGATTTTATATTATGTTTTTACTTATGCACAAGAATGCACCTATAGTCACTTTTGACATTTCACAACCATCTTTACCCCCAAACGAAGGCTGTTCTCTTAAGCACTTTATATTTATTACACATATATACTGTATTTCTAATATACAGCGCAGCACTACCTTTTCTTTATATATCTTCTCACTGGATTCGAAAACTCCTTTCAGTGTTTGCCGCAGTATTAAACCACACTGTCACACACAAGGTTGGCGCAGAGATACATCTTATATCTACACACACAGCGTGCTTGATCTCTATGGGGCATTCAAATGTAAACAGACCACCTGTCTGTTTACATCTGACTGTCATCTGATCCAATCCGCCAAGCGAATGGGGAATGGATGCCCATCCATATGTTTTGTTTTCAGCAGATTGGATCGGATGCAAGGGAGTATAAACAGGCTGGGAATGATAATGTAAGTGGGTGCTCTGGTTACAAGGGACCCCCTTATATCAGAGTTACTCTTTACACCAGAGTCGGTCGTGTTCCCCCTTACATCAGAGTTTTCACAGTTTTTCCTTAAATCAAAGTCCCCAGAGTTCTCCTTTATATCAGAATCTGCAGAGTCCCCCTTACAGTGTAAAGGAACTCTGCGAGTTCAGATGTAAATGGGAAACTCTGCGTATTCAGATGTAAAGCGTAACTCTGTGGATTCAGATGTAAAGCGGAACTCCTGGATTTAAATGTAAAGAGGTCATTCTGTGGACTCTGATGTAAGGGTACTCTTGTGATTAAATAACATTTCTAATTGTATATATTCAATCACAAAATATAAGTATAGCGTATACAAAAAAAAAAATGTTGGCCCTGCGCCGCTAAAGTCTTCGAGTTGGGCATGAAGAAAAGGTGGCAACCCTAACCAAAACAGCAGGAAGGGGTCCCATTGAAGGACCATAATAAAGGGCCCGCGACAGGAGAAAAGGACCCTGGGATCAGTGGGAAGGGCCCTGACACTAAAGGTCGGGGGGGGGGGGACCCTTCATGGTTTCTTGCACCGGGGGCCCTGAAGGTTCTAGTTATGCTTCTGGTAACATCCATATGAATGGCAGCAGGAAGATTTCCCAGCAGAAAATTGCCAAAATCATCACACTGTCTTACACTTGTTTTCTTCTCATACTGCATGTTGGTGCCATCTCTTCCCCAGGTAAGCAACACACATGCACTCGCCATTCACATGATGTCAAATGAAAATATTATTCATTAGACCTGGCCACGTTCTTCTATTCCTCCATGGTCCAGTTCTGATGCTCACTTGCCCTTTGTAGGCACTTTTGGCAGTGGACACGGGTCAACATGGATACCCTTGCCAGTCTGTGGCGACGCAGCCCCATACACAACAAATTGCCATTTTTTTCTACTTCAGGGATATGTTTACTTGCTGCCTAATATATCTAATCAACTTTCACATTACATTTTAATGAGAGTAATCAATTCACTTGGCTGACCTGTGCATGTGGTATTTGAATATTGTAAGCCCCTTGTTTTAATATTAACAATAATATAATCTGCATTATCTGCCTAATTGTAAACTATGGAAAATATTAGTACAGGTATAAATGTCACGTCAATTCAAAAATATGCAATCTATTTTGTTTAAATAAATCATAAATATATAAAAATGAGACAGCAATTTATGTTAGATTACTTTAAGAGAAACACTGCTGTACTATAGGGTGACCAGACATCCCCGGTTTCCGGGGACAGTCCCCGGATTGAGGAGACTGTCCCTGAATCGAGTCTGTCCCCGGTTTGGTCCCCGGATTGGATTTGAACAGGGGCTGGGGCAATTTTAATGACAGTCGGTGCTGAATTAGAAGAAAAAATCTGAATGACACCCCCCCCCCTCTCTGCCGCTCCTACTAGGTTAGGGGGTGGGGGTGTATTTTTTCATTATCTGTGCCCCTTTCTGATGATCATGTGCTGGTCGGAGAGAGAATATTTCTTCAGTTTCAGGGGCATGCCCAATCCGCTCCTGCTCGCATGTTCTTCTGCCTTGGCTCAAGTCCCGGCCAGCCACCTGCCCATCTCCTTGCCTTCCCTTGCGGAGTGATCTTCCTCCGCTCCCCACCCAGAAGTAGCCGGGGGCCCGGAGAGCAAGACTTGACAGGCTGTGAGGCGGGCAGGGGTGGCGACGGGCAGAGAGTCGCTAATTGCTGCCATTACAAGTAAAAAAAAAATATGTCTCCGGATTTCATTTAAAAAATCTGGTCACCTTACTGTACTATGACTGAGAAATAACTGAATTATATAAATCAATACAGTAACACTGAACCTTTGTAAAACTATTTTTTTTTAGCTTTGTCAATAAATGGAATTAACAGACATTACCGGTCCAGTCATGGTACAGATGGCATGTTCATGGCACCCGCCGTTTAGTCCATCAGCACATGGGTTAATGGGTGTGCAGACAGTTCCATCTCCACTGTATCCTTTCAGACAGCTGCAAGCCACTTTCACACCACTTTGTGAGCACTTTGCATTCTTATCACAGCCACCATTATTTGCCTGACACAGATTTATCACTACAGGAAAAGAAAAATTATTATTAATAATAATAATAATAATAATAATAATAATAAAGTCAAGATGATCTGCTATAAAATGGGTGCACATGTCATATATAAACCATGCTAACACCACTGCCCATCACTCTTTTCTCTATATACTGTACATATATCATTCAAAGGACTTTAGCAAAGGTGAAAAGTAGCTTTTAAGATAAAGTTACGCAGTGCACGGTATGAATGAAACATTTTATCTGCTTCTTTGCTGACATCCATTGAGTATATATATATATATATATATAAATATTTTTAGGCTGATATAAAGAAATGCTATAAAATAAGAATACTTTCAAAAATATATATTTTAATTGCCTATTTTTATCAATTTACAAAATGCAAAGTGAGCGAACAAAGAAAAATCTAAACCAAATCAATATTTGGTGCGAAACCCTTTTGTTTCAAACCAACGTCCATTCTTACCCTACGTTCACACCTATGCGTTTCTTTTTAGTGTGTTTTTCATTTTGTAGAAATGCACTACACCCCATTTAGAGGCTTCCTATGCATGTAGTTAACATCTGTGAGTTTTTTTGGAATGGGTCAGGGACTTTTTTTCTTGCAGCAGATTACGTTTTGCGTGTAATAGACTTCAATGGAGCCGCACCAAAATCGCAAGTGTTGTGTTTTTTATTCATTTTTTTTATTAACACACTTTGTATAGCTGGTTGCTAAGGAGTATATATATATATATATATATATATATATATATATATATATATATACATACACACACACACACACACACACGCACACACACGCACAGGCATACCCCACTTTTAAGTACACAATTGGGTTTATTTACTAAAGCTGGAAAGTGCAAAATCAGGCTCACTTCTGCATAGAAACCAATGAGCTTCTAACCCCAGCTTGTTCAATTAAGCTTTGGTAATAAAACCTGGATGCTCATTGGTTTCTATGCAGAAGTGAGCCTGATTTTGCACTTTCCAGCTTTAGCAAATAAACCCCATTGTCTACTTAAAAGTGGGGTATGTGTGTATATATATATATATATATATATATATATATATATATATATATATATATATATATATACATATACACACACACACACGCGCACTAGGTTTCTGAGCATGCAACCCGTTTTAGATCATATCCTCTACTTAAAGCGGTTCTGCACACATTTCATTTAGTAAATCTCTTTGCCTTCCAAATCAGGCAAAGAGTACTAAATGAAATGTGTTTTTTTTTTTTTTTTCACTTACCTTGTAATCGATGACTTCCGGTCCTCTGTCTCTGCGGGGGTGGGCGGGGTCTGTGCGGGGATCCTCGTCACAACGCACTGTCTCCTGGGATCTGGTGTCATTGATCCCAGGAGTCTGTGCGGGCATCTTCCGAAATCTTGCGAGATTTCGGCCACATCTTCCGAAATCTCGCGAGATTTCGGACACATCTTCCGAAATCTCGCGAGATGTCGGCAGATGTGCCGACATCTTGCGAGATTTCGGAGAACGTGAGCTGCACTTTGCCGTTACTGAGCACGCGCGAGCTCGGCGCAGTAACGGCGGTGCATGCTGGGCCATCTAAAGTGCCTGTGGGGTTTCACATGCCCACAGGCAAGATGGCCCCCAGCAGAAAAGCAGAATATAAAGAACTTTATCGGAGGAAAACCGGCTGCGATCGCGATGGAAGATGGAACAGGGGAGTCCCCCAATTTTGCTATTAATCCTTAGCATATTCCCCAAAAAAAAAAAAAAAAAACCCAGTGCAGAACCGCTTTAAGGTGTATGTAATGTGAGACCTCAAACAGAATAGAGCAATATAACAACTGGTTAGGTGTATTACCTTTACACGTTCTTCCATCACCTTCATAGAACTTCTTACACTCACAGGTTTTATCCCTCCTGCACACAGCATCTCTCGAGCATGGAGGTGTACAGACTGGAGGCAAATCTATAAGTAATTAGGGATAAAGTTATTTTGACATTATTATGTCCAATACTGAAACTACTTAGTGCTTGAATACACAAAAATAATTAAGAGTAACCTAATTTAGTTTCACAGCGTTTTCCAATCCATCCTCTCTTACAGGTGCACTCGCCAGTTCCAGTGATGCCTTCGTCACACTGCCCATTTTCCGTGCAATCACAGACTACAAGACATAAGTGGTGAGCTTGGCTCAGTAATAATCGCGATTCATCAATGCATAATACACTTCACACTATTCACATTGTTTATATGCAGAAAGAAAATAAGGCGCACACAACACAGAGTGTTAACCTTGTTTATGTACAGAAACATCTCTTTGGCATGCAGTGGCACATACATTCATACAAAAACGGTTATTAATATGTCAGGCTTAGTGAAAAAATACGAGAGAAATATGTGAGATGCCATTTCTGACCTCCCACTGAAAATGCTAGTGCCTTGCTGTCATGCTTATCCAAAAGCTTGAATGCCTTAAAGGGTCAGTCCACCATATTTTAAGTATAGGTAGAGCCTTGTAGACTAACTTACAGTGGGGTGGGGGGTGGGGGTGGCAAACAATCCACCCGTCGCCACCTCCCCCCCAGTCGGTCGGGTCACAGGCAACCCCTGTGTCTAGGTAGTGGGCAGCGCTTCCTCCAGGTGGCGTCACATCCTCCTGGTGCTTCACGGTGGCCTCCCCTGTGTCTCCTCCTTCCTCCTCAGCGGCCAATAGGAACGCTTCTCCTCCTGGCGGCCAATCGAGTGAAGGGTCTCAGGATCTGCTTCCTGATTGGCCAGGTGGAGAATGAGGAAGACAATAGCGAATATTCATTTGCTATTGTCACACAACTGGGTGGTCTGCGCCCTGAGCCCACCCTTTTTTGAAGCCTATTAGAGCCTCTGGCTCTAATCGCATGCTTCTAGAAAAAATGGTAATGGTCCCAGAGGGTGTGCAGAACCAGGAACCCAAGTGCAGATCTCTGGCATATGTGCAGAAGTGTTGACGTAAATGTGTGCACAAGTGGTCATCACTAGCTGTGACCAGACAGGAACACAAACACAGTGAAAGCCTTTGAAGATGGGCTTTTGTTCACATTAGAACTGCTTCATTTCTGGTGCGCTTGATGCCACTTAGGAGGTCGATGCAGGTGAGAAAGTGCAGGTCAAATATAGCTGTCAATGATCTTAAATGCAGAGAGAATGTACCTGAAATCAAGCTGCATTTGTCCATTAACACAAGTCCAAAGCCTGCTAAGGCAGAGACTAAGGCCTCATTCGGACCAGAGAATAAGAGCAAAAAAGCTGCTGCGATCAGACACAATAATATTGTGTCATAATAATAGACATGATAATATGCTAATAATAAGCAATAAGCTACAGCCACTTTGTATGCGTACAGAAATGCAGTCCCTGTTTGTGTCCAGGACCAGTCATAACCCCTAATTAGATAGTAACTGATTAGATAAACGGTTACAAGAGAACAGATTCCTCCATCCACGCTATACAGTGTGAGTGGACGAATCCCCTTGCTAGGCTATTGTATTCAGTCACTGGTGGTGGTTGTCATTGTACCCAAACAGATCGGTAAGGTCTGACTGTTTGGCCAACAAGTTTCAGTCTAAAAAGAAAAAAATGACACTTGTTCAGGAGTATGAATTGCTGCTCACCCCTTCAGAATGAACTAAAAAAGAGAAGTTTTCCCCCCCAAGGAGGGAAGTGGGGTTTTTAGGCAGCACAGTAGATGAAGTGGGATAATTGATACGACATAGGTCAAAGATAAAAGAAAAAATGTTTTATTTTATTGACACCACTGTGACAATAGGTTTAAAAGACATGAGCCTCATTCCAAGAATGCCATACAACAATCATATAATAAAACATACAGTATTACATGGACAAGCAGTGCTTTTCACAGTGTCATATTTCCTGAAAGCAAAAAACAGAAACAAAAAAGTAGAACCTGACGCGTTTCAACTATTATCTGTGTAAGTCTTCTTCAGAGGATTACTTTTTTAGAAAAGATGTCTTTATCTGCTGGAATATAAAACATAATGGTATAACATGCTTGTAAGCATGGAATAAGTGCAGTCATCTCTTAGTAACTATACATGATGAGTATTGACATCAATCATTATAATGAAGCTTTATATATTTACCCACGTCTGTGTGATTGATATTATGGGCTTCTTTACTTGAGGGTCTTTCTAAAATGATTCTCCTTCTCCGTGCGGCTCCGAGGCGATTCCCCACCGATCGAGGCGAGCCAGGCAGCAAATTTCCGGGTGCAGGGCTTGCAGGGGGTCACACGGGTTTTGACCAGCGGCAGCCGATTGAGCTGGGTGGGGTTTGGGACGGGGGGGAGAGGGATAGAACCCAATTCCTGCATCGATATTCCAAAATAGGGAGAGGGTTGAGAGGATATTGTTCTAATTCTAATATATAGATCTTTTTTTTTTTTTTTTTTTGTGCATGATGTATGCGTTGTATTAGGATGCCTTATCGAAAGACCTGTCCCTCATATAGGTAATATATAACCTAATTACATATAACCTATTATGACATACGCACTGTGGCCTATCTATCCCATATGCACCACTTTTTCTTCACGTGTGTACCTTCCCTTTCCTCTTTTGTTGTAAATTCTGTATATTAGGTGTTGTTGTAAACATACCAATGTGAGAAATGGGGAATTCGTGTGAGGGAGGGATGGAAGAGGAAAAGAAGGGGGGACTGGGGGGGGGAGGGGAAAGGGGGGGAGGGGAAGGATGGGAAAAGGGATGGGAAAAGGAAAGGAAAAGAAAGAAAGAGGAAAGAGGGAGAGGAAAACCAGAGAAAAGTTGGTACGTGGGACTTGAAGGGATGGGGACGGAAGGGGGAAGGGAAGAAGGAGAGGTGTAGAAAAGGAATGGGAAAAGGGCAAAGGAAGGCGAAAAAGAGGGGAAAAGGGAAAGGGGAGAAAGAGAAAACAAAAAAAAACATGACTGTATGGCGCGCACATACAACCAAAGGAAAAGAAGTAGAAAAAGGAAGGGGGGATGGGGGGGGGGGGGAGACGGGAGGAAGAGGAAGGGGGGGGAAAGAGCTGGGGGGGAAAGAAAGGGAAGAAAAAGGGACCGGAAGGAGTGATGGGACAGGGATTGTGGGGCAGGGATGGGAAATGTGAAAAAGGGGAGGGGGAAAGTGGGAAGGGGAAAAAAAGTGGGGAATATGTGAGGGACTTGTTGGTGTAGTGAGGGGGAAGTGTATGGGTATGTAGTGGGAACCTGGTATGATGAACTGTGTGCAGTGCAAAAATGGTGTGCAAATGGGGGTGAACTGTGAAAAAACATGGTGTGCATTAACAATGCCAAATGAACGTAAGTAGAAGTGAATGATCGGTGTGAAGAAATCGTGGACAGGACTGTGTGTTGACAGTGCCGGAAAGGAAAGAATGACGGGGGAAGGGGGGGGAGGGGAAAGGGAAGGTGGGGGGGAAGAAGGAAGTAGCATGGTGCAAGAGATGAAATTGTGATGGTGTATCTTAGGTATGTTTGACCAAACACATAATACAAGTACTCTGCCAAACACATAATGTGTATTTAAATACGTATGAGACACGACATGGTTAGTATCGATAATTACCTTGCTGGGTCAAATGCTAAAGGCGCCCCCCTTAGTAGTGTTGCTATTGCACAGATCCTAATCCCCACAATGAGGGGAGCCACAGTACCCTCTTGGGGGACCGTGCAGGAAGAAAAGAGGGGGACTTGTAGGGGTATAAGTCTACAGCATTGGATGTATGTCTGCAGTTTTAAGCCACCTGGTGGGATGAGAAATACGCAGGGTAAGTACTTTAGTCAGTAATCTAGACAGGATAGTTTTAGGAAGGGAAGGTACACTTACTGGTTCGGTGCTAGTTGAGTGCGCTAGATGAAAGTTACTCTCTCCTGTGGGGTATTTATGGGTGTAGGCTACTGCGATGAGATTGGACTTATGGATATCAGGTGTATGGGAGCGGGTGGTAGGGGTGGGGAATGGGCGGGAGGAGGGGAAAGGAGGAAAGGGGAGGGAAAAGCAGGAAAGGGGAGGGCCCGATACTTGCCACTCCAACGCTCGACTGTAGCTGTCATGGTGGTCATTGGACCGCCTCGTGTGGCCTCCTCGGCGTTCCCGAAGGCCACGACGGTCCCGCAATTGCGTTGTCTCCGTCGCAAATGCGTGACGTCACGCGCTGTGCGCACGCACGCGGCCTCGCGCATGCGCACTAGCGCTAGACTGTTGTCCGGAAGACAATCGGGGATGCCGCCAGCAAGGGGGATGTTCCTCAACGCCAATTACCTGGACCAGCCAGGACATTGGCCGAGGGAGTATATGGAGGAGACAGTGTTGGAAAAAGCTCCTCCTCCCCTTGCCGTGAAGCCGTGCACCTCGGTATAGCCTGAACATACCTAGACCGATGGGGGCGGATGGGAGCCACCTAGAGGGGACAATCAAAATGAAAAAAGTATTTTTATAAATACAATAATTGCAAGAATTGTCCTTACTAAATGGGCATAGTGATCTAAACAGATTTAAAATGCAGAGATCGTTCTCCATCGGTGGACATATAAATGCCATATAATCTTTGACAGTACGTGTAAAAATCTCTACGTAAAAATGTGAATATTACAGTTAAACCCTCAGACAAGGGTGGCAACGTTGTATTGATGAATAATGAGGACTACGTAAGCATGTGCCAGAATATTTTAGATAATAGGAACTGGTATGTAAGTGTCACTATTAAGGCAATACACACCTCATACAGTGAATTTTATGACATGATACAATTGGCCCTTGTTGATGGCACCATCACCAAGGACCAATATGAATTCATTTTGGTTAGACACCCTAGAGTAGCAACATTTTATAGTCTCCCGAAAATACATAAGGGGTATAGTAAACCCCCGGGACGACCAATTGTCTCGGGAAATGGAAACATCTCCGAGAATCTCAGTAAGGTGATAGACTCCTTCTTGCAACCCTTCGTTATAAGCTTACCATCCTTTGTGAAGGATACTATTCATCTTTTGCAGGCCACCAAAACTGTACTACTACCACCCAACTCCCGTCTGGTGGCTATAGACGTCGAGGCCCTGTACAGCTCGATCCCCCACGTTAAGGGGGTCGCAGCTGTACGGGACATTCTTCGACGGAGTGGTAAATACGACCCACCCCTGAATGACTTCATTACCAGCAGTTTGAACTACATTCTCAATAACAATTTTTTTGCCTTCAACAACTCCCACTACCTCCGGGTGCAGGGCGTGGCCATGGGCACATGTTGTGCCCCGGCCTACGCCAACCTGTACCCGGGGGAGTGGGAGAAATCCCTCCTAGGCAACGAGGACCTCCTCGTGTACACGAGCCATATCAAACTATGGCTACGGTACATCGATGACGTCCTCGTCGTCTGGGAGGGATCAGAAGAAATGTTGCTAGAATTCTATAATTATATCAATGTCAATACATACAATCTAAAATTCACGATGACACATGACCTAAACAAGATCACTTTTCTTGATGTCCAATTGGAGCGTAGTCACGAAAACAAAATCTCTACAACCCTGTTTCGGAAAAGCACAGCTGGGAACACAATTCTCCATGCTGATAGCTTTCATCCCAAACCCCTCAAAGATTCGATTCCCTATGGGCAGTATTTACGTATTCGCAGAAACTGCTCTGAGGAGTCCTCATTTAAATTAGAAGCTAAAAATTTACAGGCTAGGCTACTAGCACGCGGCTACAGCCGCTGTTGCCTACGGAAAGCCTACAATAGAACCTGCACACAATCTCGCAGTGATCTTCTCACAAAGAGAACCGTAAGGAAGAATCATGACAATAATTTTACCCGAATTATTCTTCGATTTTCGAAACAACACAATGAGATCAAAAACGTCATTCAAAAACACTGGAGCATCTTGACAGATGACCCAAAAGTGAGCAATTTCATCCCTAACAGTCCTTCAATCACATTCAGGAAAGCTACATCACTTAAAAATAAATTTGTACAAAGTGAGTATAAGAACGAGATAAAGAGATTGAAACATTGCGTGACCTTTGGCTCGTTCCCCTGCGGCCACTGCTCTTGTTGCCGGTATATAAATCGCTCAAAAATCTTTTGTCTCCCAAATGGGACTATGTTTAAGCCACGGCACTATGCCAACTGCCAAACCAGGGGTATAGTATACTTGATGTCCTGCGAATGTGGGGCATACTATGTGGGGAAGACTAAGCAGGAGTTCCACCGCCGGATGTCCAAACATGTCTACTCGATGCAGATAGGCAATCACTATCTGCCTTTGGGTCGCCATGTGGTGGTCAAGCACAACTACAAAATGCCCAATATAACATTCACCGCAATCGATCGGATACATGTCCCCGATCGAGGTGGCGACTGGAATAAAACACTTTTACAGTGTGAGCAGAGATGGATCTTCAACCTAGATGCCACCTCACCACCAGGACTCAACGAGTCCATTTCTTTCGCCCCCTTTTTGAAGGGGTTCGTTTCGGGAAAAACACAATAACAGTAATTAGCTGTTCCATCCCCCTTTGGGTCTATGGGTGGACATGTTTGGACTATTAGTATTCCTGGGTGGGACTCCTGCTTCCTCTTCATAACCACATAGTCTTACAATACTCCTCTGCATGGTATTCCCTTTATATGTATTTATGCGCCTAAGATTTCATGTCTATTAAATATTAAAATTGATACTTCATTATTTAAAAATCTAATATAATGTGTATTATTTTTTACACGTACTGTCAAAGATTATATGGCATTTATATGTCCACCGATGGAGAACGATCTCTGCATTTTAAATCTGTTTAGATCACTATGCCCATTTAGTAAGGACAATTCTTGCAATTATTGTATTTATAAAAATACTTTTTTCATTTTGATTGTCCCCTCTAGGTGGCTCCCATCCACCCCCATCGGTCTAGGTATGTTCAGGCTATACCGAGGTGCACGGCTTCACGGCAAGGGGAGGAGGAGCTTTTTCCAACACTGTCTCCTCCATATACTCCCTCGGCCAATGTCCTGGCTGGTCCAGGTAATTGGCGTTGAGGAACATCCCCCTTGCCGGCGGCATCCCCGATTGTCTTCCGGACAACAGTCTAGCGCTAGTGCGCATGCGCGAGGCCGCGTGCGTGCGCACAGCGCGTGACGTCACGCATTTGCGACGGAGACAACGCAATTGCGGGACCGTCGTGGCCTTCGGGAACGCCGAGGAGGCCACACGAGGCGGTCCAATGACCGCCATGACAGCTACAGTCGAGCGTTGGAGTGGCAAGTATCGGGCCCTCCCCTTTCCTGCTTTTCCCTCCCCTTTCCTCCTTTCCCCTCCTCCCGCCCATTCCCCACCCCTACCACCCGCTCCCATACACCTGATATCCATAAGTCCAATCTCATCGCAGTAGCCTACACCCATAAATACCCCACAGGAGAGAGTAACTTTCATCTCCATGTGAGGGTACGCACTCAACTAGCACCGAACCAGTAAGTGTACCTTCCCTTCCTAAAACTATCCTGTCTAGATTACTGACTAAAGTACTTACCCTGCGTATTTCTCATCCCACCAGGTGGCTTAAAACTGCAGACATACATCCAATGCTGTAGACTTATACCCCTACAAGTCCCCCTCTTTTCTTCCTGCACGGTCCCCCAAGAGGGTACTGTGGCTCCCCTCATTGTGGGGATTAGGATCTGTGCAATAGCAACACTACTAAGGGGGGCGCCTTTAGCATTTGACCCAGCAAGGTAATTATCGATACTAACCATGTCGTGTCTCATACGTATTTAAATACACATTATGTGTTTGGCAGAGTACTTGTATTATGTGTTTGGTCAAACATACCTAAGATACACCATCACAATTTCATCTCTTGCACCATGCTACTTCCTTCTTCCCCCCCCACCTTCCCTTTCCCCTTTCCCCCCCCCCTTCCCCCGTCATTCTTTCCTTTCCGGCACTGTCAACACACAGTCCTGTCCACGATTTCTTCACACCGATCATTCACTTCTACTTACGTTCATTTGGCATTGTTAATGCACACCATGTTTTTTCACAGTTCACCCCCATTTGCACACCATTTTTGCACTGCACACAGTTCATCATACCAGGTTCCCACTACATACCCATACACTTCCCCCTCACTACACCAACAAGTCCCTCACATATTCCCCACTTTTTTTCCCCTTCCCACCTTCCCCCTCCCCTTTTTCACATTTCCCGTCCCTGCCCCACAATCCCTGTCCCATCACTCCTTCCGGTCCCTTTTTCTTCCCTTTCTTTCCCCCCCAGCTCTTTCCCCCCCCCCTTCCTCTTCCTCCCGTCTTCCCCCCCATCCCCCCTTCCTTTTTCCACTTCTTTTCCTTTGGTTGTATGTGCACGCCATACAGTCATGTTTTTTTTTTGTTTTCTCTTTCTCCCCTTTCCCTTTTCCCCTCTTTTTCGCCTTCCTTTGCCCTTTTCCCATTCCTTTTCTACACCTCTCCTTCTTCCCTTCCCCCTTCCGTCCCCATCCCTTCAAGTCCCACGTACCAACTTTTCTCTGGTTTCCCTCTCCCTCTTTCCTCTTTCTTTCTTTTCCTTTCCTTTTCCCATCCCTTTTCCCATCCCTTTTCCCATCCTTCCCCTCCCCCCTTTCCCCTCCCCCCCCCCAGTCCCCCCTTCTTTTCCTCTTCCATCCCTCCCTCACACGAATTCCCCATTTCTCACATTGGTCTGTTTACAACAACACCTAATATACAGAATTTACAACAAAAGAGGAAAGGGAAGGTACACACATGTGAAGAAAAAGTGGTGCATATGGGATAGATAGGCCACAGTGCGTATGTCATAATAGGTTATATGTAATTAGGTTATATATTACCTATATGAGGGACAGGTCTTTCGATAAGGCATCCTAATACAACGCATACATCATGCACAAAAAAAAAAAAAAAGATAAATAATCTATATATTAGAATTAGAACAATATCCTCTCAACCCTCTCCCTATTTTGGAATATCGATGCAGGAATTGGGTTCTATCCCTCTCCCCCCGTCCCGAACCCCACCCAGCTCAATCGGCTGCCGCTGGTCAAAACCCGTGTGACCCCCTGCAAGCCCTGCACCCGGAAATTTGCTGCCTGGCTCGCCTCGATCGGTGGGGAATCGCCTCGGAGCCGCACGGAGAAGGAGAATCATTTTAGAAAGACCCTCAAGTAAAGAAGCCCATAATATCAATCACACAGACGTGGGTAAATATATAAAGCTTCATTATAATGATTGATGTCAATACTCATCATGTATAGTTACTAAGAGATGACTGCACTTATTCCATGCTTACAAGCATGTTATACCATTATGTTTTATATTCCAGCAGATAAAGACATCTTTTCTAAAAAAGTAATCCTCTGAAGAAGACTTACACAGATAATAGTTGAAACGCGTCAGGTTCTACTTTTTTGTTTCTGTTTTTTGCTTTCAGGAAATATGACACTGTGAAAAGCACTGCTTGTCCATGTAATACTGTATGTTTTATTATATGATTGTTGTATGGCATTCTTGGAATGAGGCTCATGTCTTTTAAACCTATTGTCACAGTGGTGTCAATAAAATAAAACATTTTTTCTTTTATCTTTGACCTATGTCGTATCAATTATCCCACTTCATCTACTGTGCTGCCTAAAAACCCCACTTCCCTCCTTGGGGGGGAAAACTTCTCTTTTTTAGTACAAGTTTCAGTCTAAAGCCCCATACACACGGTAGGATTTTCGCATGGATTCTGTCCGATCGGACAATGTTGTTGAAAAATCCGACCGTGTGTATGCACCATCGGACAGTGTACGTCGGATTGTCCGACGGACAAAGTCCTATCTCCTGCTGGATAGATTTTCCGACAACACGGTCCGATCACACCAAATCCGATCGTGTGTACCGTTGTCCGACGGACAAAGTGCTACACATGCTCAGATCACATTACAAGACCAAAGCTATTGGCTACTAGCCTCTACGTAGTCCCATCGTAGGCAACAAACGTCACCACGTTCAGAATGATCGGATTTTCCAACAACTTTGTCCGACCGTGTGTACGCAAAACCAACATCGGACAAAGTATGACGGACATGATCCGACGTACCTGGTCCTCGGATAATCCGAGCGTGTGTATGGGGCTTAAGAATGTTGGACGGGAGGGTGCTGATGGGGCCACCAACAAAATGAAATTCGCACAGTGTATGGGCAGCTTTACTTTGTTAGGAACCTGACCACTTACTGAATGTGTCTAATTCCTGTCTGTTCCTGCCCCTGTTCCAGCTGCCATGTAGGCAGACAGCAGGAGCCTGTACAGCTACTTCTTAGCAAACATTAGGACTTCAGGCAAGATCATCAATTTATTATCTGTGCACACATAAAGTAATTACAACTAAGTGCCAACTGGAGCAAAATCATTAATGTACAAAAATGGAAAGAAAGCAGGAGCTGATTGTATTATGATTGGAAGAGGTGCCATTTATATCAATATTCGGTGCCCTGCTTTTTGCGAGATCCTACTATCGGCGTCTCTTTCTTGTCATCGGATAAATAAAAGGCTGTTCAGTGAGCCTCTTCAGTGATAGCAGCAGAATACTACAGATTGTCATTTGGGTAAGCTGTGAGTTTGACTACTATCTTGGATGCCATATCCAAGATAGTGGCACACAGCAGCATCATCAGCCCTGTTCAATATCATAACATCATCTTTAATTACAAGGGGATTAAATGTATGGAACATGGTAATTTAATATATAATCTTATGGCAAAATAGTATGGGGACAGGGTCTTTTTAAGGCAAAAAAAAGTGATAGAGGGGTCATCTTCAAGCTGTTTCAGAGGGCACTGAATTATTCTACAGATGAAGTAGAAATAAAATCCCTATTTATATAAATTAATACTTTTATTAGCATTATTTTAGTCACATAAATCTTTGAGGACTAAAGCAGAGCAAATTATATTCGTGTTTGCTCACTTCAGAGATCTAGCATCTTGTGCAAATAAAAAAAAAATGGAAAACCTACGTTTACAGTCTGGTCCATATCTCCCTGGCACACATAGCTCACAAGCTGTTCCATTGAATTCAGGGCTGCATCTGCATTCTCCAGTGCCAGCGTATCCTTCATCACATGTTCCATGTTTATTACATGGGGTCTCGGGGCTCCCAGGACAGGCTGGTAGAACAAACACATAAAATCACCTTAGAACTTACTGAGAGACAAAGGAGATGCAAATGTGTATAATCGTATTCAAGATCATGTCAAAAATATAGTGCATTTTCAGTGCCGTTATTACAAAATTTACCTTAAAATGAACCTGTACTTTGTCCACACAAAGCAGCAGGTTTACTGTGACCTAATTTCCCCAGCAACTTATCTTTTTAATCAGTTTTTTTTTTATTATTATTGGCATACAGTGCCTTGAAAAAGTATTCCTTGAAAATTTTCACATTTTGTCATGTTACAACCAAAAACGTAAATGTATTTTATTGGGATTTTATGTGATAGACCAACATAAAGTGTCTCATAATTGTGAAGTGGAAGAAAAATGATAAATGGTTTTCAAATTTTTTTTACAAATAAATGTGTGGCATGCATTGGTATTCAGCCCTCCAAGTCAATACTTTGTAGAACCACCTTTCCCTGCAATTACAGCTGCAAGTCTCTTTTGGCTTCCAGTGTCAGTGCCAAACTGTCCCTTCTTTGAAGGGACTATCCCTCTGCCCCCCCTTGCAGCCTTAGTTGTCCCTCTTTTGGGTCTGATGTGTACTTCTCTATAAAAAAATATGCTGCACTAAACGCTTTATCCAACCTCTAAATTACTGCATTTGTTATTTTAAAAAGCAAACATAAAAGGAAAAATAAAGGTAAAATAGGAAATAGGAATCATTTTTTGTTTATTAAATCTTTGTGGCCTATGTAATTGGGCCGTGTCAGGAACCTGTCACTTGCCTACATACTGTGTGCTTAGGTGTCCTTTTTTTTTAAGCTGTACCCAATGCTGAACAGAAGGGCAATTAGGTAAGCTATATGCTGGGGGGGGTGGGGGGGGGGGTGTATATGAAGTAATAATGCCAACTTTTTGATTTGCCATGGGAAATTTTGCTTTAAACTAAATATTTACTGTAATTTTAATATTTTTTACATACTTGCTGTTTTTTTTTTTGTATTAAGTGTAGAGATTTGTTGATTAGTCATTAGAGAGTACACCTGCAGTCACTCAGACCTCCCCACTGAGATTAGATTGTTGGGATAGGATATCAGTGACATAGGGCACTTTTTTTATTGAGTCTGTTGATTTTCAATGTGATATAGAGCTGTGGAGCAGATCTGTTGTGTAACATTTAAAAATAGGTAGCACAGCCTGTATATACAGTGATCAGTGTATGGTACCAAAAGCAAGCCCAATTTGTAGTAAGAAAAGCAGGTAGGCTACAACAAAGAAACCAAAGTCAAACAAACTGCTGTATCTCTAAAAAATTAAAACTGTTCTGAGCTCATGAAAGAAGCAAATCTGCTGGATATTGCTAAAAGCTGAGTCCTTGTTCAGAGATTTGTCACACTTAGCCTGCATAGTTCTCACTGAATAAGAGTTCTCAACAAAACTTTTTATATAATCCCTATCACACCAGCATGCATGTTTTGCTGGACCATATTTTACCTTCTACGCAAGACAATCAGCATTAAAAAGGCCAATGCAAACTGACTTTGCAGGCTTTTTAGATTCATCAGCTTTAATCTGGACAATCCAAGACCATCGTGTCCATTGGGGGGCAGTCACTTCCTGTATGCTCTTTTTACTTTACAACAATATGTTATATTGTTCTGCTAACCTTCGTGATATAACATTGTTGAAAGTTTGGATTGTAATATACCTATACGTTTCTTTCTGTACTTTTTACTTGTAACTATAAGAGCCAATGCATAACTGGGTGGGTATTAGGTTTTGTGCTGAAATACCTAACTTTTACTGAAACCCTTTTGAAACAGTGCACTTACAGTCATAGATGTGAGGGGTAGGTATTTTTAATCAGCAGTACACAGGACAGCATTAAATATGATCCAGCTTCCACTTATTGACCAGAAAAAGGTGAATGGCTGGAAATGAAGTAATAACACATACCTTGGCAATCTCTTCCATAGTATCCTTTACAGCATTTGGCCATCCACATAACCATGGAACATTCCTGGCGGCAGCCCTGTATACTCCGCCTGGAGCTTAACTCATACTGACATTTGGTTTTCTGGCCCTGTACAATGCATGTTAAATATAAGTTCTATTCTTAGTTTATTCAGTAACATAAATTGCAAATACACTTAAACAACTGATCATAGGATGTCTTACAGTTTATTCTCTGACCGGGGCCACATTTAAAACAATACTATGTTCACCGCAGGATATTGGTATACCTAGGTTGGGGTCCTTCCCAGATACAGCTAGTTGTGGCGTGTTCTACAGGTCTAGGCACAGTTAGGCAGCCGTGTTGTCTACTGTTTTGGAGGCCCATATGAATAGCAGTATTACAGTATGCTGCCCTATACAGATTCAAGCTTTGGGGAAGCCTGGAAGATGCTGCTTTGTTTCTGAGGTAAAACTCTTTGCATAGCAACTCTGGAGAGATTTTTGCTAAGGGAGTAGGAATACATTTTTTCTGGTGGGTGTTGGGAGGGAGATATTTTTCGGGGAAGATGGTATGAATTTTTTCTTGTGGGAAGGGGGTTGTGGCAAAATTGGTGCTGGGAGAGTTCCCATATAACTGTAATGATTGCTGCATTGTTCCCCTTAATTGGCTGTTTGCTGCCCACTTTAATCTTTGCCTATTGGTTGCCCATGTATTTTTGTTGCCCTCGTCTTGTTTCGAGGACGGTGTTACTATAATTTATTCCTCAGCAGGCCTTTCACTATCAAAGCACACCACTATTATAACCATGTTTCACCATGGTGAACTACTGTAAATAGCATGTTTATACATACAAGCACAGCTCAGTATTTTTTTCTGTCTGTCCATTCTTTATATTCATTTAATTTTATGTTTATTAGTGAAAATAATTTTGCAGTATAAAAGAGTGCAGGGAGTTGTGAAATATAATATATACACTACTGTAGCAGGTCATGCATATATGTAATTCTGATACATTACACACATAACATTTAATTACGATACCTTGGGCTTGCTTCCTGATGGGCACTTTGGAACGTTAAAGCACATACCACAATCACCCTATTAAATATACAGACAGAAGTGTTACAAGGCGGATAAATATATTTAAATGGCTCAATAAGGAAGAAGTAAATAGAAGGAGGAGACAAAAAGGAAAAAGCAGATTACTAAAGTGGAACTCAAGTTCAAACTTTCTCATTAGAGTAGAGCTCCATTTATGTTTTGATGCTGTAATTGTACTTGTTAGGGAAATTTCCACTACTACCTGTGCCAGTGACACAACAGTAGCAGAAAGTCAGAAAATCCCCTAAATTGGCGGAGACAGAAGCAAAAGCCTGGAGGTGATAACCCTTTCACAGGCTAATAAGAAAAGTACTTTTTTGTTGTCTGTAATCCCACTGGAGAGATCCATTTCATCTCCTGTTATGGGGACTCAATAAAGACAGCATAAATAAAATAAAAAATCTAACCCCTTCCCCTCAAAAAATGTTTTACTTTTTAACATGAAATCTTGAGGATTATTACAACAGTAAATTGAAACTTACAGACATATCCATAGCAACTAAGCTGTCACATCGTCCACCCAAACTAAGAGGTGTAAGGAGGCAGTCAATGCCATAAGCTATTCCTCCATCGAAAAGAAGCTGTCGCTGGATGATCTTGCACTGTCTATTGTCCATAAAAATATCCCCCTGAGTAAATGAAAATATGATTAATCTTAAAATACATGTATCATACTAATAGAAAATATTACTAAATGATGAGGTTAATTTTTATTTCAGAATACTTTAATCCAAATACATTTTTGATCTAGCTATTTTGAAGATGTAAAATTGTAAAAAAAACTGCTAAACTGTTCTTGATTAGTGTCTGCCAAAAACATTGCTATCCAATAATATAAAAGCTGTTGATTGGGAGACACTACTTAGACTTAAAAGAAGACTGGGTGAATCTTGGACTATACATAATTAATGAATACATTGTGATTAAAAGATTAGTAAGGGCCTGTTCACACCATAAAATGTTGCCTCAATAACCAAGATTCTGGCCAAGAGACATTTTACTAAGATTCCGTTAAGATTTTGTTGAGACCTATGAATACAGGGTGTAAGCCACACCTACTTTACCACTAAGAGGCACCACAGCATGTGCTCGGTTCCTGGATCCCTTGGCACCTACTAGTGTAGAGTACTTGGAGCCCTCCTGGCACTTCCCTACAGGCCAAAGCAATGGGTTCATGGCTGGTCACATTTTGCCTTGTTTACTAATCACCGTTTTGTGGGGGATGTGTTACACCCCTAATTTTATTCTGTTCACATTTTTGGCTGTTAACCCTTCTCCGTGCATTTGTATGTTATTTACACATGTCTCGTAATGGTTTACTAACCCGTCTGTTGTCATTTTGAAGGATTTATATTATTAAACAATTTGAACAATAAAAATGTTGCCCCAATGCACAGAAATGCATTGTATTATGTGTGCTGCAGTGCATTGTTATGCAAAGTTAAAAACATGCAGGATCTATTTTTGCATGTGTAGTACTGGGCTCCCTCAATCAGCGCATAACAATTTGAGCATTACAGCACACTGAATTATGGTCTGAATGGGCCCTTGCACATTGATTACATGTGAAGGCTAATGTCTATAGTACACAGGGGACGAATATTAGGAGACATCAGCTGGTTCAATTAAAAAACAGCCGACATTCAGCCGTGTGTATGTCAGCCAGTCTGACAGAAGCAGGCTGTTTGGCTGGTTTCGGTCGGACAAGCATGCTGGAATACCAGCAGGCGACCGGCTTCCGACACAGCTTTCAGCGCTGAGTGTTCTGGCGGGGAGGGGTGCGTCAGTGGGGGAGATCTCTGTACTAAAGTTGAACTGTTATTACAGCGGCTCTGACTGGAGCTTTCAGTTTGAAAAAAAAATAACTATTTGTTTGTACCAGCCTTGTGCTATAGCTAAACTGCATGCTGGAAATGCAGTCACTCCTATTTAACAGGGGCAGATAGATGTAAGTAGTTGATGTGAAGTTCAACATGTAAGGCAATTCCTTCAAAATAAACTTACGCTTAGAAAAATGGGGGCTGCCAAGCATCCAGAAGCCAGATGATCGCTGCACAGGTGGTCAAGCCACGGCAAACCGCTGTGTGACTATGGGGAATCAACAAGTGATATATGGCTTGAATACCTGTGCAAAGGTCCCTGGGGGCTCAAGCCAAGGGGATGGGAAAAGTGGATGGATGGAGAGGGAGGAATAGGACTCTCACTGGGGCTGCACACAAGGGGAGAGAGAGCAGCCAGTGGGACGTGTAACTAAGATCAGTTTCTGGTCTGGTGAGTAGTTCAAATCCACAAATGGATTTATGTTACAATCCTGTAGCACACAATAATGATATATGAGGCAGCGCATAAAGGATCTCCAAAGTGTCTGGCACTGTGAACACTCACCCGGTCACTGGTTCCTATGGAGGAGTATGTCCAATAAACTGTTACTGTTCAGTTGTATGTTAAATCACCATGTATCAGCTAATTGCCATATACCGACGATGAATATACAGCCCATTAGTCAGTCTATAGGGTTTAGGGTAATGGGCCATGCATCTTGTCCATGTAATTCATGGGTGGACTTATTCCGTGTAATTCAGGTGTGTGGAGGCAGTCAACGGCAATACATTACCCTTGATGGATAAGTGTAATTGGGCAATTCATTCCTCTATGCTCATGAATTCAAAGTAAATACACCTTTGGAAATTCCTTCAGGGCTCCCAGTGCTTTGCACTCCATATGCTGTACATAGCTTAGTCTGGAAATTGGGACTGGCCGCCGACTGTTCCTTATCACTGCGTCACCGCTAATATCTGCCCCCAATTGAATTTTTAAAGGAACGTTTCAATTTTTTGTGATCGTACCCAGAGCTCTCCATCTGTGTATATATAGACTTGAATAGCAGTCTTCTACAAGGGTTGGGGAGTACTGATCAGAGGAGGGGTATCTATACACAAGGAGCATATATGCTTATTCAAACCTATTCAAAATATCCAAGTAACATTGAGGGATGAGTTAACAGGAAGGGGGAAAAAAGACTTAATGGAAAGAAAGGGAATGGAATGTAGGGGAAGGGGGACACACAGGACACATTGACAAGATCACCCCATAGCTATCCAGATTTATTTTGGATAATGGGGTAAACAACACTAAATGACACATAGGGACATAGATATTAAGGTACATGACATTCAAAGTTCAAAATTTACGATTAAAATATGGCAAAGAATGGCTCAGAAGAAAGAAAAAGATTGCTGAGTCCTAAGGTGGCAATCTTAAACACCTAAATTGTATCAGAGTGCCACATCCTACATATATGTCAAAGAATGGCTCAGAACAGAGGCACAGGTCCAGGATAGTAATATGGGGAGTGATGTATATAAAAGGTCATACTGAGAAGGAGGTTGATTTAGTGTTCAAGAAAAACCTGTAAGTTAAGTTCAGTGTTCAAGCCGAGGGGGGCCAAAGATTTTAACTTATAAATCCACCACTTTTCTTTTTGCAATAGGATGGAATTAAAATCACCCCTTCTTGGTGGTAATTTAAGTGCATAGATGCCCTTCACTGACATGCCTCCCAACTTCCCATCATGGTACTGGGTAAAGTGCTGGGCCAGGGGTTTTCTCATGGTCCTTTGCCTTTATCTCCCATATATGCTCCCCTATCCTGAATTTAAAGGGGCGTTTCGTCTTGCCTATTCATATTTTCTCACATAGATAGGTTATCATGTAAATCACTCTGGTCATTGAGCAGTTGAACATTCCCACGCATCTTGGGAACTCTGATAACCCTATTGTACTGGATTCTTTAATAAATTCAAATTTAATTATAACATCTCTCATATTTTTTGCTGTGCCAACTATTTAGACATGTGCAAAAGGAAAAAAATCGTTTCGTTTAGTTTCGTTTTAATTCGTTAATTAATTAATTTCGTTTAGTTAGATTCGTTACATTTGTTAAATTCGTTTTCGGATTTCGTTTAGTTTTCGACCGATTTTCGAATTCGAAAATATTTTGCGACCCGACTTTGGGTCCACGTATCTCGGGGTTACTTGGTGATAGAAACACCAAATTTGGATATGTTATATGTTCTACTGTGTTTGCATACCAAATTTGGGGTTTCTAGCTACAAGTGGCCCCGAGATATGTGGCCCCAAAGTCTGGTCGAAAAATGTTCTTCTCTGCTGCAGAAAAGTGCTTGACATTTTGCGACCCGACTTTGGGGCCACGTATCTCGGGCCACTTATAGCTAGAAACCCCAAATTTGGTGTTTCTATCACCAAGTAACCCCGAGATACGTGGACCCAAAGTCGGGTCACAAAATATTTTCGAATTCGGTTGAAATTGTTTCAAATGCGGTTGAAATCATTTCAAATGCAGTTGAAAAAAATTCAAATCATGTTGATACTATTTCAAGTGGATTCAAAAATATTTTGCGACCCGACTTTGAAAAAAAAAAATGAAATTGATTCTAACAGTCTGCAGAAGATCTGCAAAAAAAAAAAGATTCATTTTTTTTTCAAAGTCGGGTCGCAAAATATTTTCGAATCCGCTTGAAATAGTATCAACATGATTTGAAATTTTTTCAACTGCATTTGAAATTTTTTCAACCGAATTCGAAAATATTTTGCGACCCGACTTTGGGTCCACGTATCTCGGGGTTACTTGGTGATAGAAACAACAAATTTGGAGAGGTAGTTCTACTGTGTTTGCATACCAAATCGGGTCACAAAATTTAATTCTCTGCTGTAGAAAAGTACTTGACATATCCCCCATATCTGGGGGTCACTTGGTGCTAGGAACCCCATAACTTGTGGCAGGTGACATGGCAAGTGGACAATCCACAACTTGGTCACGTGGCAGGTCACGTGGCACTTGTGGTCGGTCACGTGGCACTCGTGGCAGGTGTCTTGGCACTTGTGGCAGGTGTTGTGGCAAGTGGACAATGACATACAGCATATGTACTTGCCTTGCGATCAACATCCGTGACAGCCATTTCACATCTTTTTTTTTATGTGACAGATGTATATAAGTAAATAACCATCTTCCAAAATTTATAATTCAAATAGAAAAGATTAGAACAGAATAGAAAAAAATATATAATTTAATAGCAGATCTCCTGTAGACTATTAACAGCCATTTCACTTCTTTTTTTTTTTTGCAGATCTTCTGCAGACTGTTAGAATCAATTTCATTTTTTTTTTCAAAGTCGGGTCGCAAAATATTTTCAAATCCGCTTGAAATAGTATCAAAATGATTTGAAATTTTTTCAAAATTTTTTCAACTGCATTTGAAATTTTTTCAACTGCATTTGAAATTTTTTCAACTGCATTTGAAATTTTTTCAACTGCATTTGAAATTTTTTCAACTGCATTTGAAATTTTTTCAACTGCATTTGAAATTTTTTCAACTGCATTTGAAATTTTTTCAACTGCATTTGAAATTATTTCAACCAAATTCGAAAATATTTTGCGACCCGACTTTGGGTCCACGTATCTCGGGGTTACTTGGTGATAGAAATAGTTTCTAATGCAGATGAAATATTTTCAAATCTGGTTGAAATAGTTTCTAATGCAGTTGAAATAATTTCAACTGCATTTGAAAATATTTCAACTGCATTTGAAAATATTTCAACTGCATTTGAAAATATTTCAACTGCATTTGAAATTATTTCAACCGAATTCGAAAATATTTTGCGACCCGACTTTGGTCCACGTATCTCGGGGTCACTTGGTGATATAAACCCCAAATTTGGAGAGGTTGTAGTGCTAGTTCTACTGTGTTTGCATACCAAATTTGGGGTTTCTAGCTATAAGTGGCCCCGAGATATGTGGCCGCAAAGTCGGGTCACAAAATGTCAAGCACTTTTCTGCAGCAGAGAATGACATTTTTCGACCCGAATTTGGGGCCACATATCTCGGGGCCACTTGTAGCCAAATTTGGTATGCAAACACAGTAGATCTAGCACTATAACATATCCAAATTTGGGGTTTCTATCACTAAGTGACCCTGAGATATTTCGAATTTCGTCCGCGATTTTTCGATTCGAAAAAAATTCGGATTCGGTAAAATTCGTTAGTATTGTAATTCGGTAATTCGGATGCATCCGAATGTCCAAATAATGAAAAATTCGTCCGAATTTCGATTCGGAACATAACGAAATGCACATGTCTACAACTATTCCAGCTGGGCCAACTATCTCTGCTAATCCTGGAGTACTGGTCAAGATATCCCAATGTTTCTGAAGAATATTTTGAAGAATATTTTGAAAAGTATCCCATTGGGTACCGAAGTGATAACTCGAAAGGGGCCCTGTACCTCCTGTCCTGCATTCATGGCACCCGTGGCATCTGATCTAACTTTTAAAAGGTCCTCTCTATTTTGTGTGGCTACCTTACTTTTGGCTTTTCTAAGTTGACTATGTGTGTAGCCACTTTCACGGAACCTCCCATATAGTTCCTTGCTCTCCCTTCTGTATTCACTTGTTTCAGTGCAGTTACATTTTATATGAAGGAACTGACCTACTGGGATTCCATCTTTGAGCCACTTAGGATGGTATGCTATCTGGTTGCAGGAGGGCTTTTGCTGATGTGTTTTTTCTAAAGGTACATGTGGATAGGGTGTCTCCGACAATGGAGATCGATAAATCTAGGAAGGAAATTTTACCATGATCGTAAATATATGTCAATGAATATTCCGATCATTGATATTTAATTGGTCCATGAATTCATGTAGTTCCTGTAGGCTACCACTCCATACCAGAAGCACATCATCGATGTACCTTATCTATGTGTGAACGTGGTCATGGTACATCTGAGTGACAAAAACCTCTTCCTCCTCCCATAAACCCAGATGCAGGCACGCATATGCTGGGGCCCAGGATGCCCCATGGAGGTACCCTTTATTTGTTGGTAGAATTTTGACAAGACCTGAAAACAGTTATTCTACAATGCAAACTCCAGAAGCTCAAGTATAAATTCCTTCTGGTATCTGCACTCTCAATAGTGATGTTGTAGAAATTCACCAACAGCCCTCTTACCACAATCATGTGGTATCGAGGTATAGAGAGACTCTATGTCTACGCCAACCAGCCAGGCACCTTTTGGAACCTTTAAATCCTGGATCTTGGCCAAGACACCCCTGTGTCCTGCACATATGACCTTAGTCCCGTGACCATGTCTTTTAACATGGTCACGGGACTACATCCAAATATTTTTCTATTTTGTGTAAAGGGCCATTAATGGCAGATACAATTGGTTGTCCAGGGGGATTATCTAAGCTCTTATAGACCTTAGGTATGATGCAAAAAAGTTGGTATATTATATTCATTTATCTCTAGATATTCATACTCACATTTGCATAGTAGGCCAGTTTCTTTGGCTAGTTTTAGTTTTTCATTTATTATACCCATTATTTTTGTGCAGTGATAGTTTTCAAGTTGTTTATAGTTGTTTCCATCACCCAAGAGTCGTTTTACCTCTCCGGGTGTTCGCTCATTAGTACAACATTTCCACCCTTGTCACTTTTCTTTATTACCACCTGTTTTGCTTCTTGTAGCTTCTTCAAAGCCCACTGTTCAGGTTTGGAAAGGTTATAATTTTTCCTCTGCGTTCGATCTACCATATTCAAATAGATTTTTATCATATCCAGGAAGAGACTGAGCCATTTGTTTTTGCCAAGAGATGGCATCTTTTTAGATTTTATTTTTAGATCAGCTTTTCTTTTTAAAAGGATGTCACCTTCTTCCATCCCTTCACTTTCATCTAATAAGGAGTTAAGGATCTCTAAAGCATCTCTATCATTATCATCTATTTTAATCCCACTTTATCTTCACGGGTATATAGGAATTGATAATATACCTTCTGTAAAAACAGGGTGACATCTTTATATACTGTGAATTCATCCACTGACTTGATCCTCCCTTCCTCGTCTGTGTTGCTTGGAGATCTCTCACCACCCGAACGAGAAGCAGACCTGAAACCTCATCTTCTTGATCTGCTTCTACCTCGTCGGATGGTGAGGTCAAAGCTCTCACCCTTTTCCCAGTCGTTAAGATCATGTCTGAATTTTGACTGTTTGGTTACCATTCAATTATGTTGTGTTTTCTCTATCTCCTTTTTTTTTTTAATTGTTTTGTTTCTGAAATTCCTCAGTGTCCTTAAAGGGGTCCAGCCCCTGAGAGCTTTCCTCAATTAGTTTACTTAGTTCTATCAATTGTATTTTTTCCTCTTCGATTAAACGCTAGGCCATGATCTATACAAAGAATTTTCCATCGAGGAATATCTAATTTTGCAGGTGTTCTGCTGGTACCATCTTGTCGCGTAAACGCCTTTTGATTGCCTCCACACACTTGACTTACACGGAATAAGTCCACCCATGAATTACATGGACAAGATGCATGGCCCATTACCCTAAACACCATAGACTAACGGGCTGTATGTTCATCTTCAGTATATGGCAATTAGCCGATACAAGGTGATTTAAAATACAATTGAATAGCCCACAGTAACAGTTTATTGGACACATTCCTCAATAGGACCAGTGACCGGGTTATCAAGTGTTCACAGTGCTAGCCACTTTGGAGATCCTTTATGCGCTGCCTCATATATCATGATTGTGTACTACAGGATTGTAACATACATCCATTCGTGGATTTGAACTACTCACCAGACCAGAAACTGAGGCGCTTTGCAGGTGCTACATCGCTAAAAATAGCGACTGCAAAGTGCCCTGAAACAGCCACTGCTGTGTCTCCAGTATGAAAGCCCGAGAGCTTTCACACTGGAGCGGTGCGCTTGCAGGACGTTAAAAAAACTCCTGCAAGCAGCATCTTTGGAGTGTTGAAAGAGCGGTGTATACGCCGCTCCTTCACCCTCCTGCCCATTGAAATCAATGGGGCAGCGCGACTATACAACTGGCAAAGCGGCACTTTGCGGGTGTTTTTTAACGCTATTTCGGCCGCTAGCGGGGGCCCCGCTAGTGGCCAAATACCACTGCTAAAACGACGGTAAAGCAGCGCTAAATATAGCGCTGCTTTACCGCCGACGCACGCACCGCCCCAGTGTTAAAGGGGCCTTAGGGTAATATTTGAGCCCATGAGTGAATGAGTCAGGCCCCTTTCACACTGGGGTGGTGCGGGCGCTGGCGGTAAAGCAGCGATATATTTAGCGCTGCTTTACTGTCGTTTTAGCAGCGGTATTCGGCCGCTAACAGTGTGGTTTTAACCCCCGCTAGCGGCCGAAAAAGGGTTAAAACCCCCTGCAAAGCGCCGCTGCAGCGGCACTTTGCCGGCGGTATTGCCGCACTGCCCCATTGATTTCAATGGGTAGGAGCAGTTTAGGAGTGGTGAATACACCGCTCCTTCACCGCTCCAAAGATGCTGCTAGCAGGACTTTTTTTACCGTCCTGCTAGCGCACAGCTCCAGTGTGAAAGCCCTCCGGCTTTCACACTGGAGTGAAAGGACCCGCTTTTTTCAGGCACTATACAGGTGCTATTTTTAGCACTGTAGCGCCTGAAAAACTCTTCAGTGTGAAAGGGGCCTCAGAGAAGCGACTTATGTCCTTCTCTTTTTTCCATTTCAAACCCATAGGAGGGTTCAATCAGAGACAAAAGGGTTGATTTACTAAAGAAGTGGAACATATTTGCTTTGCAAAGTGAACATGCTCTATTGTAAATTAAAGCCAATGATTCTGAAACAGAACATAGAAACTTAAAAATGAAATTAAACTGACCAAAAATTACAGTTTTCCTTTAATATGGCTTCAATAAACAGTCTAGAGTAAGTATTTTTAAGGTTTATTGCTTGTAGAACTTGGGATGATAGAGGGATGAGGGTGGTATGGGATACTCAAGGCACGCTGAATAGCAACAGGAGGACATCCTTGACTAGAATAGGGTTCTCCAAACAGTCTTTCTGCCAAGGGTTATTAGGAAATGCCAGAAGAGAGACCCTGTAAGTGCTGTCTCAGGAAGACCTACTGCTAGTGCCTGGCACTTATCCTTAAAAGTAGCACATAGTCACTTGGATCTTGAGCTCAGGTTTATTCTCACAATGTCTCCCCAGGACAACTGAACTCCCCCAGTTCCCACCACACATCTCTATGTCCCGGGGCAACTGTTTGGTTCCTAGCTTCTATCAGACACTATTCAGTGATGAACTGATAAACACCAGCAAATTCCAGCAAAACTGCCTCAGAGGAGAAGAGCCAGAGGCTGGGAACTGGTCCAGCAAGGCAAGAACAGGGCTGCCCTAGACCCCAGACTATTTATGTTCTCTCAGCCACCTACTGGGCACAACTCCACAGGGATTGGCTGCAGCACAATAAATATTCAATCTGCCTATTTGACTTTGCCAGCCCCCTATGTTCTAGAAGCCTCTATAAGCCAGGGGGAGAGAAATCAGACCTGCAGCCTGTGAGATCCAGAACAGCCCAAAATAACTACCCATCTCCCTAGCAACTTACCTAGGAGGGTGCTACACATATGCATAGATATGAAATACATATACATATAAGAAAGTCTCTAACTTTAGAGTGGCTTCACACTGCCCTGCTGTGCTTTTGCTAAACTGCAGCTAACCCTCATTTTTTGTGTGCAGGTTAGCACTTTCCCATAGACTTCTATGAGGTCCTACAGATTTGCTGCAGTTTTAGAAAGCGCCTGCATGCTACATCTCCTGAATTCTGCATCTTTGGTGCACTTTCTGAAACCAAAACTCTAAGTTTTCATAGAAGTCAATGGGGACACGGAGCTAACCCGCACAAAAACGGTAAATAATTACACCTTTGTTGCACCTTTGCACAAAGCGCAGTAGGAGCACACAGGGGCAGTGTGAAGCCACCCTTAGAGAGCAAAAAACATGTAAGATGTATGCTAAATTGAGCAAACGCAGGCATGGCAAGACTTGGCAGTTACTTACAGTTGTAGAATCCTTGTCTCCACATTTCACACTAAGGTCAGAACCTTGAAGTGTCTTTATTGATCCCCTAATAAGGAGGTCATTAGCTGTAATCTGAAATAATTGATACACAAATGTTAAACATAAATATAAGTGCCAACACGTGGCACGTGTTGTTTAGTTGTCTGATCCCAATGCATTATGAACAGAACAATGTTTGCGCATGCTGAATGGAAAAAGAAGATTCCTGTGATGGCTTCATCCTTCCTCCACACACCAGCAGGTACTTTATGGCCTGCTTATTAGGCTTCATGCACACTAGAAAGCTAAAAACTGTTTTAGAAACGCTGGACAAAAAACACTAATGTTGAGAAGTGTTTAACCTAGTGTGTAAGCTACATTTAGTAGCTTCAGCGTTAAAGTGTTACTAAACCCACAACAGTAAAATCAGTCTGTATATGCAGTAACTCATGCTTGAATGATGGTGGAACTTAAGAGGGTAATCCTTTGCATTGAGTAAAAAGGCTGGTTGATCCTGTCTTCTCTGATCCTCCCTTTCTTTTACTGTCTCCAATCTATCTGCTGATAGTACAGAGCCTTGGGGGCACTCGTCACATGCTCAGTTTGGTGTGTACTGCTAGAGAGTTTTTTTTTCCGGAACATGTGTTCAGCACAGGCCAATCAGCACTATCCAGACAGAGGGTCAGGGGTCATGCAGCCTCATAGGACTGTCAGAGTAGTGTGAAAACTCCTCCTAAAAGCTTTAACTGGTGCCCAGCCGGACACTGATGAAAGTCACTAGACTGCTATATATTGCTGATGAGAAAATGTATTTATTAGTTGACATTTACTAAAATAATTGCATTTCCATGTTCTGTGTACTGTGGGAGACCAGATATAGTAAATGCAGGGGCCTGGTTTACGATGTACCCCATACTCATGCACATGAGGGGGGGTGGGATCTGGGGGCCCCCACAACCACCACCAAGGGTTGTGGGGAAGAGGCCCTTGTCCCCATCAACATGGGGACAAGGTGCTTTGGAGGGGCAGAGCCCCCCCTGCCCCATGCACCCCCCCATGTTGAGGGCATGTGGCCTGGTATGGTTCAGGAGGGGGGGCGCTCCCTCATCAGCCCCCCTTTCCTGGCCTGCCAAGCTGCATGCTCAGAAAAGGGTCTGGTATAGATTGGGGGGGGGGACCCCATGACATTTTTTTATTGCCGGCAATGTTTTTTTAAATTCAGCTATCAGCGGGGAACCGTTTCTTCCTGGCCCACTCCTTAACAACCAGCTGATCACTGGTTGTTATGGACGATGGCATAACAACAGAAATAAAGAAAAAAAATTCTGCTAAATTCTGGACACCAGCATTTAGCAGCGTTTAGTAGAGTTTAGGTGCCGTCAGCATTTTTTTCTGCCAAAACACTGCTGCTCCAGAATGTGCTGGCAGAGGGTTTTTTTTCTGCCACTAAACTCTCCTGTCAAAAAACACGAATAAAAGCCTATGTGTGCATGGACACATAGGATAACATGCAGAGGAGTTTAAAGGCAGTTCAACAAAAATGTCTGATGCCCAACACAGCAGCTGTAAAAACACCCAGTGTGCATGAAGTCTTAGGGCTCATGCACACAGGACGTTTTTACAGCTGCTGTTAGGGGTGTCACATTTTTTTTTTTTTACTGCCTCTAAATGCCCCTTCAGGTTAGTCTATTTGTCCATGCACACATAAACTTTCAGAGGTGTTTGGAGGCATAAGCGTAAGTAGAAAAAACCGACAGCCTTCAAGTCCAGGAGCAGAGGCTGTTAAGCTGTAAAAACGCAAAACAATGTAACAAGCTTTTAGCGTTGTTTAGCGGCTTATGGCATTTTTAGATGTTTTTACATTATAGGGAATATTTTTACTGTAAAATTGCCCAAAAACGCTAACGCCCGAAAAAGCGCAAAAACACCCTTAAACGCTAGTCAAAAATGCGGATAAAATGCGTTTTAACAGATGATTTTTCCTGGCAGCAGAGCTGGCATTTTTTCAATGTCCTGCATGCTTGAGACCTTATTGAGAAGTTAGGTCTGGATTACAATCAAAGGTCACATTTCCTATTAATGCAGGCTTAAACAAGTCATAAACTGGACTTTAACGTTCTCTATATATTGCAAGAGTCACCAAAAAATATTTGTGCCTCACCCCGGCATCCCTGACAACGTGATACTTCAGGTATTGTGTAAGCTTATCTTTGTTTTGATTATTGTAAAGAAAATCTCTTTGCTGCTGGGGCAGGTCTCTTATTGCCTCATCTGTTGGCAGGAACAATGTTACTGGCCGATGTATAGGATCATCAATAAATGTCATTAGCTCAGCATCCTGAAAAAACATAAGAGTACCAACAAAAACCATATATCATTACATATACTCCGTCATACTCCATAGTTTAAATATAATAAACTTTTACATATATTTATGCTCTAGTTTTATCTGAACTAAATATAGCTTTTAGCAATAAGTTCATGGCATTGTTTCAAAACTTTACATAAATATCTCTTATCAGATTCTTTCCATTTGGTCTTATACAATAATTAAATCTAATGCCCCGTACACACGGTCGGAATTCTCGTCGGAATAAGCTCTGATGGTTTTCCCGTCGGAATTCCGACGAAATTTCGCTCAAACTGCCTTGCCTACACATGGTCACACCAAATTCCGATGGTCAATAACACCACGGCATACAACACGTTCGACTGCACTATGCTTCTGAGCATGCGTCGAATTGTTTCCGAACATGCATCGGAATTTTGCGTGTCAGAATTTCATACACACAATCGGAAAATCCGATAGAAATGTTTTCCGTCGGAAAAATAAGAACAGGTTCTCAATCCAAAATCCGTCGGAAATTACGACAGAAAAAGACAGATGGGCATACACACGGTCGGAAAATCCGATGAAAAGCTCCCATCGGACTGTTTCCATCGGAAATTCCAACCGTGTGTACGCGGCATAAGAAGCAAGGCACTAACAGAAACGTTTGGTAAAATGACAAACAGCAAGAATCCTGTACTGGTCTGATTACAGTAAAGTGATTAAGTTGCTCTGGATCTATAGATTATTGGACTTTTCATATCATGCTTTGCTCTTTACACTGTAGACTGCAAATATCCAACATGTAGGCCTACATCTTATCATTAAATACATATGTAACACCCAGGGACTATCTATAACAATTTTTACAAGAATGCAGCATATTTTTTTTTTTTTGTGTTTATCATTAAAGGGAAATCAGCCAGTTCCAGTGTTTTTCTAGCTGCAGCCAGAAATTGTTTTAGCTAACCAACATATTTTACAGCTCTTTCAACCCCTTAGGTTATTAAGCTGGTTTACTGAAGGAGCCACTGGTTAAAACCAGCCTTCTCTAATCCAGTGTAGCAATACAATACAAGACAAAATAAACAGTAACAGTAGAAACATGTCTGTGCTACTCAAAAATCGACAGTCCTCAGATTTGTATTGTTAAAAAAATACTTAATAATATGAAGATTTAAAAAATGTATTAGTGTTCTCTTTTATGGTAAATATTCAATAAATCACAAACACAACAGCAGTTAAGGCGTGGCAGTAAAAAAACAAGATACAGTAAAAATTTGAATTGTTAAAAAAATATACTTAATAATAACAATTTGAAAAATTTACATTGTATTAGTGTTCTCCTCAAGGTAAAAAATTCAATAAATCACCAACAACAGCAGTTAAGGCATTGCAGCAAAAAAAAAAAAAAAAAAAAAAAGATAATGTAAAAAGATTTGTATTGTTAGAAAAATATACCTAATAATAACAATATGAAAAATTTAAATTTTATTAGTGTTAAGGAAATAAGGTAATATTCCTATAAATCACCAAGATAAAGTAAAAAGAAACTGCTACAGCAGGATCTCAGACAGCAATAAAAATCTGACACGGGTTCTAACCCTTCCCTATTCTATCCAAAACGTAATTCACTCTACACTATGGCAGAAGGTGAAATCACCATGGTTGTTCACCAGGCTACTTATTTGAATAAATTGTTCATCTTACACAGACATCATCAGATCCAACACAAACTGTCCCATTTCCATTGATATGCTCTTAAACATAATCTGAACACGTATAACAGAAAAGTAGTAACTAATGTACCTGTAGTAATTTAAACATTGTATTGTAGCCATTCGATTCTGCAACATTTTTGAGGATATCCTGAAAAGAAGATCAAAATGATAAATACAATTGTAAAAGTGAACATCTATAATACACAGGGCCTTGAAAAATTATTCATACCCCTTGAAATGTTCCACATTTTGTCATGTTACAACCAGAAATGTAAATGTATTTTATTGGAATTGTATGTGATTGACCAACACAAAGTGGCACATAATTGTGAAGTGGAAGGAAAATGAGAAATGGTTTTCTAAATTTTTTACAAATAAATGCGAAAAATGTGTGGCGTGCATTTGTATTCAGCCCCCCTTTACTATGATACCCCTAACTAAAATCTAGAGGAACCAATTGCCTTCAGAAGTCAACTAATTAGTGAATAGAGTCCACCTGTGTGTAATTTTAATCTCAGTATAAATACAGCTGTTCTGTGACACCCTCAGAGGTTTGTTAGAAAACCTTAGTGAACAAACAGCATCATGAAGGCCAAGGAACACACCAGACAGGTCAGGGATAAAGTTGTGGAAAAGTTTTAAACAGGGTTAGGTCATAAAAAATATCCCAAGCTTTGAACATCTCACGGAGCACTGTTCAATCCATCATGCAAAAATGGAGTACGGCACAACTGCAAACCTACCAAGACATGTCCACCCACCTAAACTGACAGGCCGGTCAAGGAGAGCATTATTTAGAGAAGCAGCCAAGAGGTCCATGGTAACTCTGGAGGAGCTGCAGCGATCCACAGCTCAGGTGGGAGAATCTGTCCACAGGACAACTATTTGTTGTGTACTCCACAATCCTGGCCTTTGTGGAAAAGTGGCAAGAAGAAAGCCATTGTTGAAAGAAAGCAATAAGAAGTCCTGATTGCAGTTTGCGAGAAACCATGTGGGGGACACAGCAAACATGGGGAAGAATATGCTCTGATCAGATGAGACCTAAATTTAACTTTTTGGCCTAAAAACAAAACGCTATGGGGATTATTTACTAAAGGCAACCCCACTTTGCACTACAAGTGCACTTGGAAGTGCAGTTGCTGTAGATCTGTGTGTGTGGGGGGGGGGGGGGGGCATGCAAGGAAAATAAACAGCATTTTAGCTTACACATGATTGGATGATAAAATCAGCAGAGCTTCACCTCATTTCAGAACTACCCCTTAGATCTACAGCGACTGCACTTCCAAGTGCACTTGTAGTGAAAAGTGTATTTGCCTTTAGTAAATTAACTCCTATGTGTGGTGGAAAACTAACACTGCACATCACCCTGAACACACCATCACCACCATGAAACGTCATGTTGTAGGGTTGCTTTTCTTCAGCAGGGACAGGAAAGCTGGTCAGAGTGGATGGGAAGATGGATGGAGCCAAATACAGGGCAATCTTTGAAGAAAACCTGTTAGAGTCTGTAAAAGACTTAACTGGGGTGGGGGTTCACCTTCCAGCAGGAAAACGACCCTAAACATACAGCCAGAGCTACAATGGAATGGTTTCGATCAAAGCGTATTCATGTGTTAGAATGGCCCAGTCAAAGTCCAGACCTAAATCCAATTAAGAATCTGTGGCAAGACTTTTGCAAAGAAGAATGGGCAAAAATGTCACTCTCTAGTTGTGCAAAGCTGGTAGAGACATAGCCAAAAAGACTTGCAGCTGTAATTGCAGCGAAAAGTGGTACTACAAAGTATTGACTTGGGGGGGGCTGAATACAGATGCACGCCACCCTTTTCACATTTTTGTAAAAAAAATTGAAAACCATTTATCATTTTCCTCCCACTTCACAATTATGTGTTGGTCTATCATGTAAAATCCCCCTAATTTACAATTTTGGTTGTAACATAACAAAATGTGAAAAAGCTTCCTGAGGTATGAATACATTTTCAAAGCATTGTATATCAGTTATCTAGAATTGGAGGAGACCTGCTACCCACAATCGCCAAAGCAATAGATGACTTTTCACCTATTTTTCAAGCTAATGACATAATTTTAAACTGTGAAAAAGTATAGTACTTCATGTACTGTAAACCAAGGCTGTACCTTCAGAAAAATAATACACTCATTGTCAGTCATATCTGAGAGCTCCAATGCTTAGTTGAGTCATCACACCCCCACACTTTGCTTTCTGTAGGTTGTAAGACTATTCACTGTACTTCCTAGTAGTTAGAATCAAATTTGACTTAACCATGGAGCAGAAAAAAGTAGACCGTTGTTTTCAATTATAAGAAAATATTGTCCAGCCATAAATTCTCAACTGTATGAGTTGCATATTCTATGTCTTGGTTTTTCTGCCCTATGTCAAGAACATTACAAGGCTTTAAAAATGTATGCAGTATAGACAGCTAGAATCCTCACATTTTTAACCAATGGTATAATTACTGCAATTTTTATCTTCTATTAAAATGCAATATGATAAAAAGCAAAACTAAAATGACTCCATAGCTGCATGAAGGCAATATTTTCCTACTTTATAGGAGGCATCACTAGGATCCTTTAATAAAATTGTGACATTAGAAGGCTTGAGAACATCTGTTAACTTTTCATCCACATTCTCCAGATTTATGTTGTGATGGGTAGCACCTCCTATGAGCCCTCAAGGAAAGGGATAGTTCTTCACTACATACGTATGGCCTTAATCACTAAACAGTGTTTATTGTAAAGTACGGAAACGCACAGCAAACACTAAGAATCCATCATTTACAGGCATACCCCACTTTTAAGTACACAATGGGGTTTATTTACTGAAGCTGGAAAGTGCAAAATCAGGGTCACTTCTGCATAGAAACCAATGAGCTTCTAACCCCAGCTTGTTCAATTAAGCTTTGGTAATAAAACCTGGAATCTCATTGGTTTCTATGCAGAAGTGAGCCTGATTTTGCACTTTCCAGCTTCAGTAAATAAACCCCATTGTGTACTTAAAAGTGGGGTATGCCTGTAAATGATGGATTCTTAGTGATTGCGGTGCGTTTCCGTACTTTACAATAAACACTGTTTAGTGATTAAATCCATACGTATGTAGTGAAGAACTATCCCTTTCCTTGAGGGCTCATAGGAGGTGCTACCCATCACAACATAAATCTGGAGAATGTGGATGAAAAGTTAACAGATGTTCTCAAGCCTTTTAATGTCACAATTTTATTAAAGGATCCTAGTGATGCCTCCTATAAAGTAGGAAAATATTGCCTTCATGCAGATATGGAGTAATTCCAGCTTCAGTAAATAAACCCCATTGTGTACTTAAAAGTGGGGTATGCCTGTATTGATCTGACTTAGCAGAGTAAATCTTGATTGGTTGAATTCAAGAATCAGCACTCTGTTTGAAAGAGACGGATATTGTGGACTTTGCTGTTTTTATGATGAGAAAAGCTAAACCGATGTATACCTTATACTGCTATTATGAAAGGTCACAAATCATCATGTATACTCCTTTACTGGACTGAGCCCTGTGTAATAACAGGCTTGGTTGAAACACCAAGCATTTTCATACACGAGGGACAGTGTTTTGTTATACATTCCCAATACTCAGTTATTCTGACACCAAGGGGCCTATTTATAGAAAAATTGTGCTTTGCAAATGCTTCAGCCTTCACACAGCCATCATGAATAATCCTCACAATGTGCCTAATATGTATATGTCCTATGATTGTCAGCTCCCAATAATGGTCATAATGCAGTAGTTTCTCGTAATACTGCAATCAAGAAAATACTGCATTATGGCCACTAGATGGAGCAGACAATCATAGGAAATATACATATTAGATACATTACAGGGATTATTTGTAATGGCTATGAATAGATCATTGAAAAGAACTGAAGTTCACAAGCTAAACACGTTCCACCAGAAATACATCTGTTATGTGCTTAGTGAGAGGACCGCAAGCACATGGTTCCTCTGCTGTGTTGATGCTGGCCTATATTCTCTATACCATCATAAAGAGGCTTCAGCAGTTGCCAATGCCAAAGTAAGTAGTGAAAGATTGTGGAAGGGAGTTTAATATGCGTCATATATTGCTATCCATGCTTTTGTCCACAGTTTAAAATATATCCAAAGCCAACACTTCAAGTTTTAATAGAAAAGTGAGAGGTTAGAATTACTATACAGACATACCCCACTTTTAAGTACCAGATGGGAATTATTTACTAAAGCTAGAAAGTGCAAAATCAGGCTCACTTCTGTATAGAAACCAATGAGCTTCTAACCCCAGCTTGTTCAATTAAGCTTTGGTAATAAAACATGGAAGCTCATTGGTTTCTATGCAGAAGTGAGCCTGATTTCGCACTTTCCAGCTTTAGTAAATAAACCCCATTGTGTACTTAAAAGTGGGGTATGCCTGTATATATACGGTACATTTTTTGTCTGTGTCCCTGTTAGGGAGCTACACTCTGTTTATTATCACCATGACTGAAAGTAAGATAATATCCAAAAGTTTAAGCTGCCACCAGGACAGAAATGGAGGGGAAATCTTACAATGGGAACAGTTGTTTCAGTGCCAGCTGTCTAAGAAAGAATTTCTGTTTACTTCCTGTTGTCACTATAGAACAGGAATTTGTCCCAATGGGACATAGATAACAACTGACCTGGAGTTTTCCTTTTACCATTTCCCACTCTAGCTAAATGAAAAAAAAGTGGTTTAAGGGGTCTTGAAGGCCTTGTTATAGTGCATCGTATTATTAAATGTTAAACCAGTCAGATGGAAATCTTCCAAATGCTATATGGAAATCATGCATTACATAGCATGGGGAGTTTTATGCTTCCACATACAACCCTAGACTAGGTTTCCAAAAAAAGGAGTTCTGTGAAACATTTTTTAGGATAAATTGTAGCATGAGAATGGGTTTTTGAGTTTTATTTCTTCTTTGACACATGGCTTCCCATTTGTATTCTTTACCTGAGAACAACATACTGGGGTTGATTTACTAAAATTGGAGAGTGCAAAATCTGGTGCAGCTCTGCATAGAAACCAATCGGCTTCCAGGTTTTTTTTTTGTCAAACCTTAATTGAACAAGCTGATCAGAAGCTGATTGGCCACTATGCAGAACTGCACCAGATTTTGGACTCTTCAGGCTTAGTAAATCAACCCCACTGTCACCAAGTGGTTGAAGTAATATTAAGGTTCACAAAACATTAAAACAGTCTGCCTTAGATGGGTACAGAGCTAGTGTTTTTAAGAATGAGGTCCACACTTTTTGGTTTTCACTTACAGTATTTTTTAAGTTACAAAAAGTGGTTTGTGTGCTGATGCCCATAAATTCACCTTATTTAGATTCTCATACTTTGGGCATCAGTTCATTTACTGCAACCTATGTCTACAGCAATAAAATGTTAGTGCTTACATATGATGTGGTAGGTCTCTGTTGCATTTTCTTAGGAGCAAGAACTTTATCAATTAAGTGCACCACGCCATTAGTTAGGACAATCATTTCTTCCCCTGATGCTAATTTGGCATCTCCATTCAGGACAACATTATCCTGAAACAGAAAAGAACAATGATCTTCTGAGCAAAACCATACCCATTACTTGAACACAAACATTAATCATTAAATAAATAAAAAAAAGTACACATGTGCACCTAAAAAGAGGACCAATCTTGCAAAATAATAAAACATACCTTTAAAATTGCAGGAAAAGTAAAAGCTCTTCATTTAAAATAATCCAGTGTCTTTAAAGCGGAAGTAAACCCATCGATTTAACAGTTTAAAAAAAAGGCATGCCGGGAATGCTAACTGCACATTGGCTGTGCTCTCAACCAAACAGTCAAACCATCCAATGGCTGGTGTCATAACGGATCACATGTGCAGCACTGTGGCAGTTGAAGATTAAACAGAGGCAAAGATGGCAGCTTCCTTGGCTGAAAACGATAGGGGGGTTTACTTCCACTTTAAATTACATAGCACATTGACTTAAAGGAGTTGTAAAGGCAGAAGTTTAGAATGCATTAAGATACAAAAAAATTTTGGGTGTAGCAGCCGCCCCAGCACCCCTTAATTACTTACCTGAGCCCCATCTCTCTCCAGCGATATCCACAAATGTCTAAGCCATCTGGGACACTCCTCCTGATAGGCTAAGACACAGCAGCGGTGCCATTGGCTCCCATGGCTGTCAATCATAGTCAGTCAGCCAGCCAATCAGAGGAGAGAGGGGGTGGGGCCGGATCAGGGACACAAGGAGCTGTGACTCGGCTCCAGTGCCCCCATAGGAAGCTGCTGACTGTGGGGGCACTCGATAGGAGGGAGGGGCCAGGAGCAGAAAAGAGGGACCTGAGAAGTGGAGGATTGGGGCTGCTCTGTGCAAAACCAACTACACAGAGGAGGTAAGTATAACATGTTTGTTCTTTTTATTTTTTATTTTTTAAAACAAGACTTTACAATCACTTTAAGGCTTCTTGTACACTGCTGCTGGTAAACGGACGTTTAGGAGCAGTTGGGCATTTTTTTCAGCTGCCCCTGAACTCTCCTCTATGTTATCTTATCAATACATATACACAGGGTCGTTTATAGTCGTTTCTATATAAGTCGAGTTTAGAAGCATTTTTTGGAAAGCAAAAAAATGCGTTCAGGAAGGATGTTCAGAGGCATTTAAAACGCCAAATGCCTGTAACGGCTTGTAAACATGGCAGCTCTCCAAAACCCCCCCCAAAAAAACACCTCTATACACAGAAAAACAAACGTTTTTATATGTTGGTTACTATCTGTCAAGTTAAATCGTTCAGGAGAGGTTTTAAAATGTCCCACGTACATTAAGCCTTATTAGGTGTATGTAAACCCAAAATGTTAAATCTGATCTATACATGCTTCCTTGCCATGCTCTTTTCTTAATTTTGTCCTTATTGTTTACTATTTCACCTGGTGATGCAGAAATAATCTTCTCCAGGACTTCCTGACAACAAGGGCCATATAACATAAAAGTGATTTTGCGCATAAGTAAAACAATAAAGTGATGTCTATCAAAATGACATTAAAAATACAAATAAAAGCAACAATGATCAACGTGATGACCGTGAGTGAAATACTTAAATATGACTCATGTGATAAAATAAATAAATATATAGTATAAATGAATATGAAAATGAGGCAGTGTCCAATGGTATAATAAATATAATAAAACCAAATATGGTGAATATGGCCAAATGGATATATAAGTCAGTGCCAGAGATTGATAATAAAAAGTCTCTATAAGGATAATTGATTTAAAATGTTCCGGATGACATTTTTCTAATAGTAATCCCTAGGAGATGAGAAATGCTGAACAGATGCAATCCTATGATGTGCTCCCAGAACGCTCACCTCAATAATTCTTTAGATACTGCAAGTGTATCCACACTTTTCCTGGATTTGGCTGTCTCCTCCACTGCTGCTCTACCCTTTATGGACGCCTCCTTGCGGTGAAATGTGCTCCTAGACTGCCCGGACCTGGTGGAGTGGTTTGGAAGTCGGAATCCAATGCGCAATACCGGAAGTGCAGTGAGACTGGCGTTTGATCGCCATTTGATTCTTTGCTTGTTTAATTTTTTACTGTGTAAGGGCGCAATCTCTTTTTATTAATAAAATTTCAACTTGATTTTAATTACTACACTATGGTAGTCCTTCTGCTCTCCATCCCCCTCTTTTTTCGGTGAGCTTTAGCAGCGCTATAGACCACCAGGTCCGGGCAGTCTAGGAGCACATTTCACCGCAAGGAGGTGTCCATAAAGGGTAGAGCAGCAGTGGAGGAGACAGCCAAATCCAGGAAAAGTGTGGATATACTTGCAGTATCTAAAGAATTATTGAGGTGAGAGTTCTGGGAGCACATCATAGGATTGCATCTGTTCAGCATTTCTCATCTCCTAGGGATCACTTTTAGAAAAATGTCATCCGGAACATTTTAAATCAATTATCCATTTATATATCCATTTGGCCATATTCACCATATTTGGTTTTATTATATTTATTGTACCATTGGACACTGCCTCATTTTCATACTCATTTATACTATATATTTATTTATTTTATCACATGAGTCATATTTAATTATTTCACTCACGGTCATCACGTTGATCATTGTTGCTTTTATTTGTATTTTTAATGTCATTTTGATAGACATCACTTTATTGTTTTACTTATGCGCAAAATCACTTTTATGTTATTTACTTATTTGGTGGGCTGTGTACACTACTAGGTTTTGCAGCAGGTATTTAATATAAGATAGACGGATTTATTTTTTATTAATTTAAACACTTTTATTGGCCTTTACCAATTTCATTTTATTTATTGTGGGAAGTTGACACTTATTTATTCATCTAGTGTTGTATACACTTTTACATTTTGATTAGTAGCGCGAAGGACATCACACATTCATAACAAGGGCCATATGCTTCCCTAGGCACACCTGAGTGATAATGCCCTTTGTATGTAATTATTTTAACAAAAACAAATTTTGGAAAATGCTACTGGAAGGAGACACTGCTTGCTTTATATGCAGCACAACTTTTCAACTGCACAGACCTCCAACTAGTTTCTTGAACTACAGTGAGCAGGGGCGTTGCTAGGTGGCAATAAAGACCAGGGGCTTCAGCCCGAAGTCTGATGCTGGTACCGGGGGGGAGGGGGTCCAGGGTGGTCACTTGCTGGTTGCTGCCTGGGGCTTACCAGTGCCCATCAATTTTGACCACTCAGCTACCTGACACACTGGCCATTACACTGACCTCACCTACATACACTGAGCTCACCTTCTTGACCTACATACACTGAGCTCACCTTCTTGACCTACATACACTGACCTCACCTACTTGACCTACATACACTGGCCTCACCTACTTGACCTACATACACTGACCTACCTGACCTGCATACACCTACCTAACATACATACATACACTGACCTACCTGACAGGCATACACCTACCTAACATACATGCACTGACCTCACCTACATATACTGACCTACCTAACATACATACACCTACCTAACATACACTGACCTACCTGACATGCATACACCTACCTAACATACACTGACCGACCTGACATGCATACACCTACCTACCTAACATACACTGACCTACCTGACATGCATACGCCTACCTAACATACATACACTGACCTAACCTACATACACTGACCTACCTGACATGCATACACCTACCTAACATACATACACTGACCTCACCTACATACACTGACCTACCTGACATGCATACACCTACCTACCTAACATACACTGACCTACCTGACATGCATACACCTACCTAACATACACTGACCTACCTGACATGCATACACCTACCTAACTTACATACACTGACCTCACCTACATACACTGACCTATCTAACATGCATACACCTACCTAACATACATCTGGTCATCAACAATACATCAGTGCAGTCACTGACAGATCTTGCCCGATCGCTCCTCCGCTGCCATGATGATCTTTCCGAGCGCCGAGCAGGGATCTCAGTGATGTGGTGTGGCAGCATTGTAATTCCCACCTTCTGGAGCCTGCAGTGCCTATAATGGACGTCACACGTCCCGCGGTCCTGCCATTGGATCAGTGGGACATCCATCATAGCTCCAGAAGGCGGGACCTGCTAGGTCACTCGGCAGATCAGATCGGTCCCTAATCAGCAGTGACCGGCAATGCTCTGGGCTAACAATTGGATGGTGCCTTCCTGAGACGCAGGGCTTTTCGGGGGCCCATTCTGGGCTCCAGCCCACCCTAGCCACCCCCTCACGACGCCCCTAACAGTGAGCCTTCTGTACCCCACTTACCCCTATAGTTCTCTTCACAAATTTAGCCACAAATGGCCGAAGCTAGCCAAAGGAGGTAAACAAAATATGGAAACAGTTTTCACAATTTGTACATTTTTAGGTCGTATAATTGCCATTATGGTAAATACAGCCCTGGGAATAATGCTTGCTGCTAGGGTCTCATAGCAGGAACATTATTATCACTCAAAGCATGCTCCTAATCAGAACTACAAGCTGACATTTGAAGGTGCAACATTCAGTCCTAAGTCGCGCATGGAGACTAGCACAGCATTACCTGGGAAGATGCTACTGTTACTTTTTCACCCTGCAGGGAAGTAAATGATGTCATTGTTGAGAGGTCTTCCTTGGTGAGCTGGGCACAAGACACAATGTGATACAAAAGAACCTGCTCCATCATCCCTTTGCTAGTCCACTCCTGAGTCTGTACAGTAAACAAAACAACACATTTATAGCATCATACCATCATAGACACATAAATATGCAGATATATTTTTTATATGCTGAAAATGTAATTTAATTTTACCCGTGGATCATTCTTTAAAGCATCATTGGTGGGAACAAACACAGTGAAAGGGCCAGTTGTTGAAAGCTCGTTAAGAACATTTGCCTACAGAGGATAAATGACAACATGTTTCAATGTACATATATAAAACATTCATACATATGTATATATCCCTCAAATAGAAGGAGCTCTGTACTGTCTGGCTAGGATTTTGGCAAGACAGTCCTTTGAGTTTGATTTACAAGACATATTGGGGTTGATTTACTAAAGGTAAATAGATTGTTTATTCTGAAAGGAAATTTGATCCTGTAAGGGATTTTTTTCCTTTTTTTTGTGAATGTGGTGAAATTTAGTTTGCAAAGAATAAAAAAAACGGTATTTTTGCTTGCACATGATTGGATGATAGATGTCAGCAGAGCTTCACCTTATTCACTAAGCTAAGGAAAAATTCCCTTGCAAAGTGTACAGCCTATGTATGTGTCTATGATGGGGAAATGGTTTATTCTGAGTGACAAGCAAAAACAGCTTGTAAGGAAGTATAATTATTAACATGTGCAAATGCGGTGCATCAAAAACTGTGCTTGTGTATATAAATCTTATAAAATGTTGTAAAGTAGCAACCACACTATGATATGTTTATGATAGTCAATATGTCAAAGTGTCTTGTGTCCCAGCAACAATGGTTTCTAGGACAAATAAAGAGGGTAAATCTCAATACCTGCAGTAAATAGTAAAAATTTGATGTGTTGGAGTTTTTCCGCAGTTCCTAAAAGAAAAATATAGATTAATTCATCTATTTACATTCTACGCAGTCATAACAGGAATACTAACAATTATGTAAATACATAAAATGTCAATATAGTTATTATTATTCCTACTACTACAACACCTTTTTTATTTATTTTTTGTTTTTAAGGCTGGGCTTCACACTTGAGAATGCAGCGGCTCACAGTAGGAGTCCGCTGTGTCCCATTCACCGTTTCAGGTCCTATTTTAGCCCAAATTTTGGGTTGAATTCAGACCTGAAACAGACCAAAAGACGCACAGGACTCCTGTGCAATTCGCCCCAAGGCCGCTGCGGACATGTGTGAACAGGCTCCGTAGGCAGCCGGTCACAATCTCCTGCTATGCAAATTGGATGCGGGGAAACCCACATCCAATTTGCATGGGTGTGAGCCCAGCCTTATTCTAAACCACAATGTTCAGCATTTACTTGCTGTGGTAATGGAAGGGATGGGAGAGCTTATAATTTGCATCAAAGCCCAGACATCTTTTTCTTCTAAACAGTGGCGTCGCTAGGGGGGGGCAGGGGGTGCTGACCGCACCCGAGTGACACCCGCTAGGGCCGTCTTTAACTTGGGGTAAAAGTCGTACCAGTGGCAGAACTCCCAGCCCGTCTAAGTCCCGCCTGCCAAAATGATTGGTTACTGGGCCGCCTAGCAACCAATCAGGCTCATGGAGGCCCCGGCATTCAGAGGAGGAAGATGTAACTTTCTCGTCCTTAGCTGCTCTGCCTCCACCTTCTTCCAACTGACAACGGAAGGACTGGAAGTCTGAGGAGACTTTATATCTGGACCAGGACAGTGCTGCTAAGCTGGATGGCCGGGGGTCTGAGGGGACCTGAGTGCAATCCAGACCAGGACACTACTAATGTAAGAGGGGGAGGGGAAAGAGATCACACAGATGTATTATAGAGGGAGGGAGGACGGGCTTCCCCAGAGCTGTGTATACTGACTGCACAACCACACCATCCACAGTTCTTGTACCATGCCTGCAGTCTCTGACTGTCTCTTGTACCATGCCTGCAGTCTGTCTCCTGTACCATGCCTGCAGTCTCTGACTGTCTCCTGTACCATACCTGCAGTCTCTGACTGTCTCCTGTGTCCCTGGCACCTGCAGGAGAGGAGAGCCAGCTTTGTAACACCTGTGGATCTACTGCAGCGCTGCCAGCTTTCGCCCTCCAGCAGCTTGGCAGAGGGATCAGTTCTATATACTTTCAGTCTCCCAGTCTCCCAGTCTCCCAATTTGCAGCAGAAGGAGACTTGCAGAGTCTCTGCCGGGTCCTAAAACTCCTGCTTCGTCTCCCCCTGGCCCATAGTTGGCAGTGTTATCTCCTGTCAGATGATGAATGAGCAGGAAGCTTGCTCCCCTCCCTCCAGATCGTGCTCTCACTGCTATGTGTTGAGTGTTAACTCCAGGGTTTGGATGCAGCAGTGCTTCTGCTGGAGGGGGCAAGTGTGTTATGTGTGTAGGGGGTTGCTGCTGGAGTGAAGGGACAGAAACTTCAGGATTTTGGAGAGGGGGTGAATATGGCACCAACCTAGAACTGCAGGTAGCTGCCACTGCAGTGGTAGAGCTAGGAGCCAGTGGGCACATCTCTCTCTCTCCAGCTGACAGACATCTCTGCCCAGCCATTTCTATATACCACCCCTAAGGCCCCTTTATACTTTGTGTAGTGGAAGCACACATTCATACTCCAGCTTTGCCACATGACAAATTGCACCTTTCTTGGTCATGCCCCTTCAGATGCCGTCATGTAGTCCGACAGGGCTGTATACATGCCATGGCTGTGTTGCTTTACTTCACAGCTGCAGCATTTTTAAAGAAGGCTGCAGAGTTAGATAGTCAGTACCACCTGTCAAACTTCTCATTGAGTTTAATGGGGCTGCTCTGCACCTTGAGGCCAAATACTTGGCTCACAGTTGCAATGCCATCTCGCAATTTGAAATTGCCATTCAACAATTGAAAAAAGTAAAAAAAACAACAGGTATCAGTAGACGGCAGTAGTGAGGCTATAATTTCTGCCATGGCTGCAAAGCATACCATTGCGACCATGGCATTTTAGTGATTTGTTATTTTCGAGGGGGAGGCCTTGACAGGTAGGTTGTACGGGGCCCCCGTGATTTTTTTTTTTTTTTTTTTTTAAGTGATAAAAATATATATATTTATTTTTTGTTTACAAACGGTTTTTATTATGAGTAAGGTCATAGTACAAGATTTTGACAGTGGTGGAGGGCCCCCGTGATTTCTAACAGCAGCCCAGCTGCCACATCCCTGTATTCCTGTATCAGTTTTCAAAAGATTTTTTATGAAATTGATACACTGCTGTTGAAGATTACATACCTCATAGATGTTGCCCTTGCATATTATGCCATCTCCAATGTAACTAGATTTGCATGTGCAAGTTCTTTCTGCTGGACCAGTATGGTTACATGTAGCATACTCACTACAACCACCATTTTTCTTTAAAAACAAAAATAAAAAGATTTAGTATGAAATGTATAGAAAATGCAAAACATTTACCTGTATGTACTGAAATTCTGAAAATGAGCTGGTTAGGAAACATTATTATATTATCAGTATACACAAACAAAGGAACTGATGGGTTCTAAGAGCCAAGACTGTTCTTTCGTTATCCTTCAAATAGTAGTTGTTGATGCTAATTAGACTGTTCTTGGGTTTCTGGAGAGCAAAAACCAAAATCAAATCTCTATTTCTATGGACTATATTACTGTTTGTTAACCATTATATTTAAAAACAAGTGTCAGAACTTTTCCACAAAAAAAGAAGTATTTAGAATGTAAATTGCAAAAAAATATAAAAACCATAACAATAATGTGGGACAGCACAGTGCCTTAGTGGTTAGCACTTCTGCTTTGGAGCACCAGGGTCTTCGGTTCAAATGCCAGCCATGATACCCGCAGCCTGTATTTATGTGGGCTTTAGGCATTCCGGCTTCCTCTGACATGGTGGTAGATTCATTGACTCTAGTCAAAATTGGCCTTGTAGGGTATGTAGGCATGTGAAGTAAGGACCTTAGATTGTCAGCTTTGAGGGCAGGGACTTATATGAATATACAATATGTAACTTGCTGATGCTATATAAAATACCAGTAATAACAATTATATAAAACATACTTACAGTTAAACATGGATTTATAGACTTGCATTTTTGACCATCTCCGTTATATCCTTGTAAGCAATTACAGGCAGACTAAAAGAGAAAAAATATTTTTACTACTGAAATTGATTGATTGAAGTTTATATTTTACCTTTGTTGACTATGTAAAAGCATCTTTAACCCCAGCTCCAGACATTTTTCTTCCAGCTTTAGATAGAATGGGGACGGGTTAGAATCTATGTCTATGTCTAGGTTTGTTGCTGTCAGGGTCCCCCTTGGGGTTATAAAAAAGCTTTAAAACCAAGATTTCTGAATGGAGGAGCGGTGGGGTTATCCAACATATGCCCATCCTCTATTCTTAGATCAGCTTTTATGATTGGAACAGCTAGACGGAAAAGGTGGGCATATTCAGGCTCTCTTGATGAAAGCCTATGACAGCCCCTTAGCTGTCTGAACCCTGTTGCACCAGAAGATTGGGGTGGCAAAGGTGTGTGTATGTGGGGGGCATCGGAGGAAGAAGAATATTTAATCTAAAGGAGGACACAACAGCACAAGGGACACATCCTACTGAAGGTAAGTAACATCTTTTGTGCTTTATTTTTCATTTTTATTTCAGATACACTTAGGCTTTAAGCTTTAATTCCTGTCACAGTGACACCCTGATACACCTGGGGTTGATTTACTAAAACTGGAAAGTGCAAAATCTGGTGCAGCTAATGGTAGCCAATCAGCTTCTAACTTCAGCTTGTTCAATTAAGCTTTGACATAAAAAAAAAAAACTGGATACTGATTGGGTTCTATGCAGAGCTGCAATCGGTTTTCCGACTCCACAATTTTAGTAAATCAACCCCATGGTGTCAGCAGGAGAGGAAATAAGAAATAATTGCCACAGAGAGCAATGAAATCCTGATGAAGCTTATCCCTCGCTATCTAAAACTAACAAGAAACTATTTAGTTGGAGCTGGGCTTTACATTGAGGACATATACAGAATATGACCAGTATGGGGAGCACTTAATATAAAATTAACAAAAGGGTATCAGAAAACAGTGCCTTTAGATGTAAGAGATTATATATGTATCTTAAAGAGGAGCTCCACCCTAAAGTGGAACTTCCGCTCATCGGATTCCTCCCCCCTTCCGGTTTCACAATTGGCACCTTTCGGGGGGAGGGAGGACAAAATACCTTTCTTTGACAGGTATCCTTTCCCACTTCCGGAAGTACGCCACGGCGCGGATGCAGCCGTGACGTCACCGCGGGGCTCCCTCCTCCTCCTCCCTCGGCCTCCGGGCTAATAGGAGAGAGGAGCGGGGGCCTCGCACATGTGCAGTAGGGTTTCCGGCGTGAAGCCGAAAGGCTACACTGCCGGGTTACCTTACCTGCAATGGCGGCGGCAGCACCCGACAGCTGATGGAGACATCAGCTGCGGTGCCGACATCGAGGGACTGCAGGAGAGGTAAGTGTCCATTTATTAAAAGCCAGCAGCTGCAGTATGTGTAGCTGCTGTCTTTTAATTTTTTTTTCTCCAAAACACCCCTTTAATTATTCCTTTTATAAAAGTAGCATTCTTGTTTTCTTTTAACATTTGGTAACTGATAGTGGTGCCCTTAATACAAGTAAAACTTGTTTTGGTTAACAATATTTGGAAGGAATGTGTTTACCTGATTTGGACCAGTTTTGGTACATTCAGCATTTTGATCACATCCACCATTATTTACCACACACGGATCAATCTCTAGGAAGACAGAAGATAAAAGAAATTATACCGGAAGACTAACAAAAAAAAAAAAAAAAATATATATATATATATATTGGCTATTGTGGGTATGTTGATTAAAAACAGACCTTATTTCTGTCCTGGTTAACAACTCACTCAAAGAATTATTTTGATCACTTATTATCTACTACTTAGGTAACTACTGTATGTGAGAAGCATGCTAAAATTTAAATCCCCCTTAAACCTTCCAAGACCTAAATGAATGAGATAATTAATACTAAAATAGGTTAGTATTCTTGATGATATTTTTTAAATTTTGAAGTGTAACTTCATTTGCTCTTCAGGATCCTTAAATAAATAGGGATTTAACTAAATTTAAACTTTCCATTCTTTTGACTTCCTTGACTTGGACACTTTGAGAAGAAAATGGTCTGCTGGGAGTGATGACACCCGCTAAATTTCTTCACATTAACATCCTTACCTTTCTTTTTTAGGTTTTACAAAGAAGAGGGTTTAATTTTACTTATATTGTACTATTTTACTATACCCACTATAATAGCTGCTGTATCAATATCATAAAATATTGTATATTGTATATAACATTACAACGCTACCCTGATACCCCAAACAATCTAAATGCCTGCAATAAATATAACTATTATCATTGTGGAACAGAGACCCAGGATATTGGGGGTGCTAAAAGGAGACTGTCTACTCCAGAGGAATTAAAGAACTGAACATTTCTGCTTACTAGGCATTAAAACACAGCGCTGTTTGTCTTTCTTGCTTATAAGGGGGAAAAAAAATAGTGTGTGAGTTTTGCCAATGGGGTGCTTATTGGAAGTTGTGGAATTATCAGCACTTTATTACACTATAACTAGAAGTTTGTTCTCTTGCAACAGATGTATGATATTTTAATGGACCTTGACACGCTGGATGGACTTACAACTAGTCTGCTTTAATGAATGATATTATATGATTTTTTTACTATTTATATGATAGTTACTATTTATGGTATGTTATACAGGCATACCCCACTTTTAAGTACACAATGGGGTTTATTTACTAAAGCCGGAAAGCGGAAAATCAGGCTTACTTCTGCATAGAAACCAATCAGCTTCCAGGTTTTTATTACCAAAGCTTAATTGAACAAGCTGGGGTTAGAAGCTCATTGGTTTCTATGAAGCAGTGATCCTGATTTTGCACTTTCCAGCTTTAGTAAATAAACCCCAGTGGGTACTTAAAAGTGGGGTATGCCTGTATACAGTAACTTCAAGTAAAGACAGTGGAAATCCCAATCCATCACTCGCACAGTGCTTATAAACACTTGCGGTTATTAAATTGTGGAGGTATTATGGTATGGCTGCTGTGGTTTTCTTTTGTTCATACATTTTATTGATTTTTTTATTTTTTTCATTTAGGTTTAAATTGATTGTTTTTTCACCATACTTATATAATCATTGTACATTTATACTAGTCTGTCCATAGCATGGAAGGGTACTGTATGGTTTTAACTATTTATTCAGTATCTTACAAAAGTGAGTACTTCACTCACATTTTGGTAAATATTTTATTATATCTTTTCATGTTTCAACACTGAAGAAATTACACTTTGCTACAATGTAAATTAGTGAGTGTACAGCTTGTATAACAGTGTAAATTATCTGTCCCCTCAAAATAACTCAACACACAGCCATTAATGTCTAAACCTCTGACAACAAAAGTGAGTACACCCCCTAAGTGAAAATGTCCAAATTGGGCCCAAAGTGTCAATATTTTGTGTTGCCACCATTATTTTCTAGCACTGCCTTAACCCTTTTGGACATTCACCAGAGCTTCACAGGTTGCCACTGGAGTCCTCTTCCACTCATCCATGACGACATCACAGAGCTGGTGGATGTTAGAGACCTTGCGCTCCTCCACCTTCTGTTTAAGGAACAGATGCTCAATAGGGTTTAGGTTTGGAGACATGAATGGCCAGTCCATCACCTTTACCCTTAGCTTCTTTAGCAAGGCAGTGGTCGTCTTGGAGGTGTGTTTGGGGTCGTTATCATGTTGGAATACTTCCCTGCGGCCCAATCTCCGAAGGGAGGGGATCATGTTCTGCTTCAGTATGTCCCAGTACATGTTGGCATTCATGGTTCCCTCAATGAACTGTAGCTTCCAGTGCCACCAGCACTCATGCAGCCCCAGACCATGACACTTCCACCACCATGCTTGACTGTACGCAAAACACACTTGTCTTTGTACTCCTCACCTGGTTGCCGCCATGCACGCTTGACACTATCTGAACCAAATAAGTTTATCTTGGTCTCATCAGACATGGTTCATCAGACATGGTTCCAGTAATCCATGTCCTTAGTCTGCTTGTCTTCAGCAAACTGTTTGCAGGCTCTCTTGTGCATCATCTTTAGAAGAGGCTTCCTTCTGGGATGACAGCCATGCAGACCAATTTGATGCAGTGTGCGGAATATGGTCTGAGCACTGACAGGCTGACACCCCACCCCTTCAACCTCTGCAGCAATGCTGGCCGCACTCATATGTCTATTTCCCAAAGCCAAGCTCTGGATATGATGCTGAGCACGTGCACTCAACGTCTTTGGTCGACCATGGTGAGGCCTGTTCTCAGTGGAACCTGTCCTGGTAAACCGCTGTATGGTCTTGGCCACCGTGCTTCAGCTCAGTTTCAGGGTCTTGGCAATCTTCTTATAGCCTAGGCCATCTTTATGTAGAGCAACAATTCTTTTTTTCAGATCCTCAGAGAGTTCTTTGCCATGAGGTGCCATGTTGAACTTCCAGTGACCAGTATGAGGGAGTGAGATCGATAACACCAAATTTAAATTCACACCTGAGACCTTGTAACACTAATGAGTCACATGACACCAGAAAGGGAAAATGGCTAATTGGGCCCAATTTGGACATTTTCACTTAGGGGTGTACTCACTTTTGTTGCCAGTGGTTTAGACATTAATTGCTGTGTGTTGAGTTATTTTGAGGGGACAGCAAATTTACATTGTTATACAAGCTGTACACTCACTACTTTACATTGTAGCAAAGTATAATTTCTTCAGTCTTGTCACATGAAAAGATATTATAAAATATACACAAAAATGTGAGGGATGTACTCACTTTTGTGAGATACTGTATGTTAATTATTCAAGCATTTATTTTAAATAATAATAGTTTTATTTTATACAAGTATTGTTTGGGGTATATGAGAAGCACTGTAATTTTATACACAATTACACACTGAATTGTATATATTACTGTATTGTAATTAAATTCAATTACATATTGATGTTTATGTTATATAGAACTTTATGTTAAAGCAAACCTTGCGGCTATCAAGTATGAGCTATCCAGCTTATAAATAGCTCTCTAATGTATGAAACAAAAACTCCAGCCTGTTCCCGGACACTCGATTTCCCCATTGGGCACCATCATCTTATCTGTCACACAGCATATACTGCATTAAAGCTAGGTTGTAAATCACAACCCACACATCCAGTACACCTCCCTTCTTCCAGTATTAGCCATTTATCGCTGCCACCTTCTCACAATGAAAGTCTGTGAGCTCTCCAACTCACTGAAAACAATGCACTCTCTATATTTAATACAATAACAATAATATAGCAAAGCAAACTTGTAAATATATGGAAGTCATATAAAAATCAATTCACGGTAAACACTGCTCTAATTACTCAAAATATAATCTCACTGAAAATTCACTATACTTTTCCTTGAACTAAGGAAGTATGGAGTCTGGTGTTGGCTTCATATATACAGTATACACACACTGTACTGTATGTATAAAAGGTAAAGACTCTTAACCTCATTAGCCTATCAATGTTCTAATTTGCCTTGTATTATAAGCCCAAAGAGCAACCTTTAGGCCCCATTCACACTAGGTGTTGCAGGAATGCGGTCTCCTGCCTGCAATTTTTTTGGATGCTTTTTGTGCAATGTGCATAGGGCAAGCCCTTTCAGTTGAATGGGCTGCCTTATGTATGACAAACACACCAGATGCTTGCACACCTTAGAAATTAAGAGGACTCGCTGCTTCAGGTGAATTGAATGTGCCTGATGGAACCTCCAACCAAGTTCTAGCTCTGGCCCGCCTCCGTGGGATAAGGAAGAAATGCCTACACATTGAGTGGATCCAAATCACATTTATTTAGTCACCAAAGTGACACCAGGGGACACCAACACACAATCTCAAACCTTTTTGGGCGATGCACTTTTGTAGCGTGTATTTTGCATGTTCCAAGAACACACACATAAAAGCATGTTTCTGTGCACGTTCCCAGAATTCACATCCACTGGAGAAGCAATGGATGCCCCTTTGGACAGCAGAATTACCAGTCTGGGGAGAAGGTAGTGGTAGATGGACTAGCAGATTAAGATGGACTTTACTAACAAATAAAAGGTGAAATACAGCTAACCCTTTTTAAGCAGTTACGGCAAGTTTTTTTTCTCTTGAGATAAAGGTTTTATATATATATATATATAATGTTGACCATTGTAACCTGTCGGTGTTAAATGGTTTGTCTCTGCACTCTAAAGCCCCATACACACTATCAGATTTTCTGATGATTTTTGTCTTCAGATTTACCAAAACCATATAATATGAGGTCAAACCTTAAGAGTTTCAATTTGTACGCAATCAGGCAGGCCCTTGCACTACATGGTTTTGGTAAATCTGAAGACAAAAATCAGCAGAAATTCTGATAGTGTGTATGGGGCTATACTGTCACTTTGATGGACAGTTTGGTCTGTTAAAGGGAGCTAAAAAAAATAACAGACTTACTGGCTATATCAACAGGTGAAAGTAAAGGAAAGAAAGTCTAACAAAAAAAAAACTTAAAATAATATAAAAAACAAATGCAGCCACCACATCTAAAATATGGTAATCTTTGGGGGGGTTTAATACTGTTTTGTACTGATACCGACAATGCAATGATGTTTCTAGCTGCACAGAGAAGGTATATGGTTACCGATTTCTCCAGTGAAATGGTAACCATGTACCAGGTCACCTCTGTCCTTTAAAACTAAAGCCAGAACATATTTACCAAAATGGCACATGTGGACCAGTGCATAATGCAGTAGACTACAGGAGGGGGCATCACCAAGCCTCAAAATTTACAAACTGTAATCCTTACTTATTGTTTTTTTCTAGCCATTACTGAAACGTTATGGGCAAATCTGCAATGTCATTGTGTGCAGAAAATGTTGAAAGCAGTCAAAAAGCCTCACTTGAGTTCTAAGACACATGAAGCTTCATTTACTTGCAATCAAAAAAAAGTAAATTGGAATAAAAAGCAGACAGCATGCTTCCTCTCATTGTAGAAGATTTGTTTGTACTAAAATAATAAGAGGACATCAGATCTTGTCCAAAAATGGATTGCACTATAGATTATCGCAACTTCTCCAGTTGCTTTTACTGTATATGTAAGCAATAAAATATACCGTAGCAAAGAAGACTGAAAAGAGGCACTTGCTGTTTTTTAAATGAGAATTCCAACTTTTCTGGTTATGTATTCAATTCACAATAGTAGAAGATAAATGCTCACATTTCTGTACATACATACCAAGACACACTATGCCATCTCCGGTATATCCCTGTTTACAGATGCAGTTCCTGTCACCTGGTGTTGTCTTTCTGCATTCTGCATATGCTGAACACCCGCCATTGCTAGTTGCACAAGCATCAATAACTAAAATAAAACACAATTGTATTTTTGTTATGCTGTTGCTGAATGCTGCAGTATTCATATGAGAAAGATTACTTGTGTTGAGCTGTAATATCAAAAATAGGATTATAAACTCACCGGCCACCTTATTAGGTATACACCTGTTCAATTGCTTGGTAACACAAACCGCTAATTAGCCAATTACATGGCAGCAACTCAATGCATTTAGGCATCATGTGGTCAAGACGACTTGCTGAATTTTAAACTGAGCATCAGAATGGGGAAGAAAGGGGATATAAGTGACTTTGAACAAGGTATGGTTGTTGGTGCCAGACAGGCTGGTCTGAGTATTTCAAAAACTGCTGATCTACTGGGATTTTCACGCACAACCATCTCTAGGGTTTACAGAGAATGGTCCAAAAAAGAGAAAATATCCAGTGAGTGGCAGTTGTGTGTACAGAAATGCCTGGTTGATGTCAGAGGACAGAGGAGAATGGGCAGACTGTTTCGAGATGATAGAAAGGCAACAGTAACTTAAATAACCACTCATTACAACCAAGGTATGTAGTAAACCATCTCTGAATGCACAACACATCACCTTGAAGCAAATGGGCTACAGCCGCAGAAGACCACAGCGGGTGCCACTCCTGTCAGCTAAGAACAGAAAACCAAGGCTACAATTCACATAGGCTCACCAAAATTGGACAATAGAAGATTGGAAATTGGTTGCCTGGCCTGATGAATCTCGATTTCAGCTGCGACATTCAGATGGTAGGGTCAGAATTTGGCGTAAACAACATGAAAGCGTGGATCCATCCTGCCTTGTATCAATGGCTCAGGCTGGGGGTGGTAAGGTGAGAGGGATATTTTCTTGGCACACGTTTGGCTGAGTATTAACTGAGCATCATTTAAATGCCACTGCCTACCTGAGTACTGTTGCTGACCATCCCTTTAGGACTACAGTGTACCCATCTTCTGATGGCTACTTCCAGTAGAAAAATGTACCATGTCACAAAGCTCAGATCATCTCAAACTGGTTTCTTGAACATGACAATGAGGTCAGTGTACTCCAATGACCTCCGCAGTCACCAGATCTCAATCCAATAGAGCACCTTTGGTATGTGGTGGAAAGGGAGATTCACATCATGGATGTGCAGCCGAAAAATCTGCAGCAACTGTGTGATGCTATCATGTCAATATGGACCAAAATCTCTGAGGAATGTTTCCAGCATCTTGTTGAATCTATGCCATGAAGAATTAAGGCAGTTCTGAAGGCAAAAGAAGGTCCAACCCGGTACTAGCAAGGTGTACCTAATAAAGTGGCCGGTGAGTGTATCTTTCAGGTATTTATGTTTGTGATAGGTTTGTTAGTGTAGGTTATCTATCAGAGATACATAATGAGCACAACACACTTACAGATTAATATTATAGAGTCGTGTATTCCAAACTGTATACATTTTTTTCAGCATTGTCGATCATCAAGAGTACAGTGTACAGAAACAATCCCTGGAATTCATAAAGACAGATTTTGCCAAAGTGTCTTGCATGCTCTCTAAATGTGGCCCAGCGTACACCAAATTCATGTACCTGTCTAGAACTTGTACCTGAATTTAGCACATGCTGTGCCGCTTTTAGAACACATGCAGGACACTTCCACGAAATCTGCCTTTGTACTCTAAAAGAAAGTTTGTCTTAAAGCGGAAGTAAACCCATCGATTTAACAGTTTAAAAAAAAAAAGGCATGCCGGGAATGCTAACTGCACATTGGCTGTGCTCTCAACCAAACAGTCAAACCATCCAATGGCTGGTGTTATAACGGATCACATGTGCAGCACCGTGGCAGTTGAAGGTTAAGCAGAGGCAAAGATGGCAGCTTTCTTGGTTGAAAACGATAGGGGGGTTTACTTCCACTTTAATTAGCTCTCCCAGATACAAACTTTCGGTATTTTATTTTGAACTTTGGGCAAGTGTTACATCACACTGTAGAAGTGGAGAACTACCTGAATTTGGTACAATATGTGTGGTCAGAACTAAAACTGTTGCAAATAGTTTTTGATTTGGGTGCAACACATTAACAAGAATAATTAATGGCAGAAAAGTGGTGCGGAAGCTTCACTGAATCCCCCAATGGCTTCTATTGAGTAGCACTTATAACCTGGTTCATCATACCTTCCATTCACGTAATACAAATCTAAGGTTCTTAACCTTCCCCAAACATTCGAAACATAGAAAAACGTTTTCCTGGGGTTCAACTTTAAATATGTAATTTTTAGTAGCATTTTCCAAGATGAACAATAAACTTTTTTTTTTTTAAATGAAGGATTTAAACGTACCTGTACACATGGTGCCATTTCCTTGAAATCCAGAGGCACACTGGCAGTAAGCGGTTCCATCTGCTTTCTCAAGACAGCTAACGGAAGAAAAGAACATCGGAGTGACTTAACAGACCATGCTAGTTGTCATCTAAACCATCTAACATTATAAAAGGCTAACTCATCAAAGTTAAATAACACAAACACTTTCAATTAAAGAATTAAAGAGAAACAAAATGCTTCATATAATTCACTCAAAATCAGCTAAAAGTAACTACTGTACTATCATATCTCAAAATAGTTTTTTTTCAAATAGTGCCTGGAAAGCACTGTAGTTATTAAATTGGTATATTAGAGACTGCAACTTAAAAAAAAAAAACACAACAAAAAATAAAAAGATATCCTTATAATATGTGTAGTCCAAATGGGAGGGTAAACATATATCACATAAGCTGGCATCAAAATCCGTCTCCTTGATGAACAATAGAGAGAGAGAGCAATACATTTACAATGACACCATGTTTTACCGCAGGTGTGTGTGTTTGGTGCTGGGGGTGACACCATGTATTACCACATGGGAGGGGGGTCGTGGCGCTGGGGGTGACACCATGTTTTAACCACACCAGGTGACACCAACCCTAGTGACGCCACTGCACCTAGGAGGCCAATATTAATTATAGAACAACATAAAATGTTTCTGAAAACTGGAAATTAAACTTGGAAGGAGGCAATGGTGATGGGTCTTAAACTCCTGAGATTTATGTAATAAATCTCTATTTTAGAATAATTGCATACTTTCCACCATAGCTAAGTGGTTTGGGAAAAGCTTTGAAGAACTTCTAGAGAAACTGCTGGAAGCACTTTGCAGATGTTACTTTATACACTTTGCTAACAATAATATATTATATATATATGTAGATCTATATATTTTACTGATACTTAAGCCCCTTTCACACTTATACGACTTGTCCCACGATTTGGGACTGCAAAGTAGCATGACAAGTCGTTCCCCATGATTTCCAATGACAACCATTCATATTAGTACGACTTCAAGTCATTCCGACTTCAAAGTAGTCCCTGCACTACTTTGGTCCGATTTTGATGCCAAAAGGCACTCCTTGAAATCGCAGCAAAATCGCTGTAAAATCACGCGACTTTGAAGTCGCACAAGTGTGAAAGGGGCCACTTGTGCTACTTCAAAGTCGCGCTATTTTACTGTGATTTTGCCGTGATTCACGGCCGCGATTTTTGCCACGATTTTGCTGCGGTTTCAAGGAATGCCTGTGTAAGTGGCATCAAAATCTGACCAAAGTAGTGCAGGGACTACTTTGAAGTCAGAACGACTTGGAGTCGTACTAATATGAATGACTGTCATTGGAAATCATGGGGGAACGACTTGTCATGCTACTTTGCAGTCCCAAATCATGGGACAAGTCGTATAAGTGTGAAAGGGGCCTTAGGGTTTATGTAAGAAAAAAACAACCTACTTTGCACTGGTGTGACAGGCTTTATTGCATTTGTCCTCTGTGATTGCTAAAAGAAAAAAAAAAAAAAGCTTTAAATATTTTCATAAAATATATCACATATATGAAAAAGATGGTGCCATCCAGCTACAACGTGTCCTTCCTGGCACTTTACTGTCAAAGTCTATGGCAGGTTGCAGCTGGATAAGGCTGAATGCTGTGTCGAGTGGTACCAGGCTTTAGAGCCCTGTGTATTAAAGGACGAGGTTAGCACCATAACACCTATTGCATACACAGTGTGTACATGGTACATGGATTAGATAGATATGGATAGGTATATACTCAATCAATGCAATTTTTCTTCATTGATGTGAATAGCTAACTGGAATATTGGTAAGTATGAATACAGCACCACATCTGTGACATTTGCTGTTATTTAAATGACAATTCCAAGCAGATCCTACTGCCTGCATGCCTGAGCTAAGGGTAGATGGATTCCTAGAAGTGAATGCTACATGAATCATCTGCCCTTACACAAGATGGCCAAAGCCATGGCTAGGGGGTGTTTTTCAAAATGATTTCACACTGGAATAAAGCATGGGGACATGGACGGGTGAGTTGCTATGAATAATAAAAATGAATTGAATGGATTTTTTGTTTTGTGGTGCTCAGATGCAATGTAGTTCTGCTTTAAGGTGCTAAATGAGATGTGCTAATCTGTTCTGGAAAAAAAAACACCAGAATATTTTATTAATGTGATAATATATTTAAAATCAGTGGCGGCCTGTCTATTAGCACCCCCTATCCATGCGTCCGGCCCCCTAATCTACATGCAGGGCGCTGGATGCATGGAATCCAAAGGAAGGGGGGCTCTAATAGGCTTCAAAAAAGTGTGGGCTCGGGGCGCAGGGCATTGTACTCCGAGCCCATCCAGTTGTGTGACAAAAGCAAATTAATATTTGCTATTCTCACACTAATTCTCCTCCCAGCCAATCAGGAAGCGGGCCGTGAGACCCATTTCCCAATTGGCTGAAAGGAGAAGCGATCTTATAGGCCAAGGGGGTGGAGGGAGGAGATGCACGGCTCGGGGAGAAGCAGGGGAAAAGTTACTGAACCACCAGCCGCCACAGTCAGACTCCAGGGATGGCTCACCATCCAGCATCCGGCTCAGCCAGCCAGCACTCCCCGGCTTGGACAGGGGAGGGAGGAGATCAGAGTCTGCCTCTTAAGGTGAGGAGGCCGTCCGTCTCCTGTGGTGGGGGGTGTGTTCCCTGCATTCATGTCTGTCTCCCGGGGGGTGGAGTCAGTTTGCCCCCCCCCCCCCATTTTTGAGCACCAGCCACCAGTGTTTAAAGTGTAATTAAAGGCAAAAAAAATTTTTTCGTATTGGATAGAGTGGAGAGGGATTTGAACCCTTATCAGTTTTTATTGCTGTATGTATCCTCGTAAAGGAGATTCCCCTTCCTATTTTTCCCTTTTTAAAAAGTAAACGTAAAAGAAAATCAGAATTTTGAGTTGTCCCCAGAAAAGTGGAAATGAGGGGAAATGGGGACACTAGTTCTGGTAACCTGGAGGTCCCCTAGAAATTCTCTTAGTTTGCAGGGATTTCCTCTAACTTCCTGTTTGGCTATGGAACAGGAAGTGAAGGGAAATCTCCCCAATTGGCGAAAACTAAATTTGACAGGGTTTATAACCCTCCCTGGCTCTATCCAAAATGAAAAAAAGTTTTGTCAATAATATTAGTTTTTAATTTTTCATAATTATTTTGTACAAACATTTTTATAATTCTCTAGAGGTTGTAAAATATGTTATATGCTGGTTAGAATTGGAGTGCAAGGACATCCAAAGGTTTTTTTAATTTTTTTTTTTTTTATCACAGATAACTAAATAGCCTGGATTTCGAATAAAAGTCACGTACATTTAATTCCTAATTTAGATCACATTTAAACATTTCCTGCTGAGTATGCAGCTAAGGAACTGTAAACTTACCTGTGTCACATTTAACTCCTCTCCAGCCAACATTGCACACACAGCTGCCATCGCCAGTTATCCCTTCACTGCATTTCCCATTGACACAGGCACATGCTGAATACAACAACAAATTGATTACTAGTATCAAAATTAATCAATTAAAACAAAATAATTAATGATAAGCATCAATTAGTATTTTACATTGAGAATAGTAACATACCTAAACATATGCCATTGTGGCAGGCCCAGTACCTAACCTAAAACTATTTTAGGATTCCATGTGAAGTTTTCTTGTGTTATGCCCTGTACACACGGTCGGATATTCCGATGGAAAAAGTCCGATCGGATTATGTTGTCGGAAAATCCGATCATGTGTGGGCTCTAGCAAACTTTTTTTGAGAGCAGGATCTAAAATTTTCCGACAACAAAATCCGATCGTGTGTATCGTGTGTAGAGAATTCCGAAGCACAAAGTGAAAAAGACACACTGCAATGAATGGGAGGCGGTTTTCAGAGGTTATTTCTAGAGCTACAGTGCCTGAAAACCGCCTCAGTGTGAAAGGGTCTAAAGTTAATGTGATACCCTGAACAACAACCTATTCGGTTTAAAACAGAAGTGAAAAGGCAAAACATTTGTGTGTATAAATACAGTATATATATATATATATATATATATATATATATAAACAAAACATTATACTTTTGTTCTTTATTTATATGTGATCATATGACCTAATGACTGGCTGCTGCATACAGGGCTTAGAGAGGTAGGGGCAAAGAAACAGCAGGGCACGGATCTTCCCAGTGCATGGCTGTACAGGGGGGGGGGGGGGGTGTCAGCACAAGTCTCAGCTATTGGAGGACAGACAGGTTGCGCTCCCAGCACAGCCAGAAAACTGACTACTCTGGGCTTAATGTGCTCCCGTGGTCAATTTGAAATAGGAAAACAGGGGGATTGGTAGGATCACCAGGTATTACACATAAAGAAAGCAATACAAAGAGAACAGGAAACTTTTGAGGGCCCTTTCACACAGATATCCTAATTTACTGATGTTTACCCAGGAACTTGTTGACATAAAGACCCTGAGTAAAAAAAAAAAAAAAAAAAAAAAAAAGACACGGGTTGCGTTGAGTATAGGCGAATAATAGGTGCGTATACATGAGTAAAATTCTTCTTCCCGATTGCCAGTGTTGTAATATACTCATTTATACTTGTGTAAACATGCTTATAGACAAGTAAACACATGTATGCGAGTAAATTACTGCACTCAAATGTAACATTTTCAATTTTTGTTTTACTGCTTTGTACTCAACGCTGTATTACCGATCTTCACTTAGCTGCATTGTTCCATAGACAACAATTTCAAATGAATAAAAAATTTGCCTTTTTTACTACCATGTGTAAAATGTCTAACACAAGTATATGGTACAGCAGACACAAATCAGGAGTATGAAATGTTGGGGCAACATATTCTTTAAATGACTTTGTACTAGATGTTAGTAGTTTATGCTTGCATCTTTTCTGTTTTGATATACCGTACATGTAAAACATTGTGTACTAGCAATGTCAAATTATACATGGCTGTATATTAGGAGTACCTTGGTCACATCGCGGGCCATATTTCCCTACTACACAGCTTTCACAAGCAGTTCCAGTAAAACCCTCATCACACCGACATACTCCAGTGCCATTAACACCATCAAGGCATATTCCGTTTCCAAAGCATGATTTTCCAGCTTGGCCAGGGCAAGACAAGCATTGTTGGCCATAGAATCCAGAGCAGCACTCCTTGGTCTGTATTTGATGAAATCATACAATTAATAAGGCTTAGAAGCATCTAAAATCACCTGTCAGAGCCAGCCTTGGTCTATCAGGTGTTGTTGCTGTAATTAAAGTGAAAAAGACCCCCCTGCAGGACCGGTCACAGAAAGCTACTATTATTAAAAGCTTAATAAAGTGAATCTTGTACATCAGTGATAAGGTCTGCCTATTCAAGGTGCCCTCTTTTCTCTAAAATGCTGCATGAAAGTGCAAAAAATATATTTACCTTTCCCTGGCTTCCTTCTGCAGCATCTAGGCTAGGGTGACGTCATCGTTTGACCATTCTTCCAAAAGAGCATTTGTAAACTTAGACACTGATGTGGACGAGAAGGCCTGGCTCACAGTCTCCGCTCTAATTCATCCCGAAGGTGTTCTATCTGGTTGAGTTCAGGACTCTGTGCAAGCTAGTCAAGTTCCTCCACCCCAAACTCACTCATCCATGTCTTTATGGACCTTGCTTTGTGCACTGGTCCAAATCATTTGGTGGAGGGGGGGACTATGGTGTGGGGTTGTTTTTCAGGAGTTGGGCTTGGCCCCTTAGATCCAGTGAAGGGAACTCTTAAGGTGTCAGTATACCAAGACATTTTGGACAATTTCATGCTCCCAACTTTGTGGGAACAGTTTGGGGATGGTCCCTTCCTGTTCTAACATGACTGCACACCAGTGCACAAAGCCAGGTCCATAAAGACATGGATGAGCGAGTTTGGGATGGAGGAACTTGACTGGCCTGCACAGAGCCCTGACCTCAAACTAATAGAACACCTTTGGGATGAATAAGAGCAGAGACTACGAGCCAAGCCTTCAAGTCCATATCAGTTCCTGACCACACAAATGCACTTTTGGAAGAATGGTCAAACATTCCCATAGACACACTCCAAACCTTGTGGACAGCCTTCCCAGAAGAGTTGAAGTTGTTATAGCCGCAAAGGGTGGGCCAACTCAATATCCAACCCTACGGACTAAGACTGGGATGTCATTAAAGTGGGCATCCCAATACTTTTGGTAATATAATGTATTTCAATAATACTGTAAATATTCAACATAAACAAATAAAAATTTAGGTGAGCTAGGCTAGCAATAAATAGTAAATATTCTGTGTACAGGCCATCAGATTTCAGGATCTTTGTTATAACAAGGAATAAAGGGTCCAAAACTAGAGCGTGGGACTCATTTGACAACAGGATATAAATAAAACCCACCAAATGCTAATTATTCTGAAATGGAAAATATTGTGAGTGTTGAGAATACCTCTGTGAATAAGCACTTCTGTGAATGGGCAATTCTCAATTGCCTTCTAGTCAATGCTCTGACACATAGGAATTTATTTACTAAAGGCAAATAGATTGTGCACTTTGGAAGTGCGGTTGCTCCAGTGCTTTGTACATTAGGGGAAGCTCTGCTGACTTTCACCAACTAATTATGTGCAAACAAATATGCTGTTTTTTTAGATTTTCCTTGCATGTGGTTGGGTATTTTTGGAAAAAATCACCTAAGCTCTGGAGAAACGACACTTGCAAAGTACACTGTCTATTTGCCTTTAGTGAATCAACCCCGACTCCTGACAATGGTCTTTGTATAATCTCCTCATGTGGAGGACTGGTGGTAAAAGCACTCAGTGTGGAAAAATTGAGTCACTGGGTCTGTAGAATGGGATATTCTGGGTCCGTAAAATGGAGTACTCTGTACAATGTCTCAGAAGAGGGGAGGGGGAAAGAAGTACCAGGTGACCAATAGTGTATCACAGTTTAAAGTGGTTGTAAACCCTTACAAACCACTTTGACCTACAGGTAAGCCTAGATTAAGGCTTACCTGTAGGTCCAATAAATATCTCCTAAACCTACACGGTTTAGGAGATATTTGCAAAAAGACAGGCACCGCTGTCTACGGCGCATGCGCAGGCGCACTGAGCACGCCGCTGCTAACGGCGATATGCCGCTAGTGGCGGCTCCCGTGCGAATGCGCAGGAGGGACGTCAACGCGGCTCTGGCCAGTAACAGCGCCAGAGCCGCGATACACAAAAAAAGGATGGAGGCTCAGTAGAAGAGGGGACAGCGGTGACATCGCTGGCTCCTTTGTCAGGTAAGTGACACATAATGGGCTACTATGCGATGCATAGTAGCCCATTATGCTTTTCCTTTGCAGGGAAACAAAGAGGAGGTAAACCCATCAGGGTTTACATGTTTTTAATGAGTTAAAAACATGTAAATGGAACCAAAAATATATATTCAATAAAAAAATCTGTGACATGAAAATGAAAAGGCATACTCACAATCACAGTCTTAACACAGAAGGTCTGACATCCAATAAATAAGAATTTCTTTCGCAGGCTGTACTTTGAGTGAACACAAGGTTTTCTTACACCAGGCTGCAAAATATTAGAAAAATATTAGAAAATAGTTACTAGAACAATAGTAGTTTTGGATAGAGTGCAGAGGGATTAGAACACCTATTAGGTGTTTATTGCTACCTCTGCCCCCGTTATGGAGATTTACCATCTTTTTGTTCTGTTTACCATTATCATTAAAAGTGAAAGTAAGAGAAACCCCTAATTTTAGTCAAGCTAATAGAGGGGAAATCTTCCAATAGGGACACTAGTTCCAGTGACCTAGGGGTCCCTAAGGAATTCCCTTAATTTACATTAATTTATCTCACTTCCTGTTTTGGCTATGGGACAGGAAGTGAAGGTAAATTTCCCTAAAAGGACGCAGATGGCAAAAAATAAACTGACAGGGGTCATAACTCTCCCTCACTTTATCAAAAAAAAAAAAAAAGTTTGGCCTATAGTTTCACGTTAATAAGCCATGCTCAGCACTAATCAGGCACATTTGCCTTTCCATTAACTGCCAGTCAAGGGGTGTGTTTGGTGATGGGTAGGGATGAGCTCAAGATTCGGTCCAAACACAAGTTCAGACTGGACTTTGGCAGTTCAGACATTCATCTGAATGGCAGACTTTTTGCTTATCCAGTGAGAGTATAACGCTACTATATATATATATATATATATATACACAGCTTGCTTTCTGTTTCTGGTTGTTAAGAATGCAGTGGGTGCTGGCACACACCATTTTCTTAGCAGCCAGTGAAGTTGCCTGGTCCCATTCATTTACTGGTTAGGAACACCTGGCCCTGTAAACAAAGGCCCTGTGTTGGCCCTGTGTTGGCATCACTGACAAAATATTGTCACATATTTGCACTATGTATAGTGCATAGTGAAAAATATTCTGTGCTCAAGTGGAATAATAAAAGTAATAGAAAATAAAAATAATAAAAAATGACAAACAGAATAAATCGAAAATTCCATTAAAGGGCAGTGCCCCCCAGTGCTAGAGAAAATGAATGTTATCATCCGTGAATGCAAGCCATCCTGTGAATTCACAACCCTGCAGTGCAACACCTGTGCGCTTACCAGAGAGGCTTGACCCACAATTTTTGAGTGATCATAAACAGTATGCATTATATGGAGCACAGATGTTCTCAGACAATCCACCCCCTTATATCAACCTTATTAAGTTCAACTCATACATGGGAAAGAACACAATCAGAAGACTCACATAGTATGAATCAGTTTAATTAAAACAGTTTAAAACACTCCTATTTAGTAGAGTATAACTGCAATGTGTAAAAAAAAAAAAATCGGAAAATTGCATTGTAGACAATATGATTTCAGTGCATCTGACTCCTCCCAATGTATTTCGTCAGATTGTGACATTATTAGGCATTCATCACATGTTGTGCTAACTGCTTGTTTATAGTTACAGCTATAGTTTTTTCTTATTGCTTGGTTCTAAGAAATAAGAAGTCTACATATTTGCACAATAACATTGAAAAAATATGGTCATTACCATATATGTTCAATGACATCACATGGGCACCCCACATTTTACTTTCAGCACTAGGCACTGGGAGATGTAATTTGGTGCTCCCACCTGCAGACCTTCACAATCACTGGGCCAGGGTTGTGGGTGAGAAGCTTTTGTCCTCATCAACATGGGGACAAGGTTCTTCTTCAGGGCAAGGTCTCCCCTAGCAAGGTACCCCCCTTCCATGTTGAGGGACTGTGGTCTGGTATTGTTAAGGAGGGGTTTGTGCACAGTCACCCCCTTTTCTTGGCCAGCCAGGTGGCATGTTCAGAAAAGGGTATGGTATGGATTTGGTTATGGGGGTTCCGCCTTAAAATTTGGGGACAACCCCACACCCTATGTTTTTTTTATGGAGTCCCCCATTAACGTCTTTACTAGACCCTTATTTGTGGTAAAAGCCTGGTATAGATGAAGGAATTCCCTGGCCGCTTTGTTTACAAACAGAATTTGGAGGCCTGACGCTGTCATTTACTAATGATTATTTCTTTGTAAATACCAGTTTTATTGCAGTAAGTTGTATACGTCGCACAGATGTGCCACTTCCCATGCAAGTTCAGGGCATTTCTCAGGCATGTTATTTAACTGAACTTTGCATTTTTAATGTTTCACTTAGGGCTCGTTTAAACTAGCTTCAAAATGTGGCATTGGGCACACTTTTTTAAAGCACTCTGAATGCCAATCAAAGCACCTGTCGCACAGATGTGCCACTTCCCATGCAAGTTCAGGGCATTTCTCAGGCATGTTATTTAACTGAACTTTGCATTTTTAATGTTTCACTTAGGGCTCGTTTAAACTAGCTTCAAAATGTGGCATTGGGCACACTTTTTTTAAAGCACTCTGAATGCCAATCAAAGCACCTGTCGCACAGATGTGCCACTTCCCATGCAAGTTCAGGGCATTTCTCAGGCATGTTATTTAACTGAACTTTGCATTTTTAATGTTTCACTTAGGGCTCGTTTAAACTAGCTTCAAAATGTGGCATTGGGCACACTTTTTTAAAGCACTCTGAATGCCAATCAAAGCACCTGTCGCACAGATGTGCCACTTCCCATGCAAGTTCAGGGCATTTCTCAGGCATGTTATTTAACTGAACTTTGCATTTTTAATGTTTCACTTAGGGCTCGTTTAAACTAGCTTCAAAATGTGGCATTGGGCACACTTTTTTAAAGCACTCTGAATGCCAATCAAAGCACCTGTTACCAAATAAAATAGTAAGCTTACAGTCCTATTTACACAGTTTGTTTGCTTTGCTTCAAAAGTTACCCCATGTCACTTTTTTGGTGCTTCAAAAGACTTTAAAAGCTTCCATAATAATCTATGACAACGCTCGCTAACAGCACCTGGAGCTTTTGAAGAGCTTTTAATCAGAATTAGCTTAATTTTGTTTTGGAGGTGTTTCAGGTATGAGATATTCTTGGATGCCCTGGGAAACCAACAAGCGCACCAGAAAGACATCAGCAGTCACTTCTGCTTCATGTGTATATATTCTGGAAGTGTCTGGTGGATGTCACATCTGGTGTGCAGCGTGGAGCAGTAGAAAGGTGAGCGGGGTCTGGACCAGAGCAGAGCAACTAGCAGACAGCACAAGTGGTGTGCAACATGGGAAAGCTATAGCAGAAGGTGTGCAGAGACCAGAGAGAGAGGACTGAGCAGCAGAGCTGGCAGACCGGAGCAGGAGAAACTAGCAATGTCACATGTGGTGTGCAGCGTGGGAGCAATATAGCAGGAGGTGAGTGGGGACCAGAGAGAGAGAGGGTACGTTCACACTGAAAGCGGGTTTGAAATTTGTGTGAGTTCAGCGTCAAACCCACATTTCAGTGCGAGTTCGGGGGCGATTTGAAGGACATCTGTGCGGTTCCATGCACAGATGTCTATTGAAATCGCCCCCGAAGTTGCCAGAAGTATTGCAGGAACTACTTTTGGAAATCGATGTGGCGCCGCAAAGTCGGCATCGCTCCGATTGGGACAGTGCCATTGCCGGCAATAGGCTGCGATTTGGCATGTAATTTAACATGTCAAATCGCATGTCAAATTGTACCGATGTGAACGGGGGCAGGGGAGGATCTGCAAACCAGAGGATCAGCAGAGCTGGGGGTTACCAATGGGTGGGGGTTCAGCAAAGCTGGGGGTTATTACTGAGCAGGGGATGAGCAGAGCTGGGGGTAACTATTGAGCAGGGGATGAGCAGAGCTGTGGGTTATCACTGAGCAGGGGATCAGCCAAGCTGGGGGTACTGCTGAGCAGAGAATCTGCTGAATGAGGGTACTAGTAAGCTGGGGATCTGCTGAATGAAGGTACCAGTGAGCTGAAGATCTGCTAAGGTAGGAACATGGGATTATGAGCATAATTCGTTCCAGGAGTATGTTCGTAATCCAAAGTACTTGCATATCAAAGCGAGTTTTCCCATTAAAGTCAATGGAAACAAAATAATTTGTTCCGCATTGACTTCAAAGGGATGCAATACCGCATGCGCCAGAGGCGGGGGGAGGGCGCCGGAGAGCCTTGGAAATGGCCGAAAAGGCACAAGCACACTTCGGCTGACCTCGGAATACCTCGGTAAAGACTCCTTTCCGAGGTATCCCGAGGTCAGCCGAGGTCAGCCGAACTGTCCTCTGGCCTTTCCGTGCATTTCCGAACGCCGACGATCGGCGTTGTTCAGCTCCGGCGCCCCCCACCTCAGGCCAAAAGTGCTTTTGGCCTGAATTCTGCTCATTTTGCGAGACAACACTCGCAAACCGAGTTAGGATTTTTATGACGGCCTCCCCTGTGCGCGCTCCCTGCGCGCTGTGATCACAGAGTCAATGAGACTCGGGTAATCACTGATTACCCGGCCCCTTACCATGTGATCAGCTGTCAGCCAATGACAGCTGATCACATGATCAAAACAAAAGCTTGGTGATCGTTTTATTTTTTTCTCCTCATGCTGACAGCGGAGGAGAAAAAAAAAAAGCCGATCCCCGGCTCATGTTAAAGGGACATCGATCCCGAAAAGGAAGAGGCAATTTTCCCTAATTTATAGCACCTGTTACTAAACAAGTGCCCACAAGTGCCACCTATCAATGCCCACAAGTGCCATCTATCAATGCCAATGAGTGCCACCTATCATTGCCCACTAGTGCCACCTAGAATTGCTGCCTATCAGTGTAACTGATCAGTGTCCATCACTGCCACCCATCAGTGCCCATCACTGCCACCCTCAGTGCCCATCACTGCCACCTATCGGTGCCCATCAGTGCCACCTCATCAGCGTACATCAATGACAGACAAAAATTACCCATTTTTTAAATTTTATAACAAAATTTAAAAAATAAATATATTTTTTAAATTCGGTCTTTTTACATTTAAAAAAAACGCACAGGTAATCAAATACCACGAAAAGAAAGCTCTATTTGGGGGGAAAATTATAAAAATTTCATTTGGGTACAGTGTAGTATGACCGCGCAATTGTCATTCAAAATGCATCAGCGCTGAAAGCTGAAAATTGGTCTGGATAGGAGGGGGGTTTAAGTGCCCTGTAAGCAAGTGGTTAAAGTCCAGACAAGTGTAAATGAGCCCTTAAAGCATTATTAAGATCCCTGCTCCCTACCAAACAAACAAAAAAAAAAAAAAAAACTATGCCATTTGTTTGATAATCTCTTGCCTATAAAATGGGCATTCCTGGTTTTTAACATTCTACTCCAATTGACTTCAAGACTTCAAATGTGGTTGGAATTTGGCTATTGAACTTCAGTAAACTTCACCAAACCCGGGTACATTCAGCTCATCCCTAGTGCTGGGTACCATATTCTGAAAGTATGACTTATTTGAATTCCTTTGTTTATAGGGAATTCAATTTTGGATCATCTACCAGCCACCCAAAAATGTGCTGATACCTATAGTAACTTGATAGGAATATTCAGATGCCTGTGTGATTTTTGAATCAAACTAAATTACCATTGGATGAAAACACAACGTTGGCTTTTTCTGTACACTTACCATTGGGGTTGCATTTCCCTCACATCCTGATGATATAGATGAACAGTCACCACATTTGCTCTGAAAAAAAGTGTATGTACAAAGTCATATATCAGATTTAAATGGTTAACAGTTCTAGACAAGGAAATCCGTTTATATATTTAGATCCCAGTCAGAGGCCACATCTCATCAGTAATAAATAGTGAGATGTATAGAGATTCCAATCACTTGTGTATATTCATTCAAGTTATTAATATCAAGAGCAGACACTACAAGAGAAAGAGATCAAAGTCCACCAGGATTATTTTCTGCAAAAACGCTGCTGCCAGGAGAAAGGCTTATAGAAGAGTTTTTTTTTTTTTACTTCCTGTGTGCATGAGGCCTTATGGGTAGAACAAATGTTCTTTCTGTCAGAGCATGCAATGTTTCTATACTGTATTATGACTTGTGTCACTCATGGGTTGTAAGACAAACTGCACCATTCAAAATTCTTGTATATCAAACTGAAGGAGTTATATATCCTTTTCTATACATATAGTAATAATTCTAACTGAATCCTAATTATTTCACAACTGGCACTCTATTGTGTGGCTAGACAGAGCAACATATTAGCCTATGATCGAGTAGTGGGCAGCTGGGCTCCCTAACAGCATCATGGGCTTATTACAGCTATAGTTACGCAAATAGTGCCAAAAGTGTAATGGTGGTATTTCTATATTTTTTCTTGTTTCTCTTCTCTTTGGTTAACCCTGACACTCCTGGGTATATCGTTGGGAATAGGGTCCCCTATAGGGGACAGTTATAATAGATGATTGCTGAAAGAATCTTACTTATTACATAACTATGCCACCTGGACTAACTTGCTGAGGTTTTACCTTAGCAATGATGTATATCAGGGACCACGTTGTCTTGCATACACACAACACACTGGGTGGCTGGTAGAACAATTGCATTGTGGGGTACATGTAGTTCAAGCGTTCTGCCAGTATCTCAGCACTGGTTACTGTCCTGCCTAAAGCCTACACACGATCGGATTTTCCCCAGACAAAGCCTCAGACTTTTGTCCGAAGGGCGTTGGCCAAAAACTACGAGCCGATAAAGAGGAAGTTTAATTGTCATGCGCCACCCTTTGGGCTCCTTCTGCTAATTTCGTGTTAGTAAAAGTTTGGTGAGTGTTGATTCACGCTTTTTATTTTGTGCTTTTCATTTCGTGCCTTTCATTTCATGCTTTTCATTTCGTGCTTTTCAGTTTGTGGTTTTCAGTTAGTTTCTGAACGGCCGTTCGTCAACCAGACATGTTGAGGAGATAACGTGTTATTTATTATTGGCCTTGGAGTTATTGCTTTGTCCCAAGTCCAGTCCAGGAACAGGAGGAGGAGGATTTCTTGGACCAAAAATTTTTGCTTTATTAATCATGACCAATTATGTCATATGCCTTTGCTGCGGGAGCTCCAGGAGAATATTCCAGATGATTTTTGGAATTACCTCCGGATGACAGACCCCTGCTTTTACCAACTCTTGGCATTGTTGACCCCCTATATTAAGAAGCAGGACACATGCATGAAGCTTTTATTTTATTTTTTGGTTGAATAATGATTTGATTTGTTATATTTTCTATATTTTTGGATGCATAGAATGCACTTTTTGGTTAAGTTCTATTGGCAGACAGCATGTTTAATTTATTTGTTTTCCTTTTTTAATGCACAATAAGAAAATTGTGGATAATAATACTTGGCTATGTGTTTTACTTCAAATGACAGTTTGGGAGTAGGCAGTTACATTTAAAAAAATCCAAGGTAAAATTAACAAGGGACAGCAACGTTGTATCTTTGATCCTAAAAACTATGGGATAATGGTGTTGTGGTAATTTGCCCAAAAAAAAAAAAAAACAAGCATACTAATATTATTGTTGATATCACTAGAACAAGAAAATCCTTCTAAAATACGTTTGGCAGAACTCCATCAGTATCACCAGCAAAGCAGATTCATTATTATCCCATTAAAGAAGAAGAGAATGTGCGCTGCATTTCGAGATTTCATAATTTGCCACGTCACAAATGTTAATTCTCCATTACGAACGCTAGTTTACAAGACCGACCGCTTCTGGCTCGTCCTTGCTTCTGAGCATGTGTGTTTGTACTTTAGACTATTGTCTGACGAACTTGAGTACACACGCTCGGAAAATCCGACAACAGACATTTGTCCGCGGAAAATTTTAAAGCCTGCCATCCAACATTTGTCCGCGGAAAATCCGACAACAATTGTCCGTTGGAGCGTACAAACGTTAGATTTTCCGCCAACGGTCTGTCATCACGCGATTCCCATCAGAAAATCCGATTGTGTGTACGAGGCTTTACATTGTAGTTAAAATGTGTTGGGGGGGGGCACATAGCTGACCTAACCTGTGTGTCGGGTCTTTATTAATCTGTATTAAGCCCCACATTTGTTTATTTGATTATCTGTTTATCTGACACACTTGGAGCAAGTGAGGATTGTTCACTGCTCTACCAACTTTTCTTTATTGTTTTACTAAAACAATTAATAAAAACCATTGAAACAGAAAAGTGTAATGCTGGTATTGATGTCATTGGCTGTACATTAATAATTGTTACCAGAGTAACAGATGTATCATTGTTATCACATCTGTTCTTTTGGATTTCCAAAACTTTCCCTATCCCATGAATGACTCCCTTGTCAGTTGCTGCATTGGTGTAGTTCAGCGGTGCATCATTCACAACGAGCTAGAGGAAGGAAAGAAAACTCACTGTTATTACCTTAGTACGGATCACAGAATGGCTTCACAAACACGATACTGTCATTTTCTTCTGGTGAAAGTTTTAAAACAAAGTTTTTATATTGTCTACCCTAAGCTAATTGCAGATTTACCTTTGTTACAACTTATCCTTCAAAGTTATTAAGGCAGGTCCTGACAGCTAGGGTCTTAATGCCTGGAGGCAGAGGTGGGCTTCCCGATCATGTGACCACTGGTATTGGATGTCACAGTGGTCACATGGTCAGGAGCTCCTGATAGTAAACAATCATCAAAAGCTGTCCGTGAATTGAATCAGAAACACTGACATTTAGACCCCTTTCACACTGAGGCGGTTTTTAGGCGTTTTAGTGCCTGTAAATCACATGTAAAGTGCCTGAAAACCTCCTCCCGTTAATTTCAGTGGGGTTAATTTCAGAGGCAGTGCGCTTGCGGGACGTTAGGAAAAGTCCTGCAAGCAGCATCTTTGGGGTGGTTTGGGAGCTCTGTATACAACGCCCTGCCCATTGAAATGAATGGGCAGCGATTCCAAAGCGCCTGAAAAGCGTTTCGGAAGCGCCGCAACATGGGCGTTTTAAACCCGTCTTTGGGGTTAAAAGTGCTTCGCTAGCGGCCGAAAAGTGGCTCAAAAGCACAGCTTAAACAGCACTGAAGCGATGCTAAAATGAGCGGCGCTTTAGCGCTAAGGGCCAGCCCTCACAGTGTGAAAGGAGTCCTACATTTATTACCCAAATTCACCTATAGAAGTCTTAAAGTGTATGTATGGCCAAAAATTCTTTTGTTTTAGATAAAGTAGGGAAGAAGAAAACTCTCTTTTAGGTTTTTTTTCTTTCTCTGTATCCCACTGGATAGATTTAACTTAATTTCCTCTACTGGAGACAGAACATACAACAGAAAATAAAAGGAAAACTCCTAAAAGCAAAGGTAATACCTAATTTAGAAAATTGTTACCACACATTTCTCCAAATGGAATAATTTACCCTTGCCTCTTACTTTGGTGACAGCTCTAACATTTTGGATTTCCTGTCTCTTTGGGGTTGATTTACTAAAACTGGAGAGTGCAAAATCTACATAAAAACCAATAAGCTTCCAAGTTTTTTTTTTTTTGTCAAAGCTTAAAGGGGTTGTAAAGGTTCGTGTTTTTTCACCTTAATTCAGCCTATGCATTAAGGCGAAAAAACACCTCGCTGTCATGGGCCCCCCAGCCACCCCCGTTTTACTTACCTGAACCCGTTCACCGCGTCTCCCAGCATCCTCTTCTCCACTTAGTCTGGCCGTTGATTGGACAGATTGACATTTCGCTGCTGTCAATCACATCCAATGCCTAGGCCGCCGGGGGTGGGGGGGGCGGGACCGAGTGATACACTTGGCGTCTATGAACTTGAACTGTATGACACGGGAGCATGCCCACAAGCTAACCCCCTCGGGAAAGAGTTTCCCAGAGGGGGTTAGCTTTAGCAGGGAGGAGCCACCGTGGGACCCCAGAACTGCAGGATCGGGGGCCACTCTGTGGAAAAAAGGAACTGCACAGTGGAGGTAAGTATAACATGTTTGTTATTTAAAAAAAAAAAAAAGAAAAATCGAACCTATACAACCCCTTTAATTGAACAAGCTGAAGTTAGAAGCTGATTGGCTACCATGCACCACTGCACCAGATTTTGCACTCCAGTTTTAATAAATCAACCCAGTGGTGGCCTGTGGTTATTTTCTTTTGGGGGGGGGGGGGGCAGCAAACAGTACTGGCCGGCAGGTCTGATGCACTGATTTACCTTAATTCCCTGTTGTAACACCTGGGTGGGCTTGTAGCACAATGCTCTGTGCCAGGAGTCCACCTTTTTTGAAGCCTATTAGAGGTGCTTCAAAAATACACCCCCGTTGCTGTAATTCAGGCGCCCTATGTCCAGAAAGGGGCCGGATGCCTGAATAGGGGGTGGCAGCAGTGGCCATGGATAGATTCATGCTACGCATGAATCTATCCATTACTTATATAGGGGGTGGCTGGAGAGAGGGGGCAGTGCACGGGCGCCCATAATGGACGGGCCACCACTGAACCAACCCCAATCTGTCTTGATGACAGTGGTCACCAGACAAACAAGTGTGAATCTCTAAAATGTTTTGATGTTTGGGTCCCATTGGAAAGATTTCTGTCTTGCAGACACAACAGGGAGTGAAGAAATATCTCAAAAATATGGAAAAACGCACTTTAGACAGTTGTCACAAAAAGAACAACACAGATAGGGCAGACATCTCCAGTGGGAACAGAGACAGCAATAAAACAGAAGACCAAAGGTTCTAACTTTTCTCTATTCTGAAACTAAAAAAAATTGGATTAGATAGAAATTAAGTTCATTAGAGTGCACAGTTATAACAGATTTAGCAAGTTTCTATGTTATTACCTCTCCATTACGCATAAAAAAGCCAACTTGATATGAGAACCCCAGCAACGTTTCCCGATGCATGCCTTCATGCATGTCATTCTTCATCAGCTGCTGACCCAATATGATATGGTATCGCATGGTGTTTTCATCCTGAATACCATCAAGAAACATAAGATAGAGCAATTTTTAGAGACATTCATAACTATTTATCTTTTACTACTCCCAAGCAGGGGTGGGACAAGGAAATGATAGGGGGTAGGAGGGGCGGCTGCCCAGGGCACAGTGTTTTTATATAGGGTGGCGCCGTGTGACTATCACTTACTCTATAAACTGCTAAAATCTATGCCATAGACTTTAGCAATTCATAGAATATCAGTGAGTGAGTGATGGTCACAGGGTGCCTCTTTCCTACTTTGCAGAGCACCATGCAAAGGGACAGCAGGGTGCTGGAATGCTCTCTGCTTTCAACAATTAGTGTTTTTTTTTTCAAACTACACTGCATACCTGTCATAATGCCAGCAGCTTCCCAGCAACTCCAATCCTGGATACCCCCTTATATTTGCTGTTTTTTTCCCCCACACTGTGCAGGGAGGAACACAATTGCCAGTTACTAATGTTTACCCTCAAACAGAAATTCCCAGTGCTGCCCTAGCCTGTTTAGTGATAAATCAAAAAAAAATTAAAAGTGGAAAGTCCAAACTGATAAAAATGAAAAACGCGGCTGAGGAAGGAGGCGTGACTATCCTCTGAAACACGTTCTGATTGGCCATTTCTACTCTAGGTCTTGACAGCTGTCAACAGGCTCAGTGCAGCTCATGGTTCCAGCGGTCTTCCTTCTACCTTCTGTCTGCACAGAGCTGCCGCTGTGGCAAGGACTTCTTCATAATCCCGTGTGGGATGTTTCACACAGTCCATCCAGGCACAGACTATCTCCCTGCGTACATCCTGTGAGTTGAACCTGTCACTGTTTTCTTATGTACACTTAATAAACCATTTTACACTATTGGTTGCTTGGCGCCTTTTCTCCTTCCCCTCTTCTTTACTAATGTTTACCCAACAGATACAAATTTATGTAATCGATATGAAAACTATGTTTGGTTAGTTTCTTCACTGCAACAGATTTTACTCTGCAAGGGATTTTATAATGAGATAACCACTACAATATTAAATTAGTTGCAATATCCCATTGAATTTAACATTGCTGAATATTAGTGGATGCAGTGGATTCAACAGGATTAATAAAGGTCTGCCAATATATTTTTCCTTGATGGCTAAACATGCAATTATAGTGTAGCATTTCTTACATATTGTGCAAACATTTGTTATTAAATGAATTCAATACAAACCAGAGTAGCTTGGCCTTTGCTGCGAATGTAAGTGGTGATTGCATCATTATGAGGGGCAAATACTGTGTATGTCTCTGATGCTTCAATCACGTTAGCTAATTTATATTCCTGAAATAAAAAAATAAAAATGTATGCAGTGTTAGTGATCATTTCATTATAATACTGAAATGAGAGAAAAAACATTACAACTTCTGTCAGCATTCACCAGTCTAACTGATAATGATAAGCCCCATGTGGAACAAGAAAGAACAGACATACAGAGATGTTCTTCTCAGGAGTCCAGACATACATTTGCAACTGAGAGAAGGCAGCTCATATCTGACTGGTTCCAATGGGAAAAACCTTCATGTTTCTTTCCATTTGTCTAGATTTTGTACATGGTACAAATAAATGCTGCACTTCTGTAATAATGCCTCCCGCCTGGTCTCTATTTACCAGGGAAGGAATAAAAGGAACTCGATGATTAGCCCAAGTTTTGGTAAAGATCTTAAGATCAACGTTTAACCGGGAGATGGCTATAATCCAAGGCATATCTACCTTCCTTCAGGATCAAAGTTATATAGCTATACAGGGTGTTCTTAGGAAATGGAATCCCTCCCAACAGAGTATTACACAAACACACCTGGTGTAGGATAAGTAGCTCAGAAAAGGTGCAGTAGTAAAGCAGGGAAAAGCCATTAAGTCCCGGGGAGCTACCTGTTTTAATTTCCTTTATTGTCAACATTACCTCAGAGGCTGTGATGGGAGTGGACACCTCATTTCCTCTCTATACTGAGAAGGGAGCCGTGGGATGCCCAAGGTCTGGAGATTTTCAGCAATTACAGATATACATGCAGTGGGATCAGACAGACCGGCTCCAGGAGGCTTACGGCCTTGTGTGGATGTAACAGTGGAAATATAAGTCCTGTGCCTAAACCCTCACAGAGCCCTAGCTAATGATCTGCCAGGTTTACCGCCAACTTTGTAAAAGAACCACCTGGGAGTAAATAAGCGTCCCTTTTGCTTTAACAAGTAAAATACAGTTCAGGGAATCCTGCAGATTCTTTAGGTCAACTGCCAATTTAACTGCCGGGGAGCGTTTGTGACACCTCTAAAAGGTCCGAATCAACAGCGTTGTGATCTCCTGCTGCCTCTCCTTTTTCCTGGACCCTAATTTAATCAGTGTGCCTTGGACTACACGTTTATGTTCCTCCCCCACTATCCATTGGGAATTCTCTGGGAGCTCATCCGTTTGTATCAAAATTATCATTTATTCTCCAATCTCCTGCTATTTGTTTTTGCTATCCAACCAGCTTTATTGCAAGTAGTGCAAACTCACAAAGCCAGACTGTGGCACATCACTCACTTCCAGACCCTCTCCTACTCCTTCATTGTGTTTCTTCCCAACAGGGGCTTAGTCATCAAGGTTTCATTACTAGTCAGGTCACCTTCATGACTGATTCCCTATTGGGGTGAAATGATAACATCTTTATGCATGTCCAGATTTATACGTGGGGGTCCAATGAGTTTACTACTTATGTCTTACAATGATGTATCCACGGAAGATTGAATAATCCGGCATCTGATCAAGTCTTGTCATAAGGTCCGGCATTTCACCAACAAGGAGTGGTTCTGGGGTCAACACCTGCAAAATGCAAAAATACCCATTCATATTTCTAACATTCTGACCAAATATAATGAACATAATCAGTATGCATATGCCTGAGATATTTAGCTGTTTTGAGCAGAACTCCAGTCAAAACGTTTTATAGCTTTGTATAGAGTGAAAAGGTATTGCTGTCTTTTTCCTCCTCTGGGAGATTTTCCCTCACTTTCAGTCGTAGAGAAATAATGGAAAGTGAGAAGAAATCTGCCCAAAGTGAGGGGAATTCAATCTTTGACCGTTGCCATTGGAATCACTATCCCTACTGCACTCGTATTGCACTCGTATCCATGTGGCAGATGAAAAATATTGAATCCCTTATTACATTCTGTGCTGCTGATAATGTTCAACAACTGCAAAATGAAAGAAAGAAAAACCTGACAAATTTACTAACTATTCTCCATGCTAACCAAAACTAGAAAAAAGTGTTGGCTGGAGTTCAACTTGATTTAGAAAATTAGAAGAAGCCATGCTGTATCTGGGCTCACCTATACATATAATATGGCTAAGGTGATCTGAAACATTTGCCATACACAGCTCTTAATATTTAGAATTCTTAAAAGACATTTTACTTTACAAATAGTATTTTGCCCATTAAAGGAGGTATACAATTTTGACAACTACAGCTCTGGGAACACCAGGATTCTTTGTACTGTGTTCCAGGAAATGTATTTTAGGCCTCTTCTACTTAAACATTAGCCTTATGCTGATGGGTATACTGTATAAGAAAATTAGACTAATACAGGTCAGTTCTTAAGCTACACTGATCATTGAAATGTCCTATTTCTAAATGGAATACAGTAATGGTTATTAATGTTAACCATTAAATAGAAAAGTTGTCAGTCAATTACTCAGTGGTCCGTTAGTAATCAGTAACAGTTCTACAATGCCACTAGGCAGTTTACAATTGTACTGCTGCAGCTACCCTTACCTTGTCAACAACGTGCACAACTCCATTCACAGCTGCTATGTCACCAGCAATAATTTTAGCACCCCCAACTGTGACAATCTGGAATAAGAGAAAAAGGTACAAATTCTTCAGTCCCTTTACCAAGTACTCTCATAAGTCACATGATCTCTTTGCTATATATGGCTTTAAATGTAAAGGATATGTAAACACAAAATAATTTTTTTAGTACCGTATATGTTTGCTATTATTTTTCACTGTACACAGTTTTCTTAAACACTTTCCCTCTGGAACAATTTTCTTTTCATTTTAGACACATGAAAATAAATCAGAATTTTTGGCTAGAAAACTTTTCAAAACCCCCACAGATATTTTCTGAAAGCAGAGGCCCTTTAGAATAAAAAGATAGTAGTTGCAATTGTTGAACAAAAACACAATTTAATCCCAATTTTTTTGTACAAACTGAAAGATGCAGCTGTGTACACATATATCACATTTGGTCATTTCCTGGGGCATGGCTTCCGCTGGCCTCTGCTGACATGGATGGAGTGTCCAGCCTTTAGCATCCGGCATTATCCTTTGAAGGGATCGCAGCTCTGAGAGACCTAAAACGGCATCATCCTAAGGCTAAAGGTGTGAGGTGGCGTTAGGTGGCTGGTATGAACAGACAAACAGCGGCAGATCGGCTGCAGGAGTACGCAAGGACCGAGAATCAGCAGAGAGGATGCAGCCTTCCACAGACATGAAATGGTGGGCTGCTGGCAGCTGAAACATTAAAAGCAAGTACCCCCCCCCCCCCCGGCTGACAAAATGGAAAAAAAGCTCACACTGGATCAGATTAACGCTCAATTACTAGCTGCTATACAGCCGAGCAGTGGCATGTCAATGGGGAAAATCGAGGAACTAAAGGAGGATATAGGACTTCTTAGGCAAGATCTGCAGAATATGTGGGGGAGAGTGACTGAAGTGGAGAATAGAGTATCAACTGGATGAACTCCCCCCAGTAGTAAAAAAAAGCAGCAGAAACGGAAAAACAGATGGTACTGTGGCAACAAAAAATGGACGATTTGGAAAATCGCATGCAAAGAAATAATATAAGAATTGTTAGTATGTCAGAGAAAGTAGAAGGATTGAATGTGGGACAATTTGTGGAGACATGGATAAAAACTATCTTTCCGGATGCAGAGTTTTCTATGGCATTTGAAGTGGAGAGTGCTCATAGAGTTCCAGCGAGATCACCAAATCAGGTGCACCAGCAAGACCATTATTAGCAAGACTGCTAAATTGCAAGGATCAAGATCTGGTATTGTGGAAGGCAAGACAAAAGGGAAACATACAGTTTGAGCGTAACAAAGTATCTACAGTATATTCCCAGACTTTTCGTTGGAGCTACAGAAGCAACGTGCAACATTTAATGAAATTAAGCGAAAACTCTGATGATGATGATGTATCTGGCTCGATTAAGAGTGGTGAATGATGAAAATATATTTTTTTTCAAAACCTCAGAGCAAACCTAAAAGTGGATGAGGATAAGTACCAAATAAATGGATCGATAAGTATGAACTGTAGAGATGAGAAGTGACTAAGATATGATTGTTGGTAAATAGAAACAGAAGTTAACGAGAAATGCTGTGTGCTGGACTGATAGTGATTATATACCGTATATACTCGAGTATAAGCCGAGTTTTTCAGCACATTTTTTTGTGCTGAAAGTGCCCCCTCGGCTTATACTCGAGTCAAGCACTTTTCTGCAGCAGAAAATTACATTTTCTGAACCAACATATGGCAATACAACATATCCAACCATGGGGTTCCTAGCACTAAGTGGCCCCGAGATACAGGGCCCCAAAGTCGGTTCAGAAAATGTCATTCTCTGCTGCAGAAAAGTGCTTGACATTTTCTGAACCGACTTTGGGGCCCGTATCTCGGGGTCACTTGGCAATAGGAACCCCATCTTTGGATATGTTGTAGTGCCATATGTTGTGAGGTTGCATACCAATTTGGGGTTCCTAGCACTAAGTGGCCCAAAGATACAGGGCCCCAAAATCGGTCAACTGTGTCTATCTGCAGCAATGTTATTTCAGGACCCTTTGGGTCCAGAGACCCCAAATTTTGGCAGATAGGGGGCATCTAGAAACCCTTAAATACCAAGTTTGAAGTTCGGGGGACCTATGGCTGCAAATGGGCACAGTGAGGCTACAAATGGGCATTGTTGACCCTCTTTTCCACTTACAGTAGCTGCGCATTTCTCACCCTAGGCTTCTACTCGAGTCAATACGTTTTTCCATTTTTTTGTGGTAAAATTAGGTGCCTCGGCTTATATTCGGGTCGGCCTATACTCAAGTATATATGGTAATAGATTAATGAAAGACGGTGGGGGAAATGTTTTTATCCTTTTTGGATTGGTTGTTATTTATTTATTTTTTTGGGATAAATGGTGCAATTGTTAAAAGATTCTGGTGTTTTGAAGAAATGCATATTGAGGGGTAGGGTTGAAACATCCACTCTTTTTTTTTAAGGTGACTACACATGCACATGCATTTTAAGGTGACTACACGGAAGTGTTTTTTTTTCTTTTTTTTTTTTTAGGTGACTACACATGTATATGCATTTTAAGGTGACTACACAGTTTTTTTTTGACTACACGGAAGTTCTTTTTCTTTGTGGCTTTGGATATGCATAAGATTTGCATTCATAAAGGGTATCACATGGGAAGTAGATAAACACATTGTGAGTATATGGATATAGACTTGCCCAACCCCCCCCCCCTACATTATATAACATGGTATATGATATTATGAATTATAATTATAGTTATAATTTTTTTTGGTGTGCCTCTCCCTACATTTAAGAAATAGAAGAGAAGTATATTGAAAGATATGTAAATTCAGCTGAGAAATATTTTTTGGGTCTCTCAGAGCCAGATAGGTTGAGAACACTATGTATTGCTTCCATACAAGATAGTGCTGTATAGTGGCAATGCCCCGATAATAATTTTAAATTGTTGGTGTATGAGTGAGGTAGGATGGATGGTAAGAACAATGGCGTCCCTAGGAGGGGGCCAGAGGGGGCCCTGACCCTCCTAACATTATGCTGTGCCCCACCATGTGCCCCCCCCCCCCCCCAATTAAAATTTTATTTTTTATTTTTTACAAAAAGGCAATGTCTTTTTGTTTGCATTTGTAGCGGATGCGCCACATCTTACTCAGGCCGTCGCTGGAGTAACACAGTCTCTATTGAGAGGGAGAGCGTCCCCAGTCAGCTCCTGCGGGTGATTCCTCCCCCCTCCCTCTGCTCGCTGACACTGCATAATGCGAGCGCTCACACAACCACGGCCGCCCAATCTGCTCCTTCCCCTGCATCCTCATTGGCAGGGAGAAGAGCGAGTTGCAGGAAGGACTCCACCAGGACAGGAGAGCCAGCCTGTAAATTCCAAGAGTGGTGACTGCAAGCTGAGCCGAGTGTCAGTCTATGACACTCCTTCACAGCCCAGCGAGTCCAGCCACCCCCGCCTCTCCTCATGTATGTTAGAGCAGAGATGAATACAGCTCCTCCTCCTCCCCCCACCCCTGGTCCTCCTGAGTCTTCCAGTCCTGCCCACACTATCCCCGGCGTGCAGCTGTATCTGAAGTGAGGGGATGTGTGGGCGGGAAATATGAAAATCAGCAGCATTTCAGGCTGTGTGTCAATGATGCCTGAGCTTCTAGCCTGGACCCGTGGGTAAGTGTGTGTGTGCACTGCAGTACACGGTAATCACTGAACTGCATTATCTCCATCCCTTCTCTCCCCCATCTGTCCCTCCTCCTGTTCTTTCAAGACCTTCACAATTTACTTTCACTTTCAGTTAGGCAGGTAATAGACGGTGCAAATTAATTTTCTGCATCCACAGATTGCAGGAAACAAAATTGCATGATTCCCCCATCAACACAGACAGTGGTGACAGGGGAATATCCTTCCTGCCCAGCAATTGTGTTCTCCCAACAAACAGTGATTATCACTAGTGGCTATAGCAACCACTAGTAATAATCATAAGAGTATCTGGCAGGCTGGTTGTTCCCAATTTGATCGAACAACTTGGTACATTCAGCCTGCTCATTAATGGTTCAAATCTCTGCCAGTTCCTGCTGAACCAGCTGAGATTTAAACTGCCTATGGCTGGTCTTAGCACTTAGGCAGCCCATACATTGATCACTTTATTTATTCAACTAGTAGGTTGAATGAAGAAAAAAAGAAATAATCCAATTCTTCCATCTACACATTATAGGTGGATAAGGGAATCCTCTCAGTGTGGACCAGTGGTGGTTTCTGTCTCCATGGCAGCGGCGGCACATTGGAACCCAGTGCTGGTTACTTTATGTGGCTAAAGTACAGGAGAGCCAGCACAATTTGTTGTTAGAGATGGGCTGGGTATGTTCAAAATCCCACATGCCCAAGCCCACCAGGAAGCCCACACTACACAGCGCTAATCACAGGCAGTGAGATATTTCCCGGTCCACAGCTGCACAGATCAGGAATGTCTCACTGCCTGTGATTAGCCTTGTGCAGTGTCGGCTTTCTGGCAGGGGAGGGCATGTGGGATTTTAAACACACCCGAGCCCATCTCTAATGGTTGTAGAGTAGACAGTTGACCTCCCTGCAGGTTGCTTAGCAGCAGTGCAGCCTTCTCTTACATGCTGATCGTGATGCAATCCAGGTGATGCTCCTAGTCAAATCCTAGTGTTAAATATCATAGTAATTTTATTGATCAAAGCCCACACCTTACAGGCATAGAGCCCACATGGCTGCTGAACATACGGTTGATGTGGTTGTTCTCTTGATGCTAATAAATACTGTGTTTATTAGATCTGACTGGCATCACCTGGATCACATCCTGATCAGCATGTCAACAGAGAAGGTTATACAGCATTACTACTTCTAGGTGACCAGCTGGGGGCTCGGCTCTCTACAACCAATAGTGCCAGCTTTCCACTGCATGCACCCATAATGTCACCAGCACTAGGTCCCAATAGACTGCCACCGCTGCCAAGGAGACAGATGCCAGACCAGTGCTGTCAATAGCAGGGGCAGGACAGCAAGAGGAGGCTGGGGAACCCCACAGTGGCAGAACACCAGGGCCCGGTGGCAAGACAACCTTTGCAACCCTGATAGTTCTCCCACTGCTTTGGACCCTCATATTTTCTTGGTATGCTGGTGACATATATCTCTTGTTTTCTGCCACCCTGTGGGGCCCCAATACAGTAGGAAGGGAGCTCACTGCAGAACATGTGAAAGGGCTCGTTGTGGGATTGTAGTAAAGGGCCCCAGGATATACAGTGGTGTGAAAAAGTGTTTGCCCCCTTCCTCATTTCCTGTTCCTTTGCATGTTTGTCACACTTAAGTGTTTCGGAACATCAAACCAATTTAAACAATAGTCAAGGACAATACAAGTAAACACAAAATGCAATTTGTAAATTAAGGTGTTTATTATTAAAGGTGAAAAAAAAATCCAAACCATCATGGCCCTGTGTGAAAAAGTGATTGCCCCCTAAACCTAATAACTTGTTGGGCCACCCTTAGCAGCAACAACTGCAACCAAGCGTTTGCGATAACGTGCAATGAGGCTTTTACAGCGTCCTGGAGGAATTTTGGCCCACTCATCTTTGCAGAATTGTCCTAATTCAGTTACATTAGAGGGTTTTCGAGCATGAACGGCCTTTTTAAGGTCATACCACAACATCTCAATAGGATTCAGGTCAGGACTTTGGCTAGGCCACTCCAAAGTCTTCATTTTGTTTTTCTTCAGCCATTCGGTGGTGGACTTGCTGGTGTGTTTTAGGATCATTGTCCTGCTGCAGAACCCAAGTTCGTTTCAGCTTGAGTACACGAACAGATGGTCGGACATTCTCCTTCAGGATCTCTTGGTAGACAGCAGAATTCATAGTTCCTTTTATCACGGCAAGTCTTCCAGGTCCTGAAGCAGCAAAACAGCCCCAGACCATCACACTACCACCACCATATTTTACTGTTGGTATAATGTTCTTTTTCTGAAATGCAGTGTTCCTTCTACGCCAGATATACTTGGACACACACCTTCCAAAGAGTTCCACTTTTGTCTCATCGGTCCACAGAATGTTGTCCCAAAAGTCTTGGGGATCATCAAGATGTGTTGTGGAGAAATTGAGACGAGCTTTGATGTTCTTTTTGCTCAGCAGTGGTTTTCTCCTTGGAACTATGCCATGCAGGCCATTTTTGCCCAGTCTTTTCCTGATGGTGGAGGCATGAACGCTGACCTTAACTGAGGCAAGTGAGGCCTGCAGTTCCTTGGACGTTGTTGTGGGGTCTTTTGTGACCTCTTGGATGAGTCGTCGCTGCGCTCTTGGGGTAATTTTGGGCGGCCGGCCACTCCTGGGAAGGTTCACCACTGTTCCATGTCTTCGCCATTTGTGGATAATGGCTCTCACTGTGGTTCGCTGGATTCCCAAAGCTTTGGAAATGGCTTTATAACCCTTTCCAGACTGATAGATCTCAATTACTTTCTTTCTCAATTGTTCCTGAATTTCTTTGGGTCTGGGCATGATGTGTAGCTTTTAAGGATCTTCTGGTGGACCTTACTGTGTCAAGCAGCTCCTATTTAAGTGATGCCTTGATTGTGAACAGGTGTGGCAATAATCAGGCCTGGGTGTGGCTAGAGAAATTGAACTCAGGTGTGGACAACCACAGTTATAGTATGTTTTAACAAGGGGGGCAATCACTTTTTCACACAGGGCCATGATGGTTTGGATTTTTTTTCACCTTTAATAATAAACACCTTCATTTACAAATTGCATTTTGTGTTTACTTGTGTTGTCCTTGACTATTGTTTAAATTGGTTTGATGTTCCGAAACACTTAAGTGTGACAAACATGCAAAGGAACAGGAAATGAGGAAGGGGGCAAACACTTTTTCACACCACTGTATATATATATATATATATATATATATATATATATATATATACTCTAAATATGAAAGCTGGAGACGCCACTTGGTAAGAATGAAGTGTATACAATTAAAAGATGATAATATAGCAAATATTAGGATTGCTGCTGAGTATCACCAAGGAAAACTAGTCCCTAGAGGTAGGAGGAAGGGCCACTTATTAGTGAGAGGATTAAAGAATAGATTAAAAATAGGAAAGGCCGGATATGGCTGAGCAGTGTCCAGTATTGACATGGAATATAAGAGGCCTAGGGACAGCAGTGAAACTGACTCAAGTATTTGATGTTATACATAAGGCCCAGGCCAAAAAAATATGCTTACAGGAAACACATATGATAAAAGAGCATTCCTATCAGTTAAAAAGAACATGGGTTCAGTGGTTAGACCATGCGTAACCATACAACTTATTTGAGGGGAGTTACCTTAATGGTACACCAGATGGTATCCTGGGAATTTATGCAGGTAAAAAGAGACCCAGAGGGGAGATATATATTTGTATATACTAGACTGTATGCATTACCATTTGTAATTATAGGACTGTATAATCCACCTTCGGCTAATATGAAGATATTAAAAGAAGCAGTGATATTTATGGCACAATATCCAGAGGCATATGTTATATGCATGGGGAATTTTAATATGTTAATGAATCCAGTTATGGATAAACATGGAAAGCTCCCTAGGGATCAAGTGGGTGGAAAGAGTAAATTTGAGGAGGTTGGATGTGTAGATATATGGAAAATTAAGAACCCTCAAACTAGGGCTTATTCATGCTTGACACCAGGGAAGAGAAGTATGTCCAGGATTGATTTAATATTGGGGAATGAGAAAATAATATCATTAGTAGACTCAGTAGTCTATCTCCCCAGGGGAGCATGGGACCATTCGCCTATGGTATGTAAGCTGTTAATAAGCCCTATGGGAAAACGTTTAGGATGGAGACCCTTACTGGTTGTTGCAGATATGAGCTAATGATCCAGAATAACTGGATGTGTTCCTTGAGGACCATAGAGAGACACACATGGATGGGAATTTATAGGACACTTTTAAGGCATACTTAAGGGGAGCTCTGAAATCCACAATCTCATATATAAAACAGAATAATAGGCAATAAGAGGAAGAGCTAGAGCGGGCATGTGCCCGAGCAAAAACAGAATTTATAATTAACAATTCAAATTCTAATCAGCAAAAATGGGAAAACCTTGCCCATCAGTATAAAAACCACCTGATGGCTAATGCAAACGTAAGCTTTTTTTTTCAAAAACAGCTGAATTTGGAACAGGGAGAACAGCCAAGTAAGTTATTAGCACTTCTAATGAAACAGCAGACTCCCTCCTCAGTAAACTCATAAATAACAAGTAGTAGTGGAGAAGAGGTTTATATGGTAGAGGAAATAATAGAAAGATTTTATGAATACTACGTTACAATGTATACATCAACCTTGATGTGCGCAGAGGAAGATATTGAGAAATATCTCAATCATTTGGAGTTTCCTGAACTTATGAAAGCGCAGATTTTAATGTTGGAAGAGATTGCTGAGGAGGAAGTGAGAGAGGCTATCTCACAGATGGCAACCGAGAAATCGCCTGGTCCAGATGGTATACCCTTAGAGATATATAGATATTATAGTACCAGTTTTATCCAGAGTATATACAGAGGCCTTTGTGCGTGGAGTATTACCAATATCTATGTACGAGGCTACAGTAATATTAATACTGAAACTGGATAAAGATCTGAGTAAGTGTGCCTCTTATAGATCAATCTCGCTATTAAATATAGATTATAAGATCCTAGCCAAAATTCTTGCAAAAGGTCAAATATGGTTATTACCTCTATTATCCATAATGATCAAACAGGATTTATTCCAGGGAAATCAACATCAATTAATATAAGAAGAACTCAAATAGTAGCACAGTTAAAAGAGCATATTCCAAATACATCTGCATTGGCATCCTTGGATACGGCTAGAGCATTTGACTCTATATAGAGTGGCCGTTTCTAAGAGTGACAATGAAAAGATTTGGATTTAGAGAAAGATTTATAAAATGGGTGGGTATATTATATAAACAGCCATGGTCAAATTTGCTGGTGAATGGTATGCTATCACCTCCTGTAAAGCTGTATAGAGGGACTAGACAAGGATGTCCCCTATCTCCACAACTGTTTGCAATAGCGATAGAAGCTTTACAGTTAAGATTCAGGCAGTCAAAGAAATACAAGGGAATTACTCTAGAGAAACTGAGTGTATTGGATTGTATGCAGATGACATATTATATATGTCGGATGCTCAGAGTACATTAAATGAAGCTATGAAGATAATAGAGACATTTGGAGAGTTCTCTGGCCTGAAGATAAATTGGCAGAAATCTGCCTTGATGCCATTAAGACAGGAAATACAGATGGGAGACGGGGGTAGAGCCCCCATTAAAAATAGTGTAGTCCTTTAAAGCGGAGGTTCACACAAAAAAGGAACCTCTGCTTTTCGGAACCCTCCCCCCCTCCGATGTCACATTTGGCACCTTTCAGGGGGCAGGGGGTGCAGATACCTGTATAGATATAGATAGATATAGATATCCGCAGAATAGGGTATCTACGCCACTTCCTGTCCCCCCTGCTGTCTGCTGGGAAACACACGGATCCCAGAGACAGCAGGGACTATTCGTATTGCGCAGCACGACTCGCGCATGCACAGTAGGGAACAAGGAAGTGAAGCCGCAAGGCTTCACTTCCTGATTCCCCTAGCGAAGATGGCGGCGGCAGCACCCGAGAGCCGAGCGACAGATCGGCTTCGGGTGCCGACATCGCGGGCGCGCTGGACAGGCAAGTGTCCATATTTTAAAAGTCAGCAGCTACAGTATTTGTAGCTGCTGACTTTAAAAAAAAAAATGTATTTAAGTATTTGGGAATTTATATTACCTCACAAGCGAAGGAAGCATTGAAAGCTAATGTATATCCTCTAACAGAGCACATTAAATATAAATTGGGGATATGGTCTAAAATGCCATTATCAGTAGTAGAAAGAATACATTTGATGAAAAGTATAATAATCCCTAAATGCTTATATGTGTTCTCACATTCGCCAGTAACAATACCTAAAGTAATATTTAACAAACAGAACTCCCAGTTTATAAAATTCTAATGGGCTAATGGAAGATGTAAATTAAAACTAACAACATTGCCAGATATATACCTTTAATATTTAGCAGGCCAATTAAAGCACCTGCAGAAGTGGATAGCTCAGGAGCAGGGAGAGGGAGTGGAGAAGTACTTGCTTAAGATCTTAGAGGTAGATGAACTGTAATGCCCCATACACACGATCGGAAATTCCTCCAGCAAAAGTCCGATGAGAGCTTTTGGTCGGAAATTCCGACCGTGTCAATGCTCCATCTGACTTTTGCTGGCGGAATTCCGGCCAGCAAAAGGCGGGAATTGGCCCTGGCGTAGTGTTGTACGTCACCGTGTTCTTGACAGTCGAAAGTTCATAGAACTTTTGTGTGACCGTGTGTATGCAAGCCAAGCTTGAGCGAAATTCCATCGGATAAAACCATCCAAGTTTTTTCCGACAGAAAATCCGCTCCTGTGTAAGGGGCATTAGTGGGGCTAGAGGCACAGGCAGTGAGATTACCAAGGGTAAAAACCCACATATTAACTCTGGCACGATCAGTATGCAGAGAAACAAAAAAGTGGTGGGATATACTGATACTCCTTTGGAGATTCCAATCTGGAATAACCCAAACTTGGAGCAGTTAAAGATATTCATGGTCTGCGAGTTCTGGAAACGGAAGGGAATAAGCACATTGACACAGTTATATAACTATAGAACATTACACTCATTTGAATATCTGTGTAAACAGCATGATATCTCATATAGAAAAAATTATAAATACTTGCAGCTTCGTTATGTGCTACAGTCACAACTAGGTAACCAGAACCCTAATATATCTAGATTTCCCCTTATAGGAGTACTTAGATCACAGGGCCCTAAGGGAATAATATCTATATTATATGCACATCTAATCCAGGCTAAAATAGGCAGTAGCCCATTGAGAGTAGATAAATGGCATATGATTATTCAGAATATGACTGCTCTGCACATCTGATGGTCTCACCAGCGGCTAATAATAGATTAAATCAATTATATATGATGCATCAGATATATCTTAGCCCAAGTAGACTATTTGGAATGGGGTGTAGGGCTACATCGAACTGCCTGCGATGTCATCAAGAGGGAGCAGATTTCCTACATTTAATGTGGAACTGCAACCACACTTTAAGATATTGGAACCAGGTAATAGAAAAACTGTTGAATGTGGTGGGCAAATCGATCCCATGTAATGTGGAGGTATGCCTGTTGGGACTATTGGAAGATGAGCTATGGCCTAGATATATTAAAATCTTACTGCAGGAAACATTATTTTTGGCACAGAAGCAAATAGCGGTAAGGTGGATGCAGGTGGAACCACCTTCGGTAAACCAATGGATGAAAACAGTTAATCAAGTGATACCCTACGAGAAAATAATGTATGAGCATAGAGGAGGGATACAAAAATATCATAAGATGTGGGATGTATGGAATAATGCAATTGCAACTGTGGATAGGAATTAAAGATAAGTGGATAAATAGGGGACTGACAGCAGCCAAAGGAATAAGTAATATTGGGATATGATAGTAGTGAGAGTGTATAGAAGCATGTTAGAGGTATGTATGAAATGTAAAAGATATAGACTAATATATATATATATATATATATATATATATATATATATATATATATATATATATATATATATATATATACATACATACATACACACACTGTATTTATAGATATATGTTGACAACGTGAAAGAAGTTTGTATGAAATTTTTGGGATGCATATAGATGTTGTAAAATATATATCTTTTTGAAATAAAATGATAAGTATTTAAAAAAAAAAACATATATGACATTTATTAGCCCTCAAAACTGCATGCGTCCAAGACAAGGCTAAAAAACAATACCCCAAATTATTAGTAGGCGAATTTACAGCTCATCAGTTTAAAGTCATCTGTAAATGAGGGGAAAATAATTATTATTCTGACTCCAGTGTGTGGGCCAAAAGCCAATATGTTGTTGTGCAATTGTTGTGAACATACATGTGAGCACCCTGCGTGTGTTAGTATTCAGATGTGTGCATGGAGCGACATGGTATATATTTTATCATGCTTCAAATGTTTTAATTCTTTTTTTTTTTTTACATTAAATGTTATTGTCATCACAAGAGGGCTAACAAGCCTATATAATAGCATTGTGCAAGGCACAGGTACTCCTTATGGACACATCAGGGATCTATTAGCCTCCCAACCTCTACTTGCTCGATAAGCTGCTTACTCTCCTTTTTTAGCTGGGATTTTAACAGCTGCAAACCAAACAGTGCTCAGAGCAAAGATTTTCTGGATATAAACTGTATTTTATGATTATGCCGTTCTGTCTTTTCATGGGACCTTCCTGCATTTTGTAACTTACCCCATTATCCTTAGAAAGTTTGAGAAAGTTATTTTTAAGAGAGGTGGCCAACATGTCAGATGAAGATAGATTCTTTATGTCATCAGATCGGAAGACACCAGATAATATATGATACCTGTAAGGATGAAAATATAGCTTTAGATGTTAAAGTATAGAGTTTATGGCAGCAGCTACAGTGTGATATTACATTGGTCTGTGCAACCAGAGCATCTGGCACCCTGACTTTGCTCCAGTGAATTCCTCCTTTGCTGCACAATGGGCTGCTGCCTCACTTTCCATTGTGATAAAACATGTGTTAAAACATGTTTTGTCATAAATGGAGAGGAGATTCACATGAATTAACATTGCTCATAGCAGTAACATGGTCCTTTTTCTTTTAATCTGGATTAACCTGCAGTAAAAGAAGTCAGCTGATAGAGATGAGCCAGCGGTTTGAGTTGAACGTGCGACAATGGCACCAACCTTCTCTCCGCTCCCCGACAGGAACACTTGACCCATGTTCCATGTTTGGCACACTTGCTGAATTTGGTGGTGCAGAGGTTCTTGACCAGGTACCCAGGCTTACAAGATCTCCTGAGGCAGGCCAGGAAAGTCTGTGGTCATTTCCACCAGTCATACAATGCCAGTGCTTGGCTGGCTGACATTCAAAAGGAATGAAACCTGCCCACCAACTGCCTCATTTGTGACATGCCCACCAGGTGGAACTTAATGTTGGCAATGCTGCAGCAGCTGGACACACAGCAGAGGCCCATCAATGAGTACCTGTGCAAGTATGGCACCAGGACAGGGAAGCCTGGCTTCTTTTCGCCACTGATCTAGGATGCATGCACTGTCCTGTCACAATTTGAGGAGCCCACAAGGTTGGTGAGCTGCGACAATGCATGCATCAGTGACACTGTCCCTCTAGTCTTCCTGCTGGAGCACATGCTTTGTGGAATCATGGACAGGGCACTTGAGGCAGAACAGCGGGACGAAGAGGAGGACTTACTTTCCTCTCAAGGCCCCCTCTATCCAGATAGCATTCCAGCAGGCATGCCAAACACACAGGAAGAAGAGGAGGAGGATTGTGTCAGCATGGATGTAGAGGGTAACACTCAGCAGCAGTCTTCAAGGGATGGTTTTCAGTCCCCAGAAACCCAAGGAGTTGTACGTGGCTGGGAGGAGGTAGTTACAGATAATGTGATTCTTAGTGACTCAGAGGACTCAGAATCGCATGCCTCTGCAAACTTATGCTGCATGGCCTCCCTGATTCTGAAAAGCCTGCAAAAGGACCCTAGGATTCGTGGTATCAAGGAGAGGGATTACTGGCTGGCAACCCTTCTTGATCCACGTTACAAGGGTAAAGTTCCAGAACTCATCCTGCCTTCACAGAGGGAGCAGAGGATGAAACATCTTCAGGAAGCCTTGAAGAAAGGTTTGTGTAACGCATTTTTAGACCCTGGGAGGTTACCATTTCCTGGTGCTGGACAACGTGTTGCTGAGGCTTCATTCAGTAAGAGGAAGAGCGGTGAAGGTGGCCGGCTGACCGATACCATTAAACAATTTTTCAGTCCTCAGCGACAAGGTCTGATCATTTCAAGCAACCATCGCCAGCATCTGCATTATATGGTGCAGGAATATCTAGGGGCAAGAGCAGACTTGGAGACCTTCCAACAGAGCATACACTGGGTTACTGGGTCTTGAGGATGGACCACTGGCCAGAATTTGCTCAATATGCAATCGAGCTACTGGCCTGTCCTGCATTAAGCGTGCTTTCTGAGTGCACATTCAGTGCTGCTGGAGGGTTTGTAACAGATCAAAGAGTGCACCTGTCCACAGACTCCGTTTATAGGCTCACATTCATAAAAATGAATCAGTCTTGAATCAGCAGCTATCAAGCACCTAATGCTGATGTAACTGCTTTAATTTGCTATGGATCTAGGATCCCTTGAAGACTGCCTATGCTGACTATCTTATTCCTCCTCAATCTTGATGATGCTTGCTTCCAACAATATTTTTGGTTTAGGGCACCACCACCCAAAGCCCAATTTTTCTGCCCCTGTTTAACAGGGGCATGTAATTACAATTTTTGATATAATATTTCACAGCAAGGCCCATTCCTGCACCAAACAAGAGTATCTGTGAGGGGTTACAGTGTTGTGGCACCACCACCCAAGGCCCAATTTTTCTGCCCTTGTTTAACAGGGGCATGTAATTACAATTTTTGATATAATATTTCACAGCAAGGCCTGTTCCTGCACCCAACAAGAGTAACTGTGAGGGCTTACAGTGTTCTAGCGCCACCAAAACCAAAGGCCCAATTTTCCTGCCCCTGTTTAACAGGGCCATATAATTAAAATTTTTGATATAATATTTCACAGCAGGACCCGTTCCTGCGCCCAACAAGAGTAACCGTGAGGGGTTACAGTGGTCAGGCACCACCAACACCTAAGGCCCAATTGTTCTGCAGAGTATATAGGGGAGGCCGTATAATATATATACTGCTGTTCAGAGTATATAGTGCCTGGGGGTCTAGTGGACAGTATGGGCTTCCCCTTTAAAAGGTAATGGACATTACTACATCTGACTGCATTATCAATGAGTGCATGAGATTTTTTCATTTAAAGGGAAACAATGTGATAAACATAATATCATAATTGTGAAATTACTTTAGTAAGATTGGCATTTTATCCTTCCTCATCCAGTATAATTTGTCTTGCTCGCTCATACTTTCAAATGCTTTTTGTGAAGGGACGAACACAGTCACATTGGAAGATGATGAAATCAAGGGTTTTATAGCCGGATCCTGTAATAGAAAATATAGTTACATTGGGATGGGATGCAAACATGTGTAATGAGGTTTTGCACAATGCCCACAGCAACCTTGTAAGAGGTTTATCTTAACGGGACAGGTATGTGCCTGTTATCACTGTGAAAGAAACATAGAATTGTGTATTGATCTGTGTCTATATATAATTGGCCATTGATATTATTGTGTTATTATTGAAAACTGGAGTTACTTCGACTGAGACACTAACTAGGATCAGACCTGCCCTGAATGTTGAAGGCTGACCATACATTATACAATTTTCTTGTACAATTTATCAAAACCATATAATATAAGGTCTAACCTAAACAATTTAAATGTATATGCAATCAGACAGGCACTTGCACTACATAGCTGAAGGTAAATCTAAAGGAAATTGGACAAGAAAATTGATTGGTGGCTGTAGAGGAATACCTCAATTTCTTAGTACATGCATTAATACATTATGCCTACAGTCTTTTTTTTTGTTTTGGGTGATAATTCACGATTATCTGTTGAATAAAACAAAGTTACGTTCTGCAGAGACTTAAAGGATATGTTCACCTATAAAAAAAAAAAAAGCTGTTAATGCACATTTTTTTGCAGGTAAAGGCAGTCCCTCAGGCACATGGTCAGTCATCACCAAGAACCGAAGGATGGAACTGAAAAAAATAATCAGAACAGGTAATATCATGAATTTACCAACTTAATTCAAGGGTGATATCGTGCTGTCCTGGAAGACTACTGGAAATAGAGTTACCGGTAAGTCTAACTCCGGTTTCCCCAGTCATCTTCCAGGACAGCCCTTAAGAGGATCCCCAAGTACTTACCAGATTGGGGGGGACCACAGCTTGGAGGACTTTCCTCCCAAAAACGTGGTCCTGACTAGACAGTAGGTCTAGTCGGTAATGTCTTCTGAAGGTGGTAAAGCTTGACCATGTGGCTGCTTTACAGATCTGCTCTGGGGTGGCACCAGCCTTCTCCGCCCAGGATGCAGAGAGTACTCTTGTGGAGTGTGCCATAATACCCCCAGGAGGTTCTTTATCTAGTATTCTATACCCCCCTAATAGCTAACTTGATCCATCTAGCTAGAGTGACATTGGAGGCATTTTGACCCTTACGTTTCCCGGAGAACAAGACAAAAAGTGAATCCGCACTCCTAAATGTCTTGGTTGCTTCTAAATACCCTAGAATACATCTTCTCACATCTAGCAAGTTAACTTGCTTTTCTTTGTCGTTTGAGGCATTTTGACAGAACATAGGTAAGACAATGTCCTGGGACTTATGAAATTTAGATGCCACTTTTGGCAGGAACCCAGGATCAGTCCTTAGGATGACTCTATCATCCAAGATTTGGAGGAAGGGCCCTCTGATGGAAAGAGCTTGCATTTCACTCACCCTATGGGCTGAAGTGATCGCCACTAGGAGTACCGTCTTAAGCGTGAGCAGTCTTAAAGAGGCCTCCGAGAATGGTTCGAGTGGCGCCCCCAGAAAGGCCCTGAGGACAACCGATAAGTCCCAAGTTGGGGTCTTGTGAATCTGGACTGGTCTGTGTCTTGCGACTGCTTTACAGAATCTTGCAATAAGCAGATCTCCTGCAAGCAGCGACCTGTACTTTAATTGTACTAAGCGACAACTCCCGATCTATCCCTTCTTGAAGAAACTCTAGGATACTCATTGTGTACTTGCTTTCCTCCCCTCTAATATCTAACCAGGCATTAAACTTTTTTCAGATTTTGCCATAGCTCGAATGACTGATTTTTGACTCTGAAGTAGAGTTCGTATAACCCTCTCTGATAGTCCCCTGTTCCTCAGGATTTCTTCCTCAGTAGCCACACTGATAGTTTTAGGATGTTTGTGGATGCAGTAGAGGTCCCTGAGAAATAAGGTACTGTCTGAGGGGATAGCCTCAGAGGAGGTTGATCTGCTAGCTTTAGAAGCATTGCAAACCATGGTCTCTTGGGCCAGAATGGCGCTACCAAGATTAAACACGTCTCTTCTACTAGAAATTTAGCTAAAACCCTCGGAATGAGGTGGAGGGGTGGAAATGCGTAAGCCAGGCTGAAGATCCAGGGGTTCTGCAGAGCATCCACTGCCAGGGGTTGATCTCCTGGGCATAGCGAAAATAAATTTGGAACTTTTGCATTTTTCTTGGTTGTGAACAGATCCACCTCTGGTTTCCCCAGTAAGCCCCTATGTGGTCGAATACTTTAGGATGCAGAGACCATTCTTGATTCAAAACTTGTTGTTGACCCAAGTCTGCAGTATCGTTCTACTCTCCCTTCAGATGTATCGCAGAGATGGATTTGAGGTTGTTTTCTGCCCACTGAAAAATGTACTTGGCTGCTAACATCAACCGGGGATCCTGGTACCCCTCTGTTTGTTGATATAAGCTACAGCTGTCGTATTGTCGGAACGGACCTGAAGGTGGTGACCCTGGACCATTTCCTGAAAGACTAGTAAAGCTCTGAACATAGCTGTCAGCTCTTTCCAGTTGGAGAACTCTTTCTCCTCTGGAGTCCACTTGCCTTGAGATCAGCGCGAGTTGAGATGGGCTCCCCATCCCCAACTGCTGGCGTCTGTGGTCAGTATGGACGTGATGGGTAGTATCCAATGTACCCCTTTGTGAAGGTTCTCCTTGTCCTTCCACCACCAAAGAGATCACTTTACTCTGGTGGGAATCGTTATGCACTCTTCTAGGTCTTTATCTTTTAGTTCTTCCAACAGAAACCTCTGTAGGCTTCTTTGGTGGAAGCGGGCCCATTGTATGGCTGGTATTGATGCTGTCATAAGGTCCAACACTGACGTCACTTCTCTCACTGTGTGGCTGCGACTGGATTAAGGGTAAGACATCCTCAGTTTCAGGTTGGACATCTTCTCTTCTGGCAGCACTATTTTCTGATCTCTGGATTGAATGTTGTAGCCCAAAAAGAGAATGGTTTGCGCTGGGTTTGGTTTGGATTTTTCTTGATTTATTATCCACCCCAAACGTTGTAGGCTGAGTTGTGTTATCTCCAAATCCTGACAAAGCTGCTTCTCTGAGTGGGCCACGAGGAGTAGATCATCCAAATACGGTACGATCAAGATGGACTGGAGTCTCAAAGGGACTAGTGCTTCGGCCAGAACTTTGGTGAAAATTCTCGGGGATGACGATAGTCCGAAGGGAAGTGCTCTGCACTGGAAGGGATACATTTTGTTTTCGATTTGAATTGCCAGATGAAGGAATTTTTGACATTGCCTCTTTATTGGAATATCTAGATAGGCATCTTTTAGATCAAAAGTTGTCTCCATGCGGAATAATTTTGTATCAGATGGATAAGTTCAGGGGCCGGAGGGTCATAATTAGTCTGAACTTTCCGGATGGCTTTTTTATCACAAACATGTGCGAATAGAAACAGTCCCCCTGTTCCTGAACTGGGACTGGCACCAATACATCTTGATCCACCATCTCCCCGATCAGTAAGGGTAAGGCCCTGGCTTTCTCTGATTCTCTTGGTAGTTTTGTAACAAGAAACTTGGAGGGTGGATCTTTGTGAAATTCCAGGGCATAACTCCTCCTTATAATGTGTAGCACAAATTCGTTTGAGGTTATCATCTCCCATTGTGGGAGAAACCCCTTTAGTCTTACTCCGACTGGGAGCCTGACGTCACTGCGGCTTGGGGTTCTGACTGGGGCGGTTAAAAAGGATACCTCCTTTCCCATTCCCTTTTTGTCCTGACCAATGCTTCTTTGGTCTGAATTCCTTATCTGTCTTTGGGGGATCTATTGAAGGACGAAAACATTTTCTTTGAAAGTTTTTCTTTTTCGTGTGGAAAGGCTTCTTTTAATCCTCTGTCCTTTCCAAGGCGGTGTCCAATTCTAAACCGAAGACCAAGTCTCCAGTAAAAGGGACACTGCATAAGCACCCCCCCCCCCCAAGTCTTCATCCAGACTGACCTTCTGGCTGCTACTGAGAGTGCTGCGGTCTTAGCCGCAAACATTACAGATTCTGTTGAGGCGTCAGATATGAATCCTGTCGCTTTAAACAGCATAGGGAAGGATTTTAGAAGCTCCCCTCTTGGCGTACCTGCCACCAAATGTTCTTGCAGTTGCAATAGCCAGAATTCTAGATTCCTAGCTACGCATGTTGTGGCTAGTGCTGACGTTAGGTTGGCCATCACCACATCCCATGCCCTTTTCAAGACTATGTCTGTTCTCCTATCCATTGGGTCTTTTAAGTGTTCCATATCCTCAAAGGCTAAGTCAGACTGCTTTGATACCTTAGACAGTGGTGCATCTAGTTTGGGATTTTTATTCCAAACGGCCCCTGGGTTCTCGTCAAAAGGAAACCTTCTTTTTAGAGAATTCGAGAAAAAGGCTTTTTTATCCGTCTCTGCCAATTCTTTTCGAATAAGGTCAGAAAGTACGTTATGTATTGGAAATACTTTGGAAATACGTTTGCCTTCTATTTCCCCAGGCCCTCATACATTCTATCATCATGTCTGGACAATTGAACGTCCTCATCATTAATCTCTAGAGTGTCATATATTGCGCCTAAAAAATTGTCCACTTCCTCAAGGGACAGTTTGTATTTAGTAGTTTTGTTAGCTACAGCCTGATCTTTATCCTGATCAGAGTCAGAACAGTCAAGCCTAACTAAAGCGGGGCTATGCTCCCTGACTCTTTGGGGCTCCATTGAGCTGGAAGTTGTAGGACCTGGCGAAGTGGGAAGTGCAGCTGGGTTACTGGTAGATGTGGATGTGTTCACATCTGAAATTAACTCTCTAAGGGGTTTAAAAGTTGATGCCACCCCGTCCTTAAAAGAGTTGAGGAACTCAGCCGGGGGGGGGGGGGGGATGGGTCTGCTTCGGATTTAAGCAGGTTTGCAATACACTGCCTGCACAAGGCTCTATTAGAGCTTGAGGATAGTTTGTTCCCACAGTTTGGGCACTTTTTGCGGCCAGACTTGTCCTTCCTGGGTGTCTCCTTTGCCTGTAATACAGAAAAAACATCTAGGGGGCGTTAGCTACCAAGCTTCCCCCCCTACACCCATGCTGCACACCACCAATGCTGCAGATTCCCAGGACAGTGAGGAGTCCACCACCATGGGGTTCCCTAATCCAGCCCTACAACCACCACCACACATGGTAAATAACACAGTACGGGCTTTCCCAGCAGCCTACCTGTGCTTGGCTGGTGTCCTGGGTATTCACCTCCATGGTCCCCCCTCAACTCCGGATCCCGCCGCTAGTCCGGGTTAGCTGGACGCTGGTCGGGCGTTTTCTAGGTCCAGCCTGGCCTTCCCCCTCCTCCTTGTGCCCAGGAGACCCAGAACAGGAAGTCTCGGTGCGCAGTGATGACGCGGTTCCGCCAGAAATAATGCAAACAGTGTCTCTGGCCCCACCACGACTGAACAGCCAGGAGACGAAATGGACGTTGCACGCCACTTCACCCGCTCGACCTGCGCTGTACAGTTACACCCTGGGGGAACCTGCATCACCCTGACACTGGCCCTCACCAGGCACTGTAAGGAGGGGGGCGACGGGTCTGCTCCTGTCTGCTGGATGGTACCCGGGGCACAAGATTAGATGGTAAGGACCTTACTGGAGCACCGACAGATAGGACCCAGTTCCCCTGTACGGTCTCCTCTCCCTTCAGGCAACCCCTGAGAGATGAAGTCCTTCCTTTTCCCTCAGCAAGATGTTCCTCCGATGGAGGAAACACAAATGACTGACCATGGGCCTGAGGGACCGCCTTTTGAATTGATCGGCAACGTGTTTCCTGTGGTGAAGGGAGGAGCTCCATCTCTCAAGGGGTGTCCTGGAAGACTGGGGAAAATGTACATTTACTATTTTTTTTAGGAGCCTGGAATGCATTGCACCAGCGATCAGCAGATTACTGATGTCATGCAGGTCACCGGCAGACTGTCAGTGTGAGCTGTCTGCCCTGTACATTGTTTCACACTGACAGGAAGACTCAGTTGAACATCCAAAGTACTCAACAGTAGTTGTAGTTCATTTACAGAACTCTGAGAATGAATGATGCGGTCGTGTGCGCTCTTTTCAGAAAGCACTGCTGTCACAGCATGAGCCCGGATCACCAAGTCGCCGCAAGAGCGGGAACATGTTCCACCAGGGCCGCCATCAGGGGGGTACAGCCGTCACAACTGTAAGGGGGCCCGAAGAAGGAAGGACGGGTGAAGGGGAGCCGTGCTGTGCATTACAGAAAAATTTTACAGCTTCTGCTGTTCTCGTGTCATTGAGCTCAGACATCAAGCTCTTTACTGCCACCTCTGGCAACTAGGTGCATGTGCATCCCTCGTGTGATCTGTACTATGCTTCTCAGCAACATTAGCTTTGTGAAAACGAGCTGGGACCAGGTAGGGGGGCCAACATATATACAGGTGTGGGGGGGCTGGCATATATACAGGTGGGGCTGACATATATACAGGTGTGTGGGGAGGGCTGACATATATAAAGGTATGAGGGAGGCTGATATATACAGGTGTGTGGGGGGGCTGGCATATATACAGGTGTGTGGGGGGCTGGCATATATACAGGTGTGTGGGGGGGCTGACATATATACAGGTGCGTGGGGGGGAACTGGCATATATACAGGTGTGTGGGGGGGCTGGCATATACACAGGTGTGGGGGAGCCGGCATATATACAGGTGGAGGTGGGGCCAACATATATACAGGTGTGGGGGCTGGCATATATGCAGGTGGGGCTAAAATATATACAGGTGTGTGGGGAGGGCTGACATATATACAGGTGTGATGGGGGCTGATATATACAGGTGTGTGTGGGGGGGGGGCTGACATATATACAGGTGTGAGGGGGGCTGACAGATATACAGGTATGGGGAGGGCTGAAATATATACAGGTGTGGGGGGGGGGGTGCTGACATATATACAGGTGTGTGTGGGGAAAGCTGACATATATACAGGTGTGTGTGTGTGGGGGGCTGACATATATACAGGATTGGGGGGGGGGGCTGAGTGCATACAGGTGAGGTGGCCAGTGTGTGGATTCGGTAGGATGACCAATGGGCAGGCTCTGAGGAATGTTGGTGGCCAGGCCTAAAGCTGTGTAAGGGGCCCAAAAATTTCTGATGGCTGCCCTGTGTTCCACCCTAAAAACTGGTGGGGCATGCAACATGTTCCTAAAGCTGAACTTATCCTTTAAACCTGGAATCAGGAAGACATAAAAAGGTAAAAATAATGAAGCCATGTAATCATCAATAAATTCTTACATTTGTTTTTTTAAAGCTAGCAGTGCAGATACCTGAATTTTACTTGGCATTGGCCTCTTGCAGTTCCTGTACAACATACAGGGGGAGGGAGAAGAAGCACAAGGAGCATGTCAGGTATGCTGTAGTGCAAGAAGCATGCTGATAGGAGGAGAGAGCCAGAGGCGGCTCTAGGCTTTGTGAGGCCTTAGGCAAATCTTAGACATGAGGCCTCACTCATGCCCAAAATGGGAAAAATAATTAAAGCAATAGAAATTAACTGTATAAATTGCATGATATTCCCTTCAACTGTAACACACGCATCAGGCGAATTAGGCGGCCGTGAGGCCCCTAGGAGGGCGAGGCCTTAGGCGACCGCCTAATTTGCCTAATTAGAGAGCCGCCTCTGGAGAGAGCAGAGTGACAGAGATATTAGGTCATCAGTGTGCTGCCTCTCCCTTCACTGTCTGGCTATAGTGTAGGGTGCAGAGAAAGTTAGTGAAGATGAAACTGCAGCAGAGCAAGATCAGGTCCTCTCTTCTGCTATACAGGGCTATGCTGCTTTGTAAACCGCAGGGTAATACAACTCGGATATATGTATTCAATCTGTGTATTTAGCTGTATGCCTGGAGGTCATCTTTAAGTTGCAAATTTTACAGGTAATCAGCCCTAAATACTGTATTAAACACAAATATGGCTTGCATAGCTTATTATAAGAAATGTTCATTGCTTTTTGTATTTGGCTTCCACAATATTTGTGACTTCCCGTGCCTATAAAACTCTGAAAATGTTCAGAATTATTCAAGCATCTAATACTTACTTCAGTCCATTTATGAAATTCTGAATCTTCTGGGAGTGAGGCAATCACCTACAAATGTAATTTAAAAATGTTTAATATAAATAAAGCAATCACTGCTCGAGACTGGTTAATGTAACAATATTCAACCTTTTCTGAGGTTGTGTAATCTGATTGTGGTGATACTTACATCTGCAACATTGCCAAAACATATTTTCCCATCTCCTTGATATCCTTCATTGCACACACACTCCCAGAATCCTGAGACTGCTTTTTGACACGTGGCCTAAAACAGAAAGTTAGGTGTAAAAATATGTCATACAACATTTCAGACCGTTTTACGTCTCTTGACTTTTATCTTTATCTTTAACTTTTTATCTTTTATTTTTTTTATAAATATTTTATATTTTATCCACCTAATACCAGCATGTTATACCCCCTTAATTACCAGACCATTTCTCAGTTTTCAGTGTTGTGATAGTTTGGCTGACAATTACTAATATAATTAAGAAAGCTTTCTTTTGGTGGTATAAAAATCTCTATATATTGGAGGAAGAAACTAAACAATTAAAAATAAAATATGTTTTCCCTCAATTTATAGAATAATTATATAACATAAAAATGCCAGAACACCCCCCAAATGTCTCATCTTTTGCAAAGTGGACACCTGAAGGTTATGTAATTTCTTGCCATAGTTTTGGGAAATTAAAAAACATGCTGGCATTTAGTGGTAAAAGGAGTTTGAGAGTTTCATGGGAATGCCCTTATTGATAGATGTGCTGAATAGCCGTGGATGGCCAATATGGACTCCCATTGGTTAGCAGTTTTTAATGGTTCTTAGTTCAAGAGCTGTAGAAGGCCTTTAAGCCCAGTGTAATGACCAGTCCTTCAACAAAGGTATCCAATGCTGACCCCTACTTCTGGAAGTTCTAGCTGCCTGGCTGTCGAGTGGATCAAAAGGCCTCAAAAATCTTTCGGAGTCACTGAAACCAGTATAACGATTAAGGTTTCTGACTTTCCATTCTTTTCTAAATGCTTGTCCTGGGATTGACTTAGAACAGGGGTCTCAAACTGGCGGCCCTCCAGCTGTTGCGAAACTACAAGTCCCATGAGGCATTGCAAGGCTGACAGTTACAAGCATGACTACCACAGGCAGATGACTTGTAGTTTTGCAACAGCTGGAGGGCCGCCAGTTTGAGCCCCCTAACTTAGAAGGTAGTCAAGCCAGAGCCAACCAGGCTGCTAGTATTTTCAGAACTAGACCAATAATGGCATGTTCTCTCACTACTGGCCTCCAAACTTACCAGAGCATGGCACTTGTCCTTCTCTTCTAAACAAGTATTCACAGTCTCACACTGAATTCCATCACCCCGGAATCCCTTATTACACTCACAGTCACTCTGAAGAAAGATGAAAACACAGTACATACATTTTAATTATTATCAAATGTCTGTATGAAAAATATTTATACACATCTTCTGTAATAAAACACCTACTCAAAGCAATTGGTGCTTATATTAGCTGCAATGAGGAGTCATCCCATCATCAGTGTTCAGCAGGAAGAAACTAGCATTTCAGGCATGCATTTTTACCTATAACATTTGGTAAAATAAATATAGTACCAGGTGGCGTAAAAGCCAATCTATATATAAATAACCATATAGGTTTAAAGAGATATTAAACAAATTTTTTCGAATTCGTACCTACAGTATAATAAAGCTTACCTGTAGCTTTATGTAGTTAATGTGCACTGTATAGGAGATATTCTCTAGCTCTGCAGCTGGTGATGTTACCAGTGCATGTGCACTGCGCTCTGAAAGGACGGCATACTGAGTTTGCTGTCCCTCCAGAGCGATGTGCCACGATCCCGTGCACATTCATGGAAGGGACTTCATCGTGGCTCAGCCATTCAAATGGCTGCAGCCCCCAAGCCTGGAAAAAAAGACCTTGTGAAGATAGAAGCCCTGTCAGCAGTGACAGCGTGCCGCTGCTGGGCTTCGTTTTGGGGTAAGTCTTGCAGGGATAATTTTTTTTTTTTAATTAGCCTTTATTACCACTTTAAAGTACATGTTACTCCAAAGCTGGATGACATGTAGTTAGGTAAAACACTGGATATCATAAACTATGGCACTATTAGTACACTTGCGACAGAAACAATTGAGTACTATCTGTGATACTTTTTTTAATTTGCAATAACATACAATATCAAGGCCCAAGCAGTATTTTTTTTCCTTCAACCTCTTTCAGCCACTACTTTGAATCAGCTTTTTGATAATGGCAACGATGAACTATGTAGACTTCACCAGGAGCACATGTGACAGGGTGACAACTAAGGCAGGCCATAGATGATGTAAACATACAGCCAGAGCTACAATGGAATGGTTTAGATCAAAACATATTCATGTGTTAGAATGGCCCAATCAAAGTCCAGACCTAAATCCAATTGAGAATCTGTGGCAAGACTTGAAAACTGGTAGAGACATCCCCAAAAAGACTTGAAGCTGTAATTGCAGCAAAAGTTGGTTCTACAAAGTATTGACTCAGGGGGGATGAATACAAATGCACAACTCACTTTTCACATATTTATTTGTCAAAAATTTAGACAACCAATTATAATTTTCCTTCCACTTCACAATTATGTGCCACTTTGTGTTGGTCTATCACATAAAATCCCAATAAAATACATTCACGTTTTTGGTTGTAACATGACAAAATGTGGAAAATGTCAAGGGGTAATGGGTATTAATACTTTAAGGCACTGTGTGTGTATATATATATATATATATATAGGCATATATATATATATATATATATATATACACACACACACACACATACATATATACACAGTATACAGTATATAATATTATAATATAGTATACATAACTTATAGCTTTATCAAAATATAATACAGCAACTTCAATCAGGCAACCCTGCCTTTTTACATTACTGACCTGTACCATGCAGTGAAAATGGAGATAAGTGTAGCTAAAGTAGGGACTGGCCAGAGAGGGATCACTTTGATGCAACTGGCCAGCTGGCACATGTGAAGGTTAATAAGTGGTTACATCCTTTTAGTATCTCATGTGTTATATACTGTATAGGGAAGCTATTTAGTATCTGGACACTCATATCTCCATTTCCACAGCATGGTGAAGATCCGTACTATGTTTCAATAAAGCTGTAAGTCCTCTTCACTGTCACCCCCCTGTATTGATTCATTTCGTGGATTTATTGGGACCCACCTGGTTACAGTACTTGGCATTATATATATATATATATATATATATATATATATATATATATACGCATACACACACACACACACACACACATATACATATATACACATGAAAAAACATGCATTAAAAATATTTGGCAATATATTGTTTAATCACTGCCTCGTTGCCAGCTATAGCAGTATGTTGGACAAGCATGGACAGAATTTCACTAGTGGTAATGTAATTTTCAATGATTTTAACAATGTCAAAGTGCCACTATGCATAGCATCAAATCAGGAACAGTGATATAAGCATTTGTTCCATATCTGGTATATACACATCTAGACTCAACCCTAAGTCACAATTATGGAAACAAAAATAAATGATAAATATATACTGATATCAAAATATAAAGAGATCTTTTTTTTGACACACATGATACAGGTTATCCTATCACTTGACTCTTATATAGTTACCTGTCCAGGGCCAATGTACACACAGGTCGCATTAACATGGCATCCTCCTTTGTTATCAAGTAGGCAGTTATTGATCTCTGAGCAGTCCAGCCCATCGCCTGTCCATCCCGACCGACATACACACTTGTGAGCTCCTGACCCCAATGGAATGCACTCAGCCTGTGAGGATACACCATTGTTACGGCACACATTACAGACAGTATTCAAGTTAGGAGATTGTTCACATCCTCTGCAAGCTATGGGACTGTCATATTTGTCTACATGTTGCCTTAAAATAAATGTTATAGTGTTGTCATACAAAACTTTTTTTTCTTTTTGTAGAAATTCTGTCAGATTTTTCTATTCTTGTTTGTGACTTCACTGGGCTGATTTTCCTTCACACTGTTTTGGTGACACGTTGGAATGAAATAACAGGAACAGGAGTCACCAGGACATGAAGACACAGACATAAGTAGAAACCTGAGTGAAGCTTTAAACCTACTCACTTGCCTTTGTCCCTGTAAGACATTTTCTATTACTTCCTGTCCCTCTGATACATGGTTTCTGGTACACATGCATTACTTAATGACACAGTAATCAATTTTTCATGAAATCTTTTTCTTAGTTCATACTGGGTTTTCCTGCCTTCTTGTAACATCGTTCATGAGCTCCTGAACCTCTCCTTTTACCCCTAATTTATGCTTGTTTGGAATGAGCAGTGCACGCTAGTTGCAGTCATAGTCCCTAGTCAATCCCAGGAGTGAGCAAGAGAGGGTGGCTATGTTCCTACATACCGTGAGACCATAGAGAATGACTGTAGAATGACTACAGAATGACTGTAGCCCCCTCTAGCAGGAAGTCAGAGAACAGCAGCAGCAGCAGCAAAAAAAAAAAGTGTAACTAAAGACTTACTAAAATATGTACCTTAGTTCCAGCGGTCCAAAGCCCGCAAGATCCCTTGTCTGTGTGCCAGAATGTAAACTGCACTGTGCATGCGTAGCTCAGTGTAAATTCGCAGAGGTTTGTGAATAGGTAGGTGCGTTTTCAGGCGGACCCGATCAGACCCTCCATGCTCCTCTATGGAGCACCAGATGTAAACAGACTTGTGTCCCCTTACACCCGGCTACCTCCAGGTCTGATCCAATCTGGCAAAAAACAAGTAGAAGGGGATCTGTTCCCCTCTGTCTGGCCGGAGGGCAACTGTATGTAAACAGCCTAATGCCGCGTACACACGACCGGACTTTTCGACAGCAAAGATCCGACGGAACGAATCTGTCGGACAATTCGATCATGTGTGGGCTCCATCGAACCTTTGCTGTCCAAAAATCTGACGGACTTTAGAAATAAAACATATTTCAAATTTTTGGGCCTGAACTCCACCGGACCCAGTTCCTATCGAGAAATACGTTTGTGTGTATGCTAGTCCGACGGACAAAAACCGAGCTAGGGCAGCAATTGGCTACTGGCTATGAACTTCCTTATTCTAGTCCGGTGTGATTGTGTGTGGCCAGGTCTGTTCATTTGGAAAGTCTGTTGGAACTCCGCCGAAAGTTCGTCGGGAAGACTGTCGGACCTAGTCCGTCGAAAAGACTGGTCGTGTGTACGCGGCATAAGAGTGAGGTACATATGTGTGCAAATACGAGGGAAATGTTAATTCAAAGAAGTTAAAATTCTATTTCCGAGAGCTAGAATTTATTTTACTCATATACATGCAAATACACACAAATACGCATAAAATTAATGCAAGACAATTCTGGCCAGGAATACTGGGGTTCAAACATCACTACTGTGTGCAGGTACCCCAATTTACACAAATTGTCCCATCTCAAGCTGAGCTTTTAGTTTTGTATGATTTAATTTCCCTATGTCACCCCACAGACATAACAGGTTCATACATTAAATTAATCCATAAATACATTTTAGGAGCAAAATTTAAAAGCTGATGTGTCTAGGTGGTATTGCTGCCCTACTACTATACTACATAAAATCAATCCTAATGTACCTGACACGTTTTGAAGATGTTTACAGGCCCCTGGCACCATGACACACATCTGGGGCACATGCCTCATGCATTATCCCTTTTTGGGATAAAATTCTCCACTTCTATGCCAAACTTGTTGGGGACTAATTCCAAAACGAATCTCGCATAACTATACTGTCTATGTTGCCAGGCTCCTTCATTCATAATTTTTTGACAGCTGCTCGTTCTGTAGTCGCTAGGTCTTGGCGCCAATCGGCTGTTCCCTGTTTAGCTGATTATGCTAGTAAAGTGTACAGGATCGGACACCTAGAATGTATGATAGCCTGGGATGCTGAGAATGAATGAATCCTACACAATTATGTGGACCGTATGGTTGCACTTCTGGTTTTCCTCAGATTTTGATGTTTTTATAGCAGATAAATTTGATAATGCTTCTCTGGGGCCCTCTCATGTGTAGATTGCTTCGCCCTCCCCTTGCTTTCCTCATATTTACCCTTATCCCTTTGCCACCCCCCCCTTTTTTTTTCTTTCTCACCTCTTCTATTTTGCCTTCAGATATCTTTTTCCTAACCTTCTTTAATTTTTCTGAACATTCTGCAATATGAGGTTATGGCTCTGTTAACTGTAGCACCACTACATATTCACACCATATTTGTCCTGCTTTTTAATATTCTGTTTCTAGTGGACAAAAAATCAACTACTATGCTCATTTTACCATGCCTTAGAGACCTAAACCTTATCATAACTATGTGATATTTTAGGCTGCCCTCCCACCTGAGCCTTTTCAGCTTGTAAAACGCTTGTAAAACACCCGAAAAAATGCCCAACAAGCAAAATCCCATTCATTTAAATGGCCCCTGTTCAAATCTGAGCGTTTTGTAGCCTGGAGCAAAACGCCTGAAGCTCAAAACAGGACATGAGCTTAATTTTGCAGGCGGTTTTCTGCTTTTTACAGTGATGACCTTTTGACCTGTGCAAAAACGCGGCAAAAACGTGGCAAAGAAACGTGGTAGAAACGCATGCCTTTCTGCCTGAAAATGGAACGCTCAGGTGTGAATGCAGCCTTATTATGATCTTAATGTATACTTATTCATCCTTTGAAAATGGACTGACACTCTCATGTTTTCACTCTATATTGTTTGAAACTGAATAAACCAGATTCAACATAAATGTAAAATCTGAAAGTAACAATGTGATCATAAACTCACATTAACACTACAAAGCCTCTTTTCAGAATTAAGACAAGGATTTGTTTCTTTACAGTGAAATCCATCTCCTTCATATCCTGGTTTACAAACACAGCTGAAAGACACATAAAACAAAAATGAAAACCAGAAATAAGGCGATTTGCGAAGTACACATACGTCAGCAAAAAGTACAATACAGAATAAAAAGACACACGTGATTTTAAGGAACATATATAGTATGTGAATAATATTTTACATTGAACAATTGCGAAGCAACGTACTTGGGTGTCTTTTTGCTATATTCACATTCAGCATGAGCGTGGCAGTAGGTTACAAGAGGTCCACAGGGAATAGTCTTCATATCACAGAATCTCCCTGTATATCCGCTCTTACAGGATGCAGTCAGACAACTACCATCACTTACTATGTGGTTATTGCATCTTCCATGGAGACAGTTACATTCTAAAAACAGATGACATTGTATTATATTAGTAATCAGTAACATGTAGACCTATACAGTATTTTATTACAACAAAAACAGTTGGTAACCTGTTCAGGCCAACTGACTTAAACTAGAAAGTTGTCTACTTATGTTGGAACCAGGTTTATAGAAAAAATTTGTGGGCCCCAATGCCAAATGTAAATCTATCCACAACTCTGCCCCGAGCTACAATCGCCAATCTTGTCTCCAAACATATCCCAAACCGTCCTCTCCGCTCTTCTCAAGACCTCCTCCTGTCAAGCTCTCTTGTTTCCTCCTCCCATGCTCGTCTCCAGGATTTCTCCAGAGCCTCTCCCATCCTCTGGAACTCGCTACCTCAACCTGTCCGGCTATCCCCTACTCTAGCTACCTTCAGGCGATCCCTGAAAACTCATCTCTTCAGGGAAGCCTATCACGTCTCCAACTACCGTATTTATCGGCGTATAACACGCACTTTTTCCCCTCAAAATCAGGGGAAAATCGTGGGTGCGTGTTATACGCCGATACCCGGCGATCTCCCGCTGATTTTCTCTTTAGGGGAGCGAGCGGAGCCGATATTCCGAAAGCTGCGTGTATTTTCGGCTATTTTCAGCTATTTTCGGCTCCTCTCGCAGTCCCGCCCACCTCCACTGATTGCGAGAGGAGCCGAGCGCCGACAACATAAAGAAATCCGAGTTCGGCTATTTTCGGCTCCTCTCGCAGTCCCGCCCCTGTCTGCGAGCAGAGCCGAGACTAGCCGAACTCGGATTTCTGTATGTTGTCAGCGCTCGGCTCCTCTCGCAATCAGTGGAGGTGGGCGGGACTGCGAGAGGAGCCGAAAATAGCCGAAAATACACGCGGCTTTCGATATGTCACGCGGCGCTCGTCCTCCCCACTCGGCGCCAATTTTAAATGGGCAACGCTGCAAATGTACTGGGCAAGCCTGGAAAGGCACTGGGCAAGGCTGCACTGGGCAAGGCTGCACTGGGCAAGGCTGCAATAGCACTGGACAAGGCTGCACTGGGCAAGGCTGCAAAGGCACTGGGCAAGGCTGCACTGGGCAAGGCTGCAAGGATGGACAAGGCTGCACTGGGCAAGGCTGCAAGGATGGACAAGGCTGCACTGGGCAAGGCTGCAAGGATGGACAAGGCTGCAGATGGACACTGGACAAGGCTGCAATGATGGGCATTTAAAAGTTTTTTTCCTTAAACTTCCATCCTTAAAGTTTTTTTCCTTAATATTCCCTCCTAAACTTGGGGTGCGTGTTATACGCCGGCGCGTGTTATATGCCAATAAATACAGTAATCTTTTACCACTTCCATCAGCTCATTCCCCACAGTTACTACCTTTTGTACCACCTCCCCCACCCTATTAGATTGTAAGCTCTTCTGAGCAGGGCCCTCTTAATCCTCTTTATTGTATTATAACTGTATTTTCTCCCTTTTATATTGTAAAGCGCTGCGTAAACTGTTGGCGCTATATAAATCCTGTAATAAATAAATAAATAAATCAAATCCATGTGACATTTCCTCATTATTACAGTAAACTTCATACTGACATCAAAAAGTCAAGCTAAACAGATAAGCAAAGGTTAGCTTTAGTAAAGACCATATATCAAATCATCCAGTGGATCTAGTAATATAGTCAGAAATAAGAAATTGAGATTGCAAAAGCACTAAAGCTTTTGCAGTTTACTGACCATTTTCTAGTGCAGCTTGCACTATTGGTAATTTCTTTATAGCCATTCTTTTATCATATTTTCATTTTGACTTGTCCAGGGTTGTGACAGGTGCATTTCAAGGTTTAATATCCCAAAAAATGATATTTCTCGTTTTGGGATATGCTCCAGTGTTAAAAGCTAAGGATAAGGTGTTCAGGCTTTTTTAGGACTTCATTAGCTTGGTGTCTGATCCTGTACCTCAACATTGGCCATAATAGGGCATCACAACTCTATGTTGGATTTTCATTTATTTGCTAATACAAAGAATTCAAAAGGGCAAGTGATAAGATTTGAAGGTGAACCCAAAAACCAAGAAGGCATGAAGATATTGGCCCCCGATCAGAATAAGAAGCTAATGGAGGACTCCGTTTCCCAATCATGGAAGTATAACCTAGGTGGACTGAGCCTTCAACAACAGCTGCTGGAGAGAAATTTTAGCAAAACAAAACAAGCATGTAACAATGCTAATCCATGAAATGCCCTAGTAGTTCAGTAAATGTTAAGTTATTAATATAGGGTGTAACTTCTACACTAGCCCAGAAAACATCTACTGTATGTTGGTCACGCATCTAACTATGTACATAACAATAAAAAATAAAAAAAAGCCAAAAATAGCAGGAAAACCAACTTACTATAGCAAACCTTCCGCTAACCGCAAACTAACTCTATGGCAATAGCACACTTATTTCCAGAACAAATATGTATTATTCATAGCAAAATAATAACCTCTGTATACCATGTGTATGACATAACATTGGAAGATAAACACTGCTTTTTCTAATAACAAATCACTAACGGCAATACGGTTTCTGGTTATCAAATGGCGGTTTCACACTGTTGCACTGCGGTTTGGCTGCAGTTCAGGTGCACATGGGTTTTTGTGTGGTTAACCCATGGTTTCCCATGAACTTTCTATTAGATCATGCATTTTTGGTGCATTTTCTGAAAGAGCAGCAAAAGTCCTGCATGCTGCATCTTTGCTGCGCTTTCAGAAAACACACCAAAAATGCGCCATCTAATAGAAAGTCTATGGGAAACTGCAATTTAACTGCACAAAAAACATAGGGACATCTGCGATGTGGCCAAACAGCAACGCAGAGGTGTGCAACTGGCCTAAGACTACTGCTAAATGCTTCCTAATCACAATATATATTACTTACTTGTATCACATCGAGGTCCATACATGTTGCTGTCCTTACAACGGCGACAGTCGGGTCCAGTGAATGCTTCATCACAAACACATGTGCCATTGCCTGTCATACCCTCCATACACTAAAGCATGGTAATCAATGTAAGAAAAGAAAGCATATCAAACACACTATTTATACACAACTGTAAAGTGTAATGATAAATAATTAATAGCAATGATAATATTGTTTGTACAATAAGAAAAAAAAAAAAATGTTTGTTCACACATACATTTGCTTTCTTATATAAAAACTGCATAGGAGAAGTAAATGACAGATACAAATGTGAACGATAGCTAAGAATTTACCATAGCATTTTTTGCTATAGTAAACTTAGCTGGGAAAGTTTACTATAGCAATGGGGTTGCTTTTAACTGTAACTCCAAAAATAAACTTTATGGAAGGATTAGAACCTCTGTAAGTTTATTTTGCTGCTAGTGTTTCTGTTAGGAAGACATCCTATTCCATCCTGAGTTTATAGGGGTTAATGGGACAGGCAGCAAAGGGAATGTTTATAGAAGAATGGGAACCTGAACTTCATTCAGATTTTTACTGCTGTTCCTATGTAGATGGCCTTTTCCCACCCTATTCAAAAATGAAGAGAAAATAGGATTTGTTCGTCATACTTACCTGTAAAATCCTTTTCTTGAAGTACATCACGGGACACAGAGAAACCATAATAATGACTATGTGGGTTATACGCCACCTACTGGTGAATGGACACTGGTAGATAGTCAAACAGGAAGTCCTTCCCTATATAACCCCTCCTACACAGGAAGGACCTCAATTTTGTAGCAAAGCAATGAATATCCTAAAAAAGATGGGCAGGACTTCTGTGTCCCATGATGTACTCCAAGAAAAGGATTTTATAGGTAAGTATGACGAAAAAATACTATTTTCTTTTCTTTCACGGGACACAGAGCAACCATAATAATGACTATATGGAATGTCCTAAAGCAATGCACTTGATGGGAGGGAGACACAATCGCAGAAACTACAACATGAAAAGGACTTCTTCTGCCGCCCAAAACATACTGTGGCCAAAGCAGTATCCTCCGTGGCTTTGATATTCAACTGGTAAAATTCTGTGAATGTATGAACAAAACACCATGTAATGGCCTTAAAATCCTGAGCCACTGACACCTGATGGCGGATGGCCCAAGATGCCTCCACACACCTGGTAGCGAGTGCTTTTACCAAAAAAAGGGGTTAGGGGCCTTGCCCTTTCAAGCCATAGGCTTGAATAATTAACTGGTGAATCTGAGGAAAATAGTTAACTTGGATCCCTCCTGCCCATCCTAGACTCTACCGGCAGCACACACAGGATTCCTGACCTGCGCTGACAATTAAAATAATTCTGACTGTCTGAAATACCTCCAGATTATGTAGTGATCTTACTCCTGCCAACTGAGGATCAGAAAATAAGGCAAGACATTGTCTTGATTCTAGGCAAAAAATGGATGAGGACGCATCACCTTACCATGATGTGAGAACAAGACGGCTCCTTGCATGAAAGAGCCGCCAACTCTGACACTCCACCTAGTGAAGTAATAGCCACCAAAGAAGCCACCTTCCGAGATAAAGGACCAACAGTATCTCCTGATTGGTTCAAAAAGTGGCCTCTGCAAGGATAGACAAGATCAAATTCAAGTCCCAAGGACACAAGAGTGGACTGACAGGCGGGACTGTCTACATTACCCGCTGTATGAAGTATGAATCAAGGAGTTAAAAACAACCACCTCTGAAAAAAAAATTATAGGGACGAACTCTGACCCTTAACGGTACTTAAGGCCAATCTCCTTTCCCCTACCGATTGGGGAAAGAAAAAGAAACCCCCCCACTCACATATTTCTGCAGGTGCCACTTCCTGGCTTCACCCCAGGAAAAAAAATATTTCCAAGTCCTGTCATTGAAGTTCCCCGAAGCTGGCTTCCAGGGGCTCAACAGTGCTGGGATACAGAACTCAAGACCATTAGGTCCCACTGGACTGGGAGTGTCCAAGAAGCGACCCCCGCAAGACTCGCTATGTCAGTGTACCAAGCCCTCCTGGACTAATTTGGCTAACACTATTATCAGTGTTACCACCTTCCGGATTCTACGCAAAAGATGTGGCAGAAGTTGAAACAGAGGAAAGCATCAAATAAGGGAGAACTGGTCCCTAAGGCGTTACCAGTGCATCTGCTCTTATTGCCAGTGGGACCCTCGTCCTGGACAAAACCTGTCCCAACTTGTTGTAGAACTTGGAATGTAGTAGATCCACCTGCAGAGTTCCCCCTGCCACTATTCTATACCTGGAATATGCACTAATGATAGAGACAGCACTTGTGCTGTTCCAGACAGAATGTGGTTCACCTTCCTGAGCCGCATGACTCTTGGTGCCGCCCTGGTGGTTGATATATATGCCCCTGCAGAGGCTTTTCCGAATAGGTACAACTGGTTTGTACCATAATCCAGAGCAAGGCATACTGACCAAAAGCTCAAATATATTTATGGGCAGTATACTCCCCTGTGGAGACCAAGTCCACTGAACTGTAGCCATCCTCAAACCAAATGGAGAAACTGGCACCAGTGGTTATTATCTTCCAATACCTGAATGGAAGAATTCAACCTTTCTAGATTCCGAACCATCAACCACCAATCTTTAGCTGTACATGGCAGCCTGCGTTTAAGCAACATGCATTTATTGAGGCATGCGTTTATGGAAGCATGTAAGTATGGGCTTATGTAAATATGCGTTTAGGCAAAACACGAAAGCGCGTGTCCATGCAAACACTCACTTACGCAATACTTGTCCATAGAGACATGCATTTACGAAATGAGCAAGCATGCGCTTATGAAACGTGTTTATGGAACATATATTAAGCAACGCGTATCTATGCAAATATGTGTCTTATTCACCATGTGTTTATGCAAACATGCATCCACGCAAACACGTATATCTATGCAACATGCATACACACTTATGCCCACACATCTATACAAACACGTGCTTAAAAAAACCTGCGCAAACGTGCCGTCGCAGCCAGTCTTGGGGGGCTGCATGCTGGGTGGATGGGCGTCGCCGCCTTGTCGAGCTCAGGGGTTACGGGGCGGGCGGGCCGGGGCCCTCTGCAAACATGTGTCTATGCAAACATGTGCCTTTGCAAGTAAGCAAGCATTACGAAACATGTATACTATGCTGCACCTGCTCAACTGCACCTGGGCCCATACTAGTTATAGGCAGGATTAGCCAAGAACATAGGCAATCCAATGCAGCCTCTATACTGCTTCAACAGCCTAAGGCCTCTTCCACACCTGCGCGACCTGTCCTGCGACTGCAAGGTCGCCTGACAAGTCGTACCCCATGATTTCTAATGAGTACCTTCATATCTGTGCGTTTTCAAGTCGCATCGACTTCAAAGCAGTCCCTACATTATACGTCCTAACGTCCTCCCAAAGCAGTCCCTGCATTACCCTGGTCCAACCTTGACGCGACTTGAGGTCCATAGACCTCTATATTACACAGGCACTGCTTCACGTCACTGCAAAATCGCATCAAAGTCTTGGCAAAAATCACTGCAAAATTACGCGACTTTCAAGTCGCACAAGTGTGAAAAGGAGCCCAAAATTAAGCTCCTGCAGACCCAATGCATGTTATTCTGGAGAAACAACTCCATCAACTGCACCAATGCCCATGTTCTTCCAAACATGTGCTTATGCCACATGTATGTATGCAACATCTATGCAATACATGTGTTTATTCAAACATGCGTTTAGGCAACAAGCTTGCAAGCATGTATACTATGCTGCACCTGCCCAACTGCACTTGGCCCCATACTAGTTTTTACTACATGTAGAGTGGTAGTGTCTGTATTTGTATACGAAATTAATTTGAAATGACACAAGGAATTTTTTACAATAATAATTTTATTGTTATTAATAAAGTATATTTTTGTATAATACAAAACAATTTTTCATTTTTTCGACACCTTTAAAGTTCCTGCAGTTTTCCTTTTTCTATGTATTCTTCATAAAAATTGGGATGTGGTGTCCACTCTGATCTCGCTGCCCTCACCTTTCCTAAAAACAATTTTTTACTAGTTTAACGCATATGCATGCCATGCAGCCTTTTTTTGCTTCAGATCAGCCTAAAAGTAAGCTCCTGCAGACCAAATGCACATTATTCTGAAGTTTGCAAATATGCACCTGTTCAACTGCACCAGCCCCCATACTATTTTTGTGCCAAATGCACAGTATTCTGGAGACACAACACTTTAAAGTGCACTGCTAGGGGTGTATCGACTTACAGTTGTACAGACCCCCTGGATTAAGCAGTAAGTATGCAGTATATAATCATGACTTGTCTGGCCACACATTTCTCCCAAAGTAAGTACTCACACATCATTAATATCCATGCCGTCCACATGGCACACATGGCCGCCCTCCCACTTCCTGCCTATATAGAAATAGCCCCCTGCGCCCTCTAGTGACTGGAGTAGAAACGACAGCCTATAAATCGTTAAGCCCATAATAAGTACACAAAGCATGTTTTTTTTTTTTTAAACAAAACAAAGTTTATTGAGCATATAAGACCGAATACAATAAAACATGGTGAATTTTTTTAGGTGCAACAGGCACCACAGTATAATACAAAATAAACATTCAGTGCTTGTCTTATACATAAGTCTTAGTATTGTTGTCATAGCATGAACTTATGGTATATTTATACAATGTACATAACTTGGCTCGCCGCTCTTTTGCTGAGGTTAGCTAAATCCTCATAGACTGAGACAAGAGAAAAAACAATCCTGTAAGGAAGTATACATACTAGTCTGCGCATGTATGGGCGCTTTCGGTCCACCTATCCCATATTTTCTGGTATTTGCTCGGACACCCTCGATGCAGGTATAAGGTTTTTTCATAGGGCAGTGTACAGTTTACAGCCCTTTTCCATTGCTGGATAGTGGGTGCTGCTGGTCTGAGCCAGAGTTGGGCTATTTGCATCCTGGCTGTAAATAGTGTTTCTTGTAAAAACGTGGTGAGGTACTTCTCCTCCTCGGGTAAGGGGAGGAGACCCAGCAGACATTGGCGCGGGCAGAGTGTTAGGGGGGATCCCATATGGTCATGCAAGAATTTAATGATCTGAGTCCAGTATAGCTGGATAGGTGGGCATGTCCATACAAGATGGTAAAATGTACAGTCCATGTCTCCGCATCTGGGGCATGCGGGGTTCGAGTCGGGTTTGTATTTGGCTTGGCGGGCGGGTGTGATGTATGATCTATGAAGTATATATAGGTGGGTAAGTCTGTCTGAGAGTTTTGGGGACACTTTCTTGGGCGTCTCCAGTACTTCCCCCCATTGTTCGTCATCGATGCTCCCAATATCCCTTTCCCATTTGGTTTTCAGTTGATAGGCGTGAGCTGTGGCTCCTGGGGTAAGGAGGTGTGTGTATAGGAAGGAGATCAATTTCTTGGGGTCCTCTCCTACTAGTAGGCTTGTTATGGTTAGGGACTCCAGTGCAGGTGGGGGATTGTCCAACTGTGTCTGTAACGCGTGGCGAATCTGAAGGTAGCGGAAGAAGGCACGATTGGGAAGGTCAAATTCCTCCTTGAGGTCTTGGAATGTCTTTAGGGCGCGGTTAGTAACGAGTTGGGACAGGTATAAGACCCTCTTGGCGATCCAAATTTTGTGATCAGGGATGCTAAGTAGTTCGGGCAGCGCAGGGTTTTCCCAGAGGGGTGTGTAAGTATGTAGGGGCGGGGATCCCAGCACAGCGAGTGCCTTGTGCCATATTCTACTGTGATGCGCCAACATACCCCGCCTATCCCCTGAGCCTACAAGACTTTGATGTCTGCAGAAGATCATTTGAAAAGGGTGGGCCACAATATCTGTAAACTTTAAACATACCAGGGCCGAGTACCGTAGTTTGTCATGTTTATCTAAGTAGTAGAAGTGGGACAATTGGGAGGCAAGGTAGTAGAGCACCAGGTCAGGCAGGGCAGTGCCGCCCAGGTTGACAGGGCATTTCAGAGTTCGCCAGGCCAGCTTGTGCCTGGAGGACCCCCAAATAAAGGTGTTCAGAATTGACTCCATATTTTTAAGTAATCGAATGGGGATGGGGAGTGGGGCGTGCCAAAAGAGGTAGAGTAGTTTCGGGAGTAGAATCATTTTCACCAGACTAATTCGGCCCATAACTCCGAGTGGTAACCTGGACCAAATTTGGGTTTTGCATTTTAGTAGGCCAATTAGGGGTTCTATGTTCATTTTAGTATAGTCTGTGAGGGATCTAGAGCATTGGACACCCAGGTACTTGATCTGGTTCGCACGTATTAGGGGTAGGGACGCTTGTTCTTTCGTGGGGACTGTTACATCTATAGGAAGGATTTGGGACTTGGTCCAATTAATATGCAAACCGGAGAAGGCTCCGAATTCACGAATCAGGTTGAGGGCTGCTTCCAGAGACGGACCAGCGTCTACCAGATATAGCAGCATGTCGTCAGCGTACAGGCTGAGGACCTCGGTTATTGGGCCTTTTCGCAGTCCACGAATGTCTGGGTGTGCCCTAATAGCTATAGCGAGGGGTTCCACTGCCAGTGCGTATAACATAGGTGAAATTGGACATCCCTGACGGGTTCCCCGGGATAAGGGGAAGGAGCTGGAAATTTGATCGTTCACGCGAATACGTGCGGTTGGTGCTTGGTATAGGAGTTGAAGCCACTTTATGAACCGGGGACCAAACTTGAATCTAGACAGACATTCCCACAGGTATCCCCATTCCACCGAGTCAAACGCCTTAGCAGCGTCAAGGCTGACAACCACACGTGTGCCGGTATCCTCATGGGTAGCCTGGAGGTTCATAAACAGTCTCCTAAGGTTAAAAGCTGTGTTTTTATTGGGCATAAAGCCCGTTTGGTCAGGGTGGATAAGGCTGGAGATAACTGTGTTTAAGCGGAGGGCGAGTATTTTGGCTAGAATTTTAACATCCAATTGTAGTAGCGATATGGGACGATAAGACTCGGGGTATAGAGGGTCTTTGCCGGGCTTGGGTATTAGAACAATTAAAGCTTCCTTCATTGTCTGTGGAAGGGTGTTGGTTTCAAAAATGTGGGAATATAGGGCAAGCAGCTTAGGGACAAGGGTTTCTTTGAATTGGGTATAGAACTCTAGGGGAAGGCCGTCAGATCCTGGGGCTTTAGATGGTGATAGGCTTGCAATGGCCTCTACTATACATTCTTCCGTGATGGGAGCGTCGAGGAGTTCTATCTGAGTGTCCGTTAGGGTAGGGAAGTGGACTGTTTGCAGTAAGTTTTGCAGTTCATGTAGCGGGCGGTCGTTCTGTGAGGTGTACAGGTTGGCATAGAAACGGCGGAATTCCTGGGTGACCTCAGTCGGGTCAGTTAGGATTGATCCATCGTTCGCTGCCAATTGAACCACCACTGGAGGGCTATGGTCTAAGTGGGCCATGTAGGCTAACAGCTTTCCTGCTCTCTCACCATGTTCATAAACCCTTTGTTTGGTAAAGAAGATTCCCTTCTGGGCCTTTTCAATGTGTAGGTTGTCCGTGAGCCTGGAATGCAGGCGCAGGGCGGCGGAGTTTGAGGGCGTCGGGTTGGCCAGAAAAACTTTTTCCAGCGTATCCAACTTCTCCTCTGCCTGTTGCAGGATAACTTTCGATGTGGCTTTATGTCTATTTATGCGGCTGATAAGGATTGTGCGGGCATGTAACTTGAAGGATTCCCATACTGCCCCAACTGGGGCTGTCCCCATGTTAGAGTGAAAGAAGTGAACCCAGTCCCGCTCCACGGCCTCCACATCAGTGAGGACCGTGAACCAGAAGGGATTCAGCCTCCACACTCGGGTCGGGGGGGAAGAGGGTAGACGGAGTTTGACCCAATATGGTGAGTGATCCGAGAGGATCCTGGAGCCAAACCCAGTCTCCAACAGTTGTGGCGTGAGGGCGGGGGATATAAGGATCATGTCTATCCGTGACATGGCGTCTTGGGAGGGGGTAAAGCAGGAATATGCCACTTTGTGTGGGTTTCTCAGTCTCCATGTGTCAGTCATGGCGAATTCCAATAGGAATCCGCCAAATCTGGTCAGTGTGGTTGTGGTTGGCGGTGTGGGGTCCCTGTGGAGCCTGTCAAGGTGGGAATCTATTACAGCGTTGAAGTCCCCCAACCATATAGCTGGCACTGTGGGGTGTTGAGTCATAAAATCTAGCCCCTCTTTTAGGGCCGCAAATTGAAAGGGCGGGGGGACGTAGAAGGCCATCAGGAGGAGCTCAAGGCCCCCAACAGTTGCGTGCAGAAACAAAAACCGTCCCTGGGGATCCGCCCTCAGTACATGTAGCTGAAACTGAACAGTTTTGGCAATTAGGATGGCGACTCCTCTGGAGTTGTTGGTGTATGGGGCCTGGTATAACCAGCCTATCCATGGTTTTTTGAGGGACATTTGTAATTGGCCTGTCATGTGAGTCTCCACCAGCACTGAGACGTCCGCATGCATTTGTTTAAGATGGGCAAGGACAGCTAGGCGTTTGGGCTTGGCCCTCACACCTCGCACATTCCATGTAACTAGCTTAAGTGACGCCATTCCAAGCCGTTGGGTTTCGTACTGAGGGCGGATCCATCGGGTATTCATTCAGTGGAAATGTTTGAGACATAGGTCTGAGACCACAGGCACCCCCCGTCCACCGGCCCAGAGCGGGGCAGCCCGCAGGGTGACCACAGCGCCCCTCTCTGGGGGGCGGACAGAAGGGGCCAGAGGGCACAATGTGCAAAGTCAAGTACAGTTCAGTAACACACAAGAGGTAGCCATTGAGGACAAGCATAGCACAGTAAAATAAGACAGCATCATTAAACAAAAAAAAGGAAAAAAAAAGCACTGCAAGAGCGTAGCATCCACCAAACCATAAACAGGTGGAGAAGAACTGGTAACAGTCCAGTGGTGTTACCACACTTTGTGTAACAGTGCCGACTCTGGTCCAGCATGGCACAGGGAACTTGATACAGTCCACCAGGTCGGTAATGACTGAGGCTGGCCAGGGAAACCAATCTTGTAGCAACGATGGGACGCACGGACCCTCTGATAAGTTAGCAGCGGGCTTCAAGGCACAGAGGGGCCGTGCAGACCCAGGTGTCAGCGGGGGCGAACAAAAATTTGCTGGATGGCATAGTGGAGCTAGTGGGGCTAGCATCCAGGGATGACAGGGGGGTGAGGTAGTCTGAGGGCATGGCTGCACAGAGTTCCCATGCGAACGGGGGACAAGCAAAGTTGGTGTATGCCGGGGCCGATCGGTCCAAAGTGGCAGTCCACACCCGGGGAGGGCTGGGGGACGGGAGGGGGGGAGTTAGGAGGGGGCCTCTTCGGGGGCAACTTGGGTCACGTATCAAGGGGGTATCGGCCAAGGCCTACTCACGGCATGGTGCAAAGTCGCTGGTAACATCTGTGACGGAGTTTCAGCTTCTGGTCCGGCTCAGCAAGGTAAGCAGGTAGTTCTAGGTCGGAGCCTGGGCATCAGCAGCTCGCCTCTCCAGCCATTGCAGTACCGCGGTCGGATCTTCAAAAAAGTGTGCTTTGCCATCGCGTGTGACTCGCAGCTTCGCGGGGAACAGCATGGCGTAGGGAAGGTGGTGGTTCCGGAGTTGGCGTTTGGCCTCAGAAAATCGGGCCCTTTTCTTTTGGACCTCAGCGGAAAAGTCCGGGAAAACCGCAATATGTTGATCTCCGAATGGGATGTTGCCCTTTTCTCTGGTGAGGCGCAGGATCGTGTCCCGGTCGCGGTAGTTGAGCATTTTTGCTATGAAGGTGCGCGGCGGTGCTCCGGGTGGTGGCGGTCTGGAAGCTAGGCGGTGCGCGCGCTCCACTACGAAGGTGGAGGAGAAGGCCTCTCTGCCAAAGGTGGTGGTTAGCAGGTGTTCGAGGAACGAGGGGGGGTCGGAGCCCTCTGATTTCTCCGGCAGTCCGACGAAACGGAGGTTACATCTGCGCAGCCTATTTTCCATGTCGTCCTGCTTGCTCAGGACGACGCTTAACTGATGCTGCAGGCCTTCGGTGGTGATCTGTAAGGGGTGGATATCGTCCTCCGCCTGCCCAAGTCTGCGTTCAGCTTCGCCGACCCTCTCCCTCAGCTTGTGTAGGTCTTGTCGGATAAGAGAGATGTCAATCTTGACCTCCTCGATCCTGGAGGTGAGGGTGGTTTGGCAAAGGGAGACGGCCTCGAGGATACGAGCGGTATCTCCAGATGGCGGGGTTTCCTCCTCGGGGCTTGGTTCGGCGCCATCTTCCTCCCCGGGCTCCGGCCCGTTAGCGCGGTACTTGTTGAGCCTGGCGATTGCTCCTTGAGCCCTTTTCGGCGGTGACATGGGTGTTGAGGGTGTCCCCGGGGGGGTCAGTGCTTGTTTCCGATGAAATAGTGTAAAATATGTCCCAAAGGATAAGTTTTAGGATGATGTGCAGCCGGAGCTCTCACCCTGTGCGTCCTACTCCATGCGTCTCCAGGCCACGCCCCCCACAAAGCATGTTTTAAACAGCACACTGCCCCTAGGGTCTACTGAGAGAAGACCAGACAATCAGATCTCTAACGGGAGTCCAATCTTCACCCATTACGGTGGGCTTTGTCATAAAAGACCTTCAGGGACTGGGTCCTCCTTAATGTGGGGTCCACTCCCCTGGACCTGTATAGCCCCCTGTAGGAAAGCACCTTGGTCAGAACAAACACTGCACAGGGTTCCATTACGCAGGGTCCAGCACCGTAAGGCTGCATTACAGGCAAACATCAAGGAATCTTCTCTTCTTCCCATGAGGCTCGGGCACTATCCATTTTGTCTGACAGTTTTTTCGAATGGATCCAATTGAAGTCCTTGATTGTCAGTAGAACAGTTCCAGACCTCAAAGTATGCTCCAAGAGCACATGTATCACATCAGTGACCACCACCTTACAGAAACTGGCAAGAAAAGGAGGGGTTATATAGGGGAGGACTTCCTGTTTGAATATCTGCCAGTGTCCATTCACCAGTAGGTGGCGTATAACCCATATAGTCATTAATATGGTTGCTCTGTGTCCCGGGATGTACGATAAAGAAATGTTTCTGAAGTAATTTTTTCAACTTTCCATCTATTAAATCCTCTGCCCTTGTTGTTTTAACTTTGGATAGTAAAACATTTTTTTTTTTCTGCCAGTAAATACCTTATACAGACCACTTCCTGTTTCTTGTCTGGTCCTTAGCCTAGGCTTATGACATCATGCACAGCTCTCTCTCTCACTCTCGTGAGAGTTTTCCAGGAAGGGAGGGGGGGTGAGTCATAAGAGGGCCAATGAGAGCTGCAGAGCAAGAGTGCGTGTCTGTGTAAATCCAGGAAGTGAACAGGCAGCAGCTTCAGCTGCCCACAGTTAAAATGGATGCAGCCATACTCAGTGGAGGGAGATTTCTGCAGCATATTTGGCCAGTACAGGATCACAGTATATATAAAATAATATTCAAAGGGATTGGAGGGAAGCTTCAGACTGGAAAATATGTTTTTATTACAAATTATGTGAGCAGACTGCAGTTCCTCTTTAATCTATGACTCTGAATGTGTTCTTCATTATATATAATATATTTACATACATTTATATATATATATTTAGGCATTATATAATATATTTACCTCTCCATTTCCAGAGCATGGGTTGGTGAAACCACCAGGGCAAGGTTTGCATTCTGGGCCAAAGAACCCTTTGCAACACTTAGGAACCTGTGATCAAGTTAAAATATAGTGAGCACAACGTAAAAAAGGGCAGTGGTCAATGTCATTTTTTGTGCTTTATACATAACTTTAAATGTGCAGTAAATAGATGTTTTGTAAAAAAGGCTAATAAATGGTAGCCCTTAAAAAGATCAAACATAAAAGTTGCTAGTGCTCAGCTTAGCCAGCCAGACCAGAAAGCAGCCCAGCCAGCTAGGCCTATCTCCTTAAAAAGAAAAAGTGCAGGTGCACCCTAGTGATCTTTGATCTCTTCTCTGGGGTTCAGGTCAATCTCCACCTCTCCAAGGTTGCCCACCCCTTGTGCTAAAACTTTGTGAATTGAGCCTATCGACCCACTAAAATGTAGAAAGACAGACAGTAGACTTGTACCTTCAAAAACAAGTTAGCAATGGTAGTTCCTACATTTCTATCCTGACAGGGTGCCTTTGCAGCAGGATTTCTCTTTCTTATTCATTGAACACATACTTACTGGAATAGTAGCATTGCAGTATCTAGAGCAGCCAACCCTGGGAAAGTCACTCCCCATAACAGACATTCGGTAGAAACATTGGTGTGTAAAAAGCGACTGCAAAGTAAGGAAAAATTCACTGTATTAGTTCACGCTCTGCAAGTATATGATATGTAAAACAATCAAGATGTAAAAATAAAGGTTCTTACTGTCTTTGTTGATCCCTCTGGGCATTTACTGAGGAGGACCAAAGAACAGGAGACACATGATCCCTATTGGAAAACAACATATTGCCATGTATTCAAAAGGCTGGAAATGTACATAATGAAGTATTACTTGTCCATGGTGAGAAATGAATTCCCCATCTGTTTTTTTTTTTTTTCTATTCAGAACTGAAAAAGGGGGTGATTGTAAGGTATGCATGTGGCAATTGTGTAAATATTCTTAATATCACTGCTGCACAAGTTGAAGTATGCCAATACTGGCAAAGTTTTTTGTGGAGGTAAAGGGCAATATACATAAACCTATATAGCCAGACCTTTTAAAGAATGAGCTGCTAGCTACCAAGTGCAGGTTGGGTAGACTTCATATGGACTACATATGGACTGTCTCTTTATCTATTTTAGGTTTGGATAGAGCAGTTAGTGGTTAGTAACCTGTCAGGTTTTTATTACTGTCTTTATGTTATGGAGCTGCACCCTTTCTATTTTCCCTGGTCACCACCATCAAGTGGTGAAAGTGGGAGTGAAACCAAAATTTTCAGTTGGCACCAGAACATGAATAGATGGGAAACCTTCCAAAGGAGACACTTGTCCCTAGTAAAAATTGTCTAGGAAGGGGATTTCTCTTTGGAGAAATTTCCCCTTAATATTGAGTGTACAAGACAGAAAGTGAAGGGGAATTCCACAATAAAACATAGATATAAAAATAAATTGGTAGGGGTTTTCACTCTTCCCTACTCTATCCAAAATAAAAAAATGTTGGCATTAGTTAAACATTAGTATTTATTTTATGTATGGATTTGAGAAACATAAATCAGAGTTTACTATCAGTGAATTTATTTGCCAAGAAAAGTAGTAGAGTGGCCAAGCACACTATTGAAATAAATATGTGTTTAATTATCCCAGTAGTATACTTACAAGTATTGTCTTATATGTATTCTCATCACATCTATGAGGCAGAATTGGCAATATAGAGGGTGGAATGAGAACACCATCCAGTGTGTAAATGCGGCCATTTTTTGCAGCAACATCAGCTTCTTCAACCTCTTCTCCATTCACTAAGATTTGTCCCTTTAAGACAGATTGGTGAAACACTTGGGTCAAGTGAAAATTAAATAGAATAAACTGCAAACATGGCATTTATTATTTCATGGAAAACATATATTACATTTTGAAATGTACATATAGATATACACATATGATATGATAGCAATATACAAATATCTCAACATTGATGCCAGCGTAAGTATGAAACTTTTCAGTCCCAGGGAGTGTGAGTGGACATGGAGACTGGAAGAGAAACTTTTTAACCTTAAGCTGCATAGGGGTTTTTTCACTGTCGGGGCAGTAAGGATGTGGAACACTCTTCCACAATCGGTGGCGTCAGCAGGTAGTATGGATAGTTTTAAAACACTCTTGGATGTGCATCATAGAAAAAACAATATACGGGGATATGGGAAATTATTTTCCACACACACACACACACACCAACACAGGTTGAACTGGATGGACTGTTGTCTTTATTCAACCTTACCAACTATGTAACTATGTAACAACCACATAAGCGTGCGCAGGGGGTGTTCCAGGTGTGCCTGGGTACAACCTAATCACCCCATGCGCCGCAGATTCCCCCTGCTGATATTTCGCCCAAGCTCCCCAATGGGGTTTTTAAAAAAAATTAAAAAATATTATATACAAATAAATTGGTAAAAAAAAAAAAAAAAACTGCTCTACTGACACCATCCGCTGCCCTGCAGTTTTTTACATTTATTTATAATAGTGTGCATGTATATATATATATATATATATATATATATATATATATATATATATATATATATATATATTTGTATTTATTTATTACACATACATACACATACACACACACACACACACACACTTGTTTGAGCTTTGGGGTGCACACCCTAATACAATAGGCTGTGCACACCTATGAACACACATGATATGCTTAAACATGACAATAACAATTAATATACAGAATTTAATAGGCTGGAAGAAATAGGACTGAATGAAATATATGGGTACCCTTTCCAGTTGATCCACAAATGTTACTTGTTTGAAGGGTAACTGAAATGAATTGTTGTGTTGGACCTTAGTTCAAGTCAAGTGAAGAAATTAATGTATACCTGTGGGCAGGCTATGGACATTTTTAATTGTTACATACTCTTAACGTATTCTTAATAAACCCTCGCTGTCCTTTAGCTGCAGACACTGTGGAGCAATTCATTCTCTAATTTTACAGCAGAAGTTATTCTCAAAGACAGTTAGGCTCCACAGCTCTTCCTTCCCAGAGCACATGCTCTGGATTTACATTAAAGGTTTAGAAGTCTGATTGTGGTGACTAACCCCACCTCATCAAACATTTTTTTAGTTTGAGAAGCCTAGAGGACAGAATAGTACTGTATGTTGGTGATCTTATAATTTTTCTAGAAGACCTAGGTCCATAATGAAACATAAAAGATAATGTATACCTTCACAATTTACTTGGGTGTAATCCCTAAATCTCAACCCCTAATCAGTCCCTATATCTCAACCACTTCATAGTATTCATTAAAAATAAATTGACAGGGGTAGAAGAACTTGCCCTTGTGAGGATGATTAGCCTCATTAGGGAGAGGATTAGCCCTATAATGAAGATCCTATCTGTATTTGTTTATTTGCTTGGCAATGGGATTCCAAAGAGTTTTTTTTTAATGTATTGACAGACTAGTTTCATCACTTTATGGTGTTACTCCACTAAAAGGGTATAAAAAAAATAATCCTACAGCTAACTTGGCTGCATGGGGCCTGGCCCTGCTGGATTTCAAGTAATACTACCTAACTGGCCAAATTATGTTTGCCTACTGATGGTTCGTTAATAAGGCCAATAATACTGCTGTCATTTTGGAGGCAGGACAGCTGTGTTCCATTGAAGCATTACAGAAAATGTTATAGAAGCGGTTTCTAGCTCTTTGTGATCTCACAGTGTATAGGAAAGCCACCATAAAGGTATGCAAAACTTACAGACACTTTACCCTTCTGAGACATTTCCCCTACTCTCCCCATGAAGAAATCTTTCTTCCTCTTATTTCCAAACCCTCCCTCATCCAGTAGTATGGGCATCACGGGTTACTAAAACTATGCAAATTGTCCCTGATCCAGCAGTGTAGGGATCATGGAGGATTTAAACTACTGGGATATACTTCATGATAACAATTTTGGCCTTCTGACTTCATAACAAGAAAATTTCAGCTCTCAAACAACAATCTCTTTAGATGTCTTCAACTCCAGCATCTGTTTCTTGCACAATGTGGATCCTTAGAAGTGAAAGCCTTTCCAAACCTCTATCCAATGTTGCTCTTAGGCCCCTTTCACACTGGGGCGGTTTGCAGGTGTTATTGCGCTAAAAATAGCGCTTGCAAACCGACCCGAAACAGCTGTTGCTGTGTCTTCAGTGTGAAAGCCCGAGGGCTTTCCCACTGAAGCGGTGCGCTTGCAGGATGCTGAAAAATGTCCTGCAAGCCGCATCTTTGGCTCGCTGTAGGAGCGGTATATTTACCGCTCCTATAGCGCCCGTTCCCATTGAAAACAATGGGGCAGCGCTCCGAACCCGCCTGCAAAACGCCGCTGCAGCGGCGGTTTGCGGGCGGTATTAACCCTTTTTCGGCCGCTCGCGGGGGTAAAACCACCCCGCTAGCGGCCGAAATGCGCCGCTAAAACGACGGTAAAGCGGCGCTAAATATAGCATCGCTTTACCGCCAGCGCCCCCAACGCCCCAGTGTGAAAGTAGCCTTGGTGTGAAGAAATAAATGGTTGATGAATGCTTCAATGTTGGACCAGGATGACTGGGAGTATGTTTGTGTTTTACAACTTTTTTATTGTCCTAATATCGCTTGATTCACTTCAGATTTGTCCATAGGGCATACCTTACAACAACTAGAATAGCTAGAGTCTCCTCAGATAACTCCTCAACTTATTTGCACTGCTTAGGTGGCCAAGGTCATTTTATACTGATTTTATGCACTTTCCTATGAATGTGGCACATTGGACATCATGAACTTTATTTATTGCATGTACTTTATTACTTGCAGTGCACTTGTAGTGCACAGTGGATTTGCCTTTAGTAAATCAACCCCATTATTTACCATGGTTTTATCTCTCTTCATGAAATGTAATTCAAGATGTATTGGGGGTTATTTACTAAAGGCAAATCCACTTTGCACTACAAGTGCACTGCAAGTGGAAAGTGCAGTCGCTGTAGATCCGAGGGGGACATGCAAAGAAAATAAAAAAAAAGCATTTTAGCTTGCACATAATTGGATAATAAAACTTTCCAATAAGTGAAGAAGTCTCATAATGAGGCCTTCTGGCGCTCACTAGCATTTTTATTGTGGAAATATGAATGAAATATATTTTATTCATATGCTTTTAGGAGACCAAATGAATGTGTTAGATCCACCCTTTATACAAAAAATATTTTATTAATAGGCTTTTAAGAGACAACAAAAAGATAATGACCATCGATTACATCCTAGTGGGCTACACATGAACAGAAACACTCTACTACTTACATTACTGGTTGTATTAAACTGGATCATTTGGTTTGCCATACTCATAATCTGATTGGATGATATGATATTCGCAACATCCAGCTGTAAAGAGACAAGATGATTATTTGAAAAAAATACAAGGTGTTCTCTGTGGCCAGCATGGGACCTGGAATACTGCAGTTAGTTACTACTACAGTTATTCTCTGCTTGCACAGCAGTCCCACAGGTATGGTATATATATATACCGTATTTATTAGCGTATAACACACACTTTTTTCGCCTTAAAATCAGGGGAAAATCGTGGGTGCGTGTTATACGCCGATCCCCGTCAATCTCCGATGACTGTGAGCAGAGCGGAGCAATCGCTGCCGAGATACACATAGCCGAGTGTACTCGGCTCTCCTCGGCTCCGCTCACAGTCACGCCCAGTTCCTGCCATTGGACCTGTGTTATGTCCATCATAGGGTGGGACTGGGCATGACTGTGAGCGGAGCCGAGAAGAGCCGAGTACACTCGGCTATGTGTATCTCGGCTCCACCCAGTCCCTGCTATCTTGGCGGCGTTCGCTCCACTCCGGCAAGTTTCGGCGGTGCCAATTTTAAATCGACCAAGCAATAGACACTGAGGGGAAAGGCTGCACTGAGGAAATGCTGCACTGGGAAAAGGCTGCACTGGGACAAGACTGCACTGGAACAAGACTGCACTGGAACAAGACTGCACTGGGAAAAGGCTGCACTGGGACAAGACTGCACTGGAACAAGACTGCACTGGGACAAGGCTGCACTGGGGAAAGGCTGCACTGACAAGGCTGCAATGGACACTGATAAGGCTGCATTGATGGGCATTTAAATGTAAGTTTTTTTCCTTAAACTACCCTCCTGAAAGTTTTCCTAAACTTGGGGTGCGTGTTATACGCCGGCGCGTGTTATATGCCGCTAAATACAGTACTTACATTAGTTCAAGCTGGACCAATGTAACTAAGCAAATACAAACCATACTTTGAATTCAGCTTTAAGTTAAGTTTAGGATAGAGTATGGAATGGTTAAGACCCCTGTTTTTTTGGCTATATCCCATCAGGATGATTTATCTTTACTTCATATATCCCAGAGACACAGCAAGAAGTAAGAGGAGATCACTCCAAAGTCAATAGATATGCCCTGTTAGACAGTTGTCATCACAACAGGTGTCCCCTTTAGAAGATTTCCCCTCAACTTCTGTAAGTGTTACAGTTTTGGATCACCCATCACTTTCTCTACATTAGACAGAAGCCACCAGGACCAATAGTGAGGGTGAATCTACCCAGTGGGGACACAGACAGCCATTAAAAACAGACAGAGGTTCTAACCCTCACACATTTCTTACAAAAAAAAAAAAATAACTTTTGGCTTTATACACAGTAAAAAATTATTTACACACTCAGTTGAATTGTAGACTGTGTAACACACTTCTATTACAACTGGCCTTTTTCTGTCACTTATCAATTTACACAGAACCACCAATACGTTTAGGAGAGGGTAAGCAAAAAGGAATAAAAAAATACAGCCTCCCAAAATATTTTTAAGAAATAATATTTACATGTCAATTGTCATCCCACATTTAAAGCATAGATGGCAGAAGTTCTTTAAGACAAGCAGATAACTTTTCTATTGTTAAAGTGGAACTAAATTTGATCTAATGTAAAACAGTTACATTCCAGGCATCACGTGAATGATAACTGTCACAGTTGCTTGTGCTTGTAGTATATTGTGTCTAATATGTGTATGTATGTGTGTATACATGTGTGTGTATGTATGTATATGTATGTGTATGTATATGTGTATGTATGTATATATATATATATATATATGTATATATGTATGTATATATATATATATATATATATATATATGTGTATGTGTATGTATGTATGTGTATGTATATATATATATGTATATATGTTATATATATATTTATTATATGTAGTGTTTTTATTTAGGCATTCTAAAGACAAGGTTATTCTAGGCAGACCGCTTTAGTAGCCGTTATCTAATTGCGCATATTAAAAGAGGGTTTGTTGGTCAAAGGACAAATGGCCAGACCAGAATTACTCCACATATGAAAGGGAACAGATAATGATTATCTTAATCTAATCAGTATTCACACATATCAAAGGGGGAATATGCAAGAATGTAAATTGGGGCAGCTTTATAATTACAACTATTCACAGCGTGGGGTTGTCTCCGGTCACTCTGAAAGACCGGGGCAGATCAAAGCATTTAATGGAAACGCCTAATCAAATTGCTCAGACATTCAGTGTGTGTGGGGGGGATATAACAGGACGTTCAATCTGTTTAGAAGTGTGTGTTCTTACGAAGGCACCCAAGAGTCACATGGTTCCATGGGGCTCTAAATATTACTAGCACTGTCGTGATATGAACTCTGTTGGGTTTTGTCGTCTGTGAGACTGTTCTGTTTGGAAGTCAATAAAATTGTCTCTCTCTGGGAGAATCGGGTTTTGCTGCGGAGACAATACTTTTAATAACCATATACCATCTACGAGGAAGGAACGACGATTATAGATTAGATCACTACATTGGTGCCGTTCAAGAGACCAGAAGAGCATTTTCAGGACTTAGTAACAGGAGTCGTTGGTGACAACAATCCAGTCTGGTGGTGACATAAGAAAATCTGATCTACAAAATTTAACAAGTTTTAAAGACCAGAATTGTTCTCTGGAGACTGGATCTTACAATCTGTGTGGTGACAGAAGGCCGTGAGGACCCAGGAAGGAAGTTCTAGGAAACCTAACAATTGGTAAGTGTGCCTTGTTCATTATTTTCTAAATATAATTTTTTTTTTCTCATTGTATTTTTTACAATGGCTTTGGCTGTGTCTAGTGGGGACAATAGTACTAAGGGAGAGGATGTGAATATATGGCTGTTAAATTATATAAAAAGTCATGGGGGGCCTTACGAGATTCCCCAAGAATATAGACAGTCATGGGATTTAATGAAATGCTTTTTATCTGATAGTGTCTTTGATAAGAAAACAAAACAAAAGAAACGTAAGGGTATCATTATTCAGGGACTACTGTCTTGTTGTACAGAATTAATAGGGGAGGTTAAAGAAAAAAAGCAGAAAATTCTGGAACAGACTCAGAGATATGAGGAGAAGGAGAAAGGGTTGAATGAGAGGATATCAGATCTCAGGTTACATGCTATCACTACTGGGGAGGCACTGATTGAAAAGGCTAAATTATGTGATGATTTAAGGCGGGTCAATGAAGAATTGTCAGTAAAAATACAAATTGTTGAGAAACAGTTGGAGGAGTGTAAACATGCTGCTAACATTGCTTTTGATAAATTGGCAGAAAAATCAAGTTACCCAGATCAAAATGATACCTCTATAAAGCTTGATACCAAAGATTATAAGCCAATATATCCCTGGGGTGATTTACATGCAGCCCCATGCATACCAGCAGCTCCTACCACTACAACAACTGTATTGAACACTGACGATTCAAGTGAAATTAAATTGATCACAAAACAACTAAAGCCACAGGAGATGGAAGCTATTATAAGAGAGATAGGTCAGGTACCCCGATATGATGTAAATAGGTTCATGAAATGGTTTTGTGATTTGCAGAGAGTCAGAGACACATACAACTTGAATATTGAGGACCTAGCTAGAATTTTGCAGAAAAGTATAGGCAATGGATTATGGGCACGGGTTTTGCAAAATTGTGGCCAGCGTCATAAAACTAAGGATGTTTTAAAGGAATTATTGAAAGCATTGTATGGTGCGACGACATATGTGTGCTTGTCAGGAAAAATTAAGCAAATGAAGAATGAATGCCCATATGAACTTGCAGATAGGATTAGCAGTGTGATGGAAAATGTCATGACTGGGAATCCTGGTTTTGAACGTGGTGGTTTGGTTCATAGGTCAATGTTATTAGAAGCATTGGATGGTGATGTCAGGGAAGGCATTTTATCTGTTACACCTGATCCTAGTGATTATAGTGATATCTTGGTAAGAGCGGATAATTTGTGGAGGAGAAAGTGTAGAGAAGACAGTCTTGCGGTTGATGCAGCTAGAATTTTTAGAGTCGAGGGGCAGCAAAATAGAGATGATTTAGGACCATGGAGAGGAAGATCTTATAACAATTCAGGTAGTTACAGGAGGCCAGAATCCAGAGAAAAACCTAGTAAACAGCCTTGGGTGCCGTTTAGTGAAATGAGAAGTGAAAGAGATCGTTTGCAGGAGGAGCTATATAAAATACAGGAAGAAATGAAAAGAATAAAAGCAGGAGGGGTCAAAGTAGCAGCAGTAGGAAAGGAAAGTGCTGTGTCCCCCTCTACCAGTCATTGTTAGGGGTTCCGAGCCCCCCACGCCCCTTCTTGCCGATTCTTAACCGATTTAACATTAGATTCCTGGGGGCGGCCCACTGTTGATGTAACATTAGGGGGAACTCGTGTAAATGCGCTGTTAGATAGTGGGGCAGCTATTAGTTTTAGTAAATCAGTTGTCCCTGGAAATGAGAAAATTAAAATAACAGGTGTCACTGGACATTCCATTGAAGCTCCTTTTGTGCGTGGTGTTGAGATGCAAATAGGGGGAGGGAAGTGGGAGTGTGACGTTGTTTGTGAAAATCAGGACATAATTGGTGCTGATGTCTGTGTACAGCGGGGTTTGGTGATTGATCTTGCAAACATGAAGTTGTGGATAATGTCGGAAAATGACGGATTGGGTCATGTGTGGCATCCTCCCATGGAATTAGTAACAGCAGCAGTGAAGCCCGTTGGTGTGTTACATGGAGATTGGGATCCCTGTTGGGATAGTCTGATGGGTGAATTTGAAGACATAATGGCTAAACATAAACAAGATTGTGGTAGGATGAATACAATGATTTTATTGGAAGGATTTGATCCTGCACCTGTTAAGCAATACCCAGTTCCGAAAGAGGCCATTAAACCTATAACAGAAGCTATAAAACAATTGGAGGCGCAAGGTACATTAAAAAGGGGTGCATCAGTTTGCAATTCGCCAGCCTGGCCAGTCATCAAGCCCGATGGGTCGTTCAGGCTGACGATAGATTACCGTGCCTTAAACAAATATGCTAAAAGTATGGCACCTGTGGTGGCAGCTTACCCTGAAATGATTGCCAAGTTGACACCAGAAATGAAATGGTTTACGGTCATTGATATCAGCAACAGTTATTGGAATTTACCCCTTGACCCAACATGTCAATACAAAACAGCCTTCAGCTGGGCGGGCCTTCAATATTATTGGACAGTTCTTCCACAAGGCTACAAAGACAGTGCAGCAATATTTCACTCACATATGAAAGAAGTGATTGATAAGTTTTCAAAACCTGAAAGAGTAATTTCATATGTTGATGACATTTTGATTGGGTCAGCCTCTATGGAGGAGCACAAGAACGATGTGAGTGAAATGTTATTGCTTTTGAGAGAAGCAGGTTTGAAAGTTAATCCAAAGAAAATACAATTGGGGAAGCAGGAAGTCCAATTTCTGGGTGTTACTGTAGCACAGTCAGGGCGGAGTATCAATGAACAAAGGGTTGAGCTGATAGCTAAACTACCTTTGCCCACTGATGAAAAAAGTCTGAGACAGATCTTAGGCATGACAGGTTTCTGCAGGGAGTTTGTGCCTCATTATGCATCATTAACAGAGTGTTTGTATGATCTGCTGAAGCAAGATGAATGGATATGGAAATCAGAGCACACACAAGCTATTGAAGCGTTAAAGGAAACTTTAGGCAATGCCCCTTCATTAGCATCACCAGACCCCAACAAAGAATTCAGACTCTATCCACATGTAGGCCTTAGCACTTTGTCCGTTGCACTTACCCAAGATTATTTTGGAAAACAAAGACCTTTAGCCTATGCATCACGTTTACTATCATCTGTAGAACAAAAGTATCCTTTATGTACTCGTATGGTTCTGTGTTGTTATTGGGCAATCAACAAATTCAGATACTTGACAGGTACACAAAGGGTCATCATTGCTAGTCATCACACTCCTATAGTCATGTTAGCCAATGGGAAATGGAAAGAAGCGGATGTGAATTGTAAAAGGCTGGCCAGATGGACTACAGCTTTATTGTCAGAGAATATTGAGGGTTTGATGTTAAAGGAACCTAGTGTCCTGATTGGTGGATTGATGATTGAAGGTGAAGCTCATGAATGTCAAGTACAAGGAAGTAGTTTGCAACACAGAGTTTTTACTGCCGTATCCAAACCCTTTGACCTTGAAAGTGACTGCTGGTACATTGATGGTTCTTCTTATTATAAAGATGGAAGTAGAATCTCAGGATTTGCTGGTGTTTGTGTAAAAGATGGCGAGGTTCAGAGACAATTTTCATATTCATGTAGAGCTCGTTCTGCACAATATGTGGAAATAGCAGCACTTCTGCAAGTTCTCAGTGAGTTAAGAGACGATGGTGGAGTTGTTAACATTGCTTCTGACTCAGACCAGGTATGCAAGGGTGCAGTTGTCTATCTTTCATGGTGGAATGTGATGGGTTTTAAAGGAACAGATGGAAGTGAGATAAGATATGCACCCTTATGGAAAATGATAGAGGAGGAAACACAATTCTTTTCAAAAATCAATATCCGAAAGGTACAGGCCCACAAAAAGCAAACAACCGAGCACTACTGGAACAATACGGTAGATAGATTAGCGAAGGAGGCTGCAGTAACATCCCCCGAATGGCCTCATATAGAGCATACTTTATCATTTCCAGTGTCTGCCCTTACACGTGCTCAAGCAAAAGGAGTTGAAGAAAGGACATGTGAGTTGGGTAAATTACAAGATCAGGATGAGGAATTAGCTCAACTAAAAGCAATGTGTGGGACTGGGCCCATACAATTTGAAGGTCAAGAGATGCAGGTGAAGGATGGCCTTTTAATAACTTACAAAAATGATTTATCTTTATGGGTTGCCCCAAAAGGTGTGAGGAAAGACATTCTTACATGGATTCATGGGTCCCCTGTTGGTGGACACCCCAAGCTTCCTTTAGCTTTAGAGAGATTAGATCATGTAGCATGGTGGCCTCAAAATAAACAACACATGCAGGACCATATCTTATCATGTTTGATGTGTGCCAGGCATGATCCCGCAAATAGAAAAAGGAGAGGGGCACTGATGAGGCAAGCTCCCATGGGACCATGGGAGAGAATACAAATTGATTACACAGGTGAATTTCCTAACACTGCACACCAGAACAGATATTTACTCGTTGTGGTGGATTCCTTCAGTCACTGGGTTGAAGCATTCCCTACCAAAAACTGTACTGCCACTACTACTGCAAGGATCCTGGTCAAAGAAATATTTAGTCGGTGGGGGATACCAAAAGTTTTAGACAGTGACAATGGTCCAGGATTTGTAGGTAATGTGATACAAGAGACATGTAAGCTCCTTGGTGTTGTTCAAAAATTCCACATCTTCTATCACCCTGAGTCTGCGGGACAGGTTGAACGAATGAACAGGACAATTAAAAATGCCCTTAGAAAGGTTGTAAATGAGCAAGGTACTGATTGGGATGAAAAATTACCCTTTGTTCTGGCAACTATTCGTTCCAGAGTTTGCAGGTCCATAGGCTTTGCCCCTTATGAAGCTCTGCTCGGCAGAACAATGAGAACGTGGGAACATCTGATAAATCCAGTCCCAGCAGCATTAGAAACTGTGTCATTATCCGAATCATGGGTAGAGATCTTAAAGGATCATGTGATTACAGTACATAAGGCTGTATGTGCCACTGATGAATGTACCCATAAAAGCTCACAACAGTGGTTTAATGCAATGGGTGACACTAGTGAATACCAAATTGGGTCTAGAGTAATGTTACAGGATTTTTCTGGGTTCCACCCATTTCCTAGAGCAAAGTGGAAGGGCCCTTATGCAGTACTAGATAAAATTGGACCCTCTGTTTACTTACTAGACTTGGGAGAGGACAAGTCAAGATGGAGTCATGCATGTCAGATCAAAGCATTTAAGGGAAAAATGGATTTGATGGATGTGAGCATTGTCTAATTTTCTTGCTGAGATTGTCTTTCAGGTCCCAGGAGTGAGGCGAATACCAGAAGACTACACCATAATGAAGACATCCCCCCTGGACAAATACAAGCCTTCTCTATTAACATATGTGTTGATAACAGCGTCAATCACTTTACTTCTTTGCATCACAAACATCAGAGTGAAAGAGTGCCAAGTTGAGGAATCAAAATGCTTCCCAGTGGGGAAATCTGATCGAAATAAAAGAAGTGTAATGGATCATACTACAGAACTTACTGTTTTAGAGGACTCGGAAGGCATCCAGATACATGGGGATACTGTAAAGGGCATAGTCGGGGGGGTGGATAGTCGTTAGATGTGAGATCATGATGCCAAAATCTGATTACTTGATGGAATCTGCTGTTTGGACTTACCCAGAAGGAAGCGATCGTCACAGGAGTACAGATATAATATTAGTGGAGACAAAGAATGGACCACAAATGCAAATGACTTTAGAAAGGAACTTTACAATATTTAAGGAGGGTATTATATCCTGTAGCCCTCATGATGTGAAGGATGGAGTCTATGCAAAAATCCTAAAGATAATGGTCACAAATTCTAGAGACTGTCCTACAATTTTACAGTGGCCAGAACATGGACTTTTCCTTGAGCGGACTCAAAATTTAGTGTATAGCGATGTTTCATACTTATCATTACCATTATTGTTGAATTTTACATCATTTAACATTCCAGAAAGTTGCCCAAAATCAATGGGGTTATGGTTTAAAACAGTCTTTCGAACACATATAAACTTATTTTGGGATGCTACACAAGGGCTTAATTTTAAGAAAGTTTCAAAGAGGGATCTGGGTACTGATATCATATCAGGCCTCAGTTTGGGTAGTTCGATTTGGAATAGGGTGGATATAGAGAGTCTAAATATGAGAGAACAAAATTTTGTGGGTGGATTACAGCAGATACTGCTTAAAGGGGGAAGAGTGGATTTAAACGCTCTAGCTGAAATGAAAATAGATATTCAGAACATTCACACCATTGCTGCAGATTTGCAGAACGTTCAAATGTCGGTGAATGCATTGAATAAAACCATTCAAACGAATAATGTATCCAAGTCTATAGTTTGTGGTATTATAGGAAGAAAATTCCACCACTTACAGTTGAATTGGATACATTATTTAAGAGGGATAGTAGGAAAATTATAGAATTACAAGAACTGGTGAAGGAAAACCTCATCAGTTCTAATAAAATTGCTAAAGAATTTCAGGAGCCTTGGTGGAGCATACCCAATAACACTCTTTCTCACCCGCTATTGAGAACTCTTTCCATGATTTTTGTGTTCGTTCAATTTATATTAATATGTTTTTTGTTTGGTTTATATTGTTGTGGTAGAAGACAACTAAGAACAATCCAGAAAAATAAGGAAAGCATAGAGATGGCTTCAATCTTAAGAGCCAGGGATGTCTGAGTGGTTTGATTGTGAATCGATTCTGATTCGAACCGATCCAAGTGGGGGTATATGTAGTATATTGTGTCTAATATGTGTATGTATGTGTGTATACATGTGTGTGTATGTATGTATATGTATGTGTATGTATATGTGTATGTATGTATATATATATATATATATGTATATATGTATGTATATATATATATATATATATATATATGTGTATGTGTATGTATGTATGTGTATGTATATATATATATGTATATATGTTATATATATATTTATTATATGTAGTGTTTTTATTTAGGCATTCTAAAGACAAGGTTATTCTAGGCAGACCGCTTTAGTAGCCGTTATCTAATTGCGCATATTAAAAGAGGGTTTGTTGGTCAAAGGACAAATGGCCAGACCAGAATTACTCCACATATGAAAGGGAACAGATAATGATTATCTTAATCTAATCAGTATTCACACATATCAAAGGGGGAATATGCAAGAATGTAAATTGGGGCAGCTTTATAATTACAACTATTCACAGCGTGGGGTTGTCTCCGGTCACTCTGAAAGACCGGGGCAGATCAAAGCATTTAATGGAAACGCCTAATCAAATTGCTCAGACATTCAGTGTGTGTGGGGGGGATATAACAGGACGTTCAATCTGTTTAGAAGTGTGTGTTCTTACGAAGGCACCCAAGAGTCACATGGTTCCATGGGGCTCTAAATATTACTAGCACTGTCGTGATATGAACTCTGTTGGGTTTTGTCGTCTGTAAGACTGTTCTGTTTGGAAGTCAATAAAATTGTCTCTCTCTGGGAGAATCGGGTTTTGCTGCGGAGACAATACTTTTAATAACCATATACCATCTACGAGGAAGGAACGACGATTATAGATTAGATCACTACATTGATCTAATCAGAACAGATCATATACATACTAGATACAATATACTACATACAACACATATATATATATATGTATATGTTGTATATATACATATTTATATATGTGTTGTATGTAGTATATTGTATCTAGTATGTATATATGTATACATATATATGTATGTATATATATGTGTATTATGTATATACATGTTTATATATATGTAGTGTTTTTTATGTAGTTCGTGTAGGCATTCTATTTAGGCATTCTAAGACAAATTCATTATGCAAGAATATAGATTGGGGATTCAAGTCTATTCTACACCTCAAAAGGGTGTCCAGGTGTCATCTCTTAATCTAATCAGTAGTCGCACACATCAAAGACAATGTTATCTGTTACCCTTTGATGTGTAAATCTTATGCAAGTTGTGTGTGTGAGGGATAGCCTTTTAAACCTAGTATTTACTGATGGTAATTAGAATTGAGGGGGGTATTCATGGTAAACATTTGGTTGACCCCCCCCCAGTGTCAGATCAGTATATGAGAAGACAGGCAGGTTGTCAGCTAGTCTAGAGAGAAAGATGGTCTGAGAGAAGAAGGCATAGGTACAAGAGGAAATATTCGTTGTCATGAACTCTGCTGGATTTTGTCATCTGTAATAATGTTCTGTTTTGGAAGTCAATAAAATCTCTCTCTGGGAGAATCGGGTTTTGCTGCGGACAATACTTTTATTAATAACTATATTCCATCTACGAGGAAGGAACGATTATATTAGATCACTACAGTGCTCTCAACCAAACTGTCATGCCATCAAATGGCTGGTGTCATAGCTGATCATATGTGCAGCATCATGGCAACTGCGGATCAAACAGAGTCTAAAATGGCAGCTTCCTTGGCTGTAAGGGGAAGAGCTAAGATCTCCATAGGCTTCAACTATCCCATCAATATTTACCATCTACACCTGGTAACTGACAAGGATGCTGAGCTGTACATTTCACTAATTTGCTACTAATTAACCAACAATTAAACTTACCTCAGCGGATGAGACAATGTGGTATCTCATAAATTCTAAAAGTTTCCAGGAGCCCTGTTTAAAAAGAAAAGAGGAAAAAAAAAACATTTATGTCATAGTGCTGTATGGACTAAACAGTGCTAAAGGTTGAACTATTACACTTGCCATCTGCATTACAGCTGTATTATGGAATGATTGTGTGTTTTTATGCCTTGCCTGATAGCATTTCATAGCTGAATGCTGTCAAAAGAAGAACGGAAACGGATTTTCCCAGGTGATTGCTTTTGCTTTTCTTTGAAATAAAATGGCATTGAGGAAATCATGCTTTCCTCCTCCCACTTCCACAAAAATAAACGTGCACACTCACACAATCTGAACATACACATTTATAAAGAAAAGTCCTCTGAAGTTCAGATTTCCTGCACCATCATCTAATTTTTCTGTACACCTTTAATTTTGTGGCTTAAAAGAAGGGTGGGCTCAGGGCGAATTGCACTGCGCCTTGATCCCACCCAGTTGTCCCACTGACTCTTCTCCCGGCCAATCAGGAAGCGTGTCTGAGACCCGTTTCCCGATTGGCCAAAAGGAGAAGCGTTCCAATTGACCACCGAGGAGGAGTGAGGAGACGCACGGCGTTAGCCGCCGTGATGCCTGCAGAGGAGAGCAGGGGAAGGGGAAGCCACTGCCTGTGATGCCGATGAGAAGAGCAGGTGAAGCACTTCCCGCCAGAGATGGGGTAAGTGCCAATGCTCTTGATGACCTGACTGACTGACTGTCCGACCAACTGGTCCGGGGGGGAGAGGGGTGCCACTGATTAGGCCTGTTCCATCTCAGGGAGCCAGGATTCTCTCCCTGTAATCAATGATTATACCCACTTAGGCAACTGCTAGTACAAGGGAAGAGCAAAGTAAGGGCTCTTTCACACGGAGCCGATCAGTGCAGATCCGCCCCATGGATAGCCGCTTGCTCAGCGGGGATCGCCGGAGCGATCTCCGCTGAGCAGGAAGATGACAGGTCCGTCTCTGCACTCCGTGCAGGGATGGACCTGTCAGAGCGCCGCTCTCCACTATGGGAGATCGGGTGACGACGGACCGTAGAGTCCGTCGTCATCCGATCCGCTCTGCAGACGGATGAAAAAATTGGGTTTTTCCTCCGTCTGCAGAAACGGAGCATAGCGGGCACGGACGAGAGCGGGTGTCAGCGGATGCTCATCCGCTGACATCCGCTATCCCATAGGGATACATGTATGTCCGTTTTTCATCCTAAAACGGAAGGATGAAAAACGGACATACGGTCCGTCAGTGTGAAAGAGCCCTTATACAGGTTATAATCACTAACTTCTCATTATGAAATTGCCTGGCTGCTGCTAATCAAGTATCCTTAAGTCTAGGTTCACACCTATGCAGCTGCGTTTGATGCCTTTTTCAGGCACGTTTTTCAGTGCATTTTTAAACCAGTGTTTTTATGTGTTTTTGCATGCAGTTTTCATGCATTTTGCAGTTTTTCATTTTTTTTTTATTTTCTCTTTAAACGAACCCCGCTGACAGCTGATGACTCATTGGTTGCTAAGGACACGGCGGCCAGCTTCCCGGGCCCCTGCTTAGCAGTTAGCTATATACAGTGGTAAAAAAAGAATGCATAGATGTGAACTAGTACCATAGGAAACCATGTTAAATAAACTGTAGTGCGTTTCTGCAAACTGAAAAATGCACAAAAATATGCATAGGTGTGAACGTAGGGTAATACTGTCTGTGTCACTGACCCGCAACAACTATGCAGTTCTTGAGTCTTGACTTTGGTTGTTCAATGCCTATTCCTGGTCAGTGAAGGCAGAGACAACCAGGCAACTAGCATTATTGGTAGGAGGTCCACAATGACTGCCCCCCTTTTTTTTTTTTAATCTTTGTAAGTTTCTGTTAAAAATGGGATCTCGACCTGTGACTAAAGGGCATCCATAGGGGGCAGAGATCCTATGCTCTCCCGAAGGGTGGTCTTCTATTTGGGGGGCATGTTGCTGCTTAGCAGAATCCGTAGGGAATTCATAGCTAAAAATTTGACTAGTCTGGTAGAGTGGATATTGGAGTCCTCTCCCCCAATCAGTATCAGAGCTAGTTTGCAATTAATCACTCATCTCTATTACAGTTTTTATGGCCAGATTAGCTATAGACAGTAACATCCAGATAGGATGGTTTCGTGAAATGATTATACCTCTCTCGACAGCAGGTATTCCAGAGTACCATTCTCCATTCCAGAAAGTGCATCATTGTTGGGAACAAACACAGTATAAGGTCCCTCCTTCTCTAAGTCAGGTCCCAGGTTAGATTTCTATGGAGAAAATGCATATGACAGTCAATGTAGCAGACAGTACTCCAATATATGGCTGAAGGAGAAAGTAGAGAGGGAAAAAAACTCACCTCCAACAGAGACCTGAAACGATTGTATCTGCCATTTTCTAGCAGGATTTCCATGATTGTTTCCTGAAAAAAAATAGGTAGTAGAATTAAAGGTAGGAACATATATTTTCTACTTTTGCTGTTGGTGAGAAGTTGTGGGCAAAAAGGATGCTAACTGTTATTGATTCAGTTAGGTGGCAATCAAAGTGGATTTTAAATTTAATTGAGGCCACGTTCACATCGGGCCGATTTGACATGCCATTTGACATGTCAAATGGCATGCCAAACCGTGGCCTATTGCCGGTAACAGCACCGTCCGAATCGGTGCGACGCCTACTCTGCGGCACCACGACGATTTCCAAAAGTAGTTCCTGCACTACTTTTGGCGACTTCAGGGGCGATTTCAATAGACATCTGTGCATGAACCCGCACAGATGTCTCAGAAATCACACCCGAAGTCAGACCCGCATTCAGTGTGAACCTAGGCTCAGTGAGAGATCTACTTATGCATTGCCAACCTGCAGGTGAAGTCTAACATGAGGATTATCTGACGTAACAGGGTTGATTTACTAAAGCAAATAGACTGTGCCATTTTCAAAGTGCAGTTGCTCCAGAGCTTAGTAAATGAGGTAACGTTTCACTTTGCAAAGAATACCCAATCACATGCAAGAAAAAAAAAAAAGCATGTTTGCTTGCACATGATTGGATGATGGAAGTCAGGAGAGCTTCTGCTCATTTACTCAGCTCTGGAGCAACGGCTCTTGCAGAGTGCAACTGCACTTCGCAAAGGGCACAGCCTATTTGCCTTTAGTAAATCAACCTCAACATGTCACTTAATCTGGTGCAGTTGTGCATGGTAGCCAATCAGCTTCTAACTTCAGCTTGTTCAATTAAGCTTTGGCAATAAAACCCAGAAGTTGATTGGTTTCTATGCAGAACTGCACCAGATTATCCACACTTCAATTTTAGTAAATCAGCCCCACTGTTTTCAATTAACAGTGGACTTTCTCAAAAACTGCTGCAGTTAATTCGTTTTTCTCAAAAAAATTATATAAAATACTATACAATACATAGGTGGAAGAAGGTTGCTGAACCCCAGACTGGAAAAATTCAAGGAGACGTGCAAAAGAAGAAGAATAGACCTTCTAAATGAATGAAGGAATGAAGCAGAAGACATTATATATATATATATATATATATATATATATATATATATATATATATATATATATATATATATATATATATGCAGTACAGATTTCTCTCCAGCAAGCAACACAGTAGTGGCATCACCAAATATTACCCCAAATCTGATGAGACTAGTAGTCCCAGGCAACAGTGCCCTATGTATCCTCACAGACCAGGCATCACACTTGTATTTTTTATGTGGCATTCAAGACAAAAGGTACATTTACCGCTTAGTACCGCCTAATTTCTTGATGTTCCCTATAACCTAGAAAATCTTCACTTTTTGCATTCAGATCCACGTTAAAGCACACATTAGTAAAACTATTCAAATGAATTCAAACTGATTAACATGTTTGGCTGAAATATTTTTTAAAGATTATATTCTTTTCAAAGACACAAAGCATGTAAAAGAATAAGCATTTACAAAACAAAACAAACTTTTTTATTTTTTTATGGAAAGCAGTCTGTTAATTTTACAAATGTTAGAAAATGTTGAAAATACAAGAGATGAATAAGATAAATGTAAATTCCTTTATCAGGCCTTTTTTTCTTCTATCATCATGAGGCATATTACTACATGAAATTATAGGGTTTGGTAACAATGAAGCCGTGAGCACAAACTCAAACAAATAACTTTTAACTTACTTTTGTGTTGCTTTCCAGAGTTGGCTCCACAAAATCCATGGCTTTGTCAATAATGTGTATGATTCCATTGGATGCTATTAAATTTTTTTCTAGAAATGTGCCTCTTTTTTTGCTTCCACGAATCCTTATTTTAAGCTCATTTTCCTAGAATTTACAAAAATCATAAATAGTAATTTTGCTAGTGGGAAGCAACAAGCTGAAGTAGGGCAAGGAAAAAAAAAAACAGTATATTAGGAAACCTGCACTGAGAGTAAATAGGGGCTACCACTGATAGCCATCTTTTTAAAATTCTAGCTGCCTCTGGCTGACTCTAACTTGGAAACAGAGCACCAATTGGAAAGTCAGAGTCCTGTCGGATATGCATACTTGTTTCAGGTCAGTGGCTCACCAAATATTCAAGCCATTGGATTAGCGTAACACCTAGGTTACTTCAGAAGGAGAGCTCAGCGTGGACTGCATATATATTCCCTCAGTACAAGTTTAAATTAAAGTGGTTGTAAACTATCCATATACCCAGTGATGTGATTGGCCTCGGGTTATACACAGAGATAAAACAAATCCTCCTACATAAGTTGTACCTGTCTATCTGCAGTCCTTTCTTCTCTACATGCATTGAAAGTGCAGAATTTATAATGCTTGTCCGAGAGTTCAGAAAAAAGGGGGAGGAGAGCTGAAATGACACTCTACAGAGCTCAGTGAGTAGAGCTCTGTCATCTGATTGGAGGAAAGGGGCATATTCCCCTTAACACAGCACACAGGAACAGAGCTGAAGCTGTCAATGCGCTGGAGCTCCCTCTCCTGTCACCATCTTTCTCTTGGTGTCAGGAAAACTTGTCAGAAGTTAATTATGCTGATTGCAGAAGAATGGAGCAGTAGACAGAAATGACACTTAGTGCTCTTAATTCAGACAAGTACACACTATAGAGGGATATGCTATGTTCAGATTTCATGTCTCAGGTATACAACCACTTTAAGTTAAGTATTCAAGTGTCTGCCTGGAGAAAAAACAAAAATCCAAGCAGAGGCATGTCATGCAGTCACCAATAAGATCTCCCAGTCTATGGCTACCTGTGGGGTGGCCACAGACAGGCTGCAATGGATTGGTAAACATCTCCCTATTATACATTACCCGAGCCCTGAACCTATCACAATAATCACTTGGCAGTGACATTGGTACAAGTTAGGTTCTTTGATCTTTTGCTCCTAATCGCGATCCTGATCATCTGTTCCTAAGCAATTATTCGGCGGTCTATGGCCATTCTAAAAAAAATCTTACCCTGTCTCCAGCAGACACTTCCCCTGATTTTCCAGTCAGTGTATAAATTAAATCTGTGCTGTTAAAATCTTCAGCATTCAGCTGGCCAGCAATCATGTGCAGTTTGATAAAGTACAGCATATTCTCTTTGTTTGCAATAAGGTTTTTTATCTGAAAAAGAAAAGCAAAGGTGGTTTTATAGCTACATGAAACTACGGTATGTTCTGTAACTCAACAACATGTAGATCTAATAATATTATTTTCTGGAAAAAAAAGCAAAATGACTAGTAAGTTTACAAAACCTTTCACAAGTCATCCTGAAAAACCATTTATTCAAAATCCATATAACTGCATCAATGGGGGTTATTTACGAAAGGCAAATCCACTTTGCACTGCAAGTGCACTTGAAAGTGCAGTCGCTCTAAATCTAAGGGGTAGATCTGAAATGAGTGGAAGCTCTGCTGATTTTATCATCCAATCATGTGCAAGCTAAAATGCTGTTTTTTATTTTTCTCCCATGTCCCCCTCGGATCTACAGGGACTTGCAGTGCAAAGTGGATTTTCCTTTAGTAAATAACCCCCATAGTGTCACCATTACAACCCAACATGGATAATCAATTTATTTATCTTAAAGCTGAACTATAGAGAGGCAACTAAATAGGCAGCAGAAATAAATATGGGAGCTGATTTATCTGCTAAATCAAAATTCTGTTCAGACATTCTTGGAAGTCTTCATTCATCTTTGAATGACCATTACCCGTTATGCATCCGATTTAATCAGTTTTTTTAATGTGAAATGAGGGCTTCCTTATGTGTTATGTTCTAGGTTGCTAGATTGTAGAGATAGTTGTTTTGCTTAGGTTAGGAAAATATATGTAAATTGAAAACCTCTAAAGGGTGGGATTTTTAAGGCAACGAATAAGAAAAAAGTATTTTTATAGAAAAGTAAATTTATTTATACAAAACATTAGATATTAAAATTGTATATCATGAAGAGATACAATAAATTCTTAACAAATCTAAAAACCATAGTGTTAAATACAAGAATGACACTAAATGCAAGTTAGGAAAATATAAGCAGGCTTGGCAGGCAGCCACACTTGTGTGTGTTTTGATCTGGGTTGGGAGTGACTCAGGCAGAACTGGGTGACTCACAGGCAGCATCGCTGACTTCCCACTTCTTTCCAGAACATGCTGGAATCTTCTGGAAAGGAAGGAGGAGAGGAGAGGTAGAGTATTCTGAGGAGCCCTGACCAATCCCCAACCTGGATTAGCAGGGGGCAGGCCTCCTTAGATACTCAGGGTCAGCCCAGCTGGGGAGGAGTTGTTCGAGTGGAATCTGGAGATGGAGTGCTAGGCTGTTAAGGCCATGAGGAAGCTCCCCAGTCTGGGGGGGTGACCTTGGGCCTGGGCTCGGGTGTGGACAGGACCTACTCACAACCCAAGGAAGTGTCCTGGACAGGAGGCACGACAGCAAGGAGAGGATAGCAGGAGAGCCCTGCCAGGCAAGTCTCCTGGGAGGAACAACAGGTCACAGCCAGGAGGGCTGGTGAGTGACACACAGTCAGGAGGACTGGTGAGGCACGCATAAAAGGACTGGGAGAGTGCAGTCTGGGAAGGGTGCAGAGCCAGTGGAGTGGACTGTGGTGTCACGGGCAGTGGAGAGAGGCAGCTGCAGCCAGGAGGGCTGGCAGGGCCTGAAGATGTGGAATTGGGATCAGTAGCCACGGGATAGCTAGCACTAGGACTACCTACATTTTTGCTACACCAAAGGGACCCGCGGTCCCTGCTTGCAAAGGGCATTTGGTAGGGCCTGGCTGAGCCAGTATCAGGCCTGTATTTCAGTTCTAGCCTGTCCTGGAAGTGATGAAGTGTAACCAAGTGATGTGCTGGATCTGGAAGTGAAGAGGTGTATATACAGAGACTGTATATATAGTTTTAAATCCCAATTCTTTATTTCTTCAATCAAGTGGGCATCCCATATCTCCCCAATCCCCATCCAAGTTTATTTCCCTCAATAAAGATACATAAAGTTCGAGGGCTGGTTCTCTGCCTGATGGTGTATGAGAACCGTGTGCCTGGCTGCGCAGGTTAAGAGACGGACCAGTAACACTCAGCAGCCCCTATGGGGGTACCGCTACACTTATATTCTTATTTTTATATAGTCAAGCTGTATGGTAGTCTGATTCTAAAGATATGTTTTGTATGCATAGTAGATATCTTGTTAAAATTTGTTGATTTTTCTTTTATACATGTGTATTTTTAGTTGCAACTGTGCTTTATCACCATTTCATTTTTATGTTTGTTATTTTAAACTTTTTCTCCAGCCCTGATGAATGAGGATTGTGGAATGGGGCCCTGAAATGCGTTGGTTGTGTTTTGCCCTGCTTTTTGTAATCAGTTGAACAATAGAGACTTTAAATTCTAATGAATTTTTAATTTGACTCTCTTTTTGACCTATAACACTTGGATTTCTCAGCTCGGATGAATGTCTTCTCCTGGGGGAAGTCCATGTCTATGTTGTGAGCTACCAAATACAATCCAATTGTGCTCAAGCGATGACTTTGTCCACATTTAGATAACCTCTGAAAATCCGTGTCTAGAGCCCACTACCACTACCTCTTTGATTCCTGTGATCTAGGCAGTTCTGCCAGTCAGCATAGTCAGATCGTTGACCTCCACTGCAGTGGCAGAAAAGCTCAGTGAACAACAAACTCCCAGACTGTTGTAAAGGAGAAGCAGTACACAGTAAAGGTGACCACATATACGTAGCACAGGTTGACAGACTCTTAGTGCTGGCGCAGCATCTCCCGGTGTGATGTGCAGGGGATTACAGATACCAATATTAAGGCGTTAACCAGTGTTTTCCATTTCTGCCTGAAGGTCTGCTTTATTTATTTATCAAATATTTCTGTTAAATTGTATTCAACCCGCAAAATATTAGATTTACAGTATATTAAATTGTTTGCTTCTGCACTGTAGTGGCTGCATTACCTGCTATGATTACTATAACTTTAATATTATCAAAAACTATTACAGTGGCTTGAGTTACTAAAACTGGAGAGTGCAAAATCTGGTGCAGCTGTGCATGGTAGCCAATCAGCTTCTAACTTCAGACTGTTCAATTAAGCTTTCACAATAAAACCTGGAAGCTGATTGGTTTCTATGCAGAGCTGCACCAGATTTTGCACTCTTCAGTTTTAGTCAATCAACCCCAGTGTGTCATATGTTATGTATTGTGATTAGCAATTGCTGAATCCGGTCAGTGGAAAATCCGGTCAAAAGGGACTTCTGAACTGTATGATTTCCTGCAGGCAGGGCCAGATTAAGAACATCATGGGCCTGGTGCTGAGGATTTTGGTGGGGCCTTTATAAACAATAAATAAATAAAAATGCAAACAATTTTTTGTTAGAACAAATTAAATTAAAGAGAGAGGGAGGATGAGAGAGAGAGAGAGAGAGAGAGAGAGAGAGGATGAAAGAGGTGTTAGGGGTAAGGGAAAGAGGATGAGAGAAAAAGGGGGGATGAGAGAAAGAGGATGCACATGAGCATGCGTGGGAATAACATGAACGCAGCCCGGCCAAGGCAAGTGACCGAAGGCACAGAACCCAGAAGGAAGACCGGGTGAAGATGGAAGCGCCCGGGCCGGATTGATCACAGCACAGCTCTGGAGGGCTGAGTCTGACAATTTAAGTGTACCCTAATGTGCTAATATGCTGTGCATACTTGTACATTATGGCATAACCTACCTAAGGGCTTCTAAAAAATAGTAATGTTAGAAAAGTTCACTACCGCTTTAATATCATTGGAACCCAGGAGCCTCTCATGGGGCCCCCTACTGACCCGCATAGTTGCCAACATTTAAAAAATATTTTCAGGGACACTTTTTTACAAGTGCTATATTTAGAGTAGCTGACATCCCCTATGTTCCTCTATACATCACAATAGTAATTACAAAATTAAATAAGTACTAATAATGGGCAGAACAAATATGAGGACTGAGATTTCCTTTAGTTGAACTAACAAAAGTGTGCCCATTATAGAGCTGGTAACATTGAGGATATTTAGTATAATTTTAAAGAACTGTTTTTGTGGTTAAGAGGCATAGAGGAGGAGAATGGATGGTATAAAAGTGGGAAGTATGTGCAGGTGAGGGAGAGGAATGTGGAGGGTTTAACAGTGGGCACTATGTACATGAGAGGAGTGCGGAGGGTATGACAGAAGGTACTATGTACAGGAGAGGAGTGTGAAGAGTATGACAGTGGGCAGTATGCACAGCAGAGGAGTGTGGAGGGTACGACAGTGGGCACTATGTACAGGAGAGAAGTGTGGAGGGTATGACAGTGAGCAGTATGTACAGGAGAGAAGTGTGGAGAGTATGACAGTGGGCACTATGTATAGGAGAGGAGGATGAAGGAATCTGGGAAGAAAAATTGAAAGGTTTGTGGAAGGATGTTTAGGGACTGTGTAGTGGTTAAGCGGGCCATACATGGATTGAAATTACACCAATTAAGCAGAGACCAGCCATAGTCGATCTATGTATGGGCTACCTGGTTTTACACAAGTCAACCTGTTAACCGACTTGAGTACAACCAGCCTGTCAGGTTTTCCCCAAAACAATCAGTGCTGCAAACTATAGTTAGCAACACTAATCATTGTATTTAATGGCAGAACACAATAACACTGCGGGAGTGATTCCCCCATTCACAGGTCAGCAGATGAGAGGATGTGTGGGGACAGGCTGGGAGAGAGATACTAGTAAGTGGCTGGGTAGGCACTGGCTAGTATCAGAGCCAGATACACACAGGTTACATATGCCACGATCGTTCGAGCGAGAACAATAATTCTAGCCTTAGACCTCCTCTGTAACTCTAAACATGTAACCTGTAAAAAATTAAGTTTCTTTCCAAAAAAAACATTTGAAAAATTTCTGTGCAAATAACGTGTAACATAAAAAGTTGCAAAAAACACAATTTTATTCCATAGGGTGCCTGCTAAAACAACATATATAATGCTTGAGGCTTCTGAGTAATTTTCTATCAAAAAAAATTATGATTTTTACATGTAGGAGAGAAGTGTCAGAATTGGCCTGGGTGGCAAGGGGTTAATTATCATAAGTAATATACAAATAATTATTATAAGCCCTGTGAGCTCATCCTCTCAGTCTGCTGCAGAGTGTGCCAGCTTGTATTTATACTGACCGCTCTGTATGTAGCTTCTGATTGACTGCGCAAGCAGCCCCATATCTCTGGAACCATAGATGATAGCAGCCCCACATTTTAACCAGTGCTGGAGTAAGTCTTTAGCTACCTACCCCCCAAATGTGGGGTCTCTGTGACTCCTGATCGCTGAGCTACAACCCTCGAAGTCGATCTTTTTTTTGTATTTTTTTTTTTTTGGGGCAAATGGGCCTATCTTGAGAAAGGGGCCTGGAGCTGCAGCTCCAATAGCCCCTATGTTAATCCGGCCCTGCCTGCAGGTACAACAAACATCTATGAATATATTCAGGTGTATAAAAAAATCACTTATTCACTTGATTTGCAAATTGATTGCTATATAAGGTTTTTGGGTTAAGGTAATAGGATTTAAAAAAAAAAAAAATACTCACATCTCTTGCTTTGATCCCTCTGTTTATAGGTACAAAGACGGTGAATGGCCCCAGTGAAGATAGTTGCCAAGAATAAGCATCTGTAGGTAAACAGCAACAGGTCAAATACATGTACGACTTTTATTATTAGAACAAATGTTATGTCATCTCTACCAAGGTATCTAATGCCTAGATTATGATACATAGTAATCAATTTAATGCCTGCCTAGAAGATAGACCCATTTTTTTTTTTTTTTTTTTTAGGTCAGGAGTGCTTTACTGAACAAACAAAACAATACAGCATAATTATGCCCATAAACAGAGTACAATGCCATATCTGAGTGACAGTAGAATACAAGGTAACAAGACCCAACCGTACATGGCCATGATGCATATACCCCTTATTTGAACAGAGGTAAAAATGTTACAATAATATATGAAAACTAACACATGTACATGAGATTCAGAATAATAGCTGGTAAACTATCAGTCAATTTGTCTGACAACAATAAAAAAGACAGATCTAGGCAGCAGCAGTCAACTTGAAGTCCAAGAAGACCAAACTTTCTGGTACTTCTTGGAACAACCCTGATTAATATAAGTCTATACATAGGTAAAGCAGCATCTAACATCATTTCCCAGAAGGACACCACAGGGGGAGAGGAAGAGGTCCACTTAAGGAGGATTTTTTTTTTTTTGCCTAATATAGGAGGTATGCGATTAACAGTTTGGTATGGTAGGGCCGTTGGTCATCCTCATGAATCCCCAGAAGAAAGACACATTTAGGACTCTGCAGAAGCAAGTTTGTTTGGTTCCCTTTTGGTCATTTTTTGCAGTTTTACAAACTGATATACTGTATATATATTTTTATCTTTATTTTACTGATAAAGATTTATTAAAGGGTGCGGTTATCATACTATAGTTTGAATTCATGCTGGGATTTTTAATAAGAAAGCCCAGCATTGTCTGTATTCTTTTTTTAAGTGTGTGTGTGGGCTGCTATTCAGTTTTTTTTTTTTTCATAGATCATAAAACAATTGTCTGAGCTCCTTTTGATGGTAAAATAAAAATACTCACATATCACATTTCTAATTACAACTAAATATCAGTTACTCAGTTACAGTATTTCATCTAAGGATTTGAATAAGAAAACATTTTCACAGTTCCTTCTTTTGAAAGCAGTAGAACATGTTCACCAACAATGAGATAAACCAAAGCGAAAATTCACTTTGCAAAAAATACCTCAAAGAGTACAGGGGAAATAAAAAAAAAACAAGATTTTTGCTTTCACATGAATGGACAATTGAAGTCAACACAATTTTAGCTCAACCACTTAGCTAAGTTAAGTGTTCCCTTAGTTTCAGGTGAATTCAGGTGAAGTTGTGCTGATTTAATTCATCCAAATATTTGTGGGCAAAAATATTGTTTTTGTATTGTTCCTTGCATGTGGTTAGATATTCTTTGAAAAGTAAATTTCACCTCTTTGAAAGGGAAAATACTTTACTCTTTTAGTATATCAAAGTCATTGTATTATAGCGAGGCAAAACTCTGGTTTGAACAATTAGAATTCTGTTTAAGTATATCCTCTTAACTAAAAAAAAGCATCTTCTGTTGCTCTCAGTCTTCTCCAAATCTCCAAATTTCTTCTTTTTTTTTTGTTGTGATCCGACTGCCAGTTAGAGGGTGACTATATTTGTTTTCCATGGTTCCACAATATGTAGGAACTTGGCCAACCACTCTTGCTTGCTCCTGAGATATATTAGAGACTATAGGAGTATGCGGCTAATGTGCACGGCTCAGCACAGTTCAAGAGCTCACGGAGTCACAAAAACATAGTAAGAAATGATTTACTTAGAATAGGTTACAAGGCCATAAAGTAGCACATCTCTGGATTATTTTTGGAGGGTTTTTTTATTTTTTATTTTAATGAGAGAAATGCAATTGGGCGCTTCAACAAAATCTTGCACAAAAGTATAGGTGATTGGAAGAAAAGCACTAAAAACAATTGACACATCCTGTATGTCTCACAGATCAATCACTGCAGTAAGAGCTGGTTCACAGCACAATTTATGCGCTCTGGGTGCTTTTTTGTATATGTTTACATGCATTTTCGATGCATTTCAATGCGTTTCAGTGCATTTCTTTCCTATTCTTTTATTTTGACATGCTTGGGAAAAATCCCAAGACAATATGCATTTAGGTGCATTTACATGGGCTCTGATGCATTTACATGCGCTTTGCTGCAGTCCTATACAAAACAAATGTTGCATGTTCTACTTTTGTTGACGACACTAGAACTGGCTGCACTGGTGTAAACTAGGGCCATTGGAATACATGGAAAACACTGTGCACGCGTTTTTGAGGCAGATAAAAAATGCACCGGACTGCATCTGGTGTGGACCAGCCCTAAAAGAGTCATAGAATAAGTTCCAACATGCATTAATGGAATGTTCTCTCTTCAAATGAAAACGTTGGACATCAGTGCTTGAGAAACAAAACAGAAGTAAAAATTTACCAAACAATCTGATGGCATCGGATAGCTTTCCTTGCCATTGTCCTGGTTCTTTATTAATTTCTTTCATACGCTCTAAAATGTTTCCATAGCAAACCAATCCGTCACCCACATAACCCTTCTTGCATGTGCATCTGCAAAAATGAGATAATGAACATTTATATTACACTGTACATACTTATAGTTGATAAAACCATATGGGTTTAGAATATTATTAGTCATTGTTACTCACTCAATCTGCCCAGGAGAGCTGGTAGTGCAGTTAGCATTTTTACTGCATGTGTTTTTAGTGGCACATACATCGGTCAACTGACATCCAATTCCAAGCTGAAAGTTACTGTAGCCTTCTTTACATTCACAGTGAGACTGAAAAACAAATATGATTGCTCAGAAACGATAAACAATAATATGATTCTTAAAGTAGAATTCTAAGATAAATCTACCTAATTTTAAACCCCCCCTTCTAACACCTATACCAACTACCCTGTAGAGTGTAGAAGAAACATGTCTATGCTTACCTATTCTCAGGCCACTCTGGGTCTGGTCCCATGATCGGCTCCCCTCTGTTAGCTAGCTAGTTACTTAGCACTTTAAGTCTTCTGTCAAACTGTATTTGTTATTTTGGTGGAAGAACATGCATTAACTGTGTTTCTTATAATATAGATGTGATCGATCATTCTTTACTTTTATATTTTTGAAGAGCTAAGTGGATCCTGAGGGGTTAAGTTGGCCCCTGGCTTCTTATATGTCTTGGATAATCCAGCAGCAAGATCTCCCTGGTATTATTTTGGACTTCCTGCATGTTCTCATCTATCTTTATACGTTCCAGTTTCTCCAACTGCACTCTCCTCAATATAATATAAATAAGAAAACCAAAAAAGAACAGCGGGGCTACTCATATTGGTCAAAGCACAGCAGGTGAATCCCAAACAATATAAAAAAATGTCATGTGGCTTATCTTTCCAGCATTTACAAAAATCTATTTTTGCGTGAAATGACCCTTTAAAGTGATTGTAAAGTCTTGTTTTTTTTCTAATAACTAACATATTATACTTATCTCCTCTTCTCGGGTCCCTGGCTGGAGCTCCTGGCCCCTCCCTCCTCTTGAGTGCCCCACAGAAAGCAGCTTGCTATGGGGGCACCTGAGCCGAGCTGCAGCTCCGTGTATCCGTTCGGACACGGAGCTGCGGTTCCGCACCACCCCCTCTCTCTGATTGGCTAACTGAGTTTGATTGACAGCAGCACTGCTGCTGTGTCTCAGCCAATCATAAGGGAGAGTGCCAGATGGCTGAGGCACTCGTAGACATCGCTGGATAGAGATGGTGCTCGAGTAAGTATGGGGGGCGGGGTGGAGCTGATGCACACAGAGGGCTTTTTATCTTAATTCATAGAATGCATTAAGATAAAAAACCTTCTAACTTTACAACCACTTTAACTATCAACTATCCTATATCTGAGCACAAATGCCAGACCCCTTAAGTAAGTCAGGTCTAGAGCTACTTACCCCCTTTCCTTCTTTTTTTTTGGTCCCTTTCTCCCCACCCCTGGCTCACTGCTACCATCAGACTATATTTTGTATATTGTAAGATCTGTATTCCACTATGTACACTTCTACATTTCATGCTCAGAATGTAATTTTTTTTTTTTAGGAACCAATAAAATTCAAGTGAAGAGAAAAGAGTCTGAGCATATTTTCTGGAAGTCATCTGCATTTGCATAGAGCATGGAAGGTGTTCAAAGCAGAGCTTACAAATTTTGGGTGGAAAATAAGCATAACACATTATACAGTGTGGTTCTTTAGGAATATGATCCATTTTTTCAGTTTTCCCTGCTGTATCTGCATCAAAACTAAGCTTTCATGTGGTGATAGCCTGTTGACTTTTCCAGGGAAGTTGCCCAAGAGCTTAGTGGATGAGCTGAAGCCCTGCTGACTTTCTCATCCTGGAACAAGACCACTCCATAGGTTCAGCCTCTTTTAACCCCTTCACGACCAGCCGATGCAGTTGTACTGCGTCAGGTTGGCTCCCCTGGGCAAAACGACTTTACATTACGTTGCTTCGCCTCTTGACCACTAGGGGGCGCGTGTGTGCTGCGGATTGCCGCCGGAGCCGATGCAAGTGCCTGGCGGGCGCGATGACTGCCAGGCACCCACAATCGCTCATGACAGAGCGAGAACTGGGATCTGTGTGTGTAGAAAAAACTGATCCCGGTTCTCTCAGGGGAGAGGAGACAGATTGTGTGTTCATACTATGTACGCACTAGGGAACACATTTAACCCCTTGATCGCCCCCGGTTTACCCCGTTCCCTGCCAGTGACATTTATACTGTAATCAGTGCATTTTTATAGCACTGATCGCTGTATAATTGTCACTGGTCCCAAAGATGTGTCAAAAGTGTCTGATATGTCTGCCGCAATATCGCAGTCCCAAGAAAAATCGCTGATCACCGCCATTACTAGTAAAAAAATAATAATAATAATAATAAAAATGCCATAAATCTATCCCCTATTTTGTAGATGCTATAACTTTTGCACAAACCAATCGATATACGCTTATTGTGATTTTTTTTACCAAAAATATGTAGAAGAATACATATCTGCCTAAACTGAGGGAAAAATTATTATAATTTTTTTTTTTCAAATTGGGATATTTATTATAGCAAAAAGTAAAAGGGTTGGGGGTTATTTACGAAAGGCAAATCCACTTTGCCCTGCAAGTGCACTTTAAAGTGCACTGAAAGTGCAATTCTAAGTAAAGTCGCTGTAGATCCGAGGGGGACATGCAAGGAAAAAAAATGCACATGATTGGATGATAAAATCAGCAGAGCTTCCACTCATTTCAGATCTACCCCTTAGATTTAGGATGACTGCAATTCCAAGTGCACTTTCAGTGCAAAGTGTATTGGCCTTTCGTAAATAACCCCCATTGCGTTCTTTTCAAAATTGTCGGTCTTCTTTTGTTTATAGCGCAAAAAATTAAAACCGCAGGGGTGATCAAATACCACCATAAGAAAGCTCTATTTGTGGGAAAAAAAGGATGTCAATTTTGTTTGGGTACAGCGTCGCACTACCGCGCAATTGTCAGTTAAAGCAACGCAGTGCCAAATTGCAAAAAATGGCCTGGTCATTGAGTAGGGGGTGAAGTGGTTAAAGTAACCCAGCATCCAGTCCAAAGGGTGCCAGGAGCAAGCAGCCCCCTCCTCTCAGCTCACAGACCCATTCCCTCAAGAGGGAAAAAGACAATCTCCTCAGGGCTCCAGACTTTTTAACAGCATCTGAGCCACCAACTGTGCAAACCCTCAGGGATTAGCTAGGCCCTGCTCAATATTTACGCAGGTCTTTGAATTATCCCTCCCTAAGTTCCAGAAACTTCTTTCTGGAATGGGGAATAAAATCAAACTCCCAGCCTGTGAAGCCCTGAACAAACCAGACCAAACAACTACTGCTCTCCTGATTACAGCAGGAACTAAAATCTAAATTTACCAAACAACCTAACTAGGAGGGTGCTACACACATATCTGAACTATACAACTGACAGTATACAACTGTACAGTATTTTTTTTAAAATTATTATTATACAGGATTTATATATCGCTAACAGTTTGTGCAGCGCTTAACAAAATGAAGGCAGACATTACAGTTAAGCCCCATACACACTATCAGATTTTCTGCTGTTTTTTGTCTTCAGAGTTACCAAAACCATGTAGTGCAAGGGCCTGCCTGATTGCATACAAATTGAAACTCCTAAGGTTTGACCTCATATTATATTGTTTTGGTAAATATGAAGACAAAAATCAGCAGAAAATCTGAGTGTGTATGGGGCTTTACATTACAATTTGGTACAAGAGAAATCAGAGGGCCCTGCTCAATAGAGCTTACAATCTAAGAGGGAGGGTCAATTGATACAAAAGGTAATAGCTGTGGGGAAAGAGCTGATTAAGAAAAGAGAACATTGTATTAGTTAGAAGCAGGATAGGCTTCTTTAAAGAGAAAGGTTTTCATGGGCCATCTATAGATGGATAGATTAGGGGACAGTCAGACAGATTGGGATAGGGAGTTCCAAAGGATGGGGGAAGCTCTGGAGAAATCCTGGAGGCGAGCATGGGAAGAGGTGACAAGGGAGCTAGAGAGCAGGAGATCTTGGGAGGACCGAAGAGAGCGCCTTGGTTGGTATTTTGGGACTAGGTTAGTGATGTAGCTGGGGGCAGAGTTATGGATGGCTTTGTAAATTATTGTTAGTACTTTAAATTTTATTCGTTGGGTGAGTGGAAGCCAGTGGAGGGATTGGCAGAGAGGAATTGAGGACACTAAACGGTCGGTAAGGTGGATTCTTAGGTCACATGTGTATACCACGCAAACTACGCTAAAATGCTTGCACAAGCAATCTAATAAATATGATTTGAAAATGAGAAAACAAGCGGCATGCTTTAAAAAACTGTAGACCCTTACAGAATATGTTTAAGAAAATGAAACACTGCGTCTAATAACAGAGAGAAGAGTTGATTGGGAAAGCGAGGGATTGGACTGAATACTGCGTTTAGCCTGGATACATAGCCATATATGGGAATGCAGTTTTGTCATGAAACAAAATGACATATATTACTTAAACTAATCAAATGATAGAAGAAATCCAGACAACTGAATCTTTGTTCTCCTGCCAAAGGTTAAGACATTTCCTTACACCTGAATGTTATTTCTGTCTCTAAATGTGATCTGCACTGATATAAACTATCAGAATGCCTGAATATAATCACTACAATAACTTGTTATAATGCCTAAATGTCACTGTCATGCTTCATCAAAGTAACTGTAACTTCTTCAGAATTGCAGGTCAGACAAGGTGACACAACTGGTATACTTAGGGAAAACAAACATTAACATGTAGTTCTGTACACATCTAATGGCCTTGAAGTATTTATAAGGGCTCATGTGCATGGGTGTAATTAAATATGGTGCTTATATCTATGCTGGATCTTGCTGACAAAATCTGGCAGAAACATCCAATGTAAAAAAATGCATGTAATATCATTTTATTTATGCATTTTTGCAAACATATACATCTCTATACAAATGTATAATTCTTCATCCACTCCACCTTATTTTCTAGAATTTATGTGTGTATACATCTACTTTTTATATGCTTTTATAAGCATGAAGGCATAAAATAAGCCAAAATATTCATCTCAAACACAGAATGGGCACATTGGCTATAAAATAACTGTGTTCAGATCTGTTAACCTCCCTGGCGGTATGATTCTGTCTGGAATTTTGTGCTGAAAGCGGTACAATTATTTTGCATGGAAATTTGGGGTTTTTATATTGTAGGCATGCAATTCTTATGAATAACTCACTTAAATCTGTCCAAACCAGAGTCTAGTAGACATCCCGGGTATGATAAAGTTTGAAACACAAAATCATAAATTATAATAAAAAAAAATATATATAAAAATGATTCAATAATGTAATCAAATCAAAAACACTAAAATTTGCTCAGTTGCAGAATAGTCGCTGTCATTAAATTTAGTGTTTGATGACGAATTGTGATTCTAATTTATTATCGCTGTTTTCTAGCTGGTCTAAAACCACTTTTGACATAAAGGGACACTTTTTGGTGCTATGGACAATCTCCAGTTTCCAGGCAGAAAAAAATCTATTTATTATATAAAATTACATGCAGGGCACTGGGCAGACCACTAGGGACAAAGGGGGTGTGTATTTTTTGTATACAGTACTGCAATCTGTAAGATTACAGTACTGTATGTGTATTGTGTTTTTAAACTTTTTTGAATTTGGCGCCGATCTCCGCTCCCGTGCGTCGTAGCGTCGCAGGGAACGGAGATCAGTGGCACTCGGGCACTGTGTGAATCGAGCGAGCAGACGGCTCGCTCACACAGCGAGGAGACATCACAGGATCCAGGGGACAAGGTAAGTAACTTCCCCCTGTATCCTGCAATGCGAGTCTGGCTCGGGATTACCGCTTTTGGTACTGAAGATCCCGCCCCGAGCCAGACTTGGGATTACCGCCAGGGGGGTTAAAGTGGTAGTAAAGCTTAAGAAAAAAAAAACAACCCTGCAAGGTAAAGGCATAATATGCTAGTATGCATTGTGTACTAGCACACTATAAAAGACGTACCTTGAAACAAAGCACTGCCGCGTGCTGTCACCGCTGCAGAGGCTTCCATCTTTACCCCCGGTCTTCCTTCCAGGTTTGCAGGCTGCGACCATTAGAATGGCCAAGCCCCCATGAAGTCACATCCGTGCATGCACGCAGACGTCACGGCCGTGGCACATTGCTCTGAAGGAGCGGCACGTGTATGCGGCGGTGATGTCCCCGGTGGCTGCTCCCTAGAATATCTCCTAAACGTTGCAAGTTTAGGAGATATTCATTTAACAAATACATTTTTTTCCCGTAGCCACGGGTACTTAAAGTGGTAGTAAACCTCAGACATGAAATATGAACAAAGTCTCAATTAGGAGCACTAAGGGGGTTATTTACGAAAGGCAAATCCACTTTGCACTACATTTTATCATCCAATCATGCGCAAGCTAAAATGCTGTTTTTTTTTTTTCCTTGCATGTCCCCCTCGGATCTACAGCGACTTTACTTCCAAGTGCACTTTCAGTGCAAAGTGGATTTTCCTTTAGTAAATAACCCCCTAAGTGTCATTTCTGCCTGCTGCTTCATTCCTCTGCGAACAGCATGAATAAATTCTGACAAGTATTCCTGACACCAAGAGAAAAAAGGTGCCAAGGGGAGGGACCTCTGGCTGATTGAGTTTCAACTATTGCTGTGTGCTGTGTGCACGGGGGTGTGTCCAGTGGCAGCCGGTGCTTAATATATTGGAGGGGGGGCGGCAAACTAACACTAAACCCCCCCCCCCCGGAGATGGACGTGAATTTGGCGATCGATCCATTGATCAGGGCATTACCTTTGGATTCAGGGGGAATGAAGAGCTGAGCCGTTGATTCTCCTCCAGGCAAACAGGTTGACCAGGGAGTCCTAAGACTTCCTGGCCAATTAGGTCACAGGAACTGCTTCCTAAATGGCCGGGAGGAGAATCAGGAAGACAATAGCGAATATTAATTTGCTATTGTCACACAACTGGGTGGGCTTGGGGCGCAGTGCTCTGCGCCTCGAGCCCACCCTTTTTTTAAGCCAATTAGAGCCTCAGGCTCTAATCACGTGCTTCAAAGAAAAAATAACCCCATTGGAATCCATGTGTCCGACGCACTGCATGTAGATTAGGAGCCAGATACATGGGTTAGGGGGGCGGCGCCCCTGCGCCCCGTATGGACAGGCCGCCACTGGGTGTGACCCTTCCCTCCATTCAGTTCTCAGAGCTCATCTCACTAAGCTCTGCAGAGTGTAACCTCAGCTCTCCACCCCCTTTTTTCTGAACGCTCAATGGATGTAGAGAAGAGAAGACTGTAGGTAAACAGGTACAGCTTATGTAGGAGGATTTGTTTCATCTCTGTGTATCACTAGTCACTTCACTGGTTTTACAACCTCTTTAATTCCAAACTTTTTCTTTAGATTTGGATAGATTAGTGCTGTATGTTCCCCATTAGGAAGATTTCCTCTCTCTAAATTCTCTGATCACCAGTGTCATTGGAAAATGAAGCAAGGGTAAATCCAGTTGCCATTCTAACAGGAATCAAGAAATCTTTCAATGGGGACACTTGTTCCAACAGGTCACTTTCTGCCCTTTTTTCTGTATCTGTTCTTATCAGTTTTTGGGAAGAGAATTCTAGCAGCCCTAGCCAAAAGGGGTTGCTGGTTAGTAATTCCTGATGTAATAAGATGGGTACTTGGGGAGGGATCTTTTCCACCTGGGTTAAATCTGGCCTGGTTTGCTAGACTTGTCCCCAGTTTTAGGCAGGCTCACCCTAAGTGCTAATCCCTTTCTGGTAGGGATGTAGCTGCATTTTTCTGTTTAGGGGCTGGGAGACGCAAGGAGCTCCCAGTGATGTGTCTCTTAGGGATCCCAGAAAAACCCTATGGGATTGGGACCCCGCAGAGTTTCACTGGAACTTTGTTCACTGCACTTATTGCTTTTTTTGCCCTTGCTTCTTAGGCCGGTGTTTTGTATAATCCAGTGCAATTTGTACAAAGGCCAGAAGGCCTGCCTTGTGTAACGCACTTGCCTCTTTCTTTATTTTTCCCTTATTTATTGCAGGAGCATTTACACACACTACACATTTACATTTGCATGTGTGTGTTTTTCACTTAAGACAGAAAGTGCAGGTTTTTGGGGCCTTCCCTGATGTTGAAGAGAGGATCTGTGGCTTTGAGTCTCTCTTCCCATCACGGGTCTCTATTGGGGAGAGCCAACACCAAGTACTGGCTTTGGCAGGTCCCTATGGAGCTGGGTCTATCTGGCTTAAGCCTAGGTGGACCAGAGTACCTTGCCCTTGTCAGAAGCCTTGCGCCCTGCGGGGGTTCAGGGGTTGAGGCCCTTACTTTGAAGGTTGATCCATTACTGTACCCTCATGCACTTTTTTCTGTGTGCTGTGATTTCATGGTTCAGTTTTTTTGTTCACAGGGGTTCTACAAGCACCACAATGCAGAGAAACTCTCTAAGAGGGCATTTCCCTAACATTGGAAATATATCCTCCCACTTCCTGTTGAGACTTTAGGGCAGGAAGTGAAGAGGAAGTTCTCTATGCAAAATGTAAAAAGTTTTTAATGTACTTGTACTTCTCCTTTTACTAAGGATCTGGAAATATAAGTAACTACTACAAGCATGAGGAAATTTCAGTTTACAAGTTTTTCATATCAATATCTTTTTGTAGGTTGAAATCCGCAGAATAGAAAATTCCTCAATATAAAGAAATGGCAGAAGAAAGAAGTGGGTAGAGGGTGATTAAGCTAACTCTGCAGAGTCTCTATCCAACAATGTGGTATCACTACTGTCCTGATCTAACAGCACTTCAACTTTTACAGCAGCCTCTGGGAATCACTGGAATGAATGGTTTTGACTATCTTTAGACTCATTCATTATGTATGAATGGGTTTAAAGGCAAACAAAGCCATTCATATTATTGTAGAAAGTTGATGTTGGGACAAAGGTATCTCACCACTGTATTCACTTCAGAGATCAGATCTATGAATGGATTTGTTTACAAACACAAATCCATTCTTACATGTAAAAAATACATCAATGCATACAAGTCAGAAACATGAAAAAGCATGTCCTTTCCAAATTTTTTTACATCATTTTTGTTGTATTTTATTATTTGAACTTTTTCAGAAAAAAAAAAAAGTCCAAAAAGCAACTTTCAAAATGTAAAGAAACATACTTATGCGCCAAGTGGCAAAAATTGCTATTTTAAACCTATTTTTTTCCCAACGTATTAGCTACTAAATTCAAACTAAACAAATTCAAACCTAAAGCTAGGTGATCTGTCATAAACAATTCTTCACTTCAGCCTAAAACTACATACTCCACCGTGACTGGCATGTGTGCTCTGTGACTGGCATGTGTGTCCAGTGTTGTACATTTTAAGCACAATGAGACACTGATGAGCCAAATCCGTAGCTGCTGGAAGTGGCATCTCAGTTGCAGAAGACAACCAAGCTCACATATTGTAGGTGGGGGGTAATTGCACTTTGGCATCTTCACTCTGGGTACTTGATGGCCATATCCCGACACTAGCAGATACATGTTTTGTACGTATTTTTTTGTTGAATCCTTTAGTACTGTTCTAGTTGTACAGTATAAACTAAAGCTAAAGAATGGCAGCTGGCATTTTCAGGAGGTCAGCAATGGCAGTATACGTATTTCTCTCAGCATAGCTTTCCCTTAAGCATTAATCATTTTATCATCTGTCGAGTTACCGTAAGACATTGTACACCCATCACATAAGGAGAGCTTATTCAAGAAAATATTATAATATTAATGATGAGGCTTAACAGTGTCTTTATTTTATACTTAGAAAACACTGGGAGGTATGATAAAGTTTGAACTAAATTCCAAATAAATAATTGGATGGTGAGAGTGCTAGGGTGGCCATAGATGGCGTACTCAGACACTTTGACAAGGATAAGTCCATTTAGAGTAATCCTACAGGGCAATAATGAATGCTTCTGTGGGAAGTGATTGTTATCACAATCAAAGTTTTTGTTTCAAACAATAAAGTGGCATGCAAAGTGCCCTGGTGTGTTTGGATATGTTATCAGCACACTCACAAGACCACAAGCTTGTCATACAGTGCAAAGCTTAATTTTTGTATAATCACATACATGTGTAGTGGGTGTGTATTTAAATCTCAATTCTGGGAATTAGACAAAATCTACCCTTTAAATGCCCCCCCTCAAGGGTTTAATTTTCATTAAATATAGAGGGTAAAGGAACAGCCAGTATTACTTGCCTTAGCCTCACTGCCTATACAACTAAAGCTGGAATCCTGCCATTCAGAAACCTGAAATACAACATAACCACTCGTGGAAATTGTTCCCACTAATTAGTATGCAGCAACAGTCCTGAAGAAGAACAGTCTATTCCCCCGAAACAGGTTGGCTTGATGAACATATTGCTAATTTTTAATAAACGTCCACTAACCATATTTTAGAAGTCACATTTCTCTGGACACCAGGCGCTCCTTTTTTTTTTATCTAGCCATTATGCCCACCCTGGCAGGCTCCAGTGCTTTCCTTTTCTCCCCATGGCTCTGGACTGTGGGTGGTCCTTCCATATCATCATATACGATGCAAGGCTATTAACCCTGCCTTGTATGTAAAGAAGGCTTCACAGGACGAATCACATTGCTAAAGGGACCATATTGGAGCGAGGAATAAGGTATGTTTTACAATTCATTCATGCAACCCCTAGACCGCAAGGTAGATTTTCTTCGTTGTGCCTGGAGTTGGGCTTTAAATGGTGTTTTTGAGGATGGGAAGCTGTCTCCCTGGCTGTTATTTTTAGAGAGATTATCCCATTATATCAGGAGAGGCAGATGCCATTGCAAAGTCTCATTTTACATCAAAACGAAAAAAATGTGTTTAAAATGTTTTAGGGTAGCTATGTTTTCTATTGTACATTTTATCCAATCTTACCTGTCCAGGTCCATCATATTTACAAATCGATGATGCTGTGGGGCAATCTCCAAAGTTTTCCTGGCAGGGGTCAATTGGTAAACACACATTACCATCACCTCTGTACCCCTCCTTGCATGTACATGTGTGTTTATTAGGACCCACATATGTGCAATAAGCTGCAGCATCACAGACCTTCTTCAAACATGGATTAATAGCTGAAAATGAAACAAGTAATGGGAATCAGATTTTTTTTAAAAACGGGGAATATGTATTTTACAGTTAGCAACAGTGGAGTTCAGATAAGAGTAACAACCAGAGCTGGATTTCCAGCACCGGAACCTATAGGCAAACATACTTTACTGCCAAAACAGCACCCCTCTGCAAGTACCTTTACCAATCAGCATATTCCTACTTTACTGTTCCTAACCTGGCATTCACTGTTGTTGCAACATATAAATAATCTCATAGGAGTTAACTTTATTTCTACTGGTGGGGAGAAAATAGACAATAAATTTGTAAGGAAAGGTCGCCTATAGCCACAAGCGTACTGTGAATAGTTTGGTGCTGTAGAACTGAGGAGTAAAGGATTATGGTTTGACAAACGAAAGTTGGCAAAGTTGGGTCAGTAGTGGCCTTTCAATGTCATTTAGATACTTGATGAATTAGCTAACAGGTGATGGGTCTTAAATAAACAGTATGGAAAGTAGGCTGCTCCCTAAAAAGGAACTCAACTCCCCTCTCTATTTTTTCCCTCTCCCCTCTTGCCTCTGAAGCTGGGTTGTTCCCAAAAAACATACTCACAAGCCTAGAAATCCAGCGGTGTTGTCTAAGGAACTGCCTCTTCCCTACAGCGTAGTTGGTCCCATAACGTCAACAGGGGGCTGGCTGCTTCTTCATCAGAGGACGCACCCGCTTCATCACATCATCAGAAGTGCAGCTGTAAAAGCAATGAATAGACAGCCACCCCTGATGAGGTGGCGCATACACTCTTGTGTATCTGTGGTCTCCTGGGACCCATTATATGGGTATCCCAAAAGAAAGTGGACAACTGTTATGTCACACTTGCCTTATCTGAAATAAGAAAATGTTGAGATGTTTTTGGGGACTTTTCTGCCCTCTCCCCCCAAAAAATTATATTTTGTTAGAGGAAGGGGGCAGGAGGAATATTATGTAAAGTTGTTATTGGTGGTAAATGTCCACTCTTTAAACTTAGGTCCTATCTGCTCAGTAGGAAGTCTTAGGTAAGATTGAATTGTAAAAAGGAGAGGTGGAGCACCTAAAGAATGAATCAATAAGGTGGTGTTTTTAGATTTAGACAAAAATATTCTTGCGAGCTACCATAAACATATACTGACTTCTATCTAGATAGCTGTTGCACTGTTCACCGCGCACCGTGCAAAAAGTAATACATATAAAGGAGAGTGCTGCGCTATCTTAATATTGGCATATGATACCCAAAATAAATTAATATTTTTGTGTACACAAATTAGTGTAAATCATATACTCAAAGTGCTTTTCGAAGACCAAGTGGCTGCTTTACAGACAGTTTCCGATGAGACCCTGCAGAAAGCCGCCCAGGAGGTCGCTACTGCCCTCGTGGAATGTGCCCTGAAAACCTCCGAAACGGGAAGGCCTTGAAGAGTAGGCTCTTTTAGTTGTCTTAATCTAGGAGGTGACTGAGCATCTGATGCTGACTGACCCTGCCTTAGGCCACGCTGGAACCGAGAACATATTTCAGCTTTCCTAAGTGAGAAGGTAGTTGCCAAACAGGCCACCAGCCTTAGCTCAACATCCAGGGGATGTGGTTCTCTCACTCAACCAAGAAAAGACAGCAAATTTACTTCCTGGTTAAATTGGAAGGAGAAAGACACCCCATGGATAAAAGCAGTCTGGATTTTAAGGACAATTCTGTTCTGTCCAGGTATAATGTTAAGTGAGGCTCCTTGAGTACAAAGCCTGCAGTTCTGACATCCTTCACAGAGGTTGTAGCAACCAGAAATATGGTATTTAGGGTTGCAGAGTGTAGTCAATTCTGTAGGATAGAAATGAGGCCTTGATGGAAATGGGGACCATAAGCAAGTTCCACATATGGAACAAATGGTTTCCTGTGAGGCCTATAACTTCATGCAAGCCTTTTAAGAATTGCATCATTAAAGGGTAAGGACTCCTTAGACCTCTGCAAGTGCAGACAAAGCCGAACTTTGAGCTTTTAAACATATTTGAACCTATGCCCCTGATTAGCCCCAGTTGTAAGAACTGTGGAACCTTGGCTGGTTTAGGTGATAAAGGACTCCACGCTTCGCTGTGTGAGATCTGTATAATTTTCCCATAGTCTTAGGTAAATCTTATTCATGAAGATCTCTGGATTGACAAGGTAGGCACTACCTTCACTATGCATAATTGACCTGGTAGCCACTGCCTCTCAACTTCCATGCCATCAAAAGTAGTCTCTTGGAGCTGGATGGAAAAAAACTCTCCATTAGAGAGCGAATCCGTCATTACTGGAAGCAGTGGTGATTCAATGATTAAGAGTAGCCTAAGTGCTAGAGTATGTAGGAGCACTTCAGATCTAGATCTAATTTTCAGACTAGAGCCTCCTTGAATGTGACATGTCTTGCCATCATTGGAGTAGACTGCAGCAGGTTGACCTCTAGCTCTTTCAGGGTATACAGTGGATAGCCTGTTTAGGAGGGCATTTTTTCTCTTCCCCTTTTCAATTAGTGACTAGTGACAATACTTTATCCATAAAGTGACTCTTAATCATCACATGTCGTATATATAAAAAAAAATTCCTTATTTGAGTGCTCAAATTCTATACAAAAAAGTGTTCCAGTGCACTAAAGTGCTACGTGCAAAGTTCTATGTTGAAAAATTCATGTGAAGACTTCTGTTGATATAATAAAATATAAAATCCATTTCAAAAAATAATAATCAGATCCAAAAAAATGGTGATAGCAAGCGTGTTCTTGTGTCTACTCTAGTATATGCGCTCACCTTAGAGCGTGTGACCTTGCAGTTAAGCTTGGTCAAATCACACATATGAACCACCCCTGGGTTCAGTATCTGTAATGGGATCCTGGGCTGATTGATGTCACGTTTTTCCACATATATGTAGAACAAAGGAAAACTAGATAGTTTGTTATCGTTTAAAATATTTTTATTATTTTTATTATTATTTATTACTAAAAACTAGCCCCTTTAATAGGGTACTCACATTTTGTGGGTGCTTCAGTGAACCGCACTTTAAAAGCCAAAAAAGCTGTGACCACTGAAAATGGTGTGTCCTTTCCGAGCTGAGACCTATCTCAGTTTGCGAGTTTGGATGGCGTGCCCTATGAACCCCATTTACACAGCTGTGTTGGGTACCGGAAAGCTTTTCCCGGGTGTTGGTTCCCGGAAAGTATTTTCAGATACTGGAGAGAAACTACTTTATATACGTACCTTTATATTCTATTGCAAGATATTGTGTTATGTGTATTTGTGTCTAATGTTAGTGTATGTTTTAGCAATCATCGTGTGATGATTTTTTTGTTTTTTTGTATCAACAAAACAATTTTTTACATACTTCATTAGTGTTTTGCCAATTTAAAGTCCCATTTGGGGGTATGCAACATCCCTATATAAATATATATATATATAAAGTAGGGATGTGGCAAATTCACTAGATTATCTGGTATGGTGAAAACATTTATATAGTATGGGCATTAGCCTGACATTTTACAAGCATTAATGATGAGTTAAAAATGCTCCCTAAATACTCTATGGGCAGTTTTGAAGCATTTGATGAGTGTTAAGGTGCATTAAAACCGCTCTACAAATACCTATTGCATTACAGTAAGTTAACTAATCGGAACGCCCTACAACCGCACCACAACTGCCTGCCAGAGCATTTGCAAAGCGTTACCATAGACTTGAATGGTAGGCGTTAAAAAGGCTTCAAACACCTCCTGACTCGACATGAGGCTTCAATTGTGAAGCGACGCAACACTAATGCTTCTTGTTTTGATAGTGTGAACAGTTGTGCTGTCTATTGTATCTTGTGCATAGGTGTTTGAGGCATGGTTTTAAAGTGGTTGTAAACCCCCCAAAAAAACAACCTGCAAGACAAAGGCATAAAGCCCCCCCCCCCAATATATACAAAAAAAAAACGCAAGACAAAGGCATAATGAGCTAGTATGCATAGTATGCTATTTATGCCATTATGTATTACTTACCTGAGATCGAAGCCCCCACAATGGTCCTTGTTCACTGCTCCGGCCGGCGACGTCGCTCGTGGAGTTACTTCCGGCTATCGTGGGCTCCGGCGCTGTGATTGGTCAGAGCCACAACGACGTCACTCCCGTGCATGTCTAACTGAAGCAACGGCACATACGTGCCATTGCTTCAGTGCGCATATGCCGATGACGTCGGCACATGCAAATCCAGGGTAGCTACATGTAAGCCTTATTATAGGCTACCCTGTAGCAAAAAGTGTGTTGTAAGGATTTAAAACCACTTTAATACCTCTCAAACGCCTGCTTTTAATGCCAGTGTGAAATTAGCTTTACTCTTTTACTGTAGTAGACTGTAAAACAATGACAGAAGAGAAAAAAAATCTCTATTACTGAACTCAGAAGAGTTACTGCATAGATAAACATCTTGTATCATTTTTCCAGATAAAATAATATGTAGCTAAAGGGTAGTCTGTGTTTGCCAGATAAGGTTGTCAGAAGCCTGTCCTCGGTCTCATTTTACTCTTTTAAAAAGAATATAAATGTTTCAAACTTAACAATAACATCATAGTACATTGTTCTTGTAGTCTTTCCATTAAAATGCTTTTTTTTCCAGTTAACTAGACAACTGATAAAAGCAGCCTTACGTTCACATGTTGAGCTTTTCTCTTCGTAATTTGGTAAGCATTTACACTCCAGAGCACCCGAACTTGACATTGTACATCGTTTGTTTCCTCTGCAGTTCAGTACAACACAGTCTGGTAATGCTGAAAATACACAACAAATGAATGCAGTGAAAGTGCTTCAACTATACAAACTATTCTTATAAAGCACATATGCGCATAAGGCTATTGTCATTTAATCTGGGCAATAGTACTTGTATTGCAAACTTAACATGTACCTTTAGGCCACCTGGCCTGTTCAGATATCAAAAGGCCTACCAATCTCTCAATCAATCAAGCTTGGTTTTTGCTTTCCTGACCATTTTCAATTATTCCCCCAGAATAAGGGCAGGTCTGGATAATTGCACAATACATAAACCAGCATACTTGGCCAGGGCAAACTGCATTCATACATTTTTATGCCACAATTATTTTATAGAGTATTCAATTAGCAAGGCCATCTTCTGAAGGACATCAAAGCCCATTCTCTTTTTTTGTACATGCTTGAGACCTGTGCTATCCATTCTTGATCCATCAAATGTATTCTTTTTCTTCAGATATACACCACCTGGCAGTCACAAGTGAACTGAAAGTTGTATGGCAATTGGCAACCAACCAGATTTACCAGATAGCAAGCATTGTTTGACAACAAATTCAGAATATTCTCTGTAATGCATGCTCACTTTACGTTACTAATTCTGTGACTCCCTGACTGCAAGCCCCACCTCCAGGGTTATTTTTAAAGTGCTTTGCAAAGGCCCTATATACATCAGTTCACTGAAGTGGACAAAATCAAATGATAACAAACTATCCAATCCCTTCAGAAGAAGGATGTTGGAGCTCAGATTCAAACCTAGGCTGTAGACCAGCTGGTATACACATGGGACTCCAGAAATGCCCACACCAGGATCATACCATTTAGCACCTTCTTGGTGACAAGCATAGTAGGGAGGGGCCATTCAGGCAGCATTCCCTATATTATCCGGGTGCAACCAAAAATACCGTAAGGGACTACCTGAGCACTGGATAAATTATGTTTAAATAGTGTTTCAAAAACTTCTGCAGACTAAAAAATTGTGGAAATGCAAAGACACGAAGATGAATAGTCTTTAGAATTAACTTCTTTTTGAGCTTTATCTGGTATTCTGTACATTTCAGAGTGCATTTATAAAAAAAAAAAAATCACATAACTATTCTCTTATTGAAATCGCTTGTAAATTTGTTCTAGGCAAATAGGTCAAAATAGAACATTCTCCGACCATATTCTTTGCCAAGTCAAATGTGTGAATGTGGATTGTGGAATATACCACATTGTGACCTCTAGATGGCACTAAAGAGCATATTTATTTAGTGTCATAGTCATCGCCATCTGGTGGCCACAATGTGCTATTTTCTGCATTCAAACATTCAAATTACAGAGAATATAGCTAGAGAACATTCAATGTTGCCCCATTTGCACAGCAGTACATGCAATCTTGGTGGACGAACGACCTAGCAAATAAATTTTTTAAATAAATACACCCATTGCTGTCCTTAATGCTACTCAGTAAAGTGAACCAGTTTGGCTGCCAGATTTTGAAGCCAAGTTCCCATCCCCACAATTTACAGCTTTATTTTCTGGGTCTAAATTATTAACATTCTTAAATTAAGAACTCTATTACCAACTAGATGCAGACCTACACTGGAAATTACATTTGGCAAACAAATGTAAATTCAAATACTTATTTCAGACATATATGAGACCTATTGCTCTTTAAACAACATGTAGTTCTGTAGCATTACTTACGCTGGTCACACTTAGGCCCATTATAACCAGAGGAGCACACGCATGAACCGTCTCCATTAATCCCACTGTTGCAAATACCATGCACACAATCACAGACTGTGAAGAAAGAATATAGTAGATTAGATAATCACAATTACACACAAATAGCTAGCATGGAAAAAAATAAGTAAGCAATTGGTTCTGGAAGAATTTCTATTTTCTAGCAATCTTGTATGGTTTACAGCATTCTTAAGAACAAATTCTGCACACTTGCTGTGAATAATGAAGCAGCAATATAGCATAATGTAGTGCTGTACAAAGTGCATTTCCTCCAGCTTTCAATTGCTTTGCTCAAACATTCAGATTTGTGAGAAGAGGAAAACTGGACTGGGAGATATTTGACCCCTGGGCCAGTAATAATAAATACATTGGAAGATAGTTCACCATTCAAACGTGGTATAGAGTGGAAGCTGCAGTCAGTGACACCTACTGACGATTATACAGCTACCTGCTCCCCTACTCCCCAATAGGGTTGCCACCTATTCTTCAAGCCAAACCCAAACACTTTAGCGGCCTGGGAGACCCTTGGGTGCCCCAAGGAGAGTAGTAATGCAGTGCGCATTGCATGTGGCCAAATTGATCTTGCTGACATCATCGCCTTACCCCCCAGTGATGCCAAACCTGCCACCAGACAGCTGCCCGCAGCTCACAGACAGCAACAGATTTGTGTGTGACTATCTTGGTTACTTGGAGAGTCACAGCCTGGTCTAAATAATGTGTCCAAGTCATAGTCTGCCTGAATCCCAAACACATGGTTCAAAACCGGCTGTCTGTGTGAATCCCGGACAGATTGCAACCCTATTCAGACCTGAAATCAAAGTGTCTGGCAGAGGGAAATCTTCCAGCACAAACATTACATTCTGATGAAGAAGAGAAGATGCTGATGCTGGGAGGTGCAAAAAGGTAAACTATGATCTTTAGGCCAGTGGTTCTCAACCTCAGTCCTCAAGTACCCCCAACGGGCCATGTTTTTAGGTTTTCCTTTACTTTTCACAGCTGCTTTAAATCAATAGCAATGACATTGATAAGAGCTATTTTATCTATGAGAAGTTCCCAAAACATGGCCCGTTGGGTGCACTTGAAGACTGAGAACCACTGCTTTAGGCCGCATTTACACTTTAGCTTTCTGCAAGCGTGCGTAAAAGCATGCAATTATGTGCACATTTATGAAACACGTTTATGTTGCCATGGTTAATGGCATCTCAAATGCAGCAAAAAAGATGTGCATTTGTCATGAAAAAAAAGTGCATCAATCACGGCAAAACGTTTGGTTAAAAAACATACAAAGCTCTACGCTTAAAAGGGTACATGAGCTATTTTGCTGGGTTTGTCATGTGTAGGTCAACCCATTGAAATCCTGTGGCACAAAAACATGCACAAATTTGGCATGACTTTATGCACGTTCATAGAAAAGCTAAATGTGAATGCAGCCTTATGCCGCGTACACACGAAGGGACAATCCCGCGGGATTATCCTCTGGACTCAAGTCCAGCGGACAATCCCCTCATGTGTGGGCATCGGCAGACTTTTTGGCGCCAAAGTCCGGCGGACCAAAGTTTTAAGTTTGGTTTTAAAATTATCCGCTGGACTTGGCAGTCCGGCGGACAATCCCGCCGTTAGTAGGCTAGTCCGCCGGACTTTTTAAATGAACGGACTTGCCGCTCATCGGCAAGTCCGTTCATTTAGCACGTGACTTCGGGTACGTAGGTAGCGTAGGCAGTAAATGCCGCCGCGCTAGCTCCGTCACCTGGCATGGATTTAAAGGGAATCCCCACGCCGAAAAACGGCATGGGGGTCCCCCCAAATCCATCTCAGACCCTTATCCGAGCACGCAGCCCGGCCGGCCAGGAAAGGGGTGGGGACGAATGAGCGCCCCCCCCTCCTGAGCCGTACCAGGCCGCGTGCCCTCAACATGGGGTTGCCCTGGGGAAAGGTTGCCGTGCGGCCCCCCCACCCCAAAGCACCTTGTCCCCATGTTGATGAGGACAAGGGCCTCTTCCCGACAACCCTGGCCGTTGGTTGTCGGGGTCTGTGGGCGGGGGCTTATCGGAATCTGGGAGCCCCCTTTTATAAGAGGGCCCCCAGATCCCAGCCCCCCACCCTATGTGAATGAGTATGGGGTACGATGTACCCCTACCCATTCACCTAAGGTGTAAAATGTAAAGTAAAAAAAACACACTTTTGAAAAAATATTTTATTGCACTGCTCCGGGGGTCTTCTTCCGTCTTGGGGGTCTTCTCGCCGGACTCCTCCGCCATTTACCTAGCTCTTTTACCGAGCGGAGAAGTCCGGCTACCTTCTTCGTCGTCGCCGCCGTCGTCTGGGGGGTCTCGATCCGCCTTCGGGGATCTTCCGGGGTCTCTTCTGTTCTTGCCGCTTTCATCGCTTTCTGCGCCGCCTTCTTCTTCTTCTTCCGCCTTCTTCTTCTTGTTCTTCTTGTTCTTCTTCTTCCGATGTTGACACGTCGCTCGCTCTGGCCGGAATGCCAGAGCCGCGCTGTGCTGGGACTTATATAGGGACAAGGGGACAGGGTCACATGCTCATGTCACATGGTGACCCCGCCCCCTTGTGATGTCACAGTCCCAGCATCCTCCGCAGTCCGCAGACTTTGTCCAGCGGACTGTCCGCCGGAGAAGTCCGGGCGTGTGTGGGCAAGTCCACACGCTCGGAAAGTCCGGCGAAGCCAGCTGGAAAGTCCGGCGGATTGTCCGCTGGACTAGGTCTGCCGGGAAAAGTCCGCACGTGTGTACGCAGCATTAGGAGCACCCACCTTTCAATATGCTCACCATTAAATGCCAAACCATGGCACACTTTGTGTGGTGGACTTTTAGCCCACAAAAATCTTTCCTTCTCATAAAAGCAAAAGTGTTTATCTACCAAAGACAAAGGTCCCCAGGCCTGCCCTCTGTGAGAGCTACGCTCTTTAAAATGTATCCCAAATGTTTGACTGAAGCACTCCAAAGATGGCACTTTGGAATGTGTTATACCTTGCTTTATTTGTAATTATGTACTGGGCTGAAAATAATTCCCAGCATAAATATTCTAAAAGCTTCTAGGCTACTTACAGCGGGTAAAATAAGTATTGAACAAATCACCATTTTTCTAGGTAAACATATTTCCAAAGGTGCTATTCACATGAAATTTTCACCACCTGTCTGCAACAATCCATGCACTCCATACATACAAATAAACCAAAACAAATAAGTTCAGAAATGAAGTTATGTGTAATAAAATGGAATGACACAGTGAAAAAGTATTGAACACGCTAATTTAAATTTATTTCAGTTATTTTAAGTCAACAAAATCCTTTGTTGGTAATGACAGCTTCCAGATGCCTCCTGTATGGAGAAACGAGTCGCATGCTTATCTCAGGTGTGATTTTGGTCCATTCTTCCACACGGTCTTTAAATCTTGAAGGTTTTGTGGGCCTCTTCTATGAACTCCGATCTTTAGTTCTTTCCATAGATTTTCTGTTGGATTCAAATCAGATGATTGGCTGGGCCATTCTAGCAGCTTTATTTTCTTTTTTTGAAACCAATTGAGAGTTTCCTTGGCTTTGTGTTCGGGATCATTGTCTTGCTGAAATGTCCACCCTCGTTTCATCTTCATCATCCTAGTAGTTTTTATCACGAATGTCTTGGTACATTTCTCCATTCATCCTTCCTTCAATGATATGAAGTTTGCCAGTACCGTATGTGGAAACACAGACCCACACCATGGTGTTCCTACCTTTAAACTTCACTGTTAGTATGGCATTTTTGGGGATGATGTGCAGTGCCATTTGACCTCCAAACATGGTGTGTATCATGGCATCCAAAGAGTTACATTTTGGTCTCACCTGACCAGACTACAGTCTCCCAGTATTTCACAGGCTTGTCTAAATGTTGTGCAGCAAACTTTAAACAAGTTTCAACATGCCTTTTCTTCAGCAATGGAGTCTTGCATGGTGAGTGTGTATACAGGTCATGGCGGTTGAGTGCATTACTTATTGTTTTTTTTTTAAACAATTGTACCTGCTAATTCCAGGTCTTTCTGAGGCTCTCCACAAGTGATCCTTGGCTCTTGGACAACTTTTGCGAGGAGCACCTGGTCGTGGCCAGTTCATGGTGAAATTATGTTCTTTCCACTTCCGGAATCCTTCTGTAACCAATGCCATCGGTATGGTTTGCAACAATAAGGTTGCAAAGGTCTTGAGAGCGCTTTGCTTTTACCCATTATGAGATGTTTCTTGTGTGACACCTTGGTAATGAGACACCTTTTTATAAGCAATCACTTGCGACTGAACCATTCCATTTTATTACACATAACTTAATTTCTGAACTTATTTGTTTTGGTTTTTCGTTGTATGTTTGAATTGCATGGGTTATTATCGATATGTGGTGACAATTTCATGTCAATAGCACCTTTAGAAATATATTTACCTAGAAAAATGGTAACGTGTTCAATACTTATTTCACCCGCTGTATTTATATAGATTTCACGTTTCAATTGTCAGTGTCATCTATGGTGATATAGCAGTCCAAGTGACAATAAACTATATTCCTAAGAATCTACTGCCATCTTGTGGTGAAATTGTGACATTGCACCTATCCATATCATAAGTTGCCAGGTTATCAACCCACACACATATACGTAATGAGAAACCATAGAAAGCTAATTGTGTAAAATAAAAGCATTTAAGGCTAATATTTTACAAATATTGTTTCTATATACTTTGTGTGTGCATGGGGGCAACCATTTTTGCTCATTATATATGTAGTATGCAGTCTATGATTCCCAGGTAATACTAATGACCCAGTCTTTAATCTGCAGTCAGTAGGCAGGGATGTTAGTAATATTTTCTGACGTACAGATATACAGATAAAGAGGGCATTTACAAGTAAAAGTCATGTAAAAAATTGTGATAATTCATGTTAGTGTCCAGATTAAATCATTATTCTGGCAATGAAATGAATTATTGCCCAAGCACTTGACAAGCCTAAATGCGTTGCACGCATGTACAAGTGTCAAGCGTTTTTTCTGCCAAAATGCTGCTGCCAGGAGAAAAGGAATCTATGAGAGTGGGCAAAAAACATCCAGTGTGCATGAGGTCTTAACAGAGAAAATTGTGAACTGAGGTTTTAAAGGCAAAGCTGTGCCTCGGTCATACCAGATCGACAGTCCGGACCATACGTGTCATCATCTGCGCATTTCTCACAGTTTGTTCCACCAAATTTTTCCTAAACAAAGTTGAAAAAAGATGCACATCTTACTATTTTTTAAATCACATATTCTTGAATATGTACCTAAATAAAATTCTAATGGATATTAGTCAGACAATTAATTTTTTAGAATATTGAAAAAAAAAAAAAGTCATAAGCACGGTCACTTCACTAAATGCAAACATTCATGTTTTTTGAGGGAATAATCTAACACAGAGTTATGCCCGGTACACATGATCAGAATATCGTAAGAAAAATACAGATTTTGGAGCGATCGTATGATAATTTGATCGTTAGCACAGAGCTTTCGAGAGCCGATCAGGACAGTTCATCCGATATTATTTGATCGGACATGCACACATTTTTTTGCCAGATCGTACGATTTTTATTTGTTTAACCAGTACAATTGTCGTTCGATTATTATAACACATAACATCGCTTCCGAATTTTTATTCTCTCGTACGCAAATTTTCGTGACTCAAACTCATCAGATTCGATCTGAGATTAGCATGCAAAAAACAAAAGAAAAAAACAGATGATCATTGGTTAGATAATCACATCATGTGTACCGGGCATAATACTTCCCAAAGTGGAACTTCTGCTTTTCTGCTTCCACCACCCCCTCCCCCGTCCGGTGCTTCCTCCCCTCCTCTGGGGTGAATGGGTACCTGTTTTTGACAGGTACCCTTCCCCACTTCCAGGAGACTCCACCGTGACGCCGTCCCTCAAAAGTTCTCCCTCCGCCACCGGGCCAGTAAGAAAGCAAAGCGCACTTTGCGTATGTGCAGTAGGGAACCGGTTTCACTGCCGGGTTCCCTTAATACTAATGGCGGTGGCAGCACCCAAGAGCCGATCTGAAAATCAGCTGGGGTGCCGACATCTTCGGAACCCTGGACAGGTAAGTGTCCTAATTTTCAAAGTCAGCAGCTACAGTATTTGTAGCTGCTGACTTTAAATTTTTATATAGGGGGTGGATCTCCTCTTTAAAGCAGCCATGTGGCTTTTCTTTACACCTTAAGGTAGCTGCACTTTGTAATGTAAGAGGTTGAATACTTACCCTTCCTTTCAATGGCACTTCTATTTTTCACTCTCTTGCCGAGCTAGCTGAACTGCTGCTATCAAACACTTGAGGGTGTGTTGGATACTGTGTCCCCTGCTGGGTGCTGTGGTTCTTCCCATGGGCTACTACATCACTACAGAATGTAGTCCAATGTGGTGTCCAACATGGGCGAAGAATGGAGAGGTAAGTATTCATTGTTTTCTATAACAGGATGCAGATGCCTAACAGTTTTTAGAGAAGAATCAGGTATTCTTTAGCCCCACAATTTTCCTTTCCACCAGTTCCAGGCATGATGACCAATCCCTTAAACCTGATTTTATTCCTGGTCTTTGACCGGTCTTGCCACCCTTCTTGTGAAACCAGTGTCTAAAATATCAGGGTAGGATGTGGCTGCTGATAGGAATACTCGCTCATATTCCAGCATTGAAGAGTGAAAAGTAAGGTAAGTATTAATGTATGGTAGATCACTCTCAAGAAGAATGAGAACAAAAAGCATCAGCTGAAAACTGTACTCAAAAATGTCAGCCAAAACTTACATTTTTATGAAATCTACATATCTCCTTCCAATTTAAAGGGGTTGTAAACTCTTACATATACCCAGTGAAGTGACTGTCGTCTGCTACACAGAGATAAAACATATGTTGTACCAGTTTATCTGCAGCCCTCTCTCCTCTACAGCTGATCAAAGTACAGAATTTAGACAATATTTTTCAACTCCAGCAGGCAAGCAGGGAGCTGAGTGTAATCTGAGACCTGAGCATGGGTGTCTGTAAGAGGGGGCAAGGGGGGTCAAGTGCCCCCCCCCCCCCGAATCATCAAGGTGACAGTGCGGGCAGTGCCGACTGAACTGAGCCCGATGGCAGACGAACATGCACATCAGTACACAGTCACAGATCACTGCCCAAGTCAGACCTAAAGTGCCCTTGCAGAGCTGCAGCGGGGTGCCGAGTGCTGTAACGCTCCCTGCGCTCCTACACTCAGCAGAGAAGACATCAGTTACACTTCTCTGTCAGCAGGAGTGAACTCCGCCCCATAGATCATTTCTAGTCCCCGCCTCTGACATGTCATTCAGAGGCTGGGACATAAAGAGAGAGAGGCACCGCGAGGGATCGTGGATGTTGCTGGAATTAGGTAAGTGAGCAATGGCAGACAGAGGAGAATTACAATATATGTTGCTTAGCAGTGTAATGTTGCAGTGAATCTTTTCCACACTGGATACTTTGGATAGTGACAAGTACATTCTATAAAAGGATATGTTTTGTTCATTTTTCATTTCAGAGGTTTAAAAACACATATTAATGAATGGGTCTTTTGTAGAAAGATTATATTACAGTGGAACCTCGGATTGCGAGTAACGCGGTTAACAAGCCTTTTCGCAATATGAGCACTGTGTTTTTAAAAATCATAGCTCGGTTTCAGAGTCCTGTCTCGCAAAACGAGCATGATTCATGTCAAAGCGTGTGCCTGAGGTGGGGGGCGCCGATCGTCGCTGTTCGGAAATGCACAGAAAGCCTGAGGACAGCTCGGCTGACCTCGGCAAACCTCGGGAACTGAGTCTTTGCAAGGTTTGCCGAAGTCAGCCGAGGTGTCCTCGGGCCTTTCAAGCCATTTCCAAGGCTCTCCGGCACCCCCCACCTCTGGCCACATGTGGTATTGCATGCCATTGAAGTCAATGCGGAACAAATTATTTTTGTTTCCATTGACTTCAATGGGGAAACTCACTTTGATATGCGAGTACTTTGGATTACGAGCATTCTCCTGGAACGGATTATGCTCGTAGTCCGAGGTTCCACTGTATTTAATAAACATATATGGCAAAAACATTTTCTTCAATAATAAAATAAGTAGGTTTTGGTTATTACTGTAATGAAGTAGAAAGTTACATGGTAATACTGGCAGTAAGGATATTACACAACACTTACTTGACAAATACAGGTCCCATTGCCGCCCATCCCATCGGCGCATATACCTCTGTTGTTACAAGTGGATGACGCCCCACCAGGGCACTCTGTAAAATGACAATTAGTAATATCATCTTGGTTACTCAAGTTTAAGAAGATTGCACTGCTTATTATATTACACATCTTTTGGATAATGCATTCATATAGGGAAACGGATGGTTCTTGGGCAGAAAAATTCACAATCCCAATTGGGCAGCACAGTAGCTGCTATGTGGTTAGCATTTCCACCTAGCAGCACTAGGGTTGTTGGTTTAAATCCCAACCATGGCACTACTTGCCTGGAGTTTGCATGTTCTCCCCGTGCCTGTGTGGGTTTCCTCCCACACCCCAAAGACATGCTGGTAGGTTCATTGGATCCTATCTAAATTGGCCCTAGTTATGTGTATGTATGGATGTGAGCTAGGGACCTTAGATTGTAAGCTCCTTGAGGGCAGGGACTGATGTGAATGTATAATATATGTGTAAAGTGCTGTGTAAATTGATGGCACTATATAAGTACCTAAGTAGTATACTAGTAGTGTACTATAAGTAGTAATAAATAAAATGTATTGATACAGTATTTGTTAAATCCTTTATGCAACTCAATTATTAGTGCAGGAGGAAACTTTACACAAGCCCTGCCATGCATACTGATTAAAAGAAGACTGTACTTGGAAAAATATATCTGTCATTATTGAATGCCTAAACATGCCAGTTGCCTGCTTTTTGTATAGACTGGGGAAGAGTTACTTTTCTGTTATGTTTTGTTTGTGACCCCATCGTGGAGATCTTACCTTACTTCCTGTACGATAGATTGAAAGACTCTGGACGGCCGCACTCCAAAATAAATTTCAATGCCTTTTATTTGTGAAACAAAATCACACAAATGTGGGCCACAGCAAAGCAAAAATCTCGAACGCGTTTCACACTACCAGGAGTGCTTACTCATAGCTATGAGTAAGCACTCCTGGTAGTGTGAAACGCGTTAGAGATTTTTGCTTTGCTGTGACCCACATTTGTGTGATTTTGTTTTACAAATAAAAGGCATTGAAATTTATTTTGGAGTGCGGCCATCCAGAGTCTTTCAATCTATTGTCATTAGTATGTGCCGTGCCTGCACCTGGGTCTCTCTATCTTAGGAGAAGCTGCAAACCTCAGTTGTGTGGATTATCCTGGAGCGGTGGTTCCCCTACCTTACTTCCTGTACCTGTGACACCCGTACAAGAAATTGGGGTTGGGGTTGTGATTGTTGCTATAACAGCAAGGCCCAGACAGTATTAAAGACTTGGATTAAAGTTCTACCATCTTTATATGTGCTTCCATTGGAAAGCTTTCCCATCACAGGGCAATAACAAACTGGCAGAAGTGTTAACCCTTTCTTGTTTTATCCTAGATTTGAGATTTTAATATACATTTCCATGGCCAGTTATAGGTGGGGGTAGTGGACACCTTTTTTTGTATTGCTGTTATATCGGTCAGGCAACGCACTGACACCTTTGCAGCCATTGTGCTATGGGCTGGGTGCTCAGTGTGCCCCTGTACCTTTTAAGAAGAGGTGGGCTCCCTTCAGTCCACCTGTTTTCCATCTATCCATTAGAATGCATGTGCCTCCACGGAGTCACTCATAAGCTAGTAATAGGACCGCAGATACCAGGGTGCCTTGGCGAGGCTCTGTGGCTTATGCATGTATTTGCAAATGTGTGCAGACTAAACTCCTGTTTTAATGCATACTGTTAGATAGGTTGATTCGTTTGTCAGCGGGCTGGCCGGTGAGTAAGCTTGCATTTTTCCTTGGATTTAGCCTTGGCCTTGTTTATATCATATTTCCATCTAACCAGTGTTAGTCCCTAAATTTCACTTAGAAACAGCATCTTGTAATTCCCTGTGCTGTAGAACGCAGCCTGGAAAAGGGAGGGGCAATGCTGGGAGCCAATCAGATGTTGCGTGCTGCAGTGAAGAGGGCTGAGTGAGCAGAGACATCCGCTCAGCAGTCTGCTGCTGCTCATTCACTATCCAGTAATAGGCTGGTTTCAGGGACATGACCAAGCTGTATTGACAAACTGCAGTACTGTAAAGACCATATATTTAACAGTTTGTCTGGAGTCCTGCATTCAAGCTTAGCCCCAGCCTTACCTTCAGTCTTGCACAGTTCTTCAGGCCTTTGTGCCAAACTTGCTTACTCTGATTTATCTGCACACTGTGAGCTTCTCATAATTTGCATTAGAAACTGCAGAAAGTCAGATACAGCCCGCTTCATTTTCTGGCTGGAGGACATCCAGCATCATCTAGCTCTTTCCTTTTTTTTTGTACAATTCTCCTTTAACCGTTTCCCGACCGCCTCACGTAGATATACTGCGGCAGAATGGCACGGGCAGGCAAAATCACGTACCTGTATGTGGCCCTTTAATTGCCTGCCCGTGTGTTGCGCGCAAGCCGCCAGCGGCGCGCTCGCGACCCGGTCGGGAGCTCCGTGACCCCGGCCGCGGGACCAGCGGACCCGATCGCCGCTGGTGTCCCGCGATCAGGTCACAGAGCTGAAGAACGGGGATAGGTATGTGTAAACAAACCTCTCCCCGCGCTTCCTACTCTGCCTGTCATTGATCGACTGTTCCCGGTCATCGGGAAAGCCGATCAATGACATCAGACGTCAGCCCCGCCCCCTAATGTAAAAAAACACACACACGTCACAGCCCATATCCCCTCCTCTCCCCCTAGTGGTTAACTCTTTCACTACCACTGTCATTTATACAGGAATCAATGCATTTAAATAGCATTGATTGCTTTATAAATGACAATGGTCCCAAAAATGTGTCAAAAATGTCCGATGTGTCCGCAATAATGTCGCAGTCACAATAAAAATCGCTGATCGCCGCAAAATTTTTATTTTTTTTTTTTACCAAAAATATGTAGAAGAATACGTATCAGCCTAAACTGAGGGAAAACATTTTTTTTATATATATTTTTGGGGGATATTTATTATAGCAAAAAGCAAAAAATACTGCATTGTTTTCAAAATTGTCGCTCTATTTTTGTTTATAACGTAAAAAATAAAAACCGCAGGGCGATCAGGGGAATACCACCAAAAGAAAGCTCTATTTGTGGGAAAAAAAGGACGCCAATTTTGTTTGGGAGCCACGTCGCACGACCGCGCAATTGTCAGTTAAAGCGACGCAGTGCCAAATCGCAAAAAGGGGCCTGGTCCTTTGGCTGGCAATTGGTCCGGGGCTGAAGTGGTTAAGGGGGCGTGTCCTATGCCTACATACTTTTTCTAATAGTTGTCCCTCATTCCCATATCAGAAAGTTGGGAGTTATGCAAATGCAACCTTCCCATGAACACCCACTCCTCCAGACTGACATCCACCCATTAAAGCATTTTTATACAGTAGAACCTTGGATTAAGAGTAACTTGGTCTGATAGTGTTTTGCAAGACAAGCTAATTTTCTTTTATTTATACTTAATAAACAAGAGAGGCGCCTCTAAGTGTAGCACTATGGTTAAATTTAATGGAGGTACAACATTTAGCAACTCACATGGTTGATAATTAAAGCAGGCACATCCTAAGTATACAGGCATCCAGGATAAAGCTGTCTGCATAGACCATCCTCCGCACCACTATCGAAGTCGTCCCATTCAAGCTGCGCTCCACGAGTGTTTCAAGCCTCGCTTTCAGATCGCTCTACTGCAGGGTAGTCTTCCCGGTCACGTTTGCAGACTGACAGCAGTGAGAGCCTGGGGTGAGGAGGATGGTCTATGTAGACAGCTTTACCCCGGATGCCTGCATACTTAGATGTGCCTCTTTTAATCATCAACCATGTGAGTTGCTAAATGTTGTACCTTCATTAAATGTAACCATATTGCTACACTTTGAGGCGCCTCTCTTCTATTTTATACTCTAGCTCCTGATGGATTTTGCTTCTAATCCACTTGTGGAGGATTACATTTGTGGATGGACATTTTATGGTTACATCACATTGCTATAAACTTTTTATATGGACTATAAACTGAAGGACTTATGAATAAATGGTTGTGGAACGAATCATCTGAGTTTTCATTATTTTTTATGGGGAAATTCACTTTGATATACAAGTGCTTTGGATTACAAGCATGTTTCTGGAACGAATTATGCTCGCAATCCAAGGTTTTACTGTATTTGCATAACTCCTTATATTTGCCCACTTCTTGAATCAGAACTGAGAGCTCCTGTGATCAGTACAGAGGCAGGGTGTTGTAGTGTTTTCAGGAAGCTATGTACAGCATCCCGCTGGCCCCTCCCACCAGCCACGATATTCCTGCACTCCATAGAGAAGCAAGGAGTCCCAGTTATGACATCCATGGGTCTAAAATAAAGTATGTCATAAAAACAGAAAGGGTTTTTTTTTTTTGTCATTAGTATCTTGAAGGGGAGGTGGGGGGGAACCAGGGAAGGCAAAATATAAGTAGTTAAAACTTCAGCTTTAACTTGAAGTACATGAATCATAAATGACAGAGAATGGCACTTGTTCCCTTGAGATCTTAATGTACTAACAAAAGAACTTGCAGTGCACTTTGCAAATGAAAGGGTCCCGCATACAGAAGCATGATCACAGTTTTAGAATTGTTGAAGAAAAATCTTCAATCAATTTTTTTTTTTTTTTTATGTTTTAACAGAGTCAGCTGTATAAAGGATGTGTTTGCTAGATGAACTGTATAAATGACTGATTAAAAGTAAGAAAACAAAACAGAAATCAGTGCTGACAAGGAAAATAACTGCTGAGCCTTTTGTTACGTTGTATTTGCTGTTTTGACAATACAGGTGAACATGCTTACACAGTTGGAATGTTTCCATAAGACTAATAGAGCAATGGCAGTCATTGTTCTCTTGTAAGTCCCAAGGGGAACAAAGATTTATTTTCATAATAAGAGTGCCTAACAGTAGAAAAGACAGTTGGTAACAAATGGAAAGCCAGAAAATTCAGCAAAATATTACCATTCGCTATTTAACTCAATGTAAGGCTCCATGCACAGGACGTTCAAAAAAGTATTTCTGGACGTTGGATCGCTGGCAGGAAACTGCTGCTTTAAAAACATTTATGTGCGTTTTTGAGCGTCAGCGTTTTTGGGCTTTTTTTGTAAAATTACACCAGCTTACATTCAGCTCTGCGATGTAAAAAACACTAAACACTGATAAAAGTTCAATTATGCGCGTTTTTCAGCATTCAGCGTTACATAAATGAATAGAAGCTGATCATTGTAAACACCTCTGTCAATGTTAAAGCGGAACTTTCCCCATTACAGCGTGATAAAAAAAATAACGTTCTTTAGCAAGGAACCTATTTCATGTTTTATGCTCCAAAAATTAGTGTGTGCTGTAAATTGCATCCAGCAGTTTTTTGTTTATTCTTGCCAGAGTCTGAGATTTTGCTGAAGCCTTGAGCAGCAGTCAATTTTAGGCTGTCAGCAGATCAGCCTCTAGTGGCTCTGATTTTAAGCACAGTGCCAAAAAATAGAGAGCAACTGAGCATGTGCAGAGCAGGATGAGACCGTGTATTACTGGATTTTAAACAGTATAGGACAGTGATGGCGAACCTTGGCACCCCAGATGTTTTGGAACTACATTTCCCATAATGCTCATGCACTCTGCAGTGTAGCTGAGCATCTTGGGAAATGTAGTTCCAAAACATCTGGGGTGCCAAGGTTCACCATCACTGGTATACGATATATATATATATATATATATATATATATATATATATATATATATATATATATATATATATATAGCTATACTTGCAAAAAGGTGATGTTTATAGAGTTCAAGAATTCTAGCAGAAATTGACACAATTAACCGCTTCTCGACCGCCTCATGTAGATATATGTCTACAGAATGGCACGGGCAGGCAAAAGCACGTACCTGTACGTCCCCTTTAATTGCCTGCCCGTGGGTCGCGCGCTCGCGACCCAGTCGGGAGCTCCATGACCCCGGCCGCGGGACCAGCGGACCCAATCGCCGCTGGTGTCCCGCGATCGGGTTACGGAGCTGAAGAACGGGGAGAGGTATGTGTAAACAAACCTCTCCCCGCGCTTCCTACTCTGCCTGTCATTGATTGGCTATTCCCGGTCATCGGGAAAGCCGATCAATGACGTCAGCCCCGCCCCCTAATGTAAAAAAACACACACACGTCACAGCCCATAAACCCTCCCCTCCCCCTAGTGGTTAACTCTTTCACTACAACTGTCATTTATACAGGAATCAATGCATTTAAATAGCATTGATTGCTGTATAAATGACAATGGTCCCAAAAATGTGTCAAAAATGTCCGATTTGTCCGCCATAATGTCGCAGTCACAAAAAAAATCGCTGATCGCCGCCATTACTAGTAAAAAAAAAAATATTAATAAAAATGCTATAAAACTATCCCCTATTTTGTAAACGCTATAACTTTTGCGCAAACCAGTTGCGATTTTTTTTACCAAAAATATGTAGAAAAATACCTATCGGCCTAAACTGAGGAAAAAAAATGTTTTTTTATATATTTTTGGGGGATATTTCTTACAGCAAAAAGCAAAAAATGTTGCATTTTTTTCAAAATTGTCGCTCTATTTTTGTTTATAGCGCAAAAAAAAAAAAAAAAACGCAGGGGCGATCAAATACCACCAAAAGAAAGCTCTATTTGTGGGAAAAAAAGGACGCCAATTTTGTTTGGGAGCCACGTCGCACGACCGCGCAATTGTCAGTTAAATCGACGCAGTGCCGAATCGCAAAAAGGGGCCTGGTCCTTTGGCTGCCAATTGGTCCGGGGCTGAAGTGGTTAATGTTCAGAACAAAAACTCACCCCCTGGCTGCTTGCTCCTTCCCTTATCTGACTTCCAGTTAAAAAAAGAGAATTAAAAAAAAAAAAGATTTTATGGGGTTAAATGTCTCCTTTTGGAGGTTTTAAAAAGTAAAAGCAACCCTGACTGCAATACTCACCTTTAGTTAAGAGCTGTCCCTCACACTACCTCCTACTACAAGATGTCCTCTAACTTTCAAGTTGAGATGACGCCTACCAACATGGACCTGCATGTCTCAATGTCAGATGATCTTGCCCCCTGTGTAGGGTGCCCTGCACTTACAGTGTATTAATGCAATAAGTGGGGCTGATGTCATCATCCAGGATTGTTCTCCTCTGGTAGAAGATGGAGGAGGAAGTGGACCCAGAGCATCACATAATGGGCCAGAAGTCATCGGAAAAAGGAAAGTTTAAAAAAAAAAAAAAAGAGGAAAAACCTGCTGCTGGAGGGGGCAGCATAGACAGCATCAGAGGGGAGAAGGTTTCCTCTGGGGGAGGAAGGTGGTAAAGGGGAATGGGTCTTTAAATGTGTACTTGTACAATAAACATGCATTGGCAAGGCACATAAAACAATTAAAACATTTATAAAGTTAAAAGATTAAAATATATCTGAATCAAAAATATCATTATAGTTTTTATTTATAAGGGAAACTGTGAAGACGTTGACAGACACTTTATCGGAGGCAGTGGGATAAAGCAATTTCTTCAGGGTAGGTCCTGGGAAAAGTATAAATTGCTTCCTAAAGTACAGCAAACATGAATGATATTAAACTTTTTTTTTTTTTTTCTGTAATCTTTATTGCAGAAATAAGCGGTGTCAGCATGGCAGTGTGACTTGGTCTAACATGTAGCATCCAAAATTGTTCCCGGCAAAGAAATTTCCACTGTTTGGGATTTAAAGTGGAATTTTATGATGTCCTATGAAAGAGAGCGCCTTTCATCAAGTCCCTGACTGTTAAAAAAAAAAAAAAAGTGCTATCTCCTAAGGAAATGTATACGGCACAGATGAATATACTTTGTCATCACCTCCACAACCTGAACATTTTGCTAATCAGCTAATTTTTCAGGCACAGGAAGGAACTGATTGCCAGTGGTGTTTTCAAAGCTAGCCTGCAGCCCCCTTATGATAAGCACACAGGCTATTTTTCTTCACTGAGCTGACAGCAGTAACAATGTCACCAGCTTTATTCTCACCGACTGTCCTTCACTTTTATAAGCAGGATGTGTAAGTGAAGGAAGACGGGGGCCCTGCTGGACCTCCACGGCCTTTCAAAGTGCCTAAAGAATTTTCTACTAAAACCAATTATTTTTAATGGGGAAACTTTCCCTGAGAAAGACATGGGGGCTGCCATTGCTGAATCCTTATTCTGTGACTGTTATATGCCTAACTGTCATGCTGATCCCCTGGCTTTAATATATTAAGTCACTAACCAAGAATAAGGATTTATTTATTTATTTATTTATACATTTATTTATTTATAAATGTATAAATGTATTTCATTTATCACATTTATACATTTATTTATTTATACAGCACTGACACTTTACATAGTGCTTTACATATTGTACATTCACATTCTTTCACAAAATTTGTGAATTAAAAAGAAAAAAAAACATCCTGAATGCCACTGCAGCAGACTTGTAGTTTCTTAATGGAGCACCTTATCGCACTTGTAGCCCATTGATAATTCCTCCAGGAGGAATAGTCTGCAGAAGTCAGATCGTTGCACCCGCTATTAACTGATCGTGCTTGCAATGCTTTGCAGGCTCCAAATAATAAATGAGCATTTTTGCTTTTTGCAATATGAGTGCATTTATTTATTTGTTATTATTATTTATTTATTTATTGCAAAAGGTGGAAATGGCCTTTTAAATATGACTTACTTATAAAAAGTAATACAAGTGACTGTAAAAAAAGGAGACTTGTATACATCAAATTTGGTATTCTGTGTAAGAGGAAGTCTAGAAGGCATCCAATGCTAAGATGAAAGCAGATGTCAATAACCAGTGAGATGGGGAAATAGACCTTATTTCTAATTGTACTGTGCACAGCATGAGTTTAAGGTGGAGTATGTGCACCCTCTTCCTTCTCCTTATCAGTAATAAGACCCAGATATCAGATTTCACTCATTCAGATATGAATTATTCTGTGTACTCACTGAACAGCAATGAAGTACCCACAGACATCATGTCTATAGGTGATTGCAAACACTGCTGCATGGCAATGATCAAGGAAAATATCATTTGGACATGAGCTGTTCACATTTACAGCAGACATAGATGACCACATGCCCAACCATCCTCTCATTTTATGGCCACCTTTACTTATGATGGTGATGCTACAATTTACAAGGAAACATGAGTTTGCTGAAGGTAAGACCCATCTGTGATTTCACGGAGGTGTTAGTATTCGTAACACACTTATTGAAGAAAGTGCAACTTTAATGACCCTCTCTTTAAAAGAGAAGTATGTTTTTTTTTTTTTTATTAAAGATTCATACTTACCTAAGTGGATGCAGCATCAGAATGATGCTGCATCTGTCCGAGATGAGCTCGGGAGTGTTATTTGTATATATATATATATCTTTTGAGGCCCCAACAAAATAAAAACAAAGAACTGTGAAGCAAAATAAGGGTCAGTGCCCATCAATGCAACCTAATCAGTGCCCATCTGCAGCCTCTCCATTGCCATGAATGCAACCTTACTATTGCCATGAATGCAGCCTTACCATTGCCATGAATGCAGCCTTACCATTGCCATGCCTTACCATTGCCATCAATGCAGCCTTACCATTGCCATCAGTGCAGCCTTACAATTGCCATCAATGCAGCCTTACCATTGCCATCAATGCAGCCTTACCATTGCCATCAGTGCAGCCTTACAATTGCCATCAATGCAGCCTTACCATTGCAATCAATGCAGCTGACAGATTACATACAGGAGAATCTCCTGTTTACTCTGCCTCTTTAATACAAAGTCCGCCTCCTATAATAGGCAGAACAGTCATCCAATAGCAGCCCAGGATACGGGACTTCCTATTACAGGTGCCACAGAGTAAATAGGGGATTCTCCTGTATGTAATCTAACGGCGCTCGTCCTGCCCACCTCCATGTCCCCTCCGAGGCAGCACCGATAAATACGGTATATATCCAAATCACCAGGGGGGCCGTATTAAACCAGAACACAGGCCAAAATTGGCCTGGGGCCGGACTTTGGACATGCCTGTTCTAAATGAAGTGATAGGTCACAAATACTGATGTTACACTTTTGGGTGCATGCAAGCGGGTGAACTTATTAAGGCCCCTTTCACTCTGGGGCAGGAGCCGCGGCGACGGTAAAGCAGCGCTATATTTAGTGCTGCTTTACCGTCGTTTTAGCCGTGGTATTCGGCCGCGAGCGGGGCGGTTTTACCCCCGTGAGCGGCCGAAAAAGGGTTAAAATCCCCCGCAAAGCGCCGCCGTAGCGTAGCTCCAAAGATGCTGCTAGCAGTTTTTTTTACCGTCCTGATAGCGCACCGCTCCAGTGTGAAAGCCCGCCGGCTTTCACACTGGAGTGAATTGGGCCGTTTTTTTCAGGCGGTGTACAGGCGCTATTTTTAGCGCTGTACCGCCTGAAAAACGCCCCAGTGTGAAAGGGGCCTTACTGCATCAGTAAGAATAGTATAGGATGCACAAAATCACACTCATTGCCAGATAATCCCATCAATGCTTACCAAAAACTCAATTTTTGGTTTAACTACTGTCCCATAATTTATTTGTTCATTGTATGTATCTGAAACTGCTAAAGGTTTTTCTTAGAATCTTATAATATTATAATCTTACAGTTTTAGAATATAAAATATAATTTTAAAATCTACCTTTTACAATCTACAATAATTTCTACATTTTAAGTTTTACACTATAATTTTATAATGTCGCATTAATCTTATAATAGTTATTTCTTTAAGTGAAAATGTTATTAGAGCATTAAGTCCTGATAGTTTACTTCATGCTGGCCCATTTTGCAGGTGCAGCACTTGTCCTAAATAGGACTACAGGTAAATTTAGTTGTGCTGGGTGGTAGCCAGCCTGGCTAATTTGTAGTTTTTAGTGGTCAAATGGCTTTCTTCCTAATCCAGTTTCAGCTGTGGTTTCTCCGTTTTGTGAATAGGTGTCAATGTTGCCTTTGACATTAGGATGATGGGCTAACATGAATTTAGGTTATGAATTAAAATAACTTTCTCAGCCAATCAGAAGTTATTTATTTGGAGAAGGTCAGGTGAGCTAGGTTTTCTCTGCCCAGACTGAGGTCTGGGTGTGTGTGTGTGTGGAACAGCTCCTGGCTGCTAGGCCTGAAGCCTGATGCCCTATCCAGGTGCTCTTCTGGCTGCTAGGTCTGTCTGAGGCCTATCTAGGTGTTCAAGATTTATCTGAGAAAAGCGTGCTTAATTTCCGGAAACAATTCGGAAAGGGATGGAGTTCTAGAGAAGTACCAGAGGTGACTCTTCATGGACCAGGGACCCATGAGGTGGCTGGGAGAGCTTCAAAAGAGAACTTATCCAAGAGAATTAAGTATAATGCTGTGAGTAAAGCTCAGTTACTATAGGAGACAGCCTATCCTACAAAGTACAGATGTGCTGGTTCACCTTAAAGGCTCTTTTCCTGTACTGCTGTCTGCCTTATCTCACCTTTTTGTCTAAGGAGACTGCCTGTTTGCTGATTGCTACTATTTGTGACTAAGGCTGTCCTGTGCCCAGGGCAGGACTGAGGGTGGTGGGGGCCCCTGGGCTTGAGTCACTTTCGGGCCCTACCTTCTATACATTACTGTATTTATTGGCGTATAACACGCACTCCAAGTTTAGGAGGGAAGTTTAAGGAAAAAAACTTACATTTAAATGCCCATCAATGCAGCCTTATCAGTGTCCATCTGCAGCCTTGCCCATCCATCTGCAGCCTTGTCAGTGTCATTTGCAGCTTGTCAGTGTCATTTGCAGCCTTGTCATTGCAGCCTTGAAGATTAAAAATGGCGCTGGGTCCTCTCGGCGGCTCTCGGCAGCTCTCAGGTCCTCTCGGTGGCTCTCGCCAGCTCTCGGGTCCTCTTGTCGGCTCTCGGGTCCTCTCAGCAGCTCTCGGGTCCTCTCGCAGTCCCGAGTGGAGCCGAGAGTAGCTGAGTGTACTCGGCTTGGCTCACAGTCACGCCCAGTCCCTGTGTTATGTCCATCATAGGGCGGGACTGGGCGTTACTGAGTGGAGCCGAGCCGAGTACACTCGGCTATGTATCTCGGCGGGGCCCGCGGGGCCCCCTATTGAGCGAGGGCCCATGGGCTTGAGCCAAGCCAAGCCCAATGGTAAGTCTGGCCCTGCCTGTGCCCTATCCCCTCTCTCACACATTTTCCTGTTTGTGAGAAGTAAAACTTCTCTATGTTTAAGCATAAAAGTGACTGGTACCCTGCCCAGTTTCTACCTTGTACATCACCCACCATGCCTAGTAACCTGCATCCTGAGGAGGAATGGCGGCCCCCCTTTCTTGGTGGGCCACCACCAGGCCCCTGAAAATGGGGGGGAGGGGGTCTCTACATAGGTATAGCTGAAACATGAAAAATATTTGCCTATTATTGCACTGTCTCACCCTGCTCTGCACAGCATCAGTTGTCCTGTATTCTTGGCCCTGTGCCAAAAATCAGTGAGGCACTAGAGGCAAATCTGCTGACAGTCTAATGATTTACTGCTTATCGGGGGGGGGGGGGGGGAAGCATCAGGAATAACACAGACTGCTGAGGTAACACCGATTAGGGAGGTAAAAAAGAAAAGCAGGAGAGGTTTAAGGACAAGCTCTGCTGCTAGGAAGACACACAAGAGTTAAACTTACAAGGATAGTATCTTATCTTATCTTCCTGAGACACCATGTGAACTTCTGCACTGTAAAGCTTCTGTTAGCCTTCTTCTCCAGCTGAGCCAAGACATACAATCAAGGCTGGAACTGCACACATTTTAATTACAGAAAGTCACATATAGTTTTTTAAAGACCAAGGAGAGGGAAAGAGTTTACAATAAAGAAATGACTGCTCTGGGCTTCAAGAAAATAGTGGCCTGCAGCAAAAAAAACAGGAGCAATGCTGGAAGCAATTTACAGTGCACTCTAATTTTGGTAGCATAATTATTAATGTGAAATGTATGTTCTTTTGTTAAAGAGCATTAATTGTTGCTTTAAACGATATATGAAGGAGACTTGACTTCTCTGTATTCCTTCAGATCTTTACAAGTCTCCTATCAGTGTGTAATTATACTGTTCAAATATGTGTGATACCAACATAGAATCAGTTTCTCTATTTCATAGGGTCATAGACACATGGAAGGTATAATCTGACTGGGTTACTGTGGACAACACAAATAGTTTCACTTTCAACTCTAATGACACATCACCCACGATAAGTCTCCATTTAAGTAGTATAAGTAGCTGTTGAACACTTACCCATACAGTCAGGCCCCCAGTACCCAGGACAACACTTTGGCTGGGATTCTACTTTTGTACACAGATGTCGACATCCAGGAAGTGAGAGACTGTATGAACGTATTTCCAGAAAATACCTAAAAGAAGTAACCATAGATGCACAGTTAAAGAAAAAGCAGTCACAAAATAGCATTTGTAATAATCTAAATCGACCCCATTGATGTTAATATCGATACCTAGCATTTGCATGAGTACTTGTACTCGCACAAATGCTCCCGATGCAAAACTAACTATATGGCATTAAGCTTGCAGTAACGCACACAGAAGTAAATGGCGTTAAACTGGCAGTAACGCACACAGAAGTAAATGCCGTTAAACTGGCAGTAACGCACACAGAAGTAAATGGCAGTAACACAATCAAATAGTTTTCAACTGTCACTACACAGATGCTATCTGAACTGTCCCTACTAGCTATACACTAATGTAAAGATGACTGACACGGTCTCACAATACTACACTGAAACTATCTGAGCTGTCCCTACTCTACACTAATGTATGTATGAATAACACCGTCTCACTACACTACAGTGAAACTATCTGAGCTGTCCTTACTCTAGCTGCACACTATGCAACGCTGAATGATGGTCCTCCTCACTACACTCACACTATCCCTAGACTGACACTTAATGAATATTCTACACTGACAATTGAAGCAAAATAGCATAGTATAGCACACTAACTACCTAATAGCACTGAACCCTGTTCTATCTCTCTCCACGTCGACATCACACTGAAAATGGCTGCCATTGAAAGAATACTTTTATACTGTGGGGCGTGAATGAGCCATGATTGGATAAAGTCACGATGACAGTGTCCAATCATGACTCTGACAGTGCTCTGTGCCCTGATTGGCTGAAGCTTTCACTGATCAGCCAATCAGGGCTTGCAATTCTCTGTTTAGCGCCCCAATGCATTGTGGTTGGTTTTGGGGGGCAAACAAACGGTCGAACGACCCGTTTGTTCGGGTTGTTCACCGAACGTCCGAACAACGAAAGTTCGGCCCGAAACGTTCGCCCATCCCTAGTAATCAGCATGGTTTTATGAAAGGCCGTTCTTGGCAATCTGTTAACATTCTTGATAAGGGAAGACCTGTGGATGTGATACACCTGGATTTTGCAAAAGCATTCAACACAGTATCCCACAAATGCTTAATGAAAAAATTGAGGTCTGTAGGCATGGATCATAGGGTTTGTACATGGATAGCAAATTGGTTACATCTGCATGTCCAAAGGGTGGGGATAAATAAAGTACACAGACTGGTCTAGAGTAGTAAGTGGGGTCCCCCAAGGATCTGTCCTGGGACCAATTCTGTTTAATTTATTTATAAATGATATAGAGGATGGGATAAAAAGCTCAATCTCAACGTTTCCTGATGATACAAAGCTAAACGGGGCAATAACTTCTCAGCAGAACATTGATATTTTACAAGAAGACCTCAATAAAATGAATGGGTAGGCAACTACATGTTAAATGAGGTTTATTGTTGAATAATGTAAAGTAATGCACTAAGAATATGAATGCAAGTTACTCGCTAGGGGAGAACCTCTGGAGGAATCCAAGATGGAAAAAGATCTGGGGGTATGTATTGACCTTAATGGGACACCCCACATTAAACTTTCAACATGTTCTAATAATTGTTCTTCTATTGCAGTGCGGGCAATTACATAACCTGCCTAAGAGGATCCCTAGACTTCTTTATCATAGGTACCTGGGCTGCCTAAATATTTATGGCTTTATCCTCTGGAAACTACCTGGTGCGACCCTATCACTGGTAGGATGCACCCAGATAATGAGCGTTTATATGTTATTTTGTATTGACAACTTATTCTGTGAAGTTATCTTTTCATTGTGTATGTCGCATATCACTAAATAAAAAGAATTAAAAGATCTGGGGGTCCAGGTAGATGACACTCAGCAACGGCATGCAATGCCAAGCTGCAGCAAGCAAAGCTAGCAGACTTAGCATGCATAAAAAAAGGGTATTTACTCCAGAGATAAAACTATAATCCTGACACTTTTTAAAACTCTGCTTTGGCCAAATCTGGAGTTTTCCATCCAGTTCTGGTCACCAGGCCTCAGGAAGGATGTGCTCGAGCTGGAGAGAGTCCATTGAAGGGCAACAAAGTTAATAAGGGGACTGGATGACCTCAATTACGAGGAACAACTACAAACATTACACTAGAGAAGAGACGCTTGAGAGGAGATATGATAGCGATTTACAAATACCTCAATGGTTATTCTAGCCTAGGGAATAAACTGTTCAGTCTCAGGAAGTATAAGAGGACACGGGCCATTCAATGAAATTGGAGCAGAAGCGGTTTAACCTTAAACTGTGTAGGGATTTTTTAACTGTTAGGGCGGTAAGGATGTGGAACTCACTGCCACAATCGGTGGTGTCATCGGGAAGTATTGATTGTTTCAAAAAACCCTTAGATGGGCATCTTATACAGGGAGATGCAATATGATTTTTTTTTTATTTTTTACATGAACACACACACACAGGTTGCGCTGCATGGTCTGGTCTATTTTATTCAATTTTACCAACTATATAAAGCACAGAGATAAGAATTTTTTTTTTAGAATTTCCTTTAGTTTTGGATCTGTAACTTATAGGCACTGAAGAAGACAGACATGACCAGGCAACTAGCACTTTCATAAGGTGGTCAGCAATTACAGAGTGAATATTTATCTTAAGACAGATGTTCTTTAATACATAAAGTTTGGTAATCCAAAGCAACCATTCAGATCAGGCTTTACCAAAGTCTCTTAAGTACTAAAGATGAAAACTAAATAGCTGACAAAGATTCCTGCACTTTGCACATAGTCATTGCATTTTGCAGTGTTCAATACTCCAGCCCCACCTGAACCAGGCTGTATTGCTCAACTGCAGAGTAATCTGTAAAAAAGATCCAGGACCTGCCTGTGCTGCCTGATAGGAATGTCTGGATCACAAGAACATAAGTCATTTGGCAGGTAAACAGTTTTCCTCTATTTATTTCAGTTATGTATTTAGCTGCTTGCTTGGAATTTAGCTTTAAATACCAAAGAAGACAAAGGAGCAATATGAAATTAAACATATCACAGATTTCAGCAGTTCATTGTATTCAGAGGAATGGCTGATGACAGATAGTTATCAATAATCAGTAATGATCCACATACAGTAGATAAAATAACTTACCGACAGTCTCTTTGTCCACTCCCATTGCTGATTTTTAAATAGCCTTCAGAACAGTTTACAGCAGCATTTAGGGTACATGACATGCACTCTGTCTTGGTTGTTAAAAGGTTCTTTTCATCACACCTGTTTTTTACCTGGAATGAGAAAAAAGAAAATATTATGCATGCATACAGAGCACGCTTTGAACTTTCTAATTAATGAATACATGGGCATATTTCTAAAGTGAAAAGAAGCAAGTGTCAAAAAAAATCAGACATTCAACAAACATTCTCTGCAGGTGAATCTTCCAGGTTCATGTGCTTTAATTGGCAGTGACTGATTCTCCACCAGAGGAAGATTGAGGAATGTCACATTCACTGCTTTAACAAAAGACCTCATAGTGTTTACTCCAGTATAAAAGTTCAGCGTTATAGATAATTATTCATGTCAGGAGATATTTACTTCCCACTAGGACAGTTGGTAGTGATAGATGTGATAAACACAAGTGATAGATATTTCTTGTCTTTTTTTTGTCTTTAACGCTTAACTCCAAGTATGGATTTTATTGCATAAGGACATTGGTCTAGGTTTGACCAATGTAAATATGCATATGCCATATCTGTGGGAGAGCTGTGGAAGGGTAGAGTATATTCAGTAGTCGCCACTACTACAGTGACCACTGCTGTCTTCTGTGTCCTCTCAGAGTTCTCTGATTGGGTTGGACATGATGTCTGTGTCTTTCTTGCTTGCTTGGCAGGGAAGTGTGTGGGGGGGGGGGGGGGGATTCATAGAACTGCTTCAATTGTAAGTCACTTGCCCCTTACACAGGATACCTTGCATTTTTCTCGATGAATGCAAGACATTCTCTGGGTGGATGAGGTGGAGAGGTAGGATGGTAACATCACAATCACCACCTCGTCCAATCAGAGAACACCATTTATTCATTTAAAAGAATGAAAGGCGTTGTGTGAATGGCACCTGTGCCAAGGGCCCAGAAGACAGCGGCACTAACTATATTAGCGCCTATCACTACAGTGATGCTCTGCTTCCACAGCGCTCCCACAGGTATGGCAAATTCATACTTACAATGATCCAATGTAACTATGTAATAAAATCTATATGTGGAACTTAGTCTTAAAAACACTCCATAAACTGCTATGCTCAGCTAAGATAATTTTGGAAATGTAAGCTTGTGTGAGAGAAAGAAGGAAAAGGGACAGGCATCTCTGGCACCAGCTTACCTGTAGGGGAGCAATAGTGACTGGACAAGGTTTGCTAAACATATCCAATCAACCATACCCCTGTAGCCAATTGCTGCAGTACAGAAACTTGGAGAAAGAGACATTTCCCCCTTCACTATCTACTAAGATACTGGTGTTATGCTGCACCATTGTCTTCTGGTCAGCAGGGAGAGAGCTAAAGGCAAGCCAGCCCATAGACTTATGCAGCGCTCTGAGAAACCTGGGAGTTGCAGTTTAGGATGGCAGCCATATAATGGGACACATAGACTCTTTGGACTCCAGATCCCAATGTACACTGTGCAGTAGGAGGTGTGGAGAGAGGATTTTTGTTAAACTGCATGGGAAAGTTCTTCCTCTTGGCGCTGAGGAGAGAGAGAGAGAGAGAGAGAGCAGAGCACCTCTGAGTCATCACCTGCCAGCAGGGGTGCAAGCCTGAGACTGAGACCTATTACACCTTGACTGCATCTTTACTGCAACTATACCGCATGCTGGTACTAAAACTGTTAAGTGCACCACTACTTCCTAAAGGGCCCCAATGATAACCGACAGAAGAGCAACATAAAGGACTGCCCCTTCAGCAAAACCATCCTTCAAGTCCCCTTTGATTGCCCCCCCTTCGATATATTTTTACGGATAGTGCACATCCAGCTGGTCTTGGTCTAGCATAGTCGCCATTAATGCACTTTGGCAGTATAGTCTCCTGTATTCGGTAAATCAAGCTTTATTACTGCACTTTAGGTGACCTTGCTACTGTTTATGCTGATCTGGACACCAAATGTCATCTTAAGCCAAGTCCTTTTTATTAATCACTCTTTATGATAAATTGTTATTGCCTTTGTTAATCCATTTCCATGTTTATCTCTTTACTTACCATATTGGATCATAATATATTAAGTTTGCCTTTACTAACTATTTCAGTGCCTGTTTTTTTTTCGACCTGGTATTATTACTGGTTACCAGATATTACTTTCAGTGAATATCTGCGATATTGCATGCTTTGTACACTCAACCTAGTGTGTCAGAGGGACTGACGGCCTAACGTTCTTATGGAGGTCAAGGCAAAGAACAAAGGACCCATCTTTATTTTCAAATCTAATTTTTATTGAACTCCAAGAAAGGGTAAACCACAGATGTTACAGCAATAACATACAAACAAATGAGACCGTAACCACGTATCAGCAGATCACAATAAATCGGAATGTACAACAAATGATTACTATGTACATATGAAAAACGTCATATAAAATGTGTGGTTAGCTTGCACATTAGTGCCTCATACATCAACAGTGACTAAGGTATAGTTACTAAATAAGAAGACAGGGCTGCCCATTCTTCATTTCCACTTTTGCTTAAAAAATAGAAACAGAGAGAGAGAGAGAGAGAGAGAGAGAGAGAGAAAGAAGTAGAGTAAGAATGGCCAGAAAAGAGGGAGGTGGAAGGCGGGAGGGGGGAGGGAAATGGGTAACGGGGCGACGATGGTTCAGGTCAATAGAGACAGATAGCTATGTGAGTCTACTGAGAAACCTACGTTCCGAAGAGGGCTTTCCCCTCATCCGAGAGTGTAAACATGTTCCAGAGACTCCAGGTCTTTGTATATGTCTCATGTTTTTTTTTTGCGCTGTAAGAATGAAATCTTCCATCCTATTTATATCCTCCACCTTCTTCAGCCACTTCGCCGTGGCCGGCGGATATTGTTGTTTCCAGAGAAGAGGGATGCAGGATTTAGCAGTGTTTAGCAAGTGACGTATAATGGACTTTTTATAGGTTTTTGCGGGGATATTTGATGTATGTAGCAAAAAGAATGCTGGGTCATTAGGTATCTTGTATTCTGCGAATTTCTGAGTGACTGTATGGACAAAAATCCGTCAGTTTAGGGCAGGCCCAAAAGATATGTAAAATTGTCTCTCTGTCCCCTCGGCATCGCTAACAACGGTCCAATGTGTCAGGGAAGATTGTGTGTAATCGACTGGGCGTGAGGTACCATCTAGTTAGTATTTTGAAATTCGTTTTTTTGTATTTTGGTGCATAAGGATGAGTTAAGGGAAAATCTGATCATATTTTGTTTTTGTGATGCAGTGAAAGTGTGATGTAGATCCATCTCCCATTCTACTAGACAGGGTAAGTGTGGTTGTTCCGAAGGGGTGTTCAAAAGTGAGTATGTTTTGGAGAGGACCTGGGGTAGAGTGTCGCTTCCAGAGCAATATTCCTCTAGTAGTTAACTGATGAGTGAAGTTCTGGGGGATTTGGGATAGAGTGCAGGAAATGGTGTAATTGCACTGCACTCCAAAATGGAAGTTGAAAGGGGCCTGAGGTATTCATTAACTCCAACATGGAAGGCCATCTCCCCGCAACTACGAATTTAGAGGTGTGTTCACAGTTTGAGTTTCGTAGTGTTTTAAATTCCGTGAGTGAGAGTCCTGGTGGAAATTTGGGGTGTCCTAGGATCGGGGATAATGATGACTCTTTTGTCATAAAAGAAAGGCTAAAAAAGTGGCTTGGGAACTCTGGTTCCTATGAGTGGGTGAGGCTTTAGCTCCTAAGGTAAGAAATCGTAGCACCATTCAGGGGAATATTAGTTTGATTTTGTTCTATTCGTACCCAGAGTTTGGACACAGAGTGGCGCCACCAATCGATGACCCTGCCAAGGTGAATTGCTTGGTAATACTTTTGAATATCAGGTAATGCCAGACCACCAAATTGTTTCAGGAGAGACAATTGAGTACGGAGGATGCAAAGTTTTTTATGCGCCCAGACGAAGCAGGTAAAAAGTGCTTGGACCTGCTTTAAATAAGAGGGAGGTATTCTAATAGGTAGAGTTTGGAAAAGGTATAGGTATTTTGGTAAGATACTCATTTTTAGGAGATTGCATCTACCAAACCAGGAGTGTAGGCCTTTATGCCATTTGTCCAATAGTGAACGGGTCTTAGCTAGTAACAGTGGGTAGTTGTGTTCATATAAATATGGAAAAAGTCAGACGGGATGTATGTACCCAGATATTATAATGTAGACTTTGTCCATTTGAAGTTAGATTGTAGAGTTGGTAGGATATGTGGGGGCAGTGCCACTCCCATTGCCTCGGTTTTAGAAAAAATTATTTTTACGTTTGAAAGTGTTTCATAGAGATAAAATTCTCAAAGAAGATTTGGTAACGATAGCACCAGATTCGTCAGTGAGAAGAGCAAGTTGTCTGCATAAGCTGAGATCTTATGTTGGGTGCCGCCGACCGACAAGCCCTGTATGTCTGGGTTCAATCTGATTTTACAGAGAAATGGTTCTAAAGAAAGAGCAAATAAAAGAGGGGATAGAGGGCATCCTTGTCTCGTTTCATTCCCAATAGGAAAGGGATCAGAGAGGACTCCATTTGCCTTCACTTGGGCTGTCGGGTTGGAATAGATCTTGGCTATCCAGCTGAGCATTGTCTCACCTAGGCCAATATGCCGAAGCACTGAGAGCATAAAGGACCAATTCACTCGATCAAATTCCTTTTCGGCATCAGTGTTCAGGAAAACACATGGGGTGTTTGTAGGCTTTGCTACATGGAGGATGTTCAGTACTTTGGTTGCGTTGTCTCTTGCTTCTCTGGATGGGATAAAGCCCACCTGGTTGAGGTGAATTAGCTTCTGAGATGTTGGGCCAGCCAGGTAGTCAAGTTTGATCTTCGAAGTAGGAGAAGTAGCGTGTTTGTGGTGAGATTCGGCGGTTGACAATTTGTTAAGTAGTCGAGAAAGTTGTTCATTACGTTTTCGTTTGATTCGTGAACCGTGCTTAATGAGTACACCTCTAAGGACTGTTTTATGAGTTTCCCACAGAGAATCTGGGATGCAATCACGGTGATTATTCGTTTGGAAATTAAAATTGAATTCCTTGGATACATCTGCTAATACCTCTGGTAAGAGGCTCTCATTTAGGCTCTGGAAAGTGTATATGTCAGGGAGATAGGAGCGTGATCAGACCATGTCATATGGCCAGTTGATGAGTCACTCACAGTGTGAAGCTGATCATGGGGGATCAAAAAGTAGTCTATCCTAGTGTAACTTTTGTGTGGGGCAGAGTAGAACGTGTAGTGGACTTGAATGCTGCAACTGCCAAACATCAGTCAGTTGGGCTCTATGGATAGAGTTAGCTATCCGTTTTAGGGGGCCCGGGGGAACTGAAAAAGAGCCAGAGGAGGTGTCTACCGAGGGGAGCAGAGGGACAGTGAAGTCCCCACCGAGGATCAACGGTCCCTCTGTAAATTCCAAAAGCTTTTCTAGGGTATGATTAAGAAAAGGCATCTTGGCGTTCATTGGGGGTGTATATAGTTGCCAGGGTCACCTGAATATCACCTATAAGTCCCTTGGGGAAAACATAGCATCCTGCGGGGTCCTTAATAGAATCCTGGTACTTCCAGGGGAGTTTACTGGACAACAATATGGAGACCTCTTTTGACTTGGCTGTCCGGTTAGTGAAGTGATATGTCAGAGGATAAAATCTATTTTGAAGGATTGGAAGTTTGTCATTTTTAAAGTGAGTCTCCTGTATGAAAGCCACATCCGCATGGGATCGCTTTAAATCATTCAGCAGCATGCGTCTTTTTTCGGGTATATTGAGGCCCTTGGCATTCAGCGACATCACGCTAATGCTGTCCATCACCATACCGGGGGGTTGAAGGGAAGAGGTGGAAGGATGAGAGAGGGTAGGGAGAAAAATCTGATAGATAAAGGGTTGAAAAGGAGAACTATTAAGGTCAGGTTAAAGTACCCTGAAGTAACTAAATTTGGAAAATAACAATCTTGTTTCAGCATATAACTCCCAAAAAAACGGTAGAATATGCTAGCCTATGTGGGGGAGAGATTAGTCAGAGCCCAAGAGAAGAGGACCCAACCCTCCCATCCACCCCAGCAAAACCAGAAGAGTAACGATTAATATCAACCTTGGAAGATAAAAGCTAACATATTTACAAAGCAATGTAAGAGAAAAAATCCACTCGTAAACTCAGTGTGTCATGTGAGGTTCACACTCCATTGCTCTGAGCCGTCCAGCTATGTATGGGAGTCTGCAGGGTCCTTGAGATAGATCATGGCCCCAGGAAGATAAGGAGACCCCGGGAGAGTGCATGGCCATAAGTTTTGACCCGCAAACTCCCGGGGTGTGCAAACGTTAAGGCATCGTTTTTATCAACGGTATGACTCCGTAACAGTGTAATTTGGTGTACATACATAATAGGCTGTAATGAGGATAATAGGTATTATGAGTATCTTGCAGAAGGAGTCTCCTCTCACACCATATGTGGTCATTCAAACCCGTCAACACATCTGTGGGCGGGGGTTCGGCAGGGTGCTCTGGGCAGCCAGCACTCCAAATGGAGGAGGCACCACCCCATCTACTTCCCTGTGAGGGGGCGATATCCCCCCACACCCGGATTGCCTTGGGCAGCCAATCCTGGTGCGGGGCGAACATACACTCGACCCACCCCCCAGGATAATAACAGGAGAGGGGGGCAAGCCTCTCCTCAATAACATCCTCAGAATAGCCCCCACATTCAGCATCCTCCCTAAGAGGAAATAAATCACAGGACAGTGTATATTTCTAGAGTCACTGTGCAGTAAGCAATGTTTTAGACAACGGAGCATATAGAAGGGTCAGAGTTCCATTACAAGATGTGGTACTGGCGCAATGCCAGTAAAAATATTAGGGCACAAAGACCTTCAGGATTGTTATATGTGGCAAGGGGAAGGTGGGATGTGGTCTCCGCTGATCTCAATGGGCTGCATAATCCTTCTTGTGTGGAGGGGGACAGTTGGCATGTAGCTTAATGCCACAGGATGGGTGACAGCAGCAGGGAATGTCTCTCGGGGAGGAGAGGGCTTTGTGGGGGGCAAATGCACTATATTCATGCAGTAAAAGTTGAGGCGTGATCCAGGGCAAGGTTCCATTCCAGGGGTGTTAGGGGAGCAAAGGAGTAACAGGATGAGATGCGTTCTTAGTGAGGCTGGCCAGGAGCGCTCTTAGTGGGAGTAGTAAGTACAGAGTGTGGATGTGTTTATGACTGTCGTGGTTCTTCTGGGGATGGTAGTCGTGAGCGGCTACTCTGTGGTTTGGGCTGGTAGGTACCTCCGAGTGTGGAGGGGCCCGGACGGCCAGATGGTCTCGGAAAAAAGCTAACCATTTCGGGACCGTAATCGGATTAGCCCCCTAGGAAAGTAAAATGTGTCGGGAGGGAGTCCGGTGTTTGTAGGGTAAAAGACCGCTGTTCTTTTCGGAATGTAACTGAGAGGGGGAAACCCCACCAGTGTGTGCCATCCATCCTCCTGGCTAGATCCAGGAGTGGTCGTAGCATGGCACCGGCACTGCAGAGTAGCACTGGAGAGGTCTGGGAGGATTTTAACAGGGGCCCCATCGAATTCCAGGTCTCCTGCTTCCCAGGCCTTTCGGATGATGTTCTCTCTGTGGGTGTAGTGGTGTAGCCTGCAGATCACATCCCGGGGTCTAGTAGGGTCATTCGATCTAGGGCCCAGCACCCTGTGGATCCGGTCCAGCTCCACTCGGTCTGGTAGGTTGACGCCTGCTATGCCCTTAAAAATAGCAGTTGCTGTTTCAGCCAGGTTTTCGGCTCCAGTGGCCTCCCGCACCCCCCGGAGCCATAGGTTGTTACGACGGCTCCGGTCCTCAATATCTTCAAGGGGTAGTTACAGGTTCACCGCCGCTTTTGCATGCGTGCTCCGGAGTGTCTCCAATGCAGACACCCGGTGGTCTAGTGTGGATAGCGAGGCTTCCCTCATTGTGAGTCTGATGGAGAGTGCCTGCAACCCTTTTTTCACAACCCGGAGTTCCTGCCTGTGAGCTGCTTCCACCTTTCGAGCCTTGATGTCGGCCTTAGTTGGCAGGGCCTGGAGGAGGGACCGCAGCTCAGTGTCCGCCCGGTAAGTCAGGGACGGAGAAGGTGGCGACTCCTGTGGCGGGTTGTTGGGGTAAGCCTCTTAGCCCGAGGACACTGAGGGTGAAACAGGCGAGTCATGGGAGATATGGCTCACCAAGGGTGCAGCACATACGTCCGTCATCTTGAGGTCCGGGGAGTTCAGCTGGGTGATATGAAAAAAGCGCTGGATCTCACTCGTGGATGGAGCTGATGGAGAGGGCTTTGTGGATTTAATGTTCTTCTTAGCCTTCTTCTTCTTAGAGGATTGCATATTGTGTAAGATCAAGCTGAAAAGGCTGGGGTGGATAGGGGACAGTCGGGAGCTCAGCAAACACACGTTTCTATCCAGCCATGTCCAGACCACGCCCCCAAAGAACCCATCTTAACCAGGGGCTCCTAGAGGGGTAGCACGACATTCCTGCAGAAACATTGGCCAGGCTATCTAAATATCAGATACAGGCTTGTCTAATGACCTGGTTGTTTTTAGTTAGACTGGACAATCCTTTTGTCTATGGGCACATTGATTGAAATAGTTTGCCAGAGAGCATCTCAATTATTATAATGGCTAGAAAGGAAAGTGAATATTGCTATGAAACTATAACAGTAACAGGGAGAACATGGTCTTATGCAGGTTTGTGGTTGGATGCAAACTGAGATCAGAGTACTAGTATAACCCTCTTGGAAGTAGACATGTGCACAACAAAAAAATTTGTTTATTTTCGTTTCGTTTTTTTCGTTTCCGAAAAAAATTATTTTTTTTTGTTTCGTTTTTTTCGTTTCCGTTAATTTGTAACGATTCGTACATTCGTAAGTCGTCTGTGTTTGGATTCGTAACGATTCGTACATTCGTAAGTCGTCGGTGTTCGTATTCGTAACGATTCGTACATTCGTAAGTCGTCGGTGTTCGTATTCGTAACGATTCGTACATTCGTAAGAGTTATTTTTTCGTTGATTCGTTTTTTTTGTTAGTTTAATTTTCGGACGCATTCGTATTTATTCGTACATTCGTAACATTCGTAGATTCGTAATCGGAGCATAATTCATAATTTTATGTAATGTGTATGCTATTATTACATTTTAATAATTTACGAATCGAAAAAAAAAAGTTACGAATCGAAAAAAAAAGTTACGAATGTACGAATTTTTTTGTTCAATAGAGACACGGAAAATTACAAATCGAAAAAAAAAAATAAGAAAAAGTTACGAATCGAAAAAAAAGTTACGAATGTACGAATTTTTTTGTTCAATCCATTCGAAGCATGTTTAGCAGCACCATTGTAAGTGACACGGAAAATTACCAATTCAACAAAAAAAAAAAGTTACGAATGTACGAATTTTTTCGTTCGTTTTCGTTTTTCGGATTTTCTTCATTAGTACATTCGTTGTTTCTAATTAGTTTTTTTAGGATTTTTGTTGTTTTTTGGATTCGTTCGATTCAAATGATTCGTTAATCGGATTCGTACGATTCGAACGATTCGTTATTCGGATTCGTACGATTTGAATGATTCGTTCATTCGTAAGAAAACGAACGAACGAAAATAACGAAAAAAAAACAAAAACAAAAAAAACGAAACAAATTGCACATGTCTACTTGGAAGAAATGTATAGTCAATGTAAACCAAATGTTTTTTTTTTCTTTATACAATATGTGGGACAACTATATGCTCAGGGCCGTTTTAAGGCAGGGCAAAAGGGGCAGCTGCCCTGGGCCCTGTCATTGTTGTGGGGCCCAAAGCAGCTGCCTCATACTTGCCAACTATCCTGGTTTAAATTCCCTCATCCCTTGAGGTTTTAGTCCTGTGCTGTGTCCCAATATATTAGTGTGAATTGCTGCTACTAATGCTGCCCAGCTCTGCCCTATTGTTGTGTACAGATGACTGACCTGCGGACCCTGTGTTTACATGTAAATTACCGGCATTCATATGTAAATAGTGGTGGCATTCATATGTAAATAGTGGCTGTCGAGGGCATTCATATGTATATCATGCCCCCCTGAGGTCATATCCACAGTAATCTCTAGCAACCAATCAACAAGCAGAAATCATGTGCTGTAACCTCTAGCAACTAATCAGTGAGCCGTAATGTGTGCTGTGACCTCTAGCAACCAGTCAGTGAACGGTAATGATACACTGTAACCTCTGGCAACCAATCGCAATAGCTGCCTGATCTAATTCTGTAAACTGATTTTGAGTCTAGCTACTATTTATTGTATGTCTCAGAGCAGGTGAAGAGCAAAACTGCACGGGGGGGGGGGGGGGGGGGGGGGGGGGGGGGGTGGGGGGGGGGGGGGGGGGGGGGGGGGGGGGGGGGGGGGGGTGGGGGGGGGGGGGGGGGGGGGGGGGGGGGGGGGGGGGGGGGGGGGTGTGGGGGGGGGGGGGGGGGGGGGGGGGGGGGGGGGGGGGGGGGCTAAGAAAAGTTCAATCCAGGGTCCAATCAATATTAAAGATGGCCCTGGATATGCTCTCCTTTTTTTCGGAAGCTATGAAAGATGATACTCATTACTAATAAATACCTTTTGTGCAAAAATGTGTCTAATGTTTTATTGTGCTTTGGTATTCCGATTTTTAGGAAAAATTCACGTATCCTTTTCTGCTCCCGCATTTCCCCTCTTCACTTCAGTGAGTAGACTGTTTATAAACCCTGTACTGCTGTGGATTGGCCTGTTGACAATAGGCTGGAGAAGGCAAAAAACCTACTAACGCACCAAGCACACTTTAGTGCATTGCAGTCATTCATTTTTTAAGAGCACCTCTACCTATTAAGGCAACACATTTCCAACATACATTCCTTGCAGGAAACCTCTGTACCAGGAATGTAGGTGCGTGTCTGTTTTAGGTTAGGTTCATATCTCCGGTGCGGTTTGCAGTCCGGTGTCCTGTGTGTTTCTGTTCACCAGATCAGGTGTGATTCAAGTGAAAAACTTTCCCTAAATTTGCACCTTAACTGGAACCAAAAACGCACAGGACCCTTTTCAAAACAACACCGCAGCTGCTCTGGACATGTGTGAACCGGCTCCATTGAAATCCGGTCATGTTATGTGAATTGGATGTGGGTAAAAACGCATCCAATTTGCATATATGTGAACCCAGCCTTAGGTTCATTGTGGTGCATTGGCAGTCTATTCCAATGAATGTGTTTCCTTATTGCAACGCAAGTTATTATATGAGCATGCATTTTTGCACCAAAATGGGCCACCTTGCTGTGAATGGCCATTAAGTGGAATGAAATTGATTACCATAATGTTGATACAAAAAGAAGATGCTATGTTTTTTTACAGCTGTTTAAAGAAGAATTCTGGGCATGGTTTTTATTTACATACTTACATCCATCTTGGACCAATGTAACTATATATATGACATACCTGGCCGATGCCCCTGGAAGCTAGAAACCACCGAAGCAGACACTGCTACTCCAGTGATCTCCATTTGCTTTTGTGTCCCATTCTGAGTAGCCGGCCTGATGTATTGTGAGCACAGGAGGTTGGCTTCTCAGCAAGGGTATCATTCATAGAATACTTTGCATTTTCTGAATGAATGCAAAGCATTATCTGATTGGACAATGTGTAGAGGTGGGTTGGTGACATCATGCTCTCCACTTCGTCTAATTAATGAATGCTTTGTACTCATTCAGAAAATTCAAAGAATCCTGTGAATGATGCCCATGCTGAATAGCTGACCTCCTATATTCACAATGTATCAGGCCAGCACTCAGCACCCAGAAGCAAGTGGAGATCACTGTAGTAGTTAGTGATGTCTACTTCAGTGGTTTCCAGCTTACATGGGCATTGGCTATGTATGGTATATACACAGTCAGTGGTCCCAGCAGGACCATTGTAACTATGTAAAAATATGCCATGACTGGAATTCTCCTTTAAAGATCTTCACTGTTGCCAAATCAGAAGAGGCAACACTACCACAGGATGACATGTACCTTATAGACTAATAGCAATTCCTCAAGTGTACAGAAATGTATTATACATAACACATAAAACAAAAAGGAATATTCTAAAATTATGGGAATATTAATTTAGAGTTGTTTCCATAAAAACATGTATATAGTGTTTCTTTTAACTAAACTGTATTGTTTTATGCCCTTGGATGGATAACATACCAATGGAGTTGTCTAGCTGGCTGTAGCATGACATTGAAAACATCAACTAAAACACCAACAAGGGTATAAGGGTTGAAAAAAAAGCAAACTTGGGCAATTGCACTCCAGGGATAAGGCCTGTATTGCATTTGTTAACAGAACTTAATAGATTGAATGTTGGGTCTGATGTTTTGGGGGCCCCTAAAACTGACTGTAGAGCCCACTCTGAGATCCCTAGCCACAAATTGTGATAACCTCCATGACTCAACATATTAGGTATGTTATATTTACATCATTTTTTTTTACATAAATTCTTCAATTTGGTTTCAAGCTCAGGATAGTAACGTACAATATGTGTGAATTATTTGGGCAATCAAAATATATTTTACACTCATGCACTGCACAATACCACTCCAGGAGTACAGAATATATGCGATAATAAAATTTGCAAGACAATACACAACGCCATAGCTATGAATCTAGGGTAAGTAATATAAAATGAAAGGGTTTATTGGTTATTGCTACATGTGTGGTGATTTACGGTTTTAATAAAATGTATATATTCATTTCCTTTTTAAATACAGGGACACAGCCATTCTAAAGAACAGAACTGAACATGGTGAGCTCCTTTAGAGGCAGGGACTGATATGAACATTTTAATGTTCTCTATAAGGCCTCATGCACATGGACAGAAAAAAAATTCCACCTAAGCATTTTTCACTTTTTTGCGCTGAAAGCAGCTTAGTTTAAGCCAATTTGTTCATGCACATTTTGGAGTTTAGATTCACATTTAAAGCAGTGTGCAGGAGCAAAAAAAAAATGCTCAAACCTACATTTTGAAGAGGAGCTCACTGGCTTAAATTTACGCACATAAGAGCATAAACATGTACATTCATTCAAGTGGCTAGAATAAATGTATATTCTGGCCAGTGGAAAAAGGGTAAACATATGCTTCTAATTGCCATGTGCCTGTAAATGCGTAATTACACACCAAAATGCAAAAAAAGCATTTTTTACTCTAGACTTTTCTGTTCCCTCCATGCAGAAAGTTCTAGTGTACATAGGAGTATTTTAATATGCCGGTGTGAATGAAGCTTAAAGCACTCCAGAAAAAAAAGCCAGCACTATAATGATGAGTAAAATAAACTGAATTTGAGGACAATGTTGCCCTAGGGTTATCATTTTAAAATGCAGAACAAAGGTCAATGTAAACTACTATAACAGCCTGAATAGAAAATCTTTATAAAAGCCTGCATAAGATGTTTTTACATAAAGGAAATAAAAACTTTACTATTCCCATCTTCTGATGACCTTCCTAGCCTATTACTAATTTATTCCAGCCATCTCTACATTCTGATAATTAGTATTAACATTTTGAGGAAATAATGATAAAATACTAAATATATGCTTACTTGCATACAAAAGGCAAGGGTGATGTGCATAATGCACCCACCAAATTTCAGCAGACTAAAATCAGAATACAGACAGTTTAGCCATACTGTATTTTGCCTGTACTTTCTTTCACAGTAACATTGGTAAATGCCAAAGGATGCCTTGGATTTTAAGACTCAGAGTGGTAACATAGGAGAGAATTTTTTCTATAGGCAGTAAAATATTTATTATAATAGGCTTTTAGTCTAATGCCACGTACACAAATCTTGGATGTTTTTTCCGACAGAATTACGCTCAAGCTTGGCTTGCATACACACGGTCACACAAAAGTTTGCTGAACTTTCGACCGTCAAGAACGCAGTGACGTACAACACTACGACGAGCCGAGAAAATTAAGTTCAATGCTTCCGAGCATGCGTTGAATTGTTTCCGAGCATGCGTAGGAATTTTGCTCGTCGGAATTGGTACAGGCGATTGGAATTTCCGATCGGAACTTTTTCCGACCAAAAAATTGAGAACCTGCTCTCAATTCCACCATCAAAAGTCTGATGGGTCATACACATGGTCGCATTTTCTGACCAAAAGCTATTATTGGACTTTTGCTGGCGGAATTTCTGATCGTGTGTACGCAGCATAAGGGACACCTGTAATGGGAGAAATACAGTATGTGCCTGCGATTTTCTTTTAAAAAACCTAGCTGCTTGGCCATTAATCTAACCATTTGGCAATACTTTGAGTCACCGAAACAAATATGCTAATTGGAAGAAGCAGGTTCTGATCTGCATGCTTTGTATGGCTCAATGGCATAAAGCACTGAAACATGAGCGTTAGCATGGCAACCAGGTATCTAGAATTTTTAGAAACAGATCTGTTGTGCCAAACCTATAGCATTATTATTGCTTTTTTATGTTTACTTACCTAGGACGTGTATGTGGATCAGAAGGATCAAGTACAGATCTGCATGCTTTTTCAGGCTCATAGTATTGAAGCAAGAGAGTTATCATTGCGGCCAAGCAGCTAGCATTTGCAGAAGGAAAACTCAACAATCCCACCTCTATGTTTCTCCCAAGGCAGGCTTATTTTAAAAGAGACCAGTCATAAGAATAACATAAAGCATGCCATTGCTGTCCTCTCCTGAAAATGATTGTTGCCTGCTTGGCATGCTGACCCTTTTGTTTCATTATTTTAAGTCACAGACCTGAAACAAGCATGTCAATAAATACTTTCAACTTTTCTCTAACTCAGTGGCTCAAAGTAAAAAGCTAGTAGGTAAACATAATAGCCAGGCAACTTGAATTTACAAAAGAAGTTATGGAATGGCTGAGATCATATTTCTCTTTATATGTTGACATGGGAACTGGAAACAGGTGAAGATCTACCATATATGTATGACTTCCTCTCAAGGGAAGTGGATGCAGAACTAGTAGAGATGGAACAGTAGTGTTAATCAAGGCCAGGTCCTACCAGCTGTGTGCATTTTAATGATGCGTCATAGAACACTTGAGTTCATTGAGATGCTTATCTCCTTATAATTTTATATTATGCATCTGCATTTTCTGGCATTTTTTTCTTAGTTTTTGATGCATTTTCCATGCTATTTTCTTGTGTTTTTAATGCATTTTTCTTGAGCTCCAATTGAAGTCTATGGAAAAATGCACTATGTTTCACCAAAAGAAGCACCTGCACCTTTCTCCAAGTTTTGCAAAAATATGTTGCATAGGCGCCATAGATGGCATTCCTCTGGTTGAAGATTTATTTTAAATACCAATGTGTCACAGATGGCATGGGCTTGTACAAGGACTAACTAAATTGTGAAGTAAGAACACGAACATTCAATCCTGCAGAAGAATTAAAAAAATAACAAGCTTGTCTTGTCTAAATAAACTTTTAAAATTAATAATGGGTCACTTTTCATTTTAGTAGATCAGTTTCAAACTGTTGGGAAGCACCTGGCTAGTGTCAGGTATGCCACTCTGTTAGTGTTGGTATGTATATAGAACCTAATACATGATTCTAATACCAATCATTATTTTAACGCTCAACATCAAATACCATATTTAAAAATGTAGTTGAAACAAAAGAGTGATAGCTGGCTGATTTCTAATCATTGATTTCTTATTGTACTATACCTTATCAAACATCACTGTACTGTCATTTATGGGTAGGATGTATCAACATAAATACACCTGCTATAAAGATACTATTGAAGAAAAAAGCATAATGTTAGAGAAAAATTCCCTCAATAGATGTTATCAGGTCACTTCCAGTGACCATAGTATTTCGAATGCACACACAAGAGGTGGTAACAAAAGTATAAAGCAGTACATCAAGAAAACATAAATTGAAATACAACTAATGTTTGCATCTGAGCTGCTTTGCTATAAGTTAATGCAATAGCAACTTAAGCAACTCAGTCCAATTTAGAAGCAATGTGACGAGAAATTTAAAAAGAGTCTGTAGTAACATCAATCACAAGCTGTCTGATCAGCAGTCATAATCAGCATCAGCTACCCGAACAGCCTAATATGTGAACCACAGCAGTACAGAGTGTATAGAAAACAAATAAGTATGGTAAAGACGACCATCCACAAAAGCACAGTATACAGAACAAACAATATCTCTTACCTCTTTTTTTATGGAGTCTGCCGAGATAGGGAAATAACAAACAAGAGACAAAAGAACAATAAGAGGAATAGCCATATTTTTCTTCATCGTCCTAATCATTGTAAATTGGACATAATGTAAAAAGTAAAAAAAAAAAAATAACTAAAAAGACAGTTCCTGTAGTGTGAGCCTGCACTGCATCTCTATGAGTTTGTTGTGCCTTTAAATAATTTTCCCAAGATCCAGGCCCACCTCTCTTTCCTGTACAGGGTTAAACAACTGAGCATGTGATATCTGCCAGTCACAGGAAAGCATGCAACTTTTCACTATTTGACTTTATAGAGGGACGCTTCGATACAAGCTCAATAGCAGGATATCCTAAATGAGCCATGTGGTCCTGAGACAGAGAAGCTGCTGACATTGAATCTAGTTTGTCATTTGATTTGGTTGATTGATGTGTCTGAATAAAATAACTTCAACTTTTCAGAGGGCACTTTCAAGAATAAAGTAGATATAAACTCTAAATGGATGATTTATTCATTAAAGTGCATGTCAAGTCAAAAACTTTTTTTTTCTGGTGTTGAATAGAGTGGAGAAGGATTAGAACTCATGTCAGATTTGTACTGCTATCAGGGGCTCAGTTAGATTTAGCCTCACTTCCTGATAATTCTTTCAGACAGGAAGTAAGAGAAAATCTGCAATAGGGACACGGACAATATAAAATATTAATATAAATGGAGACTGTATAAAGTTTAGATTTAATTTTATTCAGAATTTTGTGTTATAAAAAGCCAACTTGTTTCAAAGGTTTGGAGGGTTCCACTTCATTAGGACCTGGTACTGTTCAAAGAAGCATGTACTGGACTGATAAAATTTGAGGGATCCTGATGAGTAATTGGTATGGTCCTTCCAGATAATGGTCTGCTTAACTGTCATTTGGAGTGATAATCCTAATTATTCCTCATGCTTTTGCCACTTTCTTCCAGTCCACACTCAAACAAAGAGATGGCCTTCGTCCACCACTCTTGGGAGGGATGCCTAAGGATAATCATTTCCTCCACTCTGCTAAAGACCTCACTAAAACACCTACTGCTTTAAGGCTCAGTTCACATATATGCAAATTGGATGCATTCAAAAACCAGCATGACATGTGAACCAAACAGGCTTTTTTTGCCGGTTCACATAGGCGCGGGCTGGCCACAGTGCATTTCTAAAAATAGTCTTGTACGATATACAGTCTGGTTCAGGTGCGATTTCAAGTGTCATACACTTTAAAAATTCGCACCTAAATCGCACCCGAACTGGTGAATGAAACCACACTGGGCTCCTTTGAAAAATCACAGTGAAAACATGTAAGGACATATGTGAACCGAGCCTAGGATATCCAGTTCCCCACACCTTTCTCCTACTTCCTGAAATAAAAGTCTGACAGGAGCTCTAGCACTCCCTCACCCTACTACAAAAAAATAATTTTATTTCTGTTTGTGTTGCTTTTGAAGAGTTACTCTTATTACCTTTCTCATAAAATGTTGTCAGCTGAATAGAGAGGAAGGGTAAAACTCTCTAACAAGGCCCCAGATAGCAGTAAAAACTTGACAGTGGTTGTACTCTACTTAGTGATTGTAAACGATGACCTTGTAAAACAACTCCTTCAGTTTAAAAAATAAATAAATAGGCAAAACATTTTTGTATAGATATACAAAAAAAAATTATAAATACCTTTTTTCCCATTTTTATAAGTGATCACATTCTTTCTGTTCTCAGCTGCATAAGAGTTGGGGGGAGGAGAAGCAGCAGCACACTGAGCTTTTCTGTGACAGGCTGTGCAGGGGAGGTGTGTCAGGACTAGGGATGAGCCGAACACCCCGGGTTCGGTTCGCACCAGAACCTTCGAACGGACCGAAAGTTTGCGCGAATTTTCGAACCCTATACGTTATAATGGACGCGAACGTTCGAAATCAAAAGTGCTAATTACAACGGCCAATATGCATGTTAATGTCATAAAACAGGTTTGGGGACCCGGGTCCTGCCCCAGGGGACATATATCAATGCAAAAAGAACTTTTAAAAACTAACGTTTTTTCGGGAGCAGTCATTTTAATGATGCATAAAGTGAAAAAAAAAAAGTGAAATTTTCCTTTAAATATGGTCCCTGGGGGGTGTCTAAAGTATGCCTGTGAAGTGGCATGTGTTTCCCGTGTTTAGAACTGTCCTTGCACAAAATGACATTTGTAAAGGAAAAAAAGAAGCCATTTAAAACCACTTGCAGCTTTAGGTTTGTTCTTAAGTAGAATCTGAACAGGTACATTATGAAGTGTAGCTCCATCCCCAAAAAATCGATTTTTAAGCTTTTTGGAGAACATAGGGAGGGGTTATCACCCCTGTAACATTTGCTGTCTTTGCACATCTGTTCAGAACATGTCACCTCACTTTCCGTCCCAATGACAAATGTTTTTGGAAAAAGTGGGGTTTTAATTGAAACAAGGATTGGTGATAAAGTATCAGTAGAGAGCAGATACCTTTTTCCCAAATTAAATCTAACAGGATAGAATTTCCCTTCCTAGGGGTAGATTTCCTCTCACTTCCTGTTTTCTCTTTCCATTTGCAAGTAGGAGTCGTTTGTAAGTTGGATGTTTGAAAGTAGGGGCCTGGCGTATATACTCTGCAGAAATTTGCCCTATTAGATGTTGGTGTAGCCACAAGACTGGTGGGCACAGGAATGGGCCCTGCCGTGAGTTAATAGATCAAGATTTGTAATTGCATGCACCTGTTGAACAGGGCAGAAAAATTGGGGGTGGTGGTGGTGGTGGTGGACGGTGTTGCCACAAGACTGTAAGCTCTCACAGTTACTCTTGGTGGGCGCAGGAATGGGCCCTGCTGTGAGTTATTAGATCAAGATTTGTAATTGCAAGCACCTGATGAACAGGGCAGAAAAATTGGGCCTTTGGCGGTGGTGGTGGACGGTGTTGCCACAAGACTGTAGGCCCTCATAGTTACTCTTGGTGGGCGCAGGAATGGGCCCTGCTGTGAGTTATTAGATCAAGATTTGTAATTGCAAGCACCTGATGAACAGGGCAGAAAAATTGGGCCTTTGGCGGTGGTGGTGGACGGTGTTGCCACAAGACTGTAGGCCCTCATAGTTACTCTTGGTGGGCGCAGGAATGGGCCCTGCTGTGAACTATTAGATCAAGATTTGTAATTACCCGCCCCTGTTAAACAGGGGCTGAAAAATTGTGCCTTAGGCACTGGTGCTGGTGCCACAACACTGCAACCCCTCACAGATACTGTACTTGGAGCACAGCAGTCACACGTGTTGCGAAGCATTTTTTTAAAAAATTGTAAGTACACGCCCCTGTTAAACAGGGGCTGAAAAATTGTGCCTTAGGCACTGGTGCTGGTGCCACAACACTGCAACCCCTCACAGATACTGTACTTGGAGCACAGCAGTCACACGTGTTGCGAAGCATTTTTTTAAAAAAATTGTAAGTACACGCCCCTGTTAAACAGGGGCTGAAAAATTGTGCCTTAGGCGCTGGTGCCACAACACTGCAACCCCTCACAGATACTGTACTTGGAGCACAGCAGTCACACGTGTTGCGAAGCATTTTTTAAAAAAATTGTAAGTACACGCCCCTGTTAAACAGGGGCTGAAAAATTGTGCCTTAGGCACTGGTGCTGGTGCCACAACACTGCAACCCCTCACAGATACTGTACTTGGAGCACAGCAGTCACACGTGTTGCGAAGCATTTTTTTAAAAAATTGTAAGTACACGCCCCTGTTAAACAGGGGCTGAAAAATTTGCCTTAGGCACTGGTGCTGGTGCCACAACACTGCAACCCCTCACAGATACTGTACTTGGAGCACAGCAGTCACACGTGTTGCGAAGCATTATTTTATAAAAATTGTATGTACACGCCCCTGTTAAACAGGGGCTGAAAAATTGTGCCTTAGGCACTGGTGCTGGTGCCCCAACACTGCAACCCCTCACAGATACTGTACTTGGAGCACAGCAGTCACACGTGTTGCGAAGCATTTTTTTATAAAAATTGTATGTACACGCCCCTGTTAAACAGGGGCTGAAAAATTGTGCCTTAGGCACTGGTGTGGTGGCATGGATCATTGAGGAGGAGGAAGAGGATAGTCAGTGAACATAAGAGGACAGTCACTCAGCATCAGCATAGGCAGTCTTGAAGGGATGTGACATTAAAAATTATTCGGTTATATCCGCCTCAGGTGCCTGGTAGCTGGTGGTGATCCAAGACTGATTCATTTTGATGAAGGTCAGTCGATCAACCGAGGCGGTGGACAGGCGCACCCTATGATCGGTGACAAATCCTCCAGCAGCACTGAATGTGCGTTCGGAAAGAACGCTGGAGGCAGGACAGGCCAGTAGCTCAATTGCATACTGTGCAAGCTCTGGCCAGTGATCCATCCTCAGGACCCAGTAAGCCAGAGGATTTTCGGTGGCAAAGGTGTCCAAGTCTGACCTTGCCCCAAGGTATTCCTGCACCATGTATATCAGACGCTGGCGATGGTTGCTGGAACCGATCATACCTTGGGGCTGCGGACTAAAAAAATTGTCTGAACGCATCGGTCAGACGTCCACCTTCCCCACCGCTCCTTCTGCTACTGACCGAAGCCTCAGCAACTCGTCGCCCAGGACCAGGAGTTTGTAACCTCCCAGTTTCTGGGAACGCGTTGCACAGACCTTTCTGCAAGGCCTCCCTGAGATGTCTCATCCTCTGCTCCCTCTGCGACGGCAAGATAAGGTCCGCAACCTTACCCTTGTACCGCGGATCAAGGAGAGTGGCCAGCCAGTAATGGTCCCTCTCCTTGATCCGAAGAACACGAGGATCCTTCCGCAGGCTTTGCAGGATCAGGGAGGCCATGCAGCGTAGGTTAGCTGAGGCATTCGGTCCGGAGTCTTCTGGGTCACTGAGGATGACATGATCGCCAGCCACCTCCTCCCAGCCACGTACAAGTCCACTGGTTTGTTGGGACTGTACATCATCCCTAAAAGACTGCTGCTGCTGATGCTGAGTGCCAGGCTCCACCTCCATGCTCACACAATCCTCCTCCTCCTCCTCCTCCTCCTCCTCCTCATCCTCTTCCTGTGTGATGGGTGGGACAGGAGGAACACTGTCCGGATAAAGGGGGCCTTGAGAGGCAAGGAAGTCCTCCTCTTCCTGCCTCTGTTCTGCCTCAAGTGCCCTGTCCATTATCCCACGCAGCGTATGCTCCAACAGGTGGACAAGAGGGACAGTGTCACTGATGCATGCACTGTCACTGCTCACCATCCTCGTGGCCTCCTCAAATGGTGAGAGGACAGTGCATGCATCCCTGATCATGCTCCACTGACGTGGGGAAAAAAAAAAACCAAGCTCCCCTGACCCTGTCCTGGTGCCGTAGTCGCAAAGGTACTCATTGATGGCCCTCTGCTGCGTGTGCAGTCGCTGCAGCATGGCCAACGTTGAGTTCCACCTGGTGGGCATGTCACATATTAGGCGGTTCTTGGGCAGGTTCAGCTCCTTTTGCAGCTCAGTCAGCCGAGCACTGGCATTATAAGATCGGCGGAAATGCACACAGACTTTCCTGGCCTGCCTCAGGACATCCTGTAAGCCTGGGAACCTGCCCAAGAACCGCTGCACCACCAGGTTGAGGACGTGAGCCATGCAGGGCACATGGGTGAGCTGCCCCTGTCGCAGGGCGGAGAGGAGGTTGGTGCCATTGTCAGAAACGACCATTCCTGGCTTAAGCTGACGTGGCGTCAACCACCTCTCGGCCTGCCCCTGCAGAGCTGCCAGAACCTCTGGCCCAGTGTGGCTCCTGTCCCCCAAACACACCAGCGCAAGCACGGCATGGCATCTTTTTGCCTGCGTACTTGCGTAGCCCCTTGTACGCCTACGGAGCACCGCTGGTTCCAAGGACAGAGCACTGGAGGAAGAAGAAGAGGAGGGGGTGGAGGAGAGAGGTGTGTCACAACCAGTAGCAGTAGTAGCGTTTTGGAGGCATGGTGGCGGAACAACCTCCAACACTACTGCACCTTGTCCTGCATCCCTCCCAGCTGCCAATAGAGTGACCCAATGGGCCGTGAAAGAAAGGTACCGTCCCTGTCCATGCCTGCTGGACCATGAGTCAGCGGTAATATGCACCTTACCGCTGACCGCCCTGTCCAGCGAGGCATGGACATTGCCCTCCACATGCCGGTAGAGAGACGGAATCGCCTTCCGTGAGAAAAAGTGGCGTTTGGGAACCTGCCACTGAGGAACCGCACATTGAACAAACTCACGGAAGGGGGCCGAGTCTACCAACTGAAAAGGCAGCAGTTGAAGTGCTAGCAATTTAGCCAGGCTAGCATTCAACCGCTGGGCATGTGGATGGCTGGGAGTGTACTTCTTTCTACGGTCCAGCAGCTGGGGCAGGGAAATTTGCCTGCTGCAATCGGACGTCGGTGTACTGCAAGTACTTGGTTGTGACACACCTAATTCTACACCTTCAGTCCTCTCAGAGCAGCTTTCAGAGAGGACTGAAGGTGTAGTGGGGATGGAGATCCCAGCTGAGGAGGAGCAAGGAGAGGTCCGCTTAGTTCTTTGGTGTGGGTCTTTTATGTGTGCCTGCCAACGAGCTGCATGGCAGGTCGCCATATGTCTGGTCATGCTTGTGGTGCCCAAGCGGCTGATGTTTTGGCCACGCGAGATACGCTTGAGACAAATATTGCAAATAGCAGTGGTGCGATCTGCTGCACTCGTCTCAAAAAAGGCCCACACCAAAGAACTTTTCTGATAACGTGCAGAGGCAGCGCCCTGCACAGGCGGAGCTCTGCGGTGTTGTACAGTTGCTGTGCTGGCCTCTACCTGGCCTCCAGGGGGCACCCTGCCTCGTTGGACATGTGACGCCGCATCCTCCTCCTCCTCGTCCTCCTCCTCATCCTCTCTCCCTTCAGGCACCCACGTGGAGTCAGTGACCTCATCATCCCCTCCCTCTTCACCACTAGAGCAAACCTGGCAGTAAGCTGCAGCTGGTGGAACAGTACTGCCAGATTCCTCAAGCTGGGTATCATCATCCGAGCCTTCGAATCGTTGGGCATCCTCCTGGAGCATGTACCCAACACTGTGCTCAAAGAGTTCGGGGGACTCCTCAGGAGGACATGGTGGGTCTAGGGAAGGGGTGGCTGATGATGCTCTGCCAGTACCCTGAGCCTGGGTGAGAGAGGATGAGGAGGATGAGGAGGGCTTGGTCATCCATTCTACCAAGCCTTCAGCATGATGCGGCTCCACATGTCAAGCTGCCGAAAACAAAGACGCGCGTGTCCCATGGCCACGTGCTGATGACGATGCACGACCACGTCCACGTCCACGGCCACGTCCACTAGAAACAGAGCCTGCCTGCCCTGTGTTTTTGGCTCTGCACGCTCTGCCTCCCCTTGGCGGTCTTCCAGCCATTGTAGTCGGTAGTCCTGTGGGTGCTGCTGAGAAGAATATATAGGAGCTCTGTGTGATGCCACTAACACACTAGAAGTCCTGTGGGTGCTGCTGAGAAGAAAATATAGGAGCTCTGTGTGATGCCACTAACACACTAGAAGTCCTATGGGTGCTTCTGCAAAGAAAATAGAGGAGCTCTGTGTGATGCCACTAACACACTAGAAGTCCTATGGGTGCTTCTGCAAAGAAAATAGAGGAGCTCTGTGTGATGCCACTAACACACTAGAAGTCCTGTGGGTGCTGCTGAGAAGAAAATATAGGAGCTCTGTGTGATGCCACTAACACACTAGAAGTCCTATGGGTGCTTCTGCAAAGAAAATAGAGGAGCTCTGTGTGATGCCACTAACACACTAGAAGTCCTATGGGTGCTTCTGCAAAGAAAATAGAGGAGCTCTGTGTGATGCCACTAACACACTAGAAGTCCTGTGGGTGCTGCTGAGAAGAAAATATAGGAGCTCTGTGTGATGCCACTAACACACTAGAAGTCCTATGGGTGCTTCTGCAAAGAAAATAGAGGAGCTCTGTGTGATGCCACTAACACACTAGAAGTCCTGTGGGTGCTGCTGAGAAGAAAATATAGGAGCTCTGTGTGATGCCACTAACACACTAGAAGTCCTATGGGTGCTTCTGCAAAGAAAATAGAGGAGCTCTGTGTGATGCCACTAACACACTAGAAGTCCTATGGGTGCTTCTGCAAAGAAAATAGAGGAGCTCTGTGTGATGCCACTAACACACTAGAAGTCCTATGGGTGCTTCTGCAAAGAAAATAGAGGAGCTCTGTGTGATGCCACTAACACACTAGAAGTCCTATGGGTGCTTCTGCAAAGAAAATAGAGGAGCTCTGTGTGATGCCACTAACACACTAGAAGTCCTATGGGTGCTTCTGCAAAGAAAATAGAGGAGCTCTGTGTGATGCCACTAACACACTAGAAGTCCTGTGGGTGCTGCTGAGAAGAAAATATAGGAGCTCTGTGTGATGCCACTAACACACTAGAAGTCCTATGGGTGCTTCTGCAAAGAAAATAGAGGAGCTCTGTGTGATGCCACTAACACACTAGAAGTCCTGTGGGTGCTTCTGCAAAGAAAATAGAGGAGCTCTGTGTGATGGGACTAACACACTTCAAGTCCTATAGGTGCTTCTGGGAACAAAATATATGATCTCTGTGTGATGGGACTAACACACTTCAAGTCCTATAGGTGCCTCTGGGAAGAAAATATAGGTCTGTGTGATGGGACTAACACACTTCAAGTCCTATAGGTGCTTCTGGGAACAAAATATATGATCTCTGTGTGATTGGACTAACACACTTCAAGTCCTATAGGTGCTTCTGGGAAGAAAATATATGATCTCTGTGTGATGGGACTAACACACTTCAAGTCCTATAGGTGCTTCTGGGAAGAAAATATATTATCTCTGTGTGATGGGACTAACACACTTCAAGTCCTATAGGTGCTTCTGGGAAGAAAATATATGATCTCTGTGTGATGGGACTAACACACTTCAAGTCCTATAGGTGCTTCTGGGAACAAAATATAAGATATCTGTGTGATTGGACTAACACACTTCAAGTCCTATAGGTGCCTCCGGGAAGAAAATATATGATCTCTGTGTGATGGGACTAACACACTTCAAGTCCTATAGGTGCTTCTGGGAAGAAAATATATGATCTCTGTGTGATGGGACTAACACACTTCAAGTCCTATAGGTGCTTCTGGGAAGAAAATATATGATCTCTGTGTGATGGGACTAACACACTTCAAGTCCTATAGGTGCTTCTGGGAACAAAATATAAGATCTCTGTGTGATTGGACTAACACACTTCAAGTCCTATAGGTGCCTCTGGGAAGAAAATATATGATCTCTGTGTGATGGGACTAACACACTTCAAGTCCTATAGGTGCTTCTGGGAAGAAAATATATGATCTCTGTGTGATGGGACTAACACACTTCAAGTCCTATAGGTGCTTCTGGGAAGAAAATATATGATCTCTGTGTGATGGGACTAACACACTTCAAGTCCTATAGGTGCTTCTGGGAACAAAATATAAGATCTCTGTGTGATTGGACTAACACACTTCAAGTCCTATAGGTGCCTCTGGGAAGAAAATATATGATCTCTGTGTGATGGGACTAACACACTTCAAGTCCTATAGGTGCTTCTGGGAAGAAAATATATGATCTCTGTGTGATGGGACTAACACACTTCAAGTCCTATAGGTGCTTCTGGGAAGAAAATATATGATCTCTGTGTGATTGGACTAACACACTTCAAGTCCTATAGGTGCTTCTGGGAAGAAAATATATGATCTCTGTGTGATGGGACTAACACACTTCAAGTCCTATAGGTGCTTCTGGGAACAAAATATATGATCTCTGTGTGATGGGACTAACACACTTCAAGTCCTATAGGTGCTTCTGGGAACAAAATATAAGATCTCTGTGTGATTGGACTAACACACTTCAAGTCCTATAGGTGCTTCTGGGAAGAAAATATATGATCTCTGTGTGATGGGACTAACACACTTCAAGTCCTATAGGTGCTTCTGGGAAGAAAATATATGATCTCTGTGTGATGGGACTAACACACTTCAAGTCCTATAGGTGCTTCTGGGAAGAAAATATATGATCTCTGTGTGATGGGACTAACACACTTCAAGTCCTATAGGTGCTTCTGGGAACAAAATATAAGATCTCTGTGTGATTGGACTAACACACTTCAAGTCCTATAGGTGCTTCTGGGAAGAAAATATAGGTCTGTGTGATGGGACTAACACACTTCAAGTCCTATAGGTGCTTCTGGGAACAAAATATATGATCTGTGTGATGGGACTAACACACTTCAAGTCCTATAGGTGCTTCTGGGAACAAAATATAAGATCTCTGTGTGATTGGACTAACACACTTCAAGTCCTATAGGTGCTTCTGGGAAGAAAATATAGGTCTGTGTGATGGGACTAACACACTTCAAGTCCTATAGGTGCTTCTGGGAACAAAATATATGATCTCTGTGTGATTGGACTAACACACTTCAAGTCCTATAGGTGCTTCTGGGAAGAAAATATATGATCTCTGTGTGATGGGACTAACACACTTCAAGTCCTATAGGTGCTTCTGGGAACAAAATATATGATCTCTGTGTGATTGGACTAACACACTTCAAGTCCTATAGGTGCTACTGGGAAGAAAATATATGATCTCTGTGTGATGGGACTAACACACTTCAAGTCCTATAGGTGCTTCTGGGAAGAAAATATATGATCTCTGTGTGATGGGACTAACACACTTCAAGTCCTATAGGTGCTTCTGGGAAGAAAATATATGATCTCTGTGTGATGGGACTAACACACTTCAAGTCCTATAGGTGCTTCTGGGAACAAAATATAAGATCTCTGTGTGATTGGACTAACACACTTCAAGTCCTATAGGTGCTTCTGGGAAGAAAATATAGGTCTGTGTGATGGGACTAACACACTTCAAGTCCTATAGGTGCTTCTGGGAACAAAATATATGATCTCTGTGTGATTGGACTAACACACTTCAAGTCCTATAGGTGCTTCTGGGAACAAAATATATGATCTCTGTGTGATTGGACTAACACACTTTAAGTCCTATAGGTGCTTCTGGGAACAAAATATATGATCTCTGTGTGATTGGACTAACACACTTCAAGTCCTATAGGTGCTTCTGGGAACAAAATATAGGAGCTCTGCCTGCCTGCCAGGAACACACTACAAGTCCTATAGGTGCTTCTGGGAACAAAATATAGGAGCTCTGCCTGCCTGCCAGGAACACACTACAAGTCCTATAGGTGCTTCTGGGAACAAAATATAGGAGCTCTGCCTGCCTGCCAGGAACACACTACAAGTCCTATAGGTGCTTCTGGGAACAAAATATAGGAGCTCTGCCTGCCTGCCACGAACACACTACAAGTCCTATAGGTGCTTCTGGGAACAAAATATAGGAGCTCTGCCTGCCTGCCAGGAACACACTACAAGTCCTATAGGTGCTTCTGGGAACAAAATATAGGAGCTCTGCCTGCCTGCCAGGAACACACTACAAGTCCTATAGGTGCTTCTGGGAACAAAATATAGGAGCTCTGCCTGCCTGCCACGAACACACTACAAGTCCTATAGGTGCTTCTGGGAACAAAATATAGGAGCTCTGCCTGCCTGCCACGAACACACTACAAGCCCCTCTTTCTAAATCAATCTAAATGAATGAATCTATCTAACTCAATCTCTCTAAGTAAATCTCTCTAACTAACTAAATCCAGCAGAGTGTCACAGATCTAGCCTGCTCTATCTGCGCCGGAACAGCATGTGACCGGCGCAGACGGCGTGGCGGCCTTTTATAGGGGGGGGGGCGTGTACTACAGCCCCTGAGCTGTAATTGGCTACAGGCGTCCTGCCTGTAGCCAATTATGGCTCTTCGAGTTTCCGGGGCTGTGATTGGCCAAGCATGCGGGGTCACAGTGCATGCTTGGCCAATCATCAGCCAGCAATGCACTGCGCCGGCCGCGCCGGCCGCAATGCATTGCGGGGCCGCTCGCATCACACGAACGTGATGCGAGCGGCCAAAATAGTTCTGGGCTCGCCGAGCGAGCGAACGCCCGGTGCTCGATGCGAACGTGGGTTCGCATCGAGCACCGGGCCCATCCCTACTTCTGGGAACAAAATATATGATCTCTGTGTGATGGGACTAACACACTTCAAGTCCTATAGGTGCTTCAGGGAAGAAAATGTAGGTCTGTGTGATGGGACTAACACACTTCAAGTCCTATAGGTGCTTCTGGGAACAAAATATATGATCTCTGTGTGATGGGACTAACACACTTCAAGTCCTATAGGTGCTTCTGGGAAGAAAATATAGGTCTGTGTGATGGGACTAACACACTTCAAGTCCTATAGGTGCCTCTGGGAACAAAATATATGATCTCTGTGTGATGGGACTAACACACTTCAAGTCCTATAGGTGCTTCTGGGAAGAAAATGTAGGTCTGTGTGATGGGACTAACACACTTCAAGTCCTATAGGTGCTTCTGGGAAGAAAATATATGATCTCTGTGTGATGGGACTAACACACTTCAAGTCCTATGGGTGCTTCTGGGAAGAAAATATAGGTCTGTGTGATGGGACTAACACACTTCAAGTCCTATAGGTGCTTCTGGGAACAAAATATATGATCTCTGTGTGATGGGACTAACACACTTCAAGTCCTATGGGTGCTTCTGGGAAGAAAATGTAGGTCTGTGTGATGGGACTAACACACTTCAAGTCCTATAGGTGCTTCTGGGAACAAAATATATGATCTCTGTGTGATGGGACTAACACACTTCAAGTCCTATAGGTGCTTCTGGGAAGAAAATATAGGTCTGTGTGATGGGACTAACACACTTCAAGTCCTATAGGTGCCTCTGGGAACAAAATATATGATCTCTGTGTGATGGGACTAACACACTTCAAGTCCTATAGGTGCTTCTGGGAAGAAAATGTAGGTCTGTGTGATGGGACTAACACACTTCAAGTCCTATAGGTGCTTCTGGGAAGAAAATGTAGGTCTGTGTGATGGGACTAACACACTTCAAGTCCTATAGGTGCTTCTGGGAAGAAAATATAGGTCTGCGTGATGGGACTAACACACTTCAAGTCCTATAGGTGCTTCTGGGAACAAAATATATGATCTCTGTGTGATGGGACTAACACACTTCAAGTCCTATAGGTGCTTCTGGGAAGAAAATATAGGTCTGTGTGATGGGACTAACACACTTCAAGTCCTATAGGTGCTTCTGGGAACAAAATATAGGAGCTCTGCCTGCCTGCCTGCCACGAACACACTACAAGTCCTATAGGTGCTTCTGGGAACAAAATATAGGAGCTCTGCCTGCCTGCCACGAACACACTACAAGTCCTATAGGTGCTTCTGGGAACAAAATATAGGAGCTCTGCCTGCCTGCCACGAACACACTACAAGTCCTATAGGTGCTTCTGGGAACAAAATATAGGAGCTCTGCCTGCCTGCCACGAACACACTACAAGTCCTATAGGTGCTTCTGGGAACAAAATATAGGAGCTCTGCCTGCCTGCCACGAACACACTACAAGTCCTATAGGTGCTTCTGGGAACAAAATACAGGAGCTCTGTTTGCTGCCAGTGCCTGCCTGCCACGAACACACTACAAGCCCCTCTTTCTAAATCAATCTTTCTAAATGAATCTATCTAACTCAATCTCTCTAAGTAAATCTCTCTAACTAACTAAATCCAGCAGAGTGACACAGAACGATCCTGCTCTATCTACGCCGGAACAGCATGTGACCGGCGCAGACGGCGTGGCGGCCTTTTATAAGAGGGGGCGTGTACTAAAGCCCCTGAGCTGTAATTGGCTACAGGCGTCCTGCCTGTAGCCAATTATGGCTCTTCGAGTTTCCGGCGCTGTGATTGGCCAAGCATGCGGGGTCACAGTGCATGCTTGGCCAATCATCAGCCAGCAATGCACTGCGCCGGCCGCGCCGGCCGCAATGCATTGCGGGGCCGCTCGCATCACACGAATGTGATGCGAACGGCCCAAATAGTTCTGGGCTCGCCGATCGAGCGAACGCCCGGTGCTCGATGCGAACATGGGTTCGCATCGAGCACCGGGCCCATCCCTAGTCAGGACATGTCTGATCATTGGTGGAGAGAAGTCTGAGTTCCCAGCATAGCTAGAGAACTGACCACGGTATGTTCTCCTGCTTAGTGTGGTCAGTTTTTAACTGGAAAGCAAGGGGACTAGCAGGAATGCCAGGGATTTCACACAAGCAAAGCAATTCAAAGAGAACAGGATACATTCTCATAAAAGTACATGGTACAGCAGGCACATATCATGAATATGAAATGTTGGGGGTAACAAACACTTTAACTCTATAAAAAAAGAGAAATAAAGTTTTAACTGTGGATGCACTTAAAACCACTATTTATCACACACAATTACCATGTGTTTTTTCCTCAAATATTGTTTTCATCTTTTTCCAAATTATGTCTGAAAAAGTTGATTTCCTCTACTCTGGTCAACCTCCAGAGCACTAAATAATATCAAAGCATACAAGGTTGCTCAGGACTGTAAAAATGGATGTTGGCTTGAAAAAACCTTGTGTTTCCCTCAGATATCGTGGCTACAACACTCCAACCAGACATAGTTTTGTGGTCTACAGCAACCAAGCTAGCATATATTGTGGAACTGACAATACCATTGGAAGATGGCGTTAAAGATCCTTATAAGAGAAAGAATACCAATTACTCTGAACTGGCAAGTAAAAAATGAGATATAAGATTTTCCCTGTTGATGTGGAATACAGGGGCTTCATTGCTACATCTACAACCAGCTTTCTGAAGATCATAAGAGTGAGGGGTTGATCCCTCCAACAACCAATCAAGTTATCAAATGCAGCAGAAAAAGCAGCATTTGGTTTTTGATTAAAAGGAAAGACAACAACTGGGCTACAAGATGAGACAGGAGGGTATGAAACTGAGATGGAGGTGACCTGGGATGCCATGTATCACTGTTGAGCCCTCTGGAGAAGTAGGGATTATCAACGAAAGGTCAATGAAGGAGGGTGACCACCTGTTGACCCTGAAGATGTACATACCCTCCCAGTTTTCATTTTACCAATACCCTGCTCGCTGGCTTACCATAGGGAAACATCAAGTTCTATTAGCACTACCATCTGTCTCTTTTGTGTCACAAGTAAGAGCTGCAACTTGGGAATGCAAGCCACACAACTCCATCTCCATCATCAGGAGCTCTGGCGAGGACCAGGCATCAGCGAGAACCAGAATGATGCCCCTCACAATGAATCTGTCTGTTCGGTCTATTATTTTGGATGGTTCACCCAGCTGGGACCTCTGAAATTCTGTCCAAGTACCTCCCCTGGAATTTGACCATCAGCAATGCTTTTGACCTCAGTAATTTCTGTATCTCCCTTGTTTTGAAACTAAGAGTATATAAGCCCCTATCCCTGACCAGCATTGTTCTGCCTGACCTGTGGGCTCATCAATGAAATGCCAAAGAATGATGACCATGGTGGTGACATACCTACCCTCCCCCTTGTCACCACAGTAGCAAAATCAAGAGAGCTGATTTACCATAGGGACCGAAACATCAAGTCCTATTACCTCTACTACAGTCACTTCCTGTCTATATGCACACACCGCAGGGCAAAATAAACATCATTGCTTTGGACCAGCTTCTTAATGGTGGAAAAAGTGAATCATATCTTGAATATAGACACGGCCACTTCTCTTAACCAGAGGTGCATATGATAGGGTAACAATTGAAATTGTACCAGAAAATTGATCTTCAAACTCTATAATGTTGTAAAGCACACTTGCAAATCCAAATAAAGAAATTTAATGTTATGGACATGTCTAGTCAAAGTCCTAATTTCAATCCAATTGAATGTTGTGGAGGGATTTTAAATGGACAGTTCATGCAAGGAAACACAAACATTTAATGCCTGAGTGGGTTATGCATGAAGGTGTGATCAAAAATGTTACCAATTGATTTCAGAAACGTGTTGGCAGTTATGCAGAATGCTTAAAAAAATGAGCTTCAGCTAATAGGATAAGAGCTTTACAGGCCATAGTGTACTTACTTTGTCGACAGTATGCTATAGTGTACATACAGTACATCTATTGTTATTTTTGGTGACTAAAATAATTGAAAAGGCAATTTTCCTTGTGTTTTTATTCAAGCGTATTACCTTTTATCTTTAGGCACTGTTTAAATGAAGATCTACAGTTTACCTGTTTAAAAATTTAGAAAAGGTCAACAATTTCCATTGGGTGTATTTACTTTTTCACATGACTGTACATACATTTTAATATGCAAGAAGATACAATGCATACATTTTGAAATGTGAAACTGTAAACCTTACTGCTACAGATTTGCCATATGATTTGGCAGTTATCTACTGGTTTTTAGGGTTCTTCTGTGTCACATAGTAAGTTCATAATACAGTGTATACAAAACATACAGTATATAATACAGTATATACTACAAAGTATATAATATGCAATGGATTATTTATAAACCTTTAAAAATGGGCCTTATTGCCTCAAGGATCACATACTTGTCTTAACCCCTTTACAGTGGTGGGACTGGCATTTTAAGTAGACTGTGATGTCCAATGCCAGTAGGAGGGGCTCCTGATCATGCGGCACTATGATTGGCTGCATAGTACTGCCATCATCATAAGCTTGTTCTATTGACTCCTGATCCTCAGTTGTTGACTGTGAACTGTCAGTGACAGCTCGGTCACACTTCTGGGAGCGTTGATGGCGCACACCCCAGGAGAAGACAGCAACACATATACAAGGGCCAGCTGCCCTGCCACCACATATATATGTATTGCTGTTTTAAGGGGTTAATTTGCAGTTTCAGCACAATGGTTCCATAATAACCACTTCAATACCGGCGTATAGTCATATGACGCCCACAAGGTGGATCTCCCATCCTGGGTGGGCGTCATATGACGTCCTCGCATTCCCGGCCGCCTGGGGGCGTCGCTCGGGACCCGGTGCGAGTGCCCGGCGGCCGCAATGTCCGCCGGGCACCCGCGATTGCCCGTTAAAACAACGGGACCGTGCGGGACCGTGGAGCTGTGTGTGTAAACACACAGCTCCACGTCCTGTCAGTGGCGAGGAGACCGATCATGTGATCCCAGTACGGAGGATCACTGATCGGTCTCCTCCCCTTGTGAGTCCCCTCCCCCCACAGTTAGAATCACTTCTATAGGGAACACATTAACCCTGCAGCGCCCCCTAGTGTTAACCCCTTCCTTGCCAGTCACATTTACACAGTAATCAATGCAATTTTATAGCAACGATCGCTGTGTAAATGTGAATGGTTCCAAAAATGTGTCAAAAGTGTCCGAAGTGTCCGCCGCAATGTCGCAGTCACGAAAAAAAAAATCGCAGATCGCCGCCATTACTAGTAAAAAAAAAAATTCAATAAATCAATCCCCTATTTTGTAGACGCTATAACTTTTGCGCAAACCGATCAATATACGCTTATATCGGCCTAAACTGAGGAAAAAAATAGTTTTTAAAAAAAAAAAGATTTTTATTATACCAAAAATATGTAGAAGAATACGTATCGGCCTAAACTGAGGAAAAAAATAGTTTTTAAAAAAAAAATGGGATATATTTATTATAGCAAAAAGTAAAAAATATTGTTTTTTTTTTCAAAATTGTCGCTCTTCTTTTGTTTATAGCGCAAAAAATTAAAACCGCAGAGGTGATCAAATACCACCAAAGAAAGCTCTATTTGTGGGAAAAAAAGGACGTCAATTTGTTTGGGTGTAACGTCGCACGACCGCGCAATTGTTAGTTAAAGCGACGCAGTGCCGAATCGCAAAAAAGTGCTCTGGTAAGGAAGGGTGAAAAATGGTCCGGTGCTGAAGCGGTTAAGTAGGGATGCAATTTTTTTGATGGACATGTTTTATATTGGTGTTCGGTTACTTGCGTTAATCCTCCTGTTTGGGTACCTGTTAGGGCAGGCCCAGCCCTTCCTTCTCTGAGCTGGCCGCTCAGCTGTCGGCTAATTGCCAGCTCTCTGCCTTCACCTTGGTAAATAGAGATATACATCATTATTATTTATTAATAATTTTTTTTCTCCAGACACCTATCTGCGCCATCTCCGATGAACCGAAAATACCCCGTGAAATTGGTGTAGCGATTATTCATCACAGCTCTAGATCAATTGGGGATCTGTATGGTGCTCAGGACCCTCATAACTCATTTTTTTCATATGAACTCTATGCACACCATTCATTTCATCATTATTTGTTCTTCTTTATCATTGTGGTACATATCTCTATGCTGTTCTGGTTCCCCTTTTCCACCCTGTCTTGCAGCCCGACGCTTTATTTTTATTTTTTTATTTTATAATTATTATATTATCATTTTCTTTTTTTTTTTTTTTTATTTTTTTTTTTACCTCATTTTTTTTATTTTATTTTTTTTTTTTTTTTTTTTTTTTTTTTTATTTTTTTTTTTATTATTATATATTAAAATTTTTTTTTTTTTTTTTTTTTAATTTTTATTTATTTATTTTATTTAATTATATTTATTTTTCATACCTCAAAGCTCCAGGGCATCCTTTCCCAGTCAGTGAATTACAAAGCCTAGCCACATGTAAATACAGTATCTCACAGAAAAGTGAGTACACCCCTCACCAATTATTGTAAGTATATAATTATTATACTTATCATGGTGACAACGCTGAAATAAATTACACTCTGCTAACAATGTAAAGTAGTGAGTGTACAACTTGAGATGCAGACTAAGGACATGGATTACTGGAACCGTGTCCTGTGGTCCAAATGAGTACCAAGATAAATTTAATTTGGTTCAGATGGTGTCAAGCGTGTGTCAACCAGGTAAGGAGTACAAAGACAAGTGGTTTCTTGCCTACACTCAAGCATGTGTGGTTGAGTGTCCACATAGTCTGGGGCTGCATGAGTGCTGCCGGCACTGGGGAGCTACAGTTCATTGAGGGAACATGAATGCCAACATGTACTGTGACATACTGAAGCAGAACATGATCCCCTCCCTTCAGAGACTGGGCCACAGGGTGTAGTATTCCAACATAGATAACGACCCCAAACACACCTCCATGACGACCACTATGCCTTGCTAAAAGAAGCTGAAGGTAAAAGGTGATGGACTGGGCCAAGCATGTCTCCTGTGTTCCTGTTAACCACTTTCAGACCGGACCAATTTGCAGCCAAAGGACCAGGCCCCTTTTTGCGATTCGGCACTGCGTCGCTTTAACTGACAATTGCGCGGTCGTGCGACGTGGCTCCCAAACAAAATTGACGTCCTTTTTTTCCCAAAATAGAGCTTTCTTTTGGTGGTATTTGATCGCCCCTGCGGTTTTTATTTTTTGCTCTATAAACAAAAATAGAGCGACAATTTTGAAAAAAATGCATTATTTTTTACTTTTTGCTATAATAAATATCCCCAAAAAATATATAAAAAAATTTTTTTCCCTCAGTTTAGGCCGATACGTATTCTTCTAAATATTTTTGGTAAAAAAAAATCGCAATAAGCGATTATTGATCGGTTTGCGCAGAAGTTATAGCGTTTACAAGATAGGGGATAGTTTTATAGCATTTTTATTAATAATTTTATTTTTATTAGTAATGGCGGCGATCTGCGGTGCGCCGGAGGAGTCTCTATGATCGTTTGGAGGCGGGGCGCGATGTTATGACGTCACGCCCGGCTTCTGCATTCAAAAATGGCGCCGCCTTAAACGGCTGGGAAGCCAGGATTTGCCCCCTTTTTTGTTTTTTGCGATTTTTTCCCTGGATTTTAGGCGCACATTTTTTTTTTTGGGGAAGGTTCACCACTGTTTTTCTTCGCCTTTTGTGGAAGTGTCAAAACTAAAAAAAACCCTAAAAGTAAAATTAACAATAAAAAAAAAGCTCCTATTTAAGTTTGAAAGCGCCCCTGTCCCGTGAGCTTGTACGCAGAAGTTCCGAACGCATAGGAAGGGGGCTTTTTCAAACACTGTCCCACGTGCCATTCTGCCCACATATGAAAACTGTGTTCAAACCACACATGGCTCATGGAGATTAGTAAAAAACGCTTGGCATGGACACAGTCTTTGGGTGATTACTATGAGTTTGGGAAGAGTTTCTGGCTCAGAAAATGCATTGATTTTGGCATTTGACCTGCATACAGATGTAAAGGGCAGTACTGGTTTTGGAAAGTACTGGCAAAGGAGAATTGTGTTGTACAAAAAGAGTGGCTGAAGGAATTGGTGGTTAGGCATTTGGCACTTTTTGAGTTGTTGGCCTGCTTAGTTGCTATAGAGCAGAATACGGGTTAACTGCAATAATATTGGTGGTGAGTGGGTAAGAGCTGGTGAACAGATTGACGACTTTTGTCCCCTTCAGTGTGAGGCTGTTTAGATGTTTAGTATTGATCAGTTTGCATCTCTCACACTGTTTCATTTAAGCAATGCATATACCATCCCGTACCAAGAATTATTGTATGATGTGTTGTCTTGTTTTCCGGTGGGACAGATTCCAGATGCTGGGGACCAACTGTGGAGCAAAAAAACATGGGGATCCCGATGTCCTGGGGCATCTCTGAAAAGAGGTGTTTTGATCGTCAGTTCGAGTGCGAGGAGGTATGGAAGGGCTTGGTGCCCCGATGACCGCACCCGACCGACCCCCCCCGCCGAACAGCACCCCCGTTACACGACCGCCGACCCCCCCGAGACGCACCCCCGACCGAACCCCGTGTGCCCCCGAACCCGACCGATTAAAAAAACCCGACTCCGAACGACCGCACCCCCCCCGACACTCTTTGGCAGACCACCCCGCCCGACCTGCCCGTACCCCGAACCCCGACCGACCGAATACTAAAACAGCTTAGATGGAGTTGGTGACCTTTGCAGATGCTTGTGCATTAATGCATGCTGCCCTGTTAGGATATCAATTAGGGAAAAAAGTTTGCTCTGGTATGTCAGTTTTAAAAAAATAATGGGCACTTAGCTGCATTTGCTTTTCTGTTTAAGTTTATGGGGGTGTGCAGGATGTCACTAAGAATTAACTTATTGTTGGAACTTTTTTTTGTATTTGTTGACTTTGCACTGATCTGCATGAATCTACTATTGGTGCTAGAGGGGGTGCAGAAAAGAGGGGTCGGTGCCCACTGCGCCCCTTAGTCATAAGCGTGCCTTCTTTATCCAACCAGATTACCTTTCTGGCGAGAGTTGACAGCATTTGGCACTACCTGGGCAGATATTGAGATATACTCATACATACATGGCTCTCCTCCTGCATTTTCCCTTTTTTTCCCTTTTTTTTTTATCTCCAGATACCTATCTGCGCCTCTCCTGAGGAAGCGAGAATTACCCCGTGAAATGTGTAGCGATTATTCACTCAGCCTCTCTAGATCATTTGGGGTATCTGTATGGTGCTTTCAGGTCCCGCATATCAAATTTTTTCATATGAACTCTATGCAGCACCATTCATGTTCATCATTTTGTCTTCTTTATCATTGTGGTACATATGTTTTTAAATGTATGATAATAAAAAAAAATCTAATTTTTACATTTACTGTCAGAGGTATGACTCTTTAAAAGTCCAGTGGGCAAAGCGTTTTTTCCTGTGTTGTAACACTTTACCACAGACCTTACAGGTCTACCACTACCTGGTCCCTCTTATTGGACCCCATCCAACCAGAGGACACCATACCAACGATAGTTACCCACTTGTATCCCACCAACAGGTTTTTAAACCCATCCAAGTGGTCCTAACCACCGTCTCAATATCTACCTACCTCCAACCTACTTATCCTATCTCAGGGAGGGAGGGCGGGAGGTGCATCCGATGACTTCCCAACTCTGACTGTTACTGTCCCATCCATTCCTACAGTCTACACTCCTACTCTACTCCCCATCACCCTGTCTTCTCAGCCAATCATGTAAGTAAATCTCCCACCTATCCCCTTGAACATGTTAACTCTATGCTGTCTGGTTCCCCTTTCCACCCTGTCTTGCCAGCCCTACGCTTTATTCATACTTCATAGCTCCAGGGCTTCCTTTCCAGGTCAGTGAATTACAAGCCTAGCCACATGTAAATACAGTATCTCACAAAAGTGGGTACACCCCTCACATTTTTGTAAATATATTATTATATATTTTCATGTGACAACACTGAAGAAATTACACTCTGCTACAATGTAAAGTAATGAGTGCACATATTGTATAACAGTGTAAAATTGCTGTCTCCTCAAAATAACTCAACACACAGCCATTAATGTCTAAACTCTGGCAACAAAAGTGAGTACACCCCTAAGTGAAAAATATCCAAATTTGGCCCAATTAGCGATTTTACCTCCCCAGTGTCCTGTGACTCGATAGTGTTACAAGGTCTCAGGTGTGAATGGGTAGAAGGTGTGTTAAATTTGGCGTTATTGCTCTCACTCTCTCATATTAGTCACTGGAAGTCTCTATGATCGTTTGGAGGCGGGGCGCGATGTTATGACGTCACGCCCGGCTTCTGCATTCAAAAAATGGCGCCGCCTCGGCTGGGAAGCCAGGATTGTTTTTTGTTTTTATTTTTTATTTTAGGCTTCGCAGCCTAGAGGTGAGATGTGGGGGTCTTGTTGACCCCATAGGTCCGATCATGCCATATTGCTATTACAAGGGATGTTTGTAATAGGAATAAAAGTGATCACATTTTTTTTTTTTTTAAGTGTCAAACTAAAAAAATAAAAGTAAAATTAACAATAAAAAAAAAGTTAAAGCGCCCCTGTCCCCGTGAGCTTGTACGCAGAAGTGAACGCATAGTTCCCGCCCACATATGAAAACTGTGTTCAAACCACACATGTGAGGTATCGCCGTGAACGTTAGAGCGAGAGAAATAATTCTAGCCCTAGACCCTCCTCTGTAACTCAAAACATGTAACCAGTAAAAAATGTTAAAGCGCCGCCTATGGGGATTTTTAAGTACCAAAGTTTGGCGCCATTCCACAAGCACATGCAATTTTGAAGCATGACATGTTGGGTATCTATTTACTCGGCGTATCTTCAGCTTTCACATTATGCAAAAAAATTGGGCTAACTTTACTGTTTTGTTTTTTTTTAAGCATGAAACTTTTCTGAAAAAAAACGTGTTCGAAAAATTGCTGCGCAAATACCGTGCAAGATAAAAAGTTGCAGCAACTGCCATTGTATTCTCTAGGGTCTTTGCTAAAAAAACATATATAATGTTTGGGGGTTCTATGTAATTTTCTAGCAAAAAATTATAAATTTTACATGTAGGAGAGAAATGTCAGAATTGGCCCGGGAGTGAAGTGGTTAAACTGTGCGAAAAAATGATTTCTACACTGAAATATCTTAAAAAGCCTGAGAAGAGATAAATTCTGTCTCTGTACAACTAGGTGCCAGCACAACTAAGCATGCTCAGACATGCAAACTACTCTCATTTTAACTCCCATGGCTTTTTTACAGGGCGCTATAGTAAATACCAAAATTAGCGCTGGGCTAAAATGCGTTTTTGAGAGTGAAAATCCACGCTAAATAGTCCAATGCAAGTTTTAGCCATTGATTCTAATGGTACAATTGTAACGTCCCCAAATAAATACTTTTAATGTTGAGATGAAATGTATCTTTCTCTGAAATAAATTTTCCTTGCAACAATGTTGCTTCTTCTTCATCTATTTTGTTTTTAAGAATGCTAGAATGTGGAATGTTTTGATGTTTTGCTAAAATATATTTTTCCACTTTTTTTAAATATATATTTCCATTTTTCACTTGTTACTCTCCAACTCACAAAACTCTTTACCCAAACTCACACAGGTGTCTTTACTAACCACAAACAATACCATTGCTGATGCAAATTTTAAATGAGTCACAATTTTGTGTGTTTTTTATTATATCCAAATAATCATAATTTGAGCCCAAAAAAATGTGATATGTGTATCAACATGTAATTCCCAAACATCAGAGGCACTATTCTACACTCACCCACCAAAAAAACACAAAATATCACAGAATAAATCAGGAAGAATAACTCTTGAGTAATGTAATTCCACCACCTATAGGTCCAAAGAAATGCAGTATTAATGTGTATTTATGTGTAGGAGGATTCCACATGTGGCAGCTCTGTGGCTTAGGGGGTTCAAACTTCTGCTTAGCATCTCTGAGGGCCTGGGTTTGAATCCCAAACATGCTGCTTCATGTGGAGAAGTTGTCTCATCTCCCTATGTCATTAAACATGACTCCTGACTCCGGTCCTAAAATTACAAATTATGTCTAAATGTAGTATTTATGTGTAGAAGGGTTCCACCATAATTGTAAATCTTGCAAGATACACTATATAGCCAAAAGTATTGGGATGCCTGCCTTTACACACACACATGAACTTTAATGGCAGCCCAGGCTTAGTCCGTAGGGTTAAAATTTGATTTGGCCCAACCCTTTACAGCGATAACAGCTTCTGGGAAGGCTGTCCACAAGGTTTAGTGTGTCTATGGGAATGTTTGACTATTCTTCCAGAAGTGCATTTGTTAGGCCAGGCACTGATGTTGGATGAGAGGGCCTGGCTTGCAGTCTCTGCTCTAATTCAGCCAAAAGGTGTTCTATTAGGTTAAGGTCAGGACTCTGTGCAGGCCAGTCAAGTTCCTCCACCCCAAACTCCCTCATCCATGTCTTTATGGACCTTGCTTTGTGCACTGGTGCACAGTCATGTTGGAACAGGAAGGGGCCATCCCCAAACTGTTCCCACAAAGTTGGGAGCATGAAATTGTCCAAAATGTCTTGGTATGCTGATGCCTTAAGAGTTCCCTTCACTGGAACTAAGAGGTCAAGCCCAACCCCTGGAAAAACAACCCCACATCATAATCCCCCTCCGCCAAATGATTTGGACCAGTGCAGAAAGCATGGTCCATAAAGACATGGATGAGTGAAGGAACTTGACTGGCCTGCACAGAGTCCTGACCTCAACACAACAGAACACCTTGGGGCTGAATTAGAGCGGAGACTTAAGGCAGGCCTTCTCGTCCAACATCAGTGCCTGACCTCACAAATGCACTTTTGGAAGAATGGTCAAACATTCCCATAGACACACTCCTAAACCTTGTGGACCGTCTTCCTAGAAGAGTTGAAGCTGCTATAGCTGCAAAGGGTGGGCCAAATCAATATTGAACCCTATGGACTAAGACTGGGATGCCATTACAGTTCATGTGCGTATAAAGGCAGATGTCCCAATACTTAGGACAATATATTATATATTGTGTGTGACACTGAGCAGGGCTATAGACTTAGTGCTGGTTCACACCACAGAGATGCAGACTACATGTGTGAAGCTGCCCACAGGCTAAGTGGCTAGCAATGCTGTCTAGTAGCAACTGGGGTTGCTGGTTCAATTCCCCAACATGCGATTTCTTGTGTTGAAGTTTATATGTTCTTCCCTGTGTGGATTTCTCACCACAATCCAAAGACATGCTGGGATTTTATTTGTCTCCTGTTGAAATAGTCTCTAATGTAAGAAAGTATTATGTGTTCCTGCTCATCAGGTGCAATCACTTTAGACATACATGAAGAGACAGATTGAAAGATACTGGTGGGCGTGTACTTCTATACAACCTAGCTTATATAAAAGACTGCAGTAGGGGCAATTGGTTTGGCCTGAGAAGAGGCCAGGTATTTTAATGTGACTTGTAGGGGGAGAAGGCGAAGGAATGATATTGTACATAATGACAAATGCCCCACTAGGGCTGTTTGCTGAAATTCTTGTTCTTTTGTTCATCTAAAGTGGGTTTATGTGGCCACGCTGTCAATGTTGTGTGTGTATTCCTGTCTGACCATGCAAACATGGTTTGGGAGCACCTGTTGACCTTCTACTTGGTAAGAACATACTTACCAATGTATGTGTGTGGATTGTGGGGTGATGGTGGGCGTTATAGTTTGAATATGTGCCTTTTTTAATATTATGTTGGAATGCTTTGTGAGAATGACTGTTAAGTATGTTTCTATAATCTTGCAGATAAAAATGTGATGTGTGTTGGTAGGTGAGTAGTTGTACTAGGAAATGTGTTGTCCATTATACACTAAAAGTATAGCTGTTTCCACTCTAAGGTTTAGACAATTTTTAGATTGTAAGCTCCTATGAACAGGGTCCTTAAAACACAATTGCTAACTGTTTTGCTAAATGTAGCACCATATATCCTGTAGAATATTTTTTTATCCTAGTAAATTAATGTACATAAGTTTGTTTCTGCTGGCAAAATAAAAGTACATTATTTTCTATAATTATTATTAAAGTTTTTCACAGTACAGAAAAAAAAGACCTTGGCATCTCTTTGAACATTGTACAGTATTCATGGTCCATCATACATACAATATACACGAGGAATACACCTCTTGTATCTTCAAGGCCATTTATCAAGTCCTGATGTAAACTGTACCTTATTTACTTTAGTATTTGTGTTTTATGTACCATACCATACGGTGGTCCCTCCACCTTACACATTACATCATATTCTGTGGCTTTGTGTACATAGGTCTCAGAGTACGTTCCACCTGCTGGGAAACGGCAGCTCCCCAGCTATCTATTGGAGGAGCCTGGCTTTCCAGATCACAGGGGGGGCTCACTATCCAGACACCATCAGTCCAGTGTCTTGCAGAGGGAAAAGGGAATAGTATATAAGCGGAAGGAAAATGGGCTCAGAGTTAATGGAGGGCAGAGTTGGGGAGGGAGGTTAGGGGGGGGGGGGCTCCACGCTCCTTGACATGTCATTCAAGAAGGGTTCTGATTCGTGATTGTCCGGGGACCATTTGATAGGTATCTGATCCATGGGTCCCATAATTTGTTAAACAACTTCATTTTATACTGCATAATCACTGTTAGTCTTTCATTTAACATAAGCCATGACATTTCGTGTTTAAGTTGGTCGAATGGTAGTGCTGCAGACTTTGAGTTTCTTGCTATTGTGATTTTAGCTAATATGAATATAAATGTAAGAAGTCTTTTATGGTTGTTTGAGGCTTCAACTACCCTGCCACCCAGGAGTGTATGTTTCGCAGACTTTGCCAGGTTAATCTGGGTGAGGGTGTATATAAAGTTGTAGACCCGGATCCAGAATCTCCTTACTTTGGGACATGTCCACCATATATGGTATGCTGTTCCCACCTGGCCACATCCCCGAAAGCACACCGGGGCGCCCCCAGGTCCAAAAGTGGCCAGTATGGCCGGTACCATATACCATCTTAATAAAACCTTAGAATTAGCTTCTATTATGGAGGTATTGGCGAGTGATCGAGAAGCTGTCATTGCTATTGAGTGCCATTCCTCAAGATCTAGGGTTTCTTCAAAATCTTGTTCCCATTGAGTCATATAGTTCAGTTTTGTCGAGGTATATGTCAAAATCGTATATATAGCAGATATACGACCCCTGAGTACGTCATATTGTCAACACATGTGTTACATAGGAGTCATTGTCACTAGATCACCCTTGCATGCTAAGGTTTGCATATAGTGGTGAATTTGGGTGAATCTGTAGTGTTCAGTGTTTGGCAGTTAATATTTTTCCACCAAAGATCTTTCAGATAGCATACCCTTATGATCACAGAGATCTGCTATCCGTATTAGGCCCTTGTTAGTCCACCATTCAAATGTGGGGGGAGTGAAGCCCGGGGTGAATTCTCTATTTCTCATGGTAGCCACATAATATGGGAAATTGGTTTGAGGTGACATGAATAAGATTCCATGGTCATCCATAGTGCTTGGGGTTGTTGGGAGTGAAACTTTGTGAGTTGGGCCAACTGGGCCGAATAAAAGTATTTCTGCAAATCAGGCAGACCAAGCCCCACCCTTCTGTTTTGGAGTGTACAATGTACCTTTGTTCACCCTGGGCCTCTTGTCTCCCCATATAAACTGAAGAATCTTTTTTTAAAATGACAGCAGGTCAGATCGGACTAGTGACACAGGTATAGTACGAAACAAATATAAGACCTTTGGTAGAATATTCATTTTTATTGAGTGTAATCTGCCGAACCACGATGGGGAATGGATCTGCCATCTGGCTAGATCCTCTGTCAGCCATTTGAACAGGGCAGGGTCATTTTGCTTATATAGGGTTTGTATAGATGGGGTCAATCGTATTCCTAAATATAAAAGAGCTTCCAGCTCCCATCGAAAATTGGTAGGATTGTTCAAGGGCTTTCTGGGTGGAGCTCTGCAAAGAAAGGTTCAGTGCACTGGATTTATTGTGGTTGATTTTAAGACCTGAGATTTCTGAGAATGGTTGTAAAATAGCATATAAATTGGGGAGGGAGATGATAGGTGACGCCAGAGCAGAAGGTCATCAGCAAAAGTGAACACTTATGCTCTCTGTCTCCACACACAATGCCCTTAACATCTGGACTGGCGCAAATCTTTATTGCCAGTGGCTCTATTGCGAATAACAACGGGGATAATAGGCATCCCTGCCTAGGTCCCCTTTGAATATCAAGGGGTTGGGAAGAGTATCCCCTGAGCATCAAAGATGTTTTTGGGGCATCATACAGCTTTTCGAAGGAGGGCCAGAAAGCCCTTGCCAAACCCAAACCGACGTAACACGTTGAATAGATAGTCCCAGAGTCGAACGCTTTCTGGATATCCAACAAAAGCAGCATGCCCCAACTATGTCCCTTACAAACCCAGTCAGATTGAATTGCTGAGATTAAATTTAAAATCCTGCGTGTCTGATCCGACACCTGGTGGTTTGGGACAAAGCCTGCCTGGTCTGGGTGAATATATTGTGGGAGGAAAGGATTTAATCTAAGGGTTAGTACTTTTGTCATTATTTTTAGATCCACGTTAATCAAGGATATTTGCCGGTAATTAGCGCAATCCCCATGATCCTTTCCCAGTTTTGGTATAACATATAAATATGCTGCATTTTCATGTCTGGGGATTTTATTTCCCCATCTCAAGTGATTAAAATCAGAACATAAATGAGGAACGAGGATCTCTTGATATTTTCTATAATAATGTTTTTTTATTGCCATCCTCATTTCTATTTCCGTGAATTCTTTATCCATCAGTTCTGTATGGACATGTGTAAGTTCGGGCAATAGAACGTCTTGAAAGAATGTTTCTGCTTTCATTTGTGAATATTTATTTGGTGGGCTATACAGTTAAACGTAGAATTTGTGGAATTCTTGGAGGATCAGTTCAGGATTTTGAGTGGGGTGCCCAGTGCGTAGATGCAATTTAGGTAAAGTTTGGGTACTCACTTTCTAGCCAACATTGTGTTTTTTTTTGTCTCCCATTGTATAATATTTCTGTTTGGATCAGCGAATATGTTTTTCCACCTGAGTAGTCAGGCTTATGCCGCGTACACACGAAGGGACAATCCCGCGGGATTATCCTCTGGACTCAAGTCCAGCGGACAATCCCCTCGTGTGTGGGCGTCGGCGGACTTTTTGGCGCCAAAGTCCGGCGGACCAAAGTTTTAAGTTTTGTTTTAAAACTATCCGCTGGACTTGGCAGTCCGGCGGACAATCCCGCCGTTAGTAGGCTAGTCCGCCGGACTTTTTAAATGAACGGACTTGCCGCTCGTCGGCAAGTCCGTTCATTTAGCACGTGACTTCAGGTTACGTAGCTAGCGTAGGCAGTAAATGCCGCCGCGCTAGCTCCGTCACCTGGCATGGATTTAAAGGGACTCCCCACGCCGAAAAACGGCGTGGGGGTTCCCCCCAAATCCATCCCAGACCCTTATCCGAGCACGCAGCCCGGCCGGCCAGGAAAGGGGTGGGGACGAACGAGCGCCCCCCCCCCACTCCTGAGCCGTACCAGGCCGCGTGCCCTCAACATGGGGGGTGCCCTGGGGAAAGGGGGGCCGTGCGGCCCCCCCACCCCAAAGCACCTTGTCCCCATGTTGATGAGGACAAGGGCCTCTTCCCGACAACCCTGGCCGTTGGTTGTCGGGGTCTGCGGGTGGGGGCTTATCGGAATCTGGGAGCCCCCTTTAATAAGGGGGCCCCCAGATACCGGCCCCCCACCCCTACCCATTCACCTAAGGTGTAAAATGTAAAGTACAAAAACACACACACTTTTGAAAAAATATTTTATTGCACTGCTCCGGGGGTCTTCTTCCGTCTTGGGGGTCTTCTCGCCGGACTCCTCCGCTCTCTTCTGCTCTTTTACCTAGCTCTTTCACGAGCGGAGAAGTCCGGCTACCTTCTTCGTCGTCGCCGCCGTCGTCTGGGGGTCTCGATCCGCCTTCGGGGGTCTTCCGGGGGTCTCTTCTGTTCTTGCGGCGGTCGTCGTCTTCCGCGCCGCCGGTGCCTTCTTCTTCTTGTTCTTCTTCTTGTTCTTCTTCCGATGTTGACCCGTCGCTGTCTCTGCCCGGAATGGCAGAGGCGCGCTGTGCTGGGACTTATATAGGGACATGGGGACACTGCTCCGTGTGTGGGCAAGTCCGTTCATTTTCAAAAGTCCCGCGGACTTTGGCCAGCGGATTGTCCGCCGGAGAAGTCCGGGCATGTGTGGGCAAGTCCACACGCTCGGAAAGTCCGGCGAAGCCAGCTGGAAAGTCCGGCGGATTGTCCGCTGGACTAAGTTGGCCGGCAAAAGTCTGCACATGTGTACGCGGCATTAGGTTTAGTGTTAATCTCGCCTCATCTATTTTATGCCTTATGTCAACCTGGGGGGTCCTTGTTTTTTCATGAGTTCATCTAAATTCGCTTCTAATTGTTTAATCATTTGTTCTTGGGTCCATTTGGCTCTGGCCACTATTTGAATAAGTTTACCCCGTATAGTAGCTTTGTACGCCACCCAATTTATCGCGGGGGACGTATCCGACGACTTATTGGTCCGAAAGTAGTCCTGTAATTCTTTCTCAATTTCGGTATAAAGTATGGGGTCATTCAATAAGCTTACATTTAATCTCCAAGGGGAGGGGTGAGGTTTGGTCCAGATTCCGTTAATGAAAGTTTGATCGGAGAGTGATCAGACCAGGGGGTGGACAAAATTTTTACCGATGTTATGTATGAGAGTAAGAGGGTATGCACTAAAAAGTGATCTATCCGGGAATAAGTATGGTGTACCTGTGAAAAATGCTTGTAATCTCTAACAGTAGGGTTTCTTTCCCTCCAGGCGTCGATCAGGTCATAGAAGTGAAATAGACACGCTACCTTACTGCTACCGTTTGGTGGTCGCCTAAGGATCATTTTGGTGGGGTCTGATTTGTCCATAATCCTGTCTAACGGTATGTTGCCATCCCCTCCCATGATCACCTGTCCCTGCACTCTGGGCATCAATATTTTAAACATTTTGCCAAAGAACTCTGCCTGTTAAAGGGGGCTCCAGATTCTGATAAGCCCCCCTCCCGCAGACCCCGACAACAACCGGCTAGGGTTATCGGCAAGAGGCCCTTGTCCCAATCAACATGGGGACAGGGTGCTTTGGGGGGACCCAAAGCACTCTCCCCATGTTGAAGGCATGTGGCCTGGTATGGTTCAGGAGGGGGGCACTCCCTCGTCCCCCCCATCCTGACCTCCAGGCTGCATGCTCGGATAAGGGTCTGACATGGATTTTGGGGGGGACCCCATGCCAGTTTTTTTTTTCTACATTTTGCCGTGGAGCTCCCTTTAAAGTCTATGCCAGACCCAAAGGGCCTGGTATTGATTTTGGGGGGGCGGGGGCAACCCTACGGCAATTTTTTTATTAATTTTGGCGTTGAGTTACCCTTAAAATCCAAATAGAATTAAAAACATCAAACACTAGTAATGTATTTTCTTAGTATGTTTATATGCCCCTTAGTTTGGTTGATTCTATTATATTAACTCTTCAAATTCATACAACGGTATATGAGTATTCAATAATATTATTATTATTTTTTATTTTTTTTGTATTTAATAATATTATGATGTGGAATTCCAAACATCAAACACAGTTTACATTTTTTTGTTTGTTTATTTTAATTTGCTTGTGCACTGGAAAAATAAACACAGCTCGTCAGTGGTAGATTGGCTGAGATTTAAACTCGTAACTTGAGTACTTTGGAGACCACTAAGCCATTGTGCTAAGTACGCTGAGACCTGCATAATAGTGTAGTATGATTAAAGAATGAAGAGAAATAATTACTGCTTTATAGTCACCTAAATAAAAATAAAAAATAAAAAACATGAAAATAAAACATACAACAAATAGGTAACCTAAATGTTCAATGCATGTAACTTTACAGAATAGCAGACATTACTCGAGTCTGTAATAATTGTTCATGACTGCATCCGTTAGCAAAAGAAGGAAAAAAACTAGGAATACTAATTGCAATATACATCAATAGATGCACACGAGGTAGAGCACAGCTCACATAAAAAAAAGAAAATTCTTTCACATACATGGATCGTGGTTGCAGTGCAGTGCTATATAATAACTTGGTAGAAATTGGCACTTGCATATTGGCGGAATCTCTAAGTAGCGCTGATTCTGAATTTTAATAATGTATGTTTGCCGCTGATAGCTCGCTTTTTCATTCACACGTTCGCCTGTTGAAATCTTAATTGCCTAAAATGGGCGCTATTACATGTAATAGCGCCCAGTACTTCCCAGCGCTATAGTAAATTACCCCCATGGTGCAGCCTGTGCACGTGGTTACACGTGTATAGTAAATACTGTGAGGATAGGGTTTTGTTGTCTGCACAAGATCATTGTGCTGGCACTAAAATCCTTTAGCAAATCAGGCTCTCTGTACCAAAATGAAAGCATGAAATCTGACAACAAAGGTTTTTAGGACAAGTTAACAATGGCATAGGCCACTATTTTTTCCCAGTACAAATAGTCTCACCCCCTCCCGTGGCATGTTGTGGATGGCCGCAGTTCATTTTTAATAACTGTGTGTGGACAGAAGGTTATCAATGCTTCAGAAGATATGGGACACAGGATCATTTGCTTTAACTTATACATATTTGTAGCAACAACTCTTTGGTATTTCATATATTATCAAAGAAAAGTTAATGAATAACTTGGCAAACTGTGGTACTAATCAGCATTTGGTGCAGGTGATTTATTCAGGACCTCAATTGCATCTAATCTGTGCTTCCTTTCTGTTTAACCAAGATGAACCCTGCTACAGTATCATGGGGAGAGCTGCCAACACTCATACAAAACAAGCAATGCCACGTGAGCACTGATAACAATGACTGCAAAGCAATATAGCTCTGGTGTTTCCTTCCTAGCTCAAAATACAGCCACAAGAGCTTTATTTAATCTTTATTCACTCAACCTTCACAGGCCCTTGTATATTCTAGCATATTCTTCTTAGTGTCAAGAATGTTGAATGCTGTAAATTAAAGAATTGTTTGAAGAATATATCTCTATAAAAACTGATGTACAGTAGTTATTGCACACAATACGATTCTGTATTCCAACAATATGTGCTCCAGTAGCTTCAGTAGCAGTGGTGTCTGACCTAAAGCATTAAAAGTACATGTTTTCCCACAGGTGGGGGGATATCTGTCTCTAACTGTTATGTATCTGTTCTTGAGAGATTCTCATGAGCACAGGAACCCACCACGATCCTCACCTCACCATGATAGCAGTATAGGATTGGTACTTTGATCTCTTCTGGAAGGAGCTCTGTTCTGAGGCCTCGGGTCCTGGATTAGGCCTGCTCACAGCAATCTGAAAAAAATATATGTGTGAAAGCAAGTCTGAAGTGCTTATTGCTTTATAAGACTTTAGAAACTCTTCAACGATTGCAAGCAATGATTGGAATCAGGAGAAATTATGACTTTTATTTATGGATAGCCTAACAAGCACAATTCCTAGTTATAAGTCACAATTAGGGACACCATACAATCTGATATGTCATCTTTATACAATAAACTTTAGCCAAACTATTATGATTATCTACTTCATCTATCCTGTTTGTATTTAATCAACCAGGCCCTTGCATTACATCAGATTGTAATAGATGTAGTGAGCTTTAGGGTTAAGCCTCGTACATTCAATGAGAATATCAGATGAATGATCTTCCTTTTTTTTGCAGGCTAGTTTCATATCAAAAATAAAGAGGTCACTCAACTTACAAAAATTCTCATATGACAGAATACAACTTTGGAAATCAGTTAATGTGTTGTATTGTATTGTAATGTTTTCTTTTATTTCCGAGCATGAGTGGTCTTGCTCTTCTGATTTTCTTCGGACGAATACTGTACTATTTAAATGAAAATCGTATTATCTCATATCATACGAGAAAAATGTTTGTTTGTCCCTTTGGATAATTTCAGATGAATTGTCGTGATTGGCTCTCGAAAGCTGTGTACTAACGAACGGATAATCGTATGACCGCTTAGAAAGCAGTATTTTTCGTCTGCTTTTCTGATCCTGTGTACTATGCTTTAGTGTTTCTCTACTCTTCAATATCTAACATAATTTTCACAGCTAACAAGGGATATTTTCTAAGCATGAATACTGCACCCTTAAAATCACCAAAACCATTTTAATTTCACCTATTTTATGGACTCCAAAACATTTTTTTAAAAATCTGGCAAAGTGAAAACTCACAGTTTAGTTTATCTCTAGTATCAATCCAAATGATGTGTCACCAAAAATGTGTGGTTGCCTCCACACACAATTGGGTCATTCATGAGTAGAGTTAAAGTGACTGAGGTTTTGTTTCAAAACTGTGTAGGTTTATATAGGGAATCATTTTTTGACAATATTTCCAAAGCATTGAACTATTGCTGTGGCGTGACTTTGATAACTGGCAATTCTCATTGTGAGCCCTGATAACCAAAAACAATATTATTCAATAAAATGACAAGACTACATTTATACACAATGTTTGTTGTTGTGGTCTGAGGCACCCTTTTTTTCCCAGTGAATACGCCTCCATTCTTATATATATAATAATATATACACACATTTCCATGGACTGGCCACTGGACTTTAAATGACCCATATTACAACCAAAGAATAAAATTTTTCCATTACTTCTGATTTCCTAAAAGAAGCCTGTAGTGCATCTTCAATATATGTATTTGCATCTACTTCTGATGAAGTGAACAAAGATTCATGAAATGCACTTAGTCTTTTAAATGCATTTTCAAGATAATCATGTATTAATATTCAGAATGTTGATGTGCTAGCCTATCATTATTTAAATTCACTTTATATGGTATCAAATGTGGATCTATGGATTACTACTAATTTATCAGTTTAAAATGTGTTTATTAATTATTTATTGCTGGAATGTGACCTGTATCCATGGATTACTAATGACCATTAAATTTATATTCGTGTTTAATAATCAATAGTTGCTGGAATGGTAGCCATATGTACTCTTCTACTTCAAGGCAGCAGGTGGAACACTTTTGGCCTACACAAAGGTTCTTACCTTTTCATCGGAGATCCGCATTTTTTTATCTGTTGCATCTTATAGAAAAAAATAGTGTGGTTTCAGAAAATGGAATGGCAGTAAAACTTGCTGAAAACTATTTGGTAAGGCTTTGGCACATATCCAGGTAAATTTGTGTAAATAATGCTAATCTGAATTTTACCCTGGATGATTACTCCAAGATGAAACTATTAATGTCCATTTGGTGTAGCTGAGAGCTGAAGGTTAGATTTATAGAGTAGAACTGGGTGGACATACTGTCTTTGATACTGTGCACCCTTTGCGTGTCACATAAGGTGACCAGTGCATGCATCAGTTGGACCTAGATCAGCCTAGAATTTGCTTTTTTTATTGGACCATGTATATAGTCTACTTATTTAAAAGAAGATTGACAGGGAACTGCTGAGACCTGTAAACAGCAGTGACTTAGTGGTTTGCACTTTGCAGCACTAGGGTCCTTGATACAAATGCTGACCAGGACACTGCCTGCATGGAGTTTGCATGTTCTTCCTGTGCTTGCATTGCTTTTCTGCCACACTTCAAAGGTATGGTGTTAGGTTAATTGGCTCAAATTAAATATGAACTGACTAACCTCCTAAGTACTTTGAGTCCACAGGGTTAAAAGCACTAAAGAGATTCAAATTAAAAGTATAGGGTTGGAGGGAGATATACAGTTACTACTCTCCTTGTAAAAAAAAACAGGTATATCATGTAACCTTTAATTACAAAGAGAACTTTCAGTGCTGGGACCATACGCCGCACACTGCATCAAATTGGTCTGCATGGCTGTCGTCCCAGAGGGAAGCCTCTTCTAAAGATGATGCACAAGAAAGGCCGCAAACAGTTTGCTGAAGACAAGCAGACTTAGGACATGGATTACTGGAACCATGTCCTGAGGTCTGATGAGACCAAGATAAACTTATTTGGTTCAGGTGTTGAAATTCCAGTGACCAGTATAAGAGAGTGAGAGTGATAACACCAAATGTAATACACCTGCTCCCCATTCACACCTGAGACCTTGTAACACTAATGAGTCACATAACACTGGGGAGGAAAAATGGCTAATTGAGCCCAATTTGGACATTTTCACGTAGGGGTGTACTCACTTTTGTTGCCAGCGGTTTTGACATTAATGTCTGTGTGTTGAGTTATTTTGAGGGAACAGCAAATTTACACTGTTATACAAGCTGTACACTCACTACTTTACATTGTAGCAAAGTGTCATTTCTTCAGTGTTGTCACATGAAAAGATATAATAACATATTTACAAAAATGTGAGGGGTGTACTCACTCTTGTAAGATATTGTATTTGTAACAACTAGTATACTAGTCTTATAGAACACACCCCGTGGCGTTTTACTGACATTGATTCTGGCTGCGCCGAGTCATGTTTTGGATTTTGTCTGCTCATTTTGTCTTGGTATGACTATTTAGTATTCACTGTCATCAATGAAATTGCATATGATGGTTAAGCACTTTACTGGAACCAAATACTTAATTTATGCCTCAAGAATTAAACTGCAGTGTAAAAGGGCGGACTGACCATTCGGGCACTCAGGCACTGCCCGATGGCCCCATGCCACTAAGGGGCCCCATCAGGGTTGCCAGCCTCAATAAAACCAGGGACAGTATGTAAAAATCTGTGTTTTTTTTTTTAAATCCCAAGATTATATCTGCCCCGCCTCTCCGGTACCTTTTCAGTGTGTGTATGTGTATTCTGTGTGTGTATACTGTATGTGTGTGTGTGTGTGTGTGTGTGTGTGTGTGTGTGTGTGTGTGTATACTGTGTGGCCCCATAACCTATTGTCTGGGGCCCCATAATCTCCTATTGCCTGGGGGCCCCATAATCTCCTATTGCCTGGGGGCCCCATAATCTCCTATTGCCTGGGGGCCCCATAATCTCCTATTGCCCGGGGGCCCCATAATCTTCTCCTATTGCCCGGGGGCCCCATGAGTTGTCAGTCCGCCCCTGACTGAAGTAGAGCATATAGCTAAGAAGATGTAGGATTTGCAGGAGATGAAGGTAAAGAATACATCATACATCATTTGATTAGAATTTAAGCTGTAGCTTCTCTTTTTTTCTTTTTTTTTTTTTGCTTTTTTGTTTTTCCTTGAACATTAGTCTGCCCAACTTGTAGCATTAGTAATAGATTGTGCCAGTTTATTTGTGCTATAGCCACATACTGTCAGTGTATATATATATTTTACACAATCATGAAAACAGTGACAGAAACGTATTGATTTTGACACAGATGACCTGCGAGTCACAAAGTGATATACTGCAGTAAGACAAACAGGATTTCAGGGAAACAATGCTTCCTACTCCAATCTGCACACATAGTTTCACGTGTAAAAGGAAACATGCCAAAAGATGATAGGAAATGGAGTGAAGTTTTTTTCAGAAAATAGCTTTGTTTTACTTCCCTTTCCCTTTTATTGTAAAAAGTCATGAACATTTTTCACTAGTTGCAAGTTGAAAAAAAAATTCTGCAGATTCACCCCATAAGCTTTAAATGTATTTGAAACCTGCTTGTTTATATCAAGCATTTTTCTTTTAGTACACATGAAAAGAATACACAGTGACATACTGAAAAGTGCAATGGATGTATTATTATAAAATTTAGAGTGCTTGTTAAAGTGGAAGTAAACCCCCCTATCGTTTTAAGCCAAGGAAGCTGCCATCTTTGCCTCTGTTTAATCTTCAACTGCCACGGTGCTGCACATGTGATCCGTTATGACACCAGCCATTGGATGGTTTGACTGTTTGGTTGAGAGCACAGCCAATGTGCAGTTAGCATTCCCGGCATGCCTTTTTTTTTTAAACTGTTAAATCGATGGGTTTACTTCCGCTTTAATTAAATGATACCTGTCATTAGAGAAATATGGAAGCTGCAATTGCTTGTCTCCTTTTGAAAATCTCACTAGCTTGGATGTGTCTGCCTTTGATTCTTTTGAAACACAGTCCTGCCAGGGTAAGCATACAAAAAACTAAAATTTCAGGATAATTCAGATTTCCTTACAACTATATATGTTACAATCTGCAACTACAATCCCCTTTAAATCTACCAACAACTACATTGCATGCAGTGCAATGGCCTGTCTGATTGGGTACAAATTGCCTGGATAAGTTCAAGTATAACTAAAGGAAAAACAGTTTTCTTTAGTTCTGGATAGAGTGGAGAGGGATAATGCCCCGTACACATGGGCGGAAATTCCGACCACAAAATCCGTCTGATTTTTTCCAACGGATTTTGTCCGACACTGGTGTTGCATACACACTGTCGGACAAAGTTGTCGGAAAATCCGATCATTCTGAACGTGGTGACGTTCGTTGCGTACGACGGAACTACGTAGAGGCTAGTAACCAACAGCTTTGGTCTCCTAATTTGATCTGAGCGTGCATGGCACTTTGTCCGAATTCTCTACACACGATTGGAAAAAGTCTGATCGGATTTTGTTGTCGGAAAATTTGAGAGCAGGATCTTAAATTTTTTTGACAGCGAAAAAAGTCCGATGGAGCCCACACACGGTCGGATATTCCGACAACATGGTCCGATCGGACATTTTCAATCTGAATTTCCGACCGTGTGTACGGGGCATTAGAAGACCTGCCAGTTTTTATTGCTGTCTGTGACCCCGTTAGGGAGATTCACCCTCTCTATTTGTCCTGTCTACCGTTATCATTGAATGTCAAGTTAAAGTAAAGTAAAATTGAAAGTAAAAAAAAATCCCAAATTTGGGTTGTCCCCAGAAAAGCAATAGAGGGGAGATCTTCCAATGGGGATACTAGTTCTAATAAGCTGTTGTCCCCAAGAGAGATTTCCTCTCACTTCCTCTTTTGGCTATGGGACAAGACATGAAGGTAGTACCCTCCAATGGGACAGAGATGGGAAAAAAAAACCTTACAGGGGTTATAAGCCTCTCTTGCTTTATCTAAATGAAAAAAAAAAAAGATTATATGCCCAGGTTGTAGGTCACAGCCTTTCCTGGCTATGTAGAAATCTGCCCCAGTTTACACTAGTGCCAGTTTGATGAAAATGCCCTTCTAACCTGCTGTCAGTGGGATGGCTATGGCCTCCTACACTGGTGTCCGTGGAAGAAATGCAGCCCCTTACTCAGTGTGATGAAGACTGCAGCTTAGTCAGTGGAAATAGGAATGTCCTGGCACAATGGTCACTCCCCTGAAAAACAGGGATAAGCGTCTACCGAATGATGTTAGTCCCGAAGCTTTTTAGGCACTGTAGGGCAAAATATTAATCTACTCAATAATGCCTGCAGCAAGCTAGGCATTTCTGACTTGGGGCACCAAGCAGAAAACCCACTGCATTTGCAACAGGTGCTAGGATCTAGCGATGACCCTGGTCATGTGACATCTGGCTATTGTTAACCAAGCCAGGTGCAGTAGTGTTTAGTTGAGGAAACATGGCCATCCTGTTCTGTCTAAACTATTCCAGACTCCCGAACATAGAAAAGCACATACAGAATAGGCAGGATTACCAAATTCTGCTCCAAACCATCACCACTGTATATTCAAATATTTTACTTTTATTCCTTTTCTTCAGTCTGAACAACCCTGCATTGAGTTAGGATTGCTTCTAGGTGCTAGTATGCTTTCTGCATTTTGTTCCTCCACCAGTTAAAGTACTCCTTGGATGGATAGTTCAGAACAGTGGAGGTAATGTAATGTAAAAGCATGCACAAAACAACTAAGAATGGTACAATTTGATGCAAGAAATATCTGGAGAAATTAAAGAAACATTAACCTATTGCTTACTGGACACTTAAACCCCCCTCCTGCCCAGACCAATTTTCAGCTTTCAGCGCTGTCACACTTTGAATGACAATTGTGCAGTCATGCTACACTGTACTCAAATTAAATTTTTATCATTTTTTTTACACAAATGGAGCTTTCTTTTGGTGGTATTTAATCACCGCTGGGGTTTTTATTTTTTTGCTGAACAAACAAAAAAAGACAAAACATTTTTAAAAACAAAAAACAAAACATGTTTAATAGTTTGTTATAAAATTTTGCAAACAGGTAATTTTTCTCCTTCATTGATATTCGCTGATGAGGCTGCACTGATGGGCACTCATGGGCTGCACTGATGGGCACAGATAAGGTGACACTGATAGGCACAGATAAGACGACACTGATGGGCACTGATAAGATGGCACTGATGAGCACTGATAGGCACAGATAAGACGACACTGATGGGCACTTATAAGAAGGCACTGGGTGGGACTGATGGGTGTCACTGATAGATGTCACTGATGGGCACTGATAGGTGGCACTGATGGGCACTGATAGGTGGCACTGATGGCAACTGGTAGGTGGCACCGATGGGCACTGGTAGGTGATATTGATAGGCAACACTGGTGATGACGCACTGTGGGCACTGATAGGTGGCTCTGTGGGCACTGATGGATGGCACTGTGGACACTGGTGGGTGGGGCTGGTGGGCACTGGTAGGTGGTGCTGGTGGGCACTGGTAGGTGAGGCTTTTTCTTTTCCCCTCACGCTACCAGCGTGAGGAGAAAAAATTGCTGATTACCGGCTCTGTTTAGGTCAAATGATCAGCTGTCATTGGCTGAGAGCTGATCATGTGGTAAGGGGTCGGGATCGATCAGATCTGTGATCAGGCGAGTTCCATAGACTCGCTGATCACAGAGTGCGCCGTGCGCCCCCTGCAGGGGGTGCACAGACCGCTCAAGCATGGGAGGACGTCCAGGGACGCCCTCCCGGCAAATTAAGTCCACGCTGTAGCCGTCTTTCGGGTATAGCGCGGACAGAATTATTAAAGCACATCTATGGTCAAAATGGAAAATTATATATTTATTTCCACATTGTATTCAGTTATTTCTAGCCTACCATGATACATTATATGAATTTGAAGTTTGTAAACTTGCTTTGTGAATATCCCCACACATTTATTTAATTGAATTGTGTGAGCCTGCCTTCGGAACTACAGAGGTGCTGAGAGGAGGAGTTCAGCAGAGTTAGCAGATGAATAACAGCTTGGAGGGAGCAAGGTAGGATTTGTAGTCTTTAGAAATTGAAAGTAAACTAAAGGAATAAGCAAATGCACATATGAAACCATGCATTAAAGTGTTTGTAGCCTTAAAAATTACATTAAATTAAGTCTTCTAAGTCTTTGAACAATATATTTTTATATAATTATTTGATTTTTTTCCTGTATTAGTTATGAAATGAATATTCCTAAACTGGGCGCTGGAACCCCACCTCTACTGTAAACAAGTGTAATAATCAATGTTTCTTCCCTTAGTAGCTGTAATCAATCTGTTCCCCTTACAGAAAGAGATAGCAATAATAAAAGTGACCAGCGTTCTCAAACTCCAAGATAACAAGTTCAATAATGTCTCTGTATAACCAAAGATCAGGCGTCATATGTCCATCAACAAGCCCCAGATGTACTTGCACAAGTCACGCTGAAGAGCAACAAAAACGAGGAACAACGCTTTATTTAGCCACGTTAACCACTTGCCCACTGTGCTATAGCCAAATGATGGCTACAGCATAAACGACTAGTTCTTGGAGGCTGTCATATGACGCCTAACATACAGTATCTCACAAAAGTGAGTACACCCCTCACATTTTTGTAAATATTTTATTATATCTTTTCATGTGACAACACTGAAGAAATGACACTTTGCTACAATGAAAAATTAGTGAGTGTACAGCTTGAATAACAGTGTAAATTTGCTCTCCCCTCAAAATAAATCAACACACAGCCATTAATCTCTAAACCGGTGGCAACAAAAGTGAGTACACCCCTCCAAAATTGTCCAAATTGGGCCCAATTAGCCATTTTCCCTCCTCAATGTCTAAAGACGATGCACAAGAAAGCCCGCAAAGAGTTTCCTGTAGACAAGCAGACTAAGGACATGGATTACTGGAACCATGTCCTGTGGTCTGATGAGATCAAGATAAACTTATTTGGTTCAGATGGGGTCAAGCATGTGTGGCGGTAACCAGGTGAGGAATACAAAGACAAGTGTTTCTTGCCTACAGTCAAGCATGGTGGTGAGATGGCACTGGGGAGCTGGTGTCATGGTCTGGGGCTGCATGAGTGCTGATGGCACTGGGGAGCTACAGTTCATTGAGGGAACCATGAATGCCAACATGTACTGTGACATACCAAAGCAGAGCATGATCCCCTCCTTTCAGAGACTGGGCCGCAGGGCAGTATTCCAACATAACGACCCTAAACACACCTCCAAGATGACCACTGCCTTGCTAAAGAAGCTGAAGGTAAAGGTGATGGACTGACAAAGCATGTCTCCAGACAGTGGAGTAACTAGAACCTTCAGGGCCCCGGTGCAAGAAACCATGGAGGGGCCCCCTGAGCTCAAGCCAGGGCCCTTCCCACTGATCATGGGGGCAGGAGGACCTGGATAGGAGGGGGAACAAATCCCCTCCATTTTCCTCCTGCAGCCACGTAATGCCTATCAGAGGGAGAGTGGCTGCAGGAGAAAAATTGAGGGGATTCGTTCCTCTAAATGCCCCCCCCATCCAGGGGTTCAGGAGCAACATAAGCGCTATTGCAATTGTGACCCCCTGTAGTTACACCCCTGGGATGAGTGGCAGCTGTGGCGATGGGGAATGGAATTAGTGGCAGCAGTGGCAGCAGTGGTGGTTGGGGAGGGATATGATCAGTGGCATCGGTGGTGGGGGATGGGATGAGTGGCAGTGGCGAGGGAGAGAGGGAATGAGTGGCAGCGATGGGGGAGTGGGATCAGTGGCAGCAGTGGTGGTTGGGTGGGGATGGGATCAGTGGGGGGGTGGGATGAGTGGCAGCGGTGAGGGGGGATGCGATCAGTGGCAAGGGTTGTGGTGGGGGGTGGGATCAGTGGTAGGGGGGGTTGAATGGGATGAGTGGCAGAGAGGGTGGGGGGAATGAGATCAGTGACAAGGGTGATGGTTGGAAGGGGATGGGATGGGATGAGTGTCAGCGGTGGGGGACATTGGATGAAATGAGTGGCAGCGGTGGTGGGAGGATGGGTTCCATGGCGAGGGTGGTGGTTGGGGGTGGGATGGGATGAGTGGTGGGTAGGGGAATGGTATCAGTGGCAAGGATGATGGTTGCGGGATGGGATCAGTGGCAGTAGTGGTCATGGTGGAGTGGATCAGTGGCAGCAGTGGTTGTGGTGTGGGGGGGTATCAGTGGCAGCAGTGGTGTGGGGGGGGGTATCAGTGGCAGCAGTGGTGGCGTGGGGGGTATCAGTGGCAGTAGTGGTGGTGTGGGGGTATCAGTGGCAGTAGTGTTGGTGTGGGAGGTATCAGTGGCAGTAGTGGTGGTGTGGGGGTATCAGTGGCAGTAGTGGTGGTGTGGGGGGGGTATCAGTGGCAGCAGTGGTGGTGGTGGGGGGTATTAGTGGGAGTAGTGGTGGTGTGGGGGTATTAGTGGCAGTAGTGTTGGAGTGGGAGGTATCAGTGGCAGTAGTGGTGGTGTGGGGGTATCAGTGGCAGTAGTGGTGGTGTGGGGGGTATCAGTGGCAGCGGTGGTGGTGTGGGGGGTATCAGTGGCAGCAGTGGTGGTGTGAGGGGTATCAGTGGGAGCAGTGGTGGTGTGGGGGTATTAGTGGCAGTAGTGGTGGTGTGGGGGGTATCAGTGGCAGTAGTGGTGGTGGTGTGGGGGGTATCAGTGGCAGCAGTGGTGGTGTGGGGGGTATTAGTGGCAGTAGTGGTGGTGTGGGGGTATCAGTGGCAGCGGTGGTGGTGTGGGGGGTATCAGTGGCAGTAGTGGTGGTGTGGGGGGATATCAGTGGCAGTGGTGTGGGGGGTATTAGTGGCAGTAGTGGTGGTGGTGTGGGGGGTATCTGTGGCAGCAGTGGTGTGGGGGGGGGGGTCAGTGGCATTGTTGATATTGAGAGATGGGTGCCACTCACTTGCAGATCACTTGGTTCCCCCTCCTTGCTCGGGCTTGCTCGGGCAAGCAGAGAGGATGGGCGGGGCCTGTGAGTGAAGGCAGAGCCAGAGAAGAAGGACAAAGCGGGCAGGGACCGTGCCTGTGTGAGTGCAGTGAGTGCAGGCGGTGACAGAGAAGATGGGCATGGACTGTGAGTGAAGGCGGAGCCGTTGAAGATGGGCGGAGCGGGCGGGGGCAGAGAAGATGGGCAGGGACTGTGTGGGCAGAGAGGATGGGCGGAGCGAGCGGGGACTGTCCCCATGAGTGCGGGGGCAGAGGATGGATGGGGACTGTGCAGTGTGCCCGTAAGTGCGGGCGGGGAGGATGGGCGGAGCGGACCGGGACTCCATCTGAATGACTATCTCCCGGGCAGCGGCGGGCCCCCCTCCAGACCTAAACCCTATTGAGCATCTGTGGGGCATCCTCAAACAGAGGGTGGAGGAGCCCAAGGTCTCTAACATCCACCAGCTCCGTGATGTCGTCATGGAGGAGTGGAAGAGGACTCCAGTGGCAACCTGTGAAGCTCTTGTGAACTCCATGCCCAAGTGAGTTAAGGCAGTGCTGGAATATAATGGTGGCCACACAAAATATTGACACTTTGCGCCCAATTTGGGCATTTTCACTTAGGGGTGTACTCACTTTTGTTGCCAGCGGTTTTGACATTAATGGCTGTGTTGAGTTATTTTAAGGGGACAGCAAATTTACACTGTTATACAAGCTGTGCACTCACTACTTTACATTTTAACAAAGTGTCATTTTTTCAGTGTTGTCACATGAAAAGATAGAATAAAATATTTACAAAAATGTGAGGGGTGTACTCACTTTTGTGAGATACTGTATTGCCTCCCGTGACTGCGCCCGCTGCATGCCGGCTGCTGGGCATGGACGGCGTGCTCTGTGATCACAGTGTCCGGAGGACACTGTTGATCATAGATTGAGGTAATGAGCCAATCAGTGGCTCTTTGTCCAATCACAGCTGATCACAGATGTAAATAGAAGCCAGTTATTTGCACTCCTTTCCTCATGCTAACAGCATGAGGAGAGGAGAAAAGAGCTGATAACAGGCTGCTCTAAAAGGGACATATACACTGATAATCAGGGCACTGATTATCAGTGAGTACAAACAATGCCCACCAGTGCTGCCAATGTGTGCCCATCAATGCTGCCAATCAGTGCCCACCAGTGTTGCCAATAAGTGCCCATCAGTGTCACCTATTAGTGCCGCCTATCAGTGCCACCTATCAGTGCCCATCAGTGCCACCTATCAGTGCCCATCAGTCCTGCCTATCAGTGCAGCCTCATCCGTGCCAACCATTGTCACATCATCCGTGCCCATCAGTGCAGCCTATCAGTGTCTGTCAATGCCCATCAGTACCACCTCATCTGTGCCTATCAGCGCAGTCTATCAGTGCCCATCGGTGCAGCCTCATCAGCGCACATTAGTGAAGGAGAAAAATTACCTGTTTCCAAAATCTTATAACAAACTATGAAAAAGATTTATTTTTTCAACATTTTCTGTCTTTTTTTGTTTATTTCGCAAAATAAAAAAAACAGTGTTGATCATCTAATGCCATAAAGAATGTCCTGAAGAAAACTAAAAGGGTGCTGACCAGTTAACCTGTCTACATTTGTTTTTTCTTTGCCTGGAAACAATTATTCATTCATGTGGTGTTGATGGACTATTGTACTGTCATTCTTTTCTTTAATAACAACCTTTAATGATAAAAAAAAAAACAAAAAAAAAAACAGTGGTGATTAACTACCACCAAAAGAAAGTTCTATTTGTGTAAAAAAAAAAAAGATAACAATTTTGTTTAGGTACAGTGTTGCATGGGCGCTCAATTGTCATTCAAAGTGCGGCAGTGCTGAAAGCTGAAAATTGCCTGGACAGGAAGGGGGTAAAAGTGCCCAGTAGACAAGTGGTTAAGCCCAGATTTTTGGAAGCCCGATAAAGAGTTTGGGCTGTCTGAGGTGATTCACTTGGTGGAATTTCGGGTATTAATAGGAAATGCACAGCTAATATATTATAGAGGTGAGAGGCTTTCTATCTGAATATTATTTTTGTAAAACAATATTGCACTATAGTGGTATTTTTATTTTTAGGAAAACCATGTGGATCTTTATGCGAGATGGCTATTGAAGCACTCACACAAGGAGGCACAGAGTTGAGGAGAATCTGATAGCTATTCATTGGATATACACCAAGTATATGAAGGGTAAGGGTATATAAGGAAGAACACTGGAGAATAAATATATGGTTATTTATTGACACAGAATTTTATTGATAAAGTGAGCACATCAGATAAGATGGTTGGTTGAGCATACTACACTATATTATATATATATATATATATATATATATATATATATATATATTTTATATCACTGTAAAGGAAGATTGGATTCAGAGGAAGGATAAAGAATAAAGAGAGGAATAACAGGAAGAAGTTGATGGACATATGATGCCTGATCTTTGATTATACAGAGACATTATTGAACTTGTTATCTTGGAGTTTGAGAGCGCTTGTGACTTTTTATATTTGATAACTCATTAGGTAGAGTAATATGTGCAAACATGATGTCCTATTTTCATGTGTTTATGTTTTATGAATTTATTTCCTTGGAGTTGTATACTATTTTGATTTGATTTATACTGTTGTGATATGTTAAGCCCTGGGGGAATGGTGGTCATTGATATGTGTGTATTGCCTCCCCTATTTTGTTTCTATGGGGACTGTCTGGACATGAGGGTGTAATATGGGTCACTCAGTCATAGGGGATGCTATTTGGAGGGTGTACAACCCAATAAATGTGGAGGAAATGTAATCCTCCTCCATGCTCGATGTCCCCCTTTTCACCTCTCCCTTTCGCTCCCCTGCATGTGGGGACTAGCTTCCATTAGGAGTGCACTGCAGGAGTGTGGACGAATGACAACATACGCCATGTTAAGGCATATGAGAAATACATAAAAGCTGCAGCCATCTTTACCATGAACTGGACTATCTCCTTACACCTGTATATGATTTATTTACTTTTAAGTCAAAGATTATTGATGACATATTAATGTGCATTTATTGGCTCTATTTGTGTCGAGGAGACACCTGTTGAAGCTATGGGAAATTATACCACTGATGGGCAGGGGAAATAGGGAGTACTGTGACATCTTGGGGACTTGGGATTAATATACTAGTTATAAGATATGGGTACCCCTCTGCAAGCTGGGAGCTTAAAGTTAGAGATATTATTTGAGGGTTAATCTGGTAGGTGAATTTTTTTTAATACTAAGATGTTATGGCTAAGGTAGGGGCCTTTATCATATGCTATTTCCTGGGTATGTTTAGACAAGGACATTTTGAACCTGGTTTGTGTACTCTCCCCAGCAAGGTCCCCCACTGGGGCCCTCTCTCTCCGGTCCTTTTTGCAATTGTAATGGAGCTGATGACAAAGGCCCTCAGGGTGTCTCCACGTATCAGTGGTTTGCGTATTGCTTGGCTGGAGGAGAGAGTGACTTTATATGCCGACAATCGGTTCCTTCCCTGGAGGGGGCGCTCCAGATCTTGGAGGCGTTCTCCTCTATTACCGGACTGAGGGTAAATTGGTCTAAGTCTCTACTGTTCCCAATTGACCCGTACCCCGGCAAATCTGCTTTACCGACCTTGCAGTTACAGTGGGTGGAGCAGTTTAAGTATTTGGGGGTGGTAGTGTCTCGGTGTGCAACTGACTATATTGGGCTTAATCTCCTTCCAGTGAACCAAGCTACTAAAACTTAATTGAAGTCGTGGGAGAACTATATATATATATATACAGTTGTTCTCAAAAGTTTGTATACCCTGGCAGAAATTGTGAAATTTTGGCATTAATATTTAAAATATGACTGATCATGCCAAACAAACTGTCTTTTATTTAAGGATAGCAATCACATGAAGCCATTTATTGTCACATAGTTTTTTTAGATCCTTTTTAAATCATAATGATAACAGAAATCACCCAAATGGCCCTGATAAAAAGTTTACATACCCTGGAATGTTTGGCCTTGGCCTTTAAAAGGGCAATTAAAGGTTAATTTCCCACATTTGTGGCTTTTTAAATCACAATTAGTGTCTGTGTATAAATAGTTAATGAGTTTGTTAGCTCTCACGTGGATGCACTAAGCAGGCTAGACACTGAGCCATGAGGAGGTAGAAAAGAACAGTCAAAAGACCGGCGTAACAAGGTAATGAAACTTTACAAAGATGGAAAAGGATATAAAAAGATATCCAAAGCCTATAATATGCCAGCCAGTACTGTTCAATCACTTAATAAAGAAGTGGAAAATTTGGGGATCTCTTGATACCGAGCCAAGGTCAGGTAGACCATTTGTCCAATTGCATAGTGTTTATTTAATTGTTTTGGGGAGCAGCTACATATATATTAGGTATTGTTTTACAAATTATTGTTTGGCACAAGGTTCCCTCTCACACAAAGATATGTAGCACTATAACTTTTGGCCAAAATTTATTAAAAAAAATACAAATTTGCTAAATTTTATAACCAAAACGAAGAAAAATTAATTTTTTTACAAAATGTTTGGCATTTTTTCATTTATAGCGCAAAAAATAAAAAGCCCAGTGGTGGTTAAATACTACCAAAGGAAAGCTCTATTTGTGTGAAAAAAAAAGAACAAAAATGTCATATGGTTTTAGTGTTGCATGACTGAGTAATTGTCATTCAAATTGTGAGAGTGCGAAAGCTGAAAATTGGCCTGGTTAGGAAGGTGGTTTAAGTGCTTAGTGGGCAAGTGGTTAACTAATACTTTTTCTGTATAATTCTCCTTTAAGGGCAGGGTATGTGTCCTATTCCTACATACTTTTGCTAATAAGTGTCCCTCGTTCCCATCTCAAAAAGTTGGAAGGTATGTTATTGTGCCAGGAAAGATGTTCTGCTGGTGTGTTCTAATGCCGATCCAGGATTAAGGAGCAGGTGGATGTTACTATCCATGATAACTCTAAGATCAGGTCAAATTACAATAAAGATTGAGGGATCTCCTAGAGGTTCCTATGAAAGGTGTATGGGGCCCGACAAGAGGAGGATCACAAGCTGATAAGTTTGTAGCTACAGGGTTTCAGTGTTTAATAAAGTGTGGAGGATAGTGGAGTGGAAAAGGGGTAAAGATTCAGACCTGGGGTAGAGAGAGAGAGAGAGAGAGAAAGAAAAAGAGAGAGAAAAAAAAAAAGAGGAAAAAAAAGCATAGGAGAACTTGCAAAGCATGTAGGGAATCCATGAAGTTGTGGAAAGAGAGGCCAGCAGACTTCACAAAATGAAAGTAAGCTTATATTGGATTTTCAAAAAAAAAAAAAATATATTGTTTGTATTGGTATTACAATGCTGTAATAAATAAATGTTATAAAATGCGTATGTATGCTATGACCATAGACCTCCTTTAAAAGTATTTTTTTTTTTTAATACAAGCAGTGTAAATGTTTAGTGTAAGTCAGCTTACATATTATGCATTTTTTTCATTCAACCAGCATGTTGAATGAAAGAAAATGGCTTGATTACTCCATTCACACATTTTGGGTGGATGGGGGAATCCCTCCTGCTGAGGTATTGCATTCTGGCAGTGGGGAGCCTTCTCGTCAGAATACAATGATCAGTGATATTGACTATAGTCGGCGGTGCTGATTGAGCAGGGGAAACCAGATAGGCTGCTTGTACACAATTAGATCGATAGACAAACCTACCCATACAGCACATGGATTGAAATTCTGCTGGTCCCTGTTGAAATCCATATGTGGCTGACTAAAGTGCTCAGTTATGGAGAAGACAAAGCAGCATAATGAGCCAGTCAGAGGTGCTGCAGAGTACCTGTGCTAAAAAAGCGCATGCTGATAAGAGAAGAAAGCGGAGTAACTGAGAGATGGGCTCCCAGTTACTATGCTTCTCCTTGACTGTTTTTTTACTCCTTTTTTTTACTGAAAAATATCAGGTCCCCTGACCTGCCAAAGTTATTGACACTGTCAAGTAAAGCTGCATGGACAACCTTGTATAACCACTCCCACTCCCATCATGCTCTAGTTTTTCAGCAAAACAATTGTAGAAATGGATAACATGAACAGATGGGAGGGACTTAGTTCCCTTAACGACTTCCCCTCCAGAGCATTTTTTTTCTTTTGCACCCCCAACATTGTATATGTAGCATCCCTTTGACACCCCAAAGGCAGGATGACACCTCCAGAGGCAATGGCGGGCTAGCATTTCACCCCAGGGATGAATCCATGGCTAAAATGGGATACTTTTAAAGAATACTGGGCGCCATCCACTTTGTCTTTTTAGAGTTTTATTAGAGAACAGTTAAGGAGGTGAGGGTTAGGGGTCCCGGATACCATAGCACATCACTTACAGACTCTTCAGATCAAGATCAATGTCCAGCTTCACAGTGACAGAATCTTTAAGCTGACTTGGCAACTGTCAGAGAAATACCGTACTTCGTCGCCGGGTCCCAAGAATGCGCATGCGCGGTAGAGCGGCTCAACGAACAGTACAGGTACGCCGAGTAGCGGGTGCGCATGCGCGGGTCCATGGCGCTCGGTATCTGACACAGCTCAGCCAGTGCGGCTCACGCCGAGTAGCGGGTGCGCATGCGCGGGTCCATGGCGCTCGGTATCTGACACAGCTCAGCCAGTGCGGCTCACTGGACATTCTCTGAGTTACTTACCTATGTTTGACCCCTGGCCTGCTTCCTGGATACCTCTGCTGCCTGATTACCTGTGCTTGACCCTCGGCCTGCTTACTGGACATTCTCTGAGTTACTTACCTGTGTTTGACCCCTGGTCTGCTTCCTGGATAGCTCTGCTGCCTGATCACCTGTGTTTGACCCTCGGCCTGCTTGCTGGACATTCTCTGAGTTCCTTACCTGTGTTTGACCCCTGGCCTGCTTCCTGGATTCCTCTCCTGCCTGATTACCTGTGTTTGACCCTCGGCTTGCCTACCGGACTGAGTTACCTGTGTTCTACCCTCTGCCTTGGTGTTCTGGACTTCCAGTTCTCACATGCCCCTCAGGGTTCTCCTCCAGCACACGTTCTGGTATCTACAAAGCCTCTGTCTCATCACGGTCCTGCCAGGTGTCTACTTCCAGTGCAGCATCAGCCTCTCCTGGTCAACGTCGCTACTGCACACCACCTGCAACACACCTGCTGGCAACCCGTGCATCTTTGTGCCCGGTGACCTCTGTATCCACTCCAGAGGCATTGTGCACCTAGTCGCAAGGGGAGCAGCTCTCAGCATTTCGGCCCGGGTGAGTACCTCTGACAGTACAAACCAGCCAATGTCCGAGGCCGACAGAGCTGGTTCACCCCTTGAGGCCCTATGCCAGCAGGTGACAGCCCTTACTCAGGCTGTACAACGCCTCCAGGATGGATACTTCCAGATCGAGGGACGTCTCCAGCACTTGACCTTCTCTCCTAATCAAGCAGACCAGTCACCTCCTGCAGCCAGCACCTCCACTCCCTCTCAAGCACCTGGAGGTGTTCTCCCTGCTTATGTCATGTCTAACCCAGATCCCAGGGTCCCCACTCCAGAACGTTTTTCCGGGGATCGAAAGAAGTTTCGCTCTTTTAAGAACGCATGTTTACTACACCTGGCCCTGCAACCCAGGACTTTTCAGTTGGAATCCACCAAGGTGGGTTTCATTATCTCTCTGCTCTCCGATGAACCCCAGGTCTGGGCACACCACTTGATGGAACAAAAGAGCTCACAGCTGGACTCTGTAGAGACTTTCTTCTCCGCCATGTCAGCACTCTGTGAGGACTCCCAACGCACAGGTACGGCGGAATCCACTCTGCACACCCTATCCCAGGGTAGAAGGCCTGTAGAGAACTATATAGTAGATTTTCGTAAATGGGCCGCAGATACAGAGTGGAATGAGTCTGCTCTGAAGTACCAATTCCGTTTGGGACTCTCCGAGATGTTAAAGGACGAACTGGCCTGGGGAGAGGTACCAACCACGCTGTCAGACCTCTGCCAACTTGTCACTAAACTTGACCGTAGGTTGCGGGAACGAGGGGCAGAGAAGCTCCAAAGTCCCCGGCCCACCTGGATGATGCCCCGGGTCCCCTTGGCATCTGCTCATTCTTGGAACTCCCACTCTTCCCCCCATGGGGAACCCATGCAGTTGGGCCTGGCCCGGTCCCCCCTGTCTGCTGAAGAAAGACTTCGTCGTCGACAAGCTAACCTCTGTCTCTACTGCGGAGGCACCGGTCATTATCTACAGAAGTGCCCAGTGAGACCCAGTAAGTGCCCTCCTCGGTCCCTTTTGAGCTCACACACTACTGGAGTTCCTCATTCTCATTTGACTGTTCCACTCTCCCTACAGGTAGCGGGAGAGGCCTTCCAGCTGGGAGCCATCCTTGACTCAGGGGCATGCAGTTGCTTCATGGACTTGACCCTATCAGGATTTTATGGACATTTTCGATGAGAAAAAGGCTGAAGTTCTTCCCCCTCACCGTTCATATGACTGTCCAATTGATCTCCTGCCAGGGGCTGAGATCCCCTTCGGAAGAATCTTCCCCTTATCAGAGACTGAACTTGAAGCCCTGCGGGTGTATATTGACGAAAACCTCGCTAAAGGGTTCATTCAACCATCCTCTTCCCCAGCAGGAGCTGGGATCTTCTTTGTGGAAAAAAAAGACGGTTCTCTCAGACCCTGTGTGGACTACAGGGAACTCAACAAAATTACTATCAAAAACAGGTACCCACTCCCACTCATCCCCAAACTTTTCCAGCGGCTCAGGACTGCCAAAGTCTTCACCAAGCTCGATCTCCGTGGGGCCTACAACTTGGTTAGAATACGTTCTGGGGATGAGTGGAAAACAGCCTTTAGATCAAGGTTCGGCCACATTGAGTACCTGGTCATGCCTTTCGGGCTCTGCAACGCCCCAGCCACCTTCCAGCATCTTGTCAACGTCATCTTCCGTGAGTATCTGGATAACTTTCTCATTGTTTACCTTGACGATATTCTGATTTTTTCCGACTCACTAGAAACCCACCGTCAACATGTCCGGAAGGTCCTCCTCATCTTACGTAAGCATGGGCTCTATGTCAAAGGGGAGAAATGCGAGTTCGAGGCAGATACCATCCAGTTCCTGGGCTTTATCATCACCACCGGAGGAGTTCTGATGGACCCACAAAAGGTGAAGGCAATCCAGGAATGGCCTGCACCCATCCTGCAGCACCCTGACCCAGAACTCCCTTATGTGCTAGAAGTGGACGCTTCAGATTCTGCTACAGGGGCAATCCTGTCACAGAGAAGTGGCCCAAAGGCCTTGCTCCACCCGGTCGCCTTCGCCTCCCGAAAATTGAGTCCCCCAGAAAGGAATTATGACGTAGGCGACCGGGAATTACTTGCGATTAAGTTCGCCCTAGAAGAATGGAGATATCTGCTGGAGGGAGCCTCCCAACCCATTCTCATCTTCACAGATCACCGCAATTTGGAGTACCTCAGGGCAGCAAAACGCCTTAGACCCAGACAGGCCCGTTGGGCCTTGTTCTTTTCCCGATTCAACTTTCACATCACTTATCGTCCCGGCTCCAAGAATGGCAAGGCTGACGCCCTATCCCGTATGTTTCTGGACACAGAGTCTTCTAAGGAACCTGCCACCATTCTGTCCGCACATAACTTCCTCCATGCCATTCAACCTGACCTAACCGTAGCCCTTAAACAAGCCTCCAATCAATTTTCTACTCCTTCATTACCCTTTCTTGAAAAGAAACAGGACTTACTTTGGGCTCATGGCCGAATATTTGTTCCCCCTCCAGTCAGGCTCCAAGTCCTGCAGACCCTTCACGACCACAAGATGTCCGGCCATTTCGGAATGCAAAAAAACGCCGACTTGGTAAATCGGTCCTACTGGTGGCCGGGCTGGAGAAAAGACTGCCAAAATTATGTACTTTCTTGTACCACCTGCCAGAGAAACAAGGGGTCCAACATCAAGTCCTGGGGTCTGCTAAGACCTCTACCCGTCCCTGAACGTCCATGGAAAGAGATTTCTATGGACTTTATTGTAGACTTGCCTCCCTCAGATTCCTTTACCACGATTCTGGTTGTGATAGATCGCCTTTCAAAGATGGCCCACATTCTGCCCATGAAAGGTACCCCTTCTGCTGCCGCCACCACAGACATTTTCATCAAGGAAATTATAAGACTACATGGGGTACCAGCTAATATCACCTCAGACCGGGGGGTACAGTTCACCTCTAAATTCTGGAGAGACCTCTGCAAATCCCTTGAAATTAAATCTTCCATGTCTTCAGCATACCACCCACAAACCAATGGCCAGCCGCACAGGAACTGGTCAAGCATATCCAGGACAACTTTCTCCAGATCCAACAGGCCATGAAGGAAGCACAAAGGGGGTATGAGGTACAGTACAACCGAGGCAGGAAGGAATGTCCACCGTTCAAGATTGGTGAGAAAGTTTGGTTATCAACCCCTAATTTGAAACTCCCCTGTCCATCCCGGAAACTCGGTCCAAGGTTCATCGGTCCTTTTGAGATCAAGAGGGTGATCAACCCAGTGGCCTTTGAACTAGACCTTCCCAGTTCCTATATGATCCATCCAGTATTCCATGCCTCTTTACTGAAACCTGAAATTGCCAATTCTTTCCCTGACAGGCAGATGCCACTTCCTCCACCCATCACCATCCAAGGAGAGGAAGAATTCGAGGTCTAGAAGATCCATCCAGTATTCCATGCCTCTTTACTGAAAGCACATTCCTAAATTTCAGTCTGTCCTCCAAGGGATTCACCAAGCCCTTGTGGTAGACCAGCCTTCTTCTTGGCTTTCTCTAGCAAGGGGCCTTTCCTGGAATTTTTCCTTGGCACAGTTTCCTCCAGACCAGGCAGGACAACTTCAGGACCACTTCAACATACGATAGGCACCAAAACAAGCTATTGGGCCTAAAAGCAGCGCTTCATTCAGCAGCACCTCTCTAGGCCTCAGCCCAGGGGGAGAGAGCGAGCAGATGGCCTTTCCCCAATATTTACTTCCTCCTCTAGCATGCACCAGTGGAATAAATTGGCTGAAGAAAATTTAAATATTCATAATTTAGTTTTGTTTGGGAAATCTCATACTATGACCAGTGATGCTAGTGACATTTACTGCCAACAGTGAGAAATCACAAGCCAACTTAAGCTTAGGGAACAACCAGGTGAAAAACTATACAATCAGTCTGAGCTAACAACAGCCCAGCCAAAAACTAAACTGACATAGTAGCCCCTGTTTAGGACGAGTTCACTTATTTTCTGAAAAAAACAAAAAGTTGCTAGTTGCAATTATTTATGCTGCATAATAATTGTGCAACAAACACAATTTATTCCCCAATTTTTCATACAAAATAAAACGATGAGAGTAAATTGCTATCAGAGCTGAGCACTCCAAGTTCAGACTGCTGCAGAGGAGATTGAAGAATGGATGTTCCCGATCTCTTCCTGCTTGCCATCCTGATGGCAGCTTTTGTGGTCCTGGACACAAGAGAGAAGCTGGAGACTGTGGGAAGCGGGAAGGGGAGCAGCACATTTCAATCACATAAAAGTGATTGGACAGCTCAATGGCCACCCAGGTTACTTTTACATTAAAGCCCTGAGCCCACTGATAAAAACTAAAACAAGCCCACAGTTGCTACTGCCATTATGAGTATACAAGACATGCCCAAAGAGGCAAACTAGTTAAAGTGATTGTAAACCGTGCTTTTTTTCTTAAAATAATATTGGTTTTGGTATTGCACAGTGCAGCCCCATTCCTCTTTTTCTGGGGTCTTCCGCCAGTGCTCTCTGCTACTTTCTTCTGTGTGTGCCCCATAGCAAGCTCCTTGCTATGGGGCCACATGTGCGGGAATGATCTCAAGCCAGGAATTTTCTCCCCCTCCCTCCTGGCTTTGCAGCAGTGATTGGAGATCGGGGCCTATAGAAACAAAGAGGCGTGGGATATGTAGTCCTTAAAGGAGTGCTATAGAATGCAAATTGATGGGGCTGCAAACTACAATTCCCACAAATCCCTGCACTCATGGGAGGAGAGAGAGATTGTTTTCCCAAGCAGTTCAGGTGAAGTCAGGGTCTTTTTGCTGCTGGGAACTGGAGCATTCACTTCAGTTTCTATTGGACCCAGAGATGTGGACCTGCTGTCTTGGCCACACAGCACAGAGCACAAGGATTGGAGCCAAGGACTGAGACGCTGAAATATTTCCTGCCATGCTGGGACCCAAGGCTGGAGGGACCCAGCTGTGTGTGTCTACAGTCAGCGGGAGCCAGCGAGAGTCTGAACGCTGGGACTAAGCTTTGAGAGGACCCGATCTTGAGGACCTGATCGTGAGGACCTTACCATAAGGACCTTACTGTGGAGACCTGATCTTGAGAACCTGATCATGAGGTTTGAGCCTTCTGGGGCAACAGACCGCCAAGAATACTGGACCAGGTCCATTACGTACCAGGAGTGGTGAGCAGAACAACGGTGCCTAACCCTTTACTGCCAACAGTTAATGCCAATAAAGACTGCTCCTTACTTAGCAGCCCATCAGCCATTAGACATGTGCAATTAGTTTCGTTTTTTTTTCGTTTTTCGTTTTTCGTTTTTTTTTGTTATTTTCGTTCGTTTTTGTACGAATGAACGAATCGTACGAATCCGATTAACGAATCATTCAAATCGAACGAATCCGAAAAATAACGAAAATCCGAAAAAAACAAATTAGAAACAACGAATGTACTAATAAAGAAAATCCGAAAAACGAAAACAAACGAAAAAATTCATACATTCGTAACTTTTTTTTTTTGTTGAATTGGTAATTTTCCATGTCCCTTACAATGGTGCTGCTAAACGTCCTTCGAATGGATTGAACAAAAAAATTCGTACATTCGTAACTTTTTTTTTCGATTCGTAACTTTTTTTTTGATTCGTAACTTTTTTTTTTTCGATTCGTAACTTTTTTTTTTTTTCGATTCCGTGTCTCTATTGAACAAAAAAATTCGTACATTCGTAACTTTTTTTCGATTCGTAACTTTTTTTTTTTTTCAATTCGTAACTTTTTTTTTCGATTCGTAAATTATAAAAATGTAATAATAGCATACACATTACATAAAATTATGAATTATGCTCCGATTACGAATGTTACGAATGTTACGAATGTACGAATAAATACGAATGCGTCTGAAAAAACGAATCAACGAAAAAATAACTCTTCCGAATGTACGAATCGTTACGAATACGAACACCGACGACTTACGAATGTACGAATCGTTACGAATCCGAACACCGACGACTTACGAATGTACGAATCGTTACGAATCAACGGAAACGAAAAAAACGAAACGAAAAAAAACGAATTTTTTTCGGAAACGAAAAAAACGAAACGAAAATAAACAAATTTTTTTGTTGTGCACATGTCTATCAGCCATCCTTTGTGACAGCATCACGTGCACCACCTTACACACGGGCCTCAACGATGGCCGGCTTAATACTGCTAATTAGGCACCAGGTATATACGCCCCCAGGGTTACCCTTCTCAGAATGCGTACACCCACCCACTCTTAGTGGTGTATGTGCAGAGTGCACCTATAGGAATTTTTTGGGGTAACTAATGCCAATACATTTTTTACTATTTATGCCAGTTAAAATTTGGTTTAGCTTTCTTGCAGTTTAATTATTTGCCATATGATAGGTTGGTGTTCATCCTATTTAGTTTAGCCTATTCAAACATGTTCAGTTGCCTGTTTACTGGTTCATGCATTGCTTAACTTGCCTTGTTACAATATACTTATTTGATCTACCATTCAGTAGTCTGTAGCCTTATTCCTGTATGTTAATATAGTGTGGTAGTATACTAACGCCCACTTGAAGACCTTTTTCTGACATGTTTTGTTTACAAGTAAAACACTGTGTTTTTTGTTAGAAAATGACTTAGAAACCCTGAACATTATATATATATATATTTTTTAGTAGAGACCCTAGAAAATAAAATGGTGGGTTTTGCCCAGTTTTTTGGTAAAATATAAAAGATAGTGCAACGCCAAATAAATAGATACCTAACTCTTTAAAATTGCGCACGCACGTGGAATGGCGACAAACTATGTTACCATAGGCAGCGCTTTAAAAGCCTTTACAGTTTACCAGTTTAGAGTTACAGAGAAAGTCTAGAGGTAGAATTATTGCTCTCTCTCTGACGTTTTGCGGCAATAGCTCACGTATTTGGTGCAGTCACAGTTTACGTATGCATGCGGGACAATGCTTGCATTTGCCTTTGTGCGAGAGCACAGGGGGACGGGGGCATTTCAATTTTTTTTTCAATTAATACATTTTTATTTTTTTTTTTACACTGTTTATTTTCATTTTTTTTATTACTTTTATTGCTGTCACAAGCAATATAAACATCCCTTGTGATGGCAATAAGCAGTGACAGGTACTCTTTAGGGATGAGCCTGATGTTTGAGTCGAACGTAAGTTCGACCCGAACATTGGGTGTTCGCCAGTTCGCCGAAAAGCGAACAATACGCGGTGTTCGTGGCAAATTCGAAAGCCGCCAGAAGACACTGATCTTGGTGTGTTCTTCAGAATTTTTTGCATGTTCGGTATGTTCTGGTGCGAACCGAACCGAGGGGTGTTCGACTCTTCCCTAGTACTCTTTATGGAGAGATCTGGGGTCCATTAGACCCTAGATGTCTCCTCTGCCCTTACAAGCATTTGATCACACCAAGATCGGTGTGTTCAGATGCTTTACAAATTTAAGAATGGTGCTGTTTACATCTGGGAAACCGGAAATGATGAAAATGCTAGTCGCTTCCGGTTTCGGTGATATACATAGGGCTCATTGGAGACCTTCTGGTGCTCCATGAGCTCTGTCATAAGCCGACGGAAGGACTGCCTGAACACTCAGGTCTCACGGTGGGAGGGGAGAGCCTGGGAGTTCTGTGGAAGATGTCAGGAGGGGGGACCTAATTAGCCACTAGAATTTCTTTTACAAAAAAGCTGACCGGCAGCTAAAAAAACAATACTGGGATGATGCCTGTAGCTGCATCAGCCTGGTATAAACCCTTGAAGTCAAATGACGTACAAGTATATGATTTGACAGCAAGTGGTTAGGTGTGAGTGGCCTTTAACCTATAACCAGGTGTGTCAGTGGGGACTGAGCAGTTTAAAGAGTCAAGGCAGAACAGAGAACCCATCATATCAAGTGGCTCCTGCAAGGGTAAGGGCTATACCCCCAATGCACTTCTTAAAAAATCTCTAAAATATTTAGTGCAGTGTTATTAAAAATGAAACAGAGTATCAAGAGCATGTGCTGTGCTTAAGGCCCCTTTCACATCTAATTGCTCAGCGGGGATCAGTAGAAAGATTCCCCGCTGAGCAGGTGGATCAGCTTGACGGAGCCTGCCCCATGTGAATGGTACCTTAGCTGAAAGCTGGAGATGTTTTTTTTTATGTGCTGTTCTTTGCAGTAAGTGCAATTTTAACATAAAATAGATTCCACTCTGTTTTCTCTGTCATCTGATGCTGAGTTAATATTGAAGGAACTAATTTAAAGAGTTTATCATGTATAAACCTGAATTGGGATTACCAACCATCTAACTAGAAAGGTTTTCACCTGAAAAAAATGTGCTATTGCCTCTAGTTTAGGATTATTGACTTTTGTTACAGGTTCTGAGTCTATGATTCACTGTTGACACCCATTTATAATTTTTGGTACACTGTTTAATTTTTAGGTGTTTTGAGATTTGTTAAGCACTGCATTGGGGGTTTATTTATTTATAGTCTTTCAAAGAAGACTATTGGGCTATAATCAACACTGTACAGCACTGGACTTCATAGACTATTAGTTATGTCTTTTTTTATTTCAATACACAAACAATTACCAGGGATAAAAAAAATTAGCTAGGTACGGGTGAAGTTCCTCTTTAAGTCAATAGGCTAGCGCAGGGACCTCCAAATTTTTGAAGCAAAGGGCCAGCTTACTGTTCTTCAGCCTTTAGAGTGTACGGACGGTGGTGTGAGTGGGAGAAATATTATCCAACTTTTGGTGTCAGTGGGAGGAATAGTGTCTCATATCAGCGAGAGGAATAGTGCCGGATACAGACGAGCAAAGGGCCACATCTGGCCCGTGGGCCACAGGTTGGAGACCACTGGGCTAGAACAATGAGCTTCCAAATCCACCTGGAGATAATAGATCTAAAAGCAGGTTGTACCCTACAGGGACCATCAGGAATGATACAAAGAGAGTCAGTCTGTCTAAAAGTACATCACACCCAGACAGTGGAGGCATATGTTGTGAAGCAGGACAGACACGGGAGAACAACATCGTGGTTAAGATAAAAGGAAGAAACCACCATGGAAAGTGAAGACTCCAGGCAACCTTGTCTTGGTGTAGTGCAAGAAAGGGTTCTATACAGATTAAGAACAGCAGGTCAGGAACTTGCCTTGCAGAAGTGATGGCAATGAGGGAGGCAACCTTGTGAGCGATAGTAGACAGAAGATTATACCTAATAGGTTCAATGAGTGGTTTCTGAAGAACTGACAGAACCAGGTTGAGATCCTAGAGAGTCACCGTGGAACATAGAGGGGCAACACTGTGATTAATACCCTGTACAGAGGCATTCACTATGGTGTGAGAAGTTAGCGGTCATTGAAAAAGAATGCTAGGGATGAGATTTGACTCTTGATGGCATTTAAGGACAAATGTAGAGCCAGACCAGACTGGAGAAGACTGGATTTGTCCCAAGAAGTATTTATTGGGATGGAAATTCCCTGACACACTCTAAGAAATATGCTTTCCAGGCACAATAGTAGACATTGCAAGACGTAGTTTTTTTGGCTTTTAAGAGCATAAGGATAACTGAATCACATTCCATTAATAAACTCTGATTCTGTTGTACTAAATTCAGCACTTGGATACGTATTGATTGTGCTGTATAGAAGCTGGCTCCACCCGTTTGCTTGTTGTGAGTGTGACCCCCCCATACGTGCGGGATGACATCAGAATGACATCAGAATCTGTAGCTTTGCCCCAACACATTTCTTCCTAAAACGTCTTTAGGGATTGCTGAATGTGAGTTCATTTATTCGCCCTACTACAGGTACAAAGAACAAATAACGCACACATATGTGGAATTGCTGCGATTGTCAGTAGAATTTATTTTGTGGGTTTTTTTTTGGTGGTGGGTCATGGTAATGGCATAAAAATATACAGATAAAGTTTAAAAAATATTTTTTTACTATTTTGGGCCAGTTTTCCTTTAATAGTAAAACAAAATCAGGCAATATTTATTACCTTTTACCACCAAATAAAAGCCCAAGCTGTCCCAAAAAAAACAAGGTACATCCACCTGGATACACTAATTTGAGTGCGAAGATTTGTTTTTGACCTTGTTCGTAAAAAGGTTAATGATGTTACAATAAACACACCTATGCTGGTATGGAAAAGGGAATCAATTTTGGTATAACAGCTTGTAATAAAACTACTTAATGTGTTACTAAACCCACAACAATAAAATCATTCTGTACAGTATATGCAGTAAAGCATGCTTAAAACAAAAAAACTGGTATGATAAATGTGCACGCCATCTTATTTTTTCACACCACCACTGCGCACAAACAAAACTAAACTACACCACCTGTGTGTAATACTCTGAGTAGCTACTTAAATTAAATATAATATAGAAGTGATTTTAAATGAATAAAACAGCAGCGCTAATAATCACAGTGTTGTGAATAAACTAAATAATCAACCTGTGATTGAAAATAACCTAAATGAATCACCTATAAACACAATATTGGAAGATAGTGAATAATGTGATTAACAATAATTGATACAAGTGTCCATAATATAAAGAAACAAATCCAAACTAAAGTCCATAAACTGTTAATTAAAGTGATTGTGTTTCAAAGTGAAAAAATCTTGAAGCAAACAAAATCTTGAAGTGACTTGAACAGAACTCTTGAAGTGACTTGAAACAAACTCTTCCACCACACCACCTGTGTTCAGTGCTACCGCACCCTTAAGAAATGCAGAAGCATATGCCTTGCACTTTAATGCTCGGCCAACTTGCTTAACCACTTCAGGACCGCCTCCTGCACATTTACATCGGCAGAATGGCACGGCTGGGCAAAAGCACGTACCGCTACGTCCCCTTTAATTGCCCAGCTCGCGACCCGGTCCTGAGCTCCGTGACCGCAGCCGCGGGACCACGATCGGGTCACAGAGCTGAAGAACGGGGAGAGGTCTGTGTAAACAAACCTCTCCCCGTGCTTCCTACACTGCCTGTCACTGATCGGCTGTTCCCTGTCATCGGGAAAGCCGATCAGTGACGTCAGACATAAAGCCACGCCCCCTACTGTAAAAAAACACACACGTCACAGACCTAACCCCTCCCCCCCCCCCCTAGTGGTTAACTCTTTCACTGCCAGTGTCATTTATACAGGAATGCATTTAAATAGCATTGATTGCTGTATAAATGACAATGGTCCCAAAAATGGGACAAAAAGTAAAAAAATAAATATTAATAAAAATGCTATAAAACTATCCCTTATTTTGTAAACGCTATAACTTTTGCGCAAACCAATCAATAATCGCTAATTGCGATATTTTTTACCAAAAATATGTAGAAGAATACGTATCGGCCTAAACTGAGGAAAAAAAAAGTTTTTTTATATATTTTTTTGGGATATTTATTATAGCAAAAAGTAAAAAATATTGCATTTTTTTCAAAATTGTCGCTCTATTTTTGTTTATAGCGCAAAAAATAAAAACCGCAGGGGCAATCAAATACCACCAAAAGAAAGCTCTATTTGTGGGAAAAAAGAACGCCAATTTTGTTTGGGAGCCACGTCGCACGACCGCGCAATTGTCAGTTAAAGCAACGCAGTGCCGAATCGCAAAAAGGGGCCTGGTCCTTTGGCTGCAAATTGGTCCCGGGCTTAAGTGGTTAATAGCCCCACACGGGTATCAGATGGATCCAAAAAGGGTGTTAGATACTTGCACTTGGTCCCATCAACGCTGATAATCCGGTAGTTGTTTCTTGTGCTGTCATAGAAGTAGGAAACAGTTACCGCTTGTTTGCTTGCAGGGACCCAATTTTTCTTGGTGCTGGGATCTATTTGGAAGACGTGAGCTCTTGTGGTGAAAATGGGTTGCTCCCAGAGGTTCTATCCTTTTGCTTCTACATCCAAAACTTTTTGTAGTGATGACGGACTTGGACAGGTACAAGAAGCTTATGGGAATTTTAAGAAAAAAATCCAAGCAGGAGGTAGAGGCTCTGGCCATCTAGGCTGAGGGTAAGTTATACGCAGCCTGAATCTCTGTAAAATATTGCCGCCTTTACTTCAGTAAAGCATGCTTGTTATACTTACTGTGGAACCTAAGGGGTTAATCCTCTGCATTGTGTAAAAAGGCTGTTTAAACCTGTCTTCTCTGATCCTCTCCTTCTTTCACAGTTCCCAATCCATCTACTTATAAAACAGAGCCCCTGGCACTCTGCACGTGCCCAGTTTGGTGTGTAGTGCTAGAAAGTTTATTTTATTTTATTGGGAGGGTGCATGTGATCAGCACAGGGCCAATCAGCACTGTCCAGACAGAGGGTCAGGGGTCCTGCAGGCTCATAGGATTGTCAGAGGAGAATGAAAACTCCTCCTACAAGCTTTAACCAGACACTGATAAAAGTCACAAGACTGCTATACAGTATACTGCTGATGAGGAGGCATTAGCAGTTTATATTTACTAAAATAACTGCCTTTTAATGTTCTGTGTACTGTGGCAGACTAGATATAGTGAATGTAGGATGCTGGGTTTAGTAACACTTTAACTATCATAGCTGTGAGCAGCTCATTTTTCACCAAATATATCTGATTTATTAGGGTTCACTACAATCAATAAAAGTGGTATTAATATGACACCATTTAAAAATACAAATTGCAAAGCTTTTGGGCTCAATGACTACTATGTTGGGCAAAGTTAACGTGTAGAAGTTTTGATTTCCCAAAGCTTGCAGTTTTGAACTAGTTCTAAATGGTTGTTTTTATACTGTATATATGGTTCATATACATATGTCAAACCGTGAGTATTGTCTTTGGTAATAATATTAAAGTAATTAGAGAGTACCATCATCCATTAGAATTGTAGAAACACGGGGTAGTATGGGTCTACAACGCAGGTGCTGAGTCTGCATCCAATGAGCCAATAACCCACAGGGATTTGGGAAGGAAAGGTTGGACTATCTCGGTACTGATAATATAGTATATAAACAGGGACTAAAATAAAGATATTAGAAAAAACAAAGGTTTTTAATATAAAATACAATTACATACATGAAGACTGTACGATGTACAATTCAATTCAATAAAAACAAACAGAGTAACCCCTCCTATACAATCATCAAACACGGCAGAAGAGTGCAGGTCTTGGCCCGCAAGCTTGACGTTTGTTTGAACGTGAGGAGGAGGTGTCTCGACCGGTTTCGCAGCCTGGGCTGCTTCTTCAGGAGAGAAAATCTAGAATAGATATTGTTGTTCAATGTATGGTCTATACACAGCAGTTATACAGAGTTATTACATCATGGAGAAAAAGGATGCATCAGCTCACCAGTGCAAATGGAGACAGAATCCCATCGAGTCCGAAAAAGCCTTACCCGGCGGGTATGGGGCTATTAATACATGGACTAGGCTGTGACAATAAGGGAAGATGCATCACTATAAATTGGTTAATTGGTAAATCACCACCACCACATGTGGTAAGTTATGGTATGAGTGTACATAAGGATTCCCCAGGGGATTGAATTAGGAAAGGGGGAAAGAAGAGGGAGAATTCATTAATTATGTGAGAACGGAAAAAGGAAGGGGACTGGGAAGGAAGGGCGGACGGAGGGAGAAAATAGGGGAGAGAGGGAGAGAACGGAGGAAGGAGAAAAGGGGGGGGGAGGAGGAAGGGGGGGGAAAGGGGAAAAGAAGGGGGGGAGGGAGGGGAGAGGGGAAAAAAAAGGGGGGAAAAGGGAGAAAGGGAGGGGGGGGGAGAGGGGAAAGGGAAAACGAACAGGGGGGAGGGGGGGGAAGGGGGGAGAAAGGGAAAAGGGAAAAAAGGAGGGGGAAGAAGAGGGAGAAGAAAGAGGGAAGGGGCGAAAGGAAAGGGGGGTGAAGAGGGATAACAAGGGCGGTAGTGTGTGAAAAAGGGGGGGGGGGGGTTTGGAAAGCTATGAGATTCAATGCCATAGATAATAGTAGTTATAGTAATGATCACTTACATAAATTTTGTCAGGCCAGACCAGGATGCAGGAACATAGGGGATCAGCTATTTAATATGGTATTGGATTTATTGGAATATGTAGCTGTTGCTATCTGGAAACAACAATAGCCTGAAGAGGCATAGTGTTGAATATCCAGTGTGGTTGGAAAGATCTGAGAAAGGCAATGTAATAATAACATTAGTAGAGGTCCTAGAGGGTTGAAAGGGGGTAGACAATAGAAAGCAGCCTTAAATTTTGAAGTACATACCATATAGCTGAAGATCCCAAATTTGTGGCGCACCGGCGCCATCGATCAGCCCATCTACGTGGTTACCGAGGGGGGGCCAGATAAACCCGCGGTGTACATCACACGCAGCCATCATAGATGGATCTGTGTGGCTCACAGTGGTGACGTGGTAAACGCGGCGCCGGACCCGCGGGTTTATCTGGCCCCCCCTCGGTAACCATGTAGATGGGCTGATCGATGGCGCCGGTGCGCGCCACACCTGTGGCGGGTATCGATGTCATCGATTGGGGTGCTTATATGACGGTGGTTTATACACCGTCAGTAGGCACATGGAACTTCCTAGATGCGGAACTAAATTTGGGATCTCCAGCTATATGGTATGTACTTTAAGACTGCTTTCTATTGTCTACCCCCTTTCAACCCTCTAGGACCTCTACTAATGTTATTATTACATTGCCTTTCTCAGATCTTTCCAACCACACTGGATATTCAACACTATGCCTCTTCAGGCTATTGTTGTTTCCAGATAGCAACAGCTACATATTCCAATAAATCCAATACCATATTAAATAGCTGATCCCCTATGTTCCTGCATCCTGGTCTGGCCTGACAAAATTTATGTAAGTGATCATTACTATAACTACTATTATCTATGGCATTGAATCTCATAGCTTTCCAACCCCCCCCCCTTTTTCACACACTACCGCCCTTGTTATCCCTCTTCACCCCCCTTTCCTTTCCCCCCTTCCCTCTTTCTCCTCCCTCTTCTTCCCCCTCCTTTTTTTCCCTTTTCCCTTTCTCCCCCCTTCCCCCCCCTCCCCCTACCCCCTGTTCGTTTTCCCTTTCCCCTCTCCCCCCCTCCCTTCCTCCCTTTCCCCCCCCCTTCCTCCTTCCCCCCCCCCCTTTTCTCCTTCCTCCGTTCTCTCCCTCTCTCCCCTATTTTCTCCCTCCGTCCGCCCTTCCTTCCCAGTTCCCTTCCTTTTTCCGTTCTCACATAATTAATGAATTCTCCCTCTTCTTTCCCCCTTTCCTAATTCAATCCCCTGGGGAATCCTTATGTACACTCATACCATAACTTACCACATGTGGTGGTGGTGATTTACCAATTAACCAATTTATAGTGATGCATCTTCCCTTATTGTCACAGCCTAGTCCATGTATTAATACCCCCATACCCGCCGGGTAAGGCATTTTCGGACTCGATGGGATTCTGTCTCCATTTGCACTGGTGAGCTGATGCATCCTTTTTCTCCATGATGTAATAACTCTGTATAACTGCTGTGTATAGACCATACATTGAACAACAATATCTATTCTAGATTTTCTCTCCTGAAGAAGCAGCCCAGGCTGCGAAACCGGTCGAGACACCTCCTCCTCGCGTTCAAACAAACGTCAAGCTTGCGGGCCAAGACCTGCACCCTTCTGCCGTGTTTGATGATTGTATAGGAGGGGTTACTCTGTTTGTTTTTATTGAATTGAATTGTACATCGTACAGTCTTCATGTATGTAATTGTCTTTTCTATTAAAAACCTTTGTTTTTTCTAATATCTTTATTTTAGTCCCTGTTTATATACTATATTATCAGTACCGAGATAGTCCAACCTTTCCTTCCCAAATCCCTGTGGGTTATTGGCTCATTGGACGCAGACTCAGCACCTGCGTTGTAGACCCATACTATACCGTGTTTCTACAGTTCATATACATATCGCTTCGACAGCTTTTCATGGCTGTTCATAGTGTACACCTCTGGGTATATGTGGAGTGTAATTTGGAATACTTTGTTCTAGCGCCATCATGTGGTATGTGGTTAAAGAAATATTGCTCCTAATTTTTCTAATTTACCTTCTATATTAAAGCTAAAACAATGGAATTGGTTCTAAGGGTCTATTTAACACCCTCCTTCCTTCCTTTATTTTATCTTTTTGTTAGTTTTAAAAGTACTGCATAAAAAAATATACAGATTTAAAAAAAAAAAAAAAAAAAAAACGTGTAAATAACAACCATGTTTTATCTTAGAAATATTATTTAGTTTATTGCCTTTATAAACGAGACAAATAAAAGAGACAAATCGCAGAATAACATTTGCAAGAGAAGACTAAAGAATAAGGTTATATCGTTCCCAGGTAAAAAAAAAAAAAACATACTATTATGTGTATGTAAACCTACTGTAGCTATGTTACCACGACCATCACAACAAACTCGCACTGGCGTAATCAAGCCTTTTGAGCCATGACCACTTCAGACGAGCTACATGGTCATGGTCATGGTCACTTCAGGCACACATAAATGTGTAAGCCTGTGGGTAAAGGTGGATTTGAAACACCAGTGGATCCAGGTAATGAAGGAGAAAATAATGTTTTGGACCAGGTTTTCCAACCTGTTCTATCACTACTACCTCATGAAGAGCTTCGGCTTGGTTTGCACTTTGGCATCTTGACCTCTGCTAGAAGCTAGAAGCTCTCATTCCTATTCCTAGTAGGCAAAATTGGTGGGAATTTATTTAAAATAAAAGTGTGTCACTAATTAAAGGGTAACTCCACTTGTCTGGAAATAAAAATATAAGAAATAAAAAATATAGCAAATAATATAGCATATACAATTGTTAAAAGATACCTTTGCTTTTCCAAATGCAGCCGTTGTAGCTTTCAGTAAAATTCAATGCAATATGGCAACCTGGAGGCATTCTGTACACCAGGGATATGCAATTAGTGGACCTCCAGCTGTTGCAAAACTACAAGTCCCATCATGCCTTCGCCTCTGGGTGTCATGCTTGTGGCTGTCAGAGTCTTGCTATGGCTCATGGGACTTGTAGTTCTGCAACAGCTGGAGGTCTGCTAATTGCATATCCCTGCTGTACACTGATTGCCCCCAGAAATATCATTTCCTGCTTGTGTGATTGGCTCACTGATTTTCCCATAAGTCTGCACTAAGATACACTATATTACCAAAAGTATTGCCTTTACACGCACATGAACTTTAATGGCATCCCAGTCTTAGTCCGTAGGGTTCAATATTGAGTTGGCTCACCCCTTGAAGCTATAACAGCTTCAACTCTTCTGAGAAGGCTGTCCACAAGGTTTAGGAGTGTGTCTATGGGGATGTTTTACCATTCTTCCAGATGCGCATTTGTGAGGTCAGTCACTGATGTGGATGAGAAGGCCTGGCTCGCAGTCTGCCCTATAATTCATCACAAAGGTGTTCTATCAGGTTCAGGTCAGGACTTTGTGCAGTCCTGTCAAGTTCCTCCACCCCAAACTCACCCATCCATGTCTTTATGGACCTTGCTTTGTGCACTGGTCCAAATCATTTGGTGGAGGGGGGATTATGGTGTGGGGCTGTTTTTCAGGGGTTGGGCTTTGGCCCCTTAGTTCCAGCGAAGGGAACTCTTAAGGCATCAGCGTACCAAAGACATTTTGGACAATTTCCAATTTCATGCTCCCTACGTGGGAACAGTTTGGGGAGGGCCCCTTCCTGTTCCAACATGATGGCACACCAGTGCACAAACAAAGTCCATAAAGGTTCATGGATGAGTGAGTTTGGGGTGAAGGAACTTGACTGGTTTGCATAGAGTGCTGACCTCAACCCCAATTACAGCGGAGACTGTGAGCCAGGCCTTCTTGTCCACATCAGTGCCTGATCTCACAAATGCGCTTCTGGAAGAATGGTCAAACATTCCCATAGACACACTCCTAAACCTTGTGGACAGCCTTCCCAGAAGAGTTGAAGATGTTATAGCTGCAAAGGGTAGGCCAACTCAATATTGAACCCTACGGACCAAGATGGGGATGCCATTAAAGTTCATGTGCGTGTAAAAGGCAGGTGTCACAATACTTTTGGTAAAATAGTGTAAAAGTCACATTGTAGGCACCCCCTGCAATATGAATTTCAGTTTGGTGACATACTCCCAAAGGGTTAAATACTTCCAAAGTGAGGCAGGCACTGCAGCTTTTCTCATCAGAAAATTGAGAATGTACCTGGTGATTACAATGAACCAGTCATTATCCAAAGGACATGATGAAACAAGCACAGAGCAAACTTCATACCAACAAAAAGTAGCATTCTACTAAAAAGTTTGTTAAAGAGGAAGTAAACCCTGATGGGTTTTACTTCCTCTTTTACTCCCTGTATAGCCTGCAAATGAAAAGCATAATGGGCTAGTATGCATCGCATACTAGCCCATTATGTACCACTTACCTGCAAAAGAATCCAGCAACGTCCCCTGTGTGGGCAGCGTCCATCTTCTTGCCCTCTTCCTTCGGGGGGCCGCGGACTCCGGCTCTGTGATTTGCCGGAGCCGCCTGACGTCACTCCCGCGCATGCGCACGGGAGCCGCGACCTGCGGCATATGCTAGGGAAGAAACGGCCTTAAGTTTCGTTTCTTCCTTGCTCATGCGCCGTAGCAATTTCCGGCGGACTACAAGTGAAATATCTCCTAAACGGCGCACGTTTAGGAGATATTTCCACTACCTATAGTAAGCCTTATTCTAGGCTTACCTATAGGTAAAAGTCCAAAAAGTGGGTTTACAACCACTTTAAAATCTCTGCAATGCACATTGATCACTCTGTGGGGATTTTTTTCTTAACAAAAGTAAAGTTACTCTTTAAATCATACCACCCAACTTTGTAGTGACATTAAACTCTGGTTTAAATAATAAAAAAATATATTATTTCTTTCAAGTATGTATTCCTAAAGAGTATGTAAACCCAACATTTCATATTCCTAATGTAATGTAATTCCTGCTTAGGGATGAGCCGAACACCCCCCCGTTTGGCTCGCACCAGAACCCGCGAACGGACCTAAAGTCCGTGCGAGCTTTAGAACCCTATTAGTTATAATGGATGCGAACGTTCGAAATCAAAAGTGCTCATTTTAAAGGCTAATATGCATGTTATTGTCATAAAAAGTGTTTGGGGAACAGGGTCCTGCCCCAGGGGACAAGTATCAATGCAAATTATTTTTTTTAAAACGGCCGTTTTTTCAGGAGCAGTGATTTTAATAATGCTTAAATTTAAACAATAAAAGTGTAATATTCCTTTAAATTTAGTACCTGGGGGGTGTCTATAGTATGCCTGGGAAGGGGCGCATGTTTCCTGTGCTTAGAACTGTCCCTGCAAAAAGTGTAATTTTTGCAGGAAAGAAAGCTATTTAAAATCACTAGCGGCTAATGTGAATTGACGGCTCCCGTAACACAGAGAACAGTCATTCATTGAAAGTCATTCATAAAAAAAAAAGTCATTGATAAAAAAAATTTAAAAATTTAAAAAAAAAAGCGTGGGGGTCCCCCCAAATTCAATAACCAGGCCCTTCAGGTCTGGGATGGATATTAAGGGGGACCCCAGCCAAAAAAAAAATGTCGTAGGGTCCCCCTCAAAATCCATACCAGACCCTTGAGGTCTGGGATGGATTTTAAGGGGAACCCTAGCCAAAAAAATGGCGTGGGGTCCCCCTCAAAATCCATACCAGACCCTTATCCGAGCACGCAACCTGGCAGGCCACAGGAAAAGAGGGGGGGACGAGAGCGCCCCCCCCTCCCGCCTGAACCGTACCAGGCCACATGCCCTCAACATTGGGAGGATGCTTTGGGGGTCTGAGACCCCCAAAGCACCTTGTCCCCATGTTGATGAGGACAAGGGCCTCTTCCCCACAACCCTGGCCGGTGGTTGTGGGGGTCTGCGGGCGGGGGGCTTATCGGAATCTGGAAGCCCCCTTTAACAAGGGGACCCCCAGATTCCGCCCCCCCTGTGTGAAATGGTAAGGGGGTACTTTTGTACCCCTACCATTTCACCAAAAAAGTGTCAAAAAATTGTAAAAATGACAGGAGACGGTCTTTGACAATTCCTTTATTAAAATCTTCTTTCTTCTTTCTTCATCCTTCGGTTTCTTCATCTTCTCCTTCCGTCATCTTCTTCCATCTTCTTATTCCATCTTCTTCTTCCTCCGATCCGCTTCTTCTTGCGCTGGTCTTCTCGTCCTTCTCGTCCGGCATCTTCTTCCATGGCGTCGGCGTCTGTTCTTCTGTCGGGCCGCTCCTCGCAATGGGAGGCTCCCTCTGTGTAAGGCTTCGCTCCGTGACAGGTCTTTTATAACGGAGGGCACCTGGTGACCCCGCCCCCTCTGACGTCATGGGGAAAGCCATAGGGAATTCCCTGTGACGTCCCCGTGCGTCAGAGGGGGCGGGGTCACCAGGTGCCCTCCGTTATAAAAGACCTGTCAGACGCAGCGAAGCCTCACACAGCGGGAGCCTCCCATTGCGAGGAGTGGCCCAAGAAGAGACACCGACACCGACGCCATGGAAGAAGATGCCGGACGAGAAGGACGAGAAGACCAGAGCAAGAAGAAGCGGATCGGAGGAAGAAGATGATGGAAGAAGAAGATGGAAGAAGATGTCAGAAGGAGAAGATGAAGAAACGAAGGATGAAGAAAGGAAGACCAGAAGAAAGAAGAAAGAAGATTTTAATAAAGGAATTGTCAAAGACCGTCTCCTGTCATTTTTACAATTTTTTACACTTTTTTGGTGAAATGGTAGGCCCTTACCATTTCACACAGGAGGGGGGCCGGGATCTGGGGGTCCCCTTGTTAAAGGGGGCTTCCAGATTCCGATAAGCCCCCCGCCCGCAGACCCCCACAACCACCGGCCAGAGTTGTGGGGAAGAGGCCCTTGTCCTCATCAACATGGGGACAAGGTGCTTTGGGGGTCTCAGACCCCCAAAGCATCCTCCCAATGTTGAGGGCATGTGGCCTGGTATGGTTCAGGCGGGAGGGGGGCCGCTCTCATCCCCCCCTCTTTTCCTGCGGCCTGCCAGGTTGCGTGCTCGGATAAGGGTCTGGTATGGATTTTGAGGGGGACCCCACGCCATTTTTTTGGGCTGGGGTTCCCCTTTTATCAATGAATTACAGTTCTCTGTGTTACGGGAGCCATCAATTCATTAGCCGCGAGTGCTTTTAAATAGCTTTTTTCCTGCAAAAATTACACTTTTTGCAGGGACAGTTCTAAGCACAGGAAACCTGCCCCCCTTCACAGGCAACATATAGACACCCCCCAGATGTGATACTTCAATGCTGTACTAACAGCACGCACACACAAATCCCCAGAAATACAGCACATATTCTCAGCAGTCAGCAGCACGCTGACACTGAAACACAATATGCAAGGCCGCCGCGGCGGCCTCTTATACCGTGGGGCGTGTACTAAAGCCCCTGAGCAATAATTGGCTACAGGCATCCTGCCTGTAGCCAATTATGGCTCTCCTCGCTGCCGGCGCTGTGATTGGCCAAGCATGTGGGGTCACAGTGCATGCTTGGCCAATCATCAGCCAGCACTGCACTGCGACTGGCTCAATGCATTGCGGGCCGCTCGCATCACACGAATGTGATGCGAGCGGCCCAAATAGTTCTGGGCTCGCCGAACATGGTTTCGAATCGAACACCGGGCCCATCCCTATTCCTGCTGTACCATGTACTTGTACCAAGAAATATCCTGTTCTCTTTGCATTGTTTCCTTTGTGTGAAATCCCGGGTGTTCCTGACAGTTTTTCTGCTTTCCTATTAAAAACTGACCAAGCTAAGCAGGAGAACACATCATGGTCAGTTCTCTAGCTGTGCTGGGAACTTAACCCGCTCTACTCCAATGATCAGACTTGTCCTGACCCCCCCCCCCCCCACACACACACACACACACACAACCTTTCACTGAGAAGCTCTGTGTGCTGTTGTTTCTCCTCCCCCAGCTATTACGCAGCTGAGAACAGGGGGAATGTGATCACCTATAAAAAAGAGAAAAAAGGGTATTCATAATGTTTTTTATATCTATACACAAATGTTTTATCTTTCATTTCTATTTTAGGCTGAATGGGTCGTTTTACAAGGAGATCGTTTACAATCACTTTAACCCAAAGAAGTACGTTTCTATTTCTGTCAGCCTCCTCCAAATCTCCAAATATTTTTTTTTTTGCTGTTGTGAGTTCCTGTTAGAGGATGGCAATGTTCTTTCTCCATTGTACCACACTGTATGTAGGAACGTAGCTGCCCTTTCCTTCTTACTACTGAGATGGACCGGGGACTATGGGATTTGTAGTATGCACAGAGCAGTTCACATGACCGCAACTAATGTGTACTACTTGTTTCAACCAAACAGATGTGAGGGGGGAAGAAAAAATTTGGGACCTTAATGAGGACTTTACAAGGAGACAGACAAACACTTTGAGGATTCCCTACTTTACATTGTTAGTGGCTTGGTCCCCTTTAATTATGGAAATTGCCCATCGCTCTCCACCTAGTGACAAGGAAAATAAAGTGACAAGTGTAAAATAATTGGTGAAGAAAAATAGTTAATGATGAAAACCTGTGAATAATGCCAACTTAAACATATGTATATATCACTGTATAAAATAAATAAAATAAATAAAAAAGTCATGAGCCAATATATAAAAAATTGATCAGTGTCCCATATTCATATTTCCATAAAAGTGACTTGTGCTAATTTCTAAGTGTTTTGCGACTTTTTGTCCTCTTCTGTGCATCAAATAAAGTGACTTCTTGGGCATCAAATAAAGTGACCAAGTGCATCAAAATAAGGTGACTTCTTGTGCTCCCCCTCAAGTATATGCACTCACCAGAAGCCCCCACCCCTGTAGGGGTAAAGAGCATGTAGTAAACTGTATCTCCAATCCAGATATTCCCAGGTAACAATAGGCTCTCCTACTCCGGAACGGAATGAATGTAAAACGGCATCCACATGTAATCAAAAATGGGCCTCCATAGCGTAAATCCAGTAAAAACTATTTATTTATCACAAATTAAAAAGGACTTTCCGAGGCTGACAAACTGCCCTACTGACAAGAATGGCTAATGGTAACAAGTTCCTGGGTCTGGACGGCGTGCGTTCCACAGACCAACACGAAGAACCAGTCGCCGGAAATGACGTTTGGCGCCGACGTGTACCAAGTCCCGCCTAGAAATTTGGGCCCTTAATGAGAACTTTACAAGGAGACAGACAAACACTTTCAGGATGCCCTACTTTACTTTGTTGGTGGCTTGGTCCCCTTTAATTATTGAAATTGCCCATCGCTCTCCATGGATTGCACTTTTGATGACTAAGATACTTTGGTTAGCTGGTTATACTATCTTTTCATAGAAATTATCCATTTTATAAGAGAAAAGCCTTGTTGCCCCTAGTAACCAATACAAATCTGACAAATTCTTTTGTAGTCCAAGTCTAGACATAAAACAGGAATTCTGACTGGTTAGCATGGCCAACATAAAAATTTCATCCCTACATCAGCCTCAGTACCATATACCGTAAGTACCCAATGTAATACAGATTTGTCCTGATTTCCTCTACCTTCCTGTATAAGTGTCAAAAAAGTTGCAACACACTTGTTTTTCACAGCAAAAAGAATACTGTAAATCATGGGAAATGCCCCGAAAAAATCGAATCACCAGGAAACATAATTAGCCATGATGGCCATAGACATCATATTAGTCAAAGTCGTAAAAGCAGTCGCGTCACAACAGTGGATAGACTGCCGCACTGCTCATTCATAAATGACCCCAATGATATTCTATATTTAGTCACACTGAGAATAAATCATAGTGATTTATTCTGGTTATTGTTTTTTCTGCAAGTACCAAGTGGCCCCTCACTGACCTTTAGTGCTAACTCAGCACAAAGCAGCAGGTCATTTGTCTCCATATTAATCGATCTTACTAATTTCTCTGCCTCAGTGACCTCAATCTGAACATGTGCATTCTTCCTAGCTGATATTTTTAGTGCTTGTGGATATTCCATTTGTCAATGAAATAGATGTTCTAGCTTTAAATAAGTTTGACTCAGTGTAAAGAAAAAAAATCCGGATCTGTTTGGAATCCCATATTCCAAAGTTGGTTGTATTATATTAAATATAATTTTTTTGGGAGAAGTCATTACCTTGGAGCGGTGATTCTTTGTATAAATATAAATTATGCTTATTGCTTGTGTTTTACGCATATATAAATGGTATTTATATCACAATACGTTCAAAATACATATTACACTCTTACCTTTTTTTTTAACCTTTAAATATATAATGTACCAATTTAAAAAAAAATAAAAAATCTTTGTATTTCTACTGAATATTTATCATTAATTTCTTCAATACCTACTCTCTTTGATACCATGATCAAGAAAAAAATGGTCTCCTTGGGATATACCACAACCCTAAATATTACCTAATGTAGCCTAATAATAAATATCTGCTTAGATCAAAACGATGATGTAACTGATGCAACCTCATAGGAAAAACTAATTCTTAGATATCAACACTATTGTTTTTATGTTGTATTGCTATATTCTTTGTTATACATACCATTTACCTCATATTAAGCTCATACTTGATATATATTGGATGTACCTTTATTTATTATTTATTTATTATACATCTGTACTAAACTATGACCTTTTTATAACAAATAAAAATCACTTGTAAGCAAAAAAAAATAAAAAATGTATTTCTTCAATAGCATATAAATTATATTTCTGAATATGTGTGGAAAATATATTGTTTATTAAAATGATAAATGTGCACTGCAATTTTTCATAACACTTTTTTGCCCTTTTGCTTGAATAATCATATCATTACCAAATACCCCATACATTTCTATGTTAAAGAATGGTAAGCATTAAAAGTGAAGTGCCCTCTTACTAACCTGTAACACAATGGTTCACTACCATATCAAAGGATCCCCCCTACTAAAATATAATATTAGCTTTAAAGCGAATCTCATTTAATGACCTCTAGCCTGTCCAGCCTGTGGGGTAGGAGCAGGGTCACATATTTCAGTAGGCCTGTAGTCGTCGGGTGGTTTCTAATCCCCCTACCAGAGACGTACACATGTACATCTAAGTTAGTCAGTAGGGCTGAGATGTTATAGCTTTAACTAATATTAAAAAAAAATAAAAAAATTAAAAAAATTAAAAATACATTTTCAAAGCCAAGACAGCTTTGCTGTATTGTGAATCTGTCACTGGAAAATATAAACCAAGCTGGCATAACTTGTTAATAATAGGTACAAAAATACACTGACATACAGGTATAGTACATGTTACATAGTTAACTCTGTTTAGCAAATGTCTATGTTCAGCGTTTAGCAGTTTTTGTCCAGAGGAAGATAAAACAAAATCTATTCATTGCACAGATTTGACCAATTCTGCTTCACAAAGAGTTTTTAGTTTTTAGCTTTCAGCGCTCTCACACTTTGAATGACAATTACTCAGTCATGCTACATGCTACCCAAACCAAATTTTTATCATTTTTTTCTCACAAACAGAGCTTTCTTTTGGTGGTATTTAATTACTGCTGGGTTTTTTTTATTTTTTGCAGTATTAGCGAAAAAAGAGAGAAATTTTTGAAAAAAAAACACTTTTTTTTAGTTTCTATTGAACATTTTTGCAAATAAAACATTTTTTTTCCAAAATTTTGGCCAAAATGTATACTGCTACTTATCTTTAGTAAAAATAACCCAAATAAGTGTATATTATTTGGTTGCTGTGAAAGTTATAGCGTCTAAAAGCTATGGTGCAAATCATTGAAAATGATCACATCTGATCACACCTGATTCACTGAAGGCCTATCTCATTTCTTGAGACCCTAACAAGCCAGGAAAGTACAAATACCCCCCAAATTACCCCTTTTTGGAAAGCAGACATTCCAAGGTATTTAGTAAGAGGCTTGGCGAGTTTTTTGAAGTTGTAATTTTTTCCCAAAATTCTTGGAAATATGATAAAAAAATTTTTTTTTTTTTTTTTTTGCACAAAATTGTCATAAAAACAAGTTATTTCTCTCACACAGCACATGCATACTTGCAATGACACCCCAAAATATATTCTGCTACTCCTCCTGAGTATAGTGATACCACATGTGTGAGACTTTTACATAGCCTGGCCACATACAGAGGCCCAACATTGAAGTAGCACCGTCAGGCGTTCTACATGCATAAATTACACATCTCATTTCTCAACCACCTATTACAGTTTTGAAGGCCCTGGAGCACCAGGACAATGGAAACGCCCACAAAATGACCCCATTTTGGAAAGCTAACACCCCAACGTATAATATATGAGGCATAATGAGTCTTTTGAATGGTTCGTTTTTTTCCAGTAGTATTTGGAAACTGTGGAAAAAAATGAAAACGCATTTTTTTTTTACATAAAGTTGTCCATTTATAAGATATTTCCAACACATAGCATGTTCATAGCAAAAATGACACCCCAAAATACATTCTGCTACTCCTCCTGAGTATGGCGATACCAAATGTGTGAGACTTTTACACAGCCTGGCCACATACAGAGGCCCAACATTGAAGTAGCACCGTCAGGCGTTCTACATGCATAAATTACACATCTCATTTCTCAACCACCTATTACAGTTTCGAAGGCCCTGGAGCACCAGGACAATGGAAACGCCCACAAAATGACCCCATTTTGGAAAGCTAACACCCCAACGTATAATATATGAGGCATAATGAGTCTTTTGAATGGTTCGTTTTTTTCCAGTAGTATTTGGAAACTGTGGAAAAAAATGAAAACGCATTTTTTTTTTTACATAAAGTTGTCCATTTATAAGATATTTCCAACACATAGCATGTTCATAGCAAAAATGACACCCCAAAATACATTCTGCTACTCCTCCTGAGTATGGCGATACCAAATGTGTGAGACTTTTACACAGCCTGGCCACATACAGAGGCCCAACATTGAAGTAGCACCGTCAGGCGTTCTACATGCATAAATTACACATCTCATTTCTCAACCACCTATTACAGTTTCGAAGGCCCTGGAGCACCAGGACAATGGAAACGCCCACAAAATGACCCCATTTTGGAAAGCTAACACCCCAACGTATAATATATGAGGCATAATGAGTCTTTTGAATGGTTCGTTTTTTTCCCAAAGTTTTTGGAATATGTGGGAAAAAAATGAAAACGCATTTTTTTTATACAAAGTTGTCCATTTATAAGATATTTCCAACACATAGCATGTACATAGCAAAACTGACACCCCAAAATACATTCTGCTACTCCTTCCGAGTATGGCGATACCAAATATGTGAGACTTTTACACAGCCTGGCCACATACAGAGGCCCAACATTGAAGTAGCACCGTCAGGCGTTCTACATGCATAAATTACACATCTCATTTCTCAACCACCTATTACAGTTTTGAAGGCCCTGGAGCACCAGGACAATGGAAACGCCCACAAAATGACCCCATTTTGGAAAGCTAACACCCCAACGTATAATATATGAGGCATAATGAGTCTTTTGAATGGTTCGTTTTTTTCCAGTAGTATTTGGAAACTGTGGAAAAAAATGAAAACGCATTTTTTTTTTACATAAAGTTGTCCATTTATAAGATATTTCCAACACATAGCATGTTCATAGCAAAAATGACACCCCAAAATACATTCTGCTACTCCTCCTGAGTATGGCGATACCAAATGTGTGAGACTTTTACACAGCCTGGCCACATACAGAGGCCCAACATTGAAGTAGCACCGTCAGGCGTTCTACATGCATAAATTACACATCTCATTTCTCAACCACCTATTACAGTTTCGAAGGCCCTGGAGCACCAGGACAATGGAAACGCCCACAAAATGACCCCATTTTGGAAAGCTAACACCCCAACGTATAATATATGAGGCATAATGAGTCTTTTGAATGGTTCGTTTTTTTCCCAAAGTTTTTGGAATATGTGGGAAAAAAATGAAAACGCATTTTTTTTATACAAAGTTGTCCATTTATAAGATATTTCCAACACATAGCATGTACATAGCAAAACTGACACCCCAAAATACATTCTGCTACTCCTTCTGAGTATGGCGATACCAAATATGTGAGACTTTTACACAGCCTGGCCACATACAGAGGCCCAAGTAGCACTGTCAGGTGTTCTAGGAGCATAAATTACACACATAAATTCCTGCCAACCTATCACATTGTTGAAGGCCCTTCATATTTCTAACACATAGCATGTACTGTACATACCAATTACAAACCAAAATACATTCTGCTGAGCAAAGGGTAAATAAAAGATTACCTGCGGTTTTAGTAGTGCAGTGGTCCACAGAGGAGAGCATCGGTCCAGGCAGCAGGCAGGAACGTAGACAGCGACAGCAAAACAGGCAGCAGGCAGGAACGTGGACAGCGACAGCAAAACAGGCAGCAGGCAGGAATAGTCAGCACAGGTAGAGATGTTGTCAACACAGCCAATGCATTAGTCCAGATAGCAGGCAGGGATGTGGTCAGCAGCAGCAAAAGGATCAAAGGATCGTCCATGCAGCAGGCAGGAATACTGTCCATAATTAGTAAAGGCAGCAGGCAGAGGTATGGTCAGCACAGCCAGAGTATTTTTTCCAGGGAGCAGACAGGACCATCAAGCTTAGGGTATCGGTCAGGGAAGAATGGGGACAGGGGTAGAGGCTTCTCCCACCCAAATCTCTTTGAAGCCTCCGGACAACCAGACCCTGTTATGGGAACACAGAAAAACTGGTTTTCTGAACTCCGAACACTCTTCTGGAGCCCCTCACATATGTGAGACCCCTGTGTAGCAGGGTAAAAGATCAGTCCAAGGGGCAGGCAAAAACATGGTCAACAAGCCGAGGTCAGTGCAGGTAAAAGGCAGACATAGACGGTAGGCAGAGGCATAGTCGATACAGTCCAGGGTCAGTTCACTTGAAAGGCAGAAACATGGCGGATAAACAATGCAGACGGTAGGCAGAGGCATAGTCGAGAAACAGGCCAGGGTCAGTTCACATGGAAGACAATGATATGGTTGGTTGAGGCAGGGAAATATTCATGACAGAAATTGGGGGGAAATGGCAGTCTATTGGAAATATGGGCTAATAGTGGTCCACAGTGTGATATCGCCTGAAGCATTGTCCGATGCAAAGGCCAGGTAGGGAGGGACAATCGGGACAATAGAAGCTGGTGTCTTTCCTAACGCCTCTCTTAGTGCACACCCGGCATTTTTTTTGGCGTCGTCTTCCGGATGCTGATGGTGGAATATGTTCCGGAAAATGACGCTCATGTAGCCTGACGCCAGAATCTGAGCGAATGCTTTCTGGGGGGGATTCCTCTTGATAAATAAGTGAAGTGACAATGTCTTCAATATATTTTATGAAGGTGGTGGGTGTTGCTGAGGATTTTTGGTGAATTATAAAAGAATTTAAAAGGGCCAAATGAAAAAAGTAAATTGCAACTTTTTTATACCAAAAAAGGGATTTTCTTATTGACAGATAGGGCTGCAACATCTGGTCATTTAAATCCACCCCCCCCATAAATTTATTATAAGCATTGATGCAGGAAGGCTTGCGAATGGGACCGCGTCTTCTGGGAACTTCCACTGATGTGTCATTGTGGATGGTGGACATCAAATAAACATCTTTAGTATCCTTCCACTTCACAGCCAGCACTTCCTCATTCCTCAAGCTGGCCGATTCCCCCCTTTGAATGTTTGTGGCGACAAGGCGCTGTGGGAAGCCCTTCCGGTTTTTTCTTATTGTACCACAGGCCAATGTTTTTTTTAGGTACAGGTGGCGGAGAAGGGGCAAACTCGTATAAAAATTGTCCATATATATATGATACCCCTTTTGGAGGAGTGGGAATGCCAACTCCCAAACAATTTTCCCACTAATTCCCATGTACGATGGACACTCGGGGGGCTGGAGCTGGGAATCTTTTCCTTCGTACACACGGAAGGAGTGCACATAACCAGTGGCACTTTCACAGAGCTTGTTGAGCTTCAAGCCATACCTCGCTCTCTTACTTGGGATGTATTGTTTCATACCCAGCCGGCCTGTGAAATGCACCAGGGATTCGTCCACAGATATATTTCTGTCAGGGACATAAAGTTCAGCAAACTTTTTGGAAAAAAAATCAATTAGGGGGCGAATTTTATACAGCTTGTCAAATTGTGGGTGATTCCGGGGGGGGCACTGTGAGTTGTCACTAAAATGCAGGAAGCGCATAATAATTTCATATCGGGACCTGGGCATGGCTGCAGAAAAAACTGGCATGTGATGAATGGATTTGGTCGACCAATACTTATGCATCTCATTTTTTTTTGTAAGCCCCATGTTTAGCGTTAGGCCTAAAAACACTTTCAGCTCTGGAATTGTTAGGGGTCGCCATTCAAAAGGGCGGGCATAGCTGGAGTTGGGGTTGGCTGTGATAAATTGTTGGGCACAAAGATTGGTTTGGTCCATGACCATTTGAAGTAATTCCTCTGGGAAAAATAAATAAAAAAAATCCATCTTGGAAAAACCTGCAGTGTTGACCTGCACACCTGGCTGTGCTGTAAAAGGGGGGATCGTGGCTGACCCTGTGGTAGAAGGCAGCCACAATGGGTTTTCCAAGCTTTCTGGCAGCTGATTTTGGGCCCTAATTCTTTGGCGCACACTGGGCCTCTCCTCCTGGGGTCTAGCAGCGCTTGAACTGGGCCTCTCCTCCTGGGGTCTACCGCCGTTGGCACTGCTGGTAGATGCCTGGGGTTCCGACCGTCTTCTTTTAGGAGGGGCTGCTTCCTCCTCCAATTCAGATCCTGAGGTGCTGCCTTCAGGGGGCTCATATTCTGAGCCAGAAACTGAAACAGAACTGAGCGGTGAGAGCTCCCCGATGCTCTCATCGCTCAGACTGAGAATTTGGTATGCCTCCTCTGGGGTGTACATCCTTTTGGACATAGTGGCAGGTGCTCTGGTGGCAGGTGGTGAGGTGGCGGGTATTCTGGTGAGGTGGCGGGTACTCTGGTGGCAGGTGGTGAGGTGGCAGGTACTCTGGTGGCAGCTGGTGAGGTGGCGGGTACTCTGGTGGCAGCTGGTGAGGTGGCGGGTACTCTGGTGGCAGCTGGTGAGGTGGCGGGTACTCTGGTGGTAGGTACACTGGTGGCAGGTGATAAGGTGGCGGGTACTCTGGTGGTACTCTGATGGCAGGTACTCTGGTTGCAGGTACTCTGATGGCAGGTACTCTGGCAGGTGGCGGGTACTCTGGTGGTACTCTGGCAGGTGGTGAGGTGGCGGGTACTCTGGTGGTACTCTGGCAGGTGGTGAGGTGGCGGGTACTCTGGTGGTACTCTGGCAGGTGGTGAGGTGGCGGGTACTCTGGTGGTACTCTGGCAGGTGGTGAGGTGGCGGGTACTCTGGCAGGTGGTGAGGTGGCGGGTACTCTGGCAGGTGGTGAGGTGGCGGGTACTCTGGTGGTACTCTGGCAGGTGGTGAGATGGCGGGTACTCTGGTGGCAGGTACTCTGGTGGTGACAGGTACTGATGACAGGTACTGATGACAGGTACTGATGACAGGTACACCTGATGACAGGTACACCTGATGACAGGTTCTCTTTATTTAGGGGGGGGTGATCTGGGCACAGATGGGTATATATACTAGGTGGGTACAGTATATAGGTAACTCACTGTTAGCTGATCTCCTCCTCACACAGGATCGGTGTGTGAAGAGGAGAACCCAGCAACAGGAGTTACCTCTCTTTTTTGTTTACATTTAGTGACTGGCTGTCATTGGACACAGCCAGTCACTAAATAGCCAATTATGTTGTGTTTTTACTTTGATCGGGGCTGAGCTGTATCTAAGGCAAAAGCCTCAGCCAGCCTCAGTCCCGATCTGTCACTGAACGTTCCCGGGAGCGCGCGCGTGCGCAGTGCACGCCGCTTCCGGGATACATACAAACAGCGGCGAACGGCGCCGCTGCAACGGCGCAGAACACCGCCTGGGAGACAACTGGCCACTTCAATACCCCATCGGGGGACGGCTGTGTCCCGAGGGACACACCGGATCCCCGATCGCCGCTCTGCGGGCCCCCCCGGGCCCGCAGTAGCGGCGGAAGGCCGAGGACGTCATATGACGCCCACCCAGGATGGGAGATCCACCTTGTGGGCGTCATTTGACTATGGCCGGGTATTGAAGTGGTTAAATTATTTCCATGTTACAGTATCTGTGAATACATTAACCTTAAAGCAGAACTTCACTCTCTCAATCAACATTGACTATTTTAATCCTTATGCTGCTAGCATTAGTAAAAATATAGGCAGCTATATTATATTTAATTGTTGTAAATTCTTTTTTTTTTGTTTACAAATCTTCAGTTACTTACTGGTTTCTGGCCTAGGCAAATTATGTCACACGTCCCAGGAGTCTTCAGGGGGGAAGGAAGGGCTTTCTCACCTGAGCACACGCTCCTGTCTGCATGCCTGAGATGGCCATGGCAAAATAAAGCGGGGCAAGTTTGCTTTGATTATTAAAAATGAATTAAATAGTGTTTTTGGTTTGTGGCGCTGAGATGCAGTGTAGCTCCACTGATCCCAGATCCCTCCATAAAGAGCACCTGTCATGTGCCTATTGCTGTCACAGGAATGTTTACATACCTTGTGACAGCAATAAAAGTGATAAAAAAAAAAAATGTAAAGGATGTGTAAAACGAATTCATTCAGTCTATTTTTAAATTCTCCCACTTATTTCAGCATTGATAAATGTGATAGGGCATTCTGCTACTTAACCACTTGCTGCAAAATCATATACCTGTACGTCATTTGGCTTCAAGTGGTTGTACTGAAGTGATGCCCCGATACCGTTTTTTAAAGCCAACGGTTGACTTTCTTGTTATAAACAACCGATGCAGCTAATCAGCCACTCGGCTGTTATTACAAGCAGCAGGAGGGTGACGCCCCCCCCCACCACCTTTCGCCGCTCGCCCGGATTCTCCCGTCCAATCGGGAGACCTGAGCAACCAGCCAGCACGTCCGCCGGCTGTCCGGAGACCCGAACAAAGCCGTAATTGGCTTTGATGGGGTCTCAGCTATGGTAACACGGAAGCGACGGCATGACATCACTCACAGTTTACTCGGGAACCTATTGCACCAGTTTTCAAATATCTAAAGTATTCAAAAATCTTGGTGTTTTGAATGCTTTCAATTGCAGAGGAGGGGTCTTGTAGACCTCAGATCCCTCCATAAAGAGTACCTGTCATGTGCCTATTGCTGTCACAGGGATGTTTACATTCCTTGTGACAGCAATAAAAGTGATAAAAAAAAAAAAAATGTAAAGGATGTGTAAAACTAAAAATTTCAAATAAATAATAATACATTTTTTTTTTAAAGCATCCTTTCCCTCCGTGCTTATGCGCAGAAGCGAACGCATACAAAAGTTGCGCCCGCATTTATAAACAGTGTTCAAACCACACATGTGAGGTATCACCGCAATCGTTAGAACAAGAGCAATAATTCTAATGCAAGACCCTCTGTAACTCTAAACAGATAACTTGTAAAACAAATTAAAGCGTTGCCTATGCAGATTTTTAAGTAAGGAAGTTCATTGCTATTCCATGAGCATGCACAATTTTAAAGCATGACATGGTTAGGTATCTATTTACTTGGCATAGCATCATCTTTCACATTATACAAAAAAAAGTGGGCTAACTTTACTGTGTTTTTTTTTTTTATTCATTAAACTGAAAGACCCCTGCGCAAATACAGTGTGACGTGTTTTTTATTCTCTAGGGTCTCTGCTAAAAAAATATATATATAATGTTTGGGAGTTCTAAGTCAATTTCTAGCAAAAATTACTGATTTTAACGTGTAAGCAACAAATGTCAGACAAAGGCTTGGTCTACAAGTGGTCAAAGCCCCAATCCGGGCTAAATTGTGATTTCTTTAAATGGTTCCCAGGCAGTGATAAATCAAACAACAAAAAAAGAAAGGCTGCAATATTCCCCTTGAGTCCCTCAATCTGGAACTGTCCCATATAGCCCTGTAATACTGCTTTTTTTTGCCAACTTCTCAGTTGAATGATGCCCTACTGTGAGTGTAGCACCCCTTGAAGGGACATCACCATGGTTTAGTGGTGCAGAGAGCAGCACCAACATCTCTGCATCAGGGAGGACCACTCAGCCTGGCCAGGAGGGTGACCCTGCAGCATCACATGACAGGCCTGGAAACCTCAAAAAAGACAAGTATTAAAATATAAAGAGTGTAAATAAAAATGCCAGGGGGGGGGGGGTTAACAGGTTAGGGGGATGGTCTCTGGGGGGATTTTGGGGTTGAGCTATTATAAGCATCAGGTGCTTTTACAAAATCCAAGTATGTAACATCAACAGTGTTTTTAACACTTTTATTAAAAGTTACTTAAAACCAATCAAAATAAATTAATAGTGTTTTACACTTGGCAGGTGCACTTAAAGGGGTTGTAAAGGTTCATTTTTTTATTTTCTAAATAGGTTTCTTTAACTACTTCAGCCCCGGACCAATTGGCAGCCAAAGGACCAGGCCCCTTTTTGCGATTCGGCACTGCGTCGATTTAACTGACAATTGCGCGGTCGTGCGACGTGGCTCCCAAACAAAATTGGCGTCCTTTTTTTTCCACAAATAGAGCTTTCTTTTGGTGGTATTTGATCGCCCCTGCGGTTTTTATTTTTTGCGCTATAAACAAAAATAGAGCGACAATTTTGAGAAAAATGCAATATTTTTTTACTTTTTGCTATAATAAATATCCCCAAAAAATATATAAAAAACTTTTTTTTTTTCTCAGTTTAGGCCGATACGTATTCTTCTACATATTTTTGGTAAAAAAAATCGCAATTAGCGATTATTGATTGGTTTGCGCAAAAGTTATAGCATTTACAAAATAGGGGATAGTTTTATAGCATTTTTATTAATATTTTTTTTTTTACTAGTAATGGCAGCGATCAGCGATTTTTATTGTGACTGCGACATTATGGCGGACACATCGGACATTTTTGACACATTTTTGGGACCATTGTCATTTATACAGCAATCAATGCTATTTAAATGCATTGATTCCTGTATAAATGACAGTTGTAGTGAAAGAGTTAACCACTAGGGGAGGGGAGGGGTTATGGGCTGTGACGTGTGTGTTTTTTTTTTACATTAGGGGGCGGGGCTGACGTCTGACGTCATTGATCGGCTTTCCCGATGACCGGGAACAACCAATCAATGACAGGCAGAGTAGGAAGCGCGGGGAGAGGTTTGTTTACACATACCTCTCCCCGTTCTTCAGCTCCGTGACCCGATCGCGGGACACCAGCGGCGATCGGGTCCGCTGGTCCCGTGGCCGGGGTCACGGAGCTCCCGACCGGGTCGCGGGAGCGCCGCTGGCGGCGCGCGCGCGACCCACGGGCAGGCGTTTAAAGGGCCACGTACAGGTACGTGCTTTTGCCTGCCCGTGCCATTCTGCTGACGTATATATGCAGTGGGCGGTCGGGAAGCGGTTAAGCTACTGCATTGTTGGTTCACTTACCTTTTCCTTCGATTTCCCTTCTAAATGTTTTTTTTCTTTGTCTGAATTTCTCACTTCCTGTTTCTCCTCAGTGAACTTCACACCATCATCCGAGCGGTGTTTAGTCAGCCAGAACAGCTTACTGAGGAGGGACAGGAAGTGAAAAAATTTAGACAACGAAAACAAAGAAAAAAAGCATTTAGAAGGGAAATCGAAGGAAAAGGTAAGTGAACCAACAATGCACTAGCTTAAAGGAACCTATTTAGAAAAAAAAAAAAACCTTTACAACCCCTTTAATGTACAGCTCCAAGAAACCTGTATAGCCAATCATCAATGAACTATTAAAGCTGCCTAAAAAAGACATTTACATTTTCATTCATATGGAGGCAAATTTACATTATTTCTATTTGTCTGGGTAAGATTGTAACCTTATATGCAATGATTTTAGATTGCAAATCAATTTTATGAAAAATTAAATCAGTCCGTTACAATGCAACAAGTATTACACTATTTATTAATAATGAAGCTAAGTATATATTTTCTTCTACGAATTGTAGCATTCATTTGATAGAATAGGCAGAACACCTACAATAAAACAAAACACATCTATCAAATATAATCAGTCAATGAGACATATGAATAAGGATACAGAAGGAGATCATCCAATCTTTCACGTCCCTTAATATGTTTGATACATTGCTGCCGTCTGGAAAAAAAACTGAAATATTTCAAAATACATTGCTAGAGATGAATAAGCACAGAGAATGTTATGGATCATTATGGCATATCTGGTATCTAAGGATACTGTCTTTATGTTGCAATCTCCATTCTGATTTGATGCATTTAATCATGTTAAGAACTCCAGACCTGTACAAATATTTCTAGACCATTAAAAAAAAAACATCTGATTCTTTGTATTTGAATTTCTTTTTCCTGATCTATAAATAATATTAATTTCATAATCCACATTTTTAAAAATCATGTGGCCATTTGGATTTATTTAATACGCTAAGAAAACCAATACAATTCCACCTCTTAGATGTTTGCAGCATTTGAAATTATAAAATATTAACTCCTATTGAATGCTATGGTTTGTTATAATTTGAAGGGCTGATTCACAAGGGCGGATTGATTGGGTCCGCCTGTCAATTTTTCAGGCCAATCGGACCCCCCCGCCTCCTCTATGGAGCGGTGGATGTGTCCGTTGACATCAGCTGACATCCGATCCGATCCTGTCTGCTAAAATACAGACGGATGGGGATCCATTCCCCATCCGTCTGGTGGATCGGATCGGACAGGCAATTCATTTACATCTGACCGACCATAGAGGAGAGCGGGCTGTGTCTGTGCATAAGCGGAGTGGACATGTAGCAACCATCTGCTTGCATCGGCGGAGATTAGTGGATAGAGAAGGGTGGAAGGGGGCTAACAGTGATCTTTGCTTAATAAATGATCCAAACTGCCCTGGACTGCCCTGTGTTGATAAGACTGTTAAATAAGATGGATCTCATTTGCTGCTGTGACTAATCTTAAGCCCTGTACACATGGGCCAAATGTCGGGTGGCATCGGCCGATTCAATAGAAACCGGAAGACATTTGGCCAATGTGTACTGCAGCCGATCTGACAGAAGTCAGCCGTTCCAAAAGATCTGCCTGCCACTTCCCATTCAGCGCTCTCAACCAATGGCTGAGAATGCTGACCGGGATGTTCTGGTGGGGGCCGTCCCCCTGTCAGAACATAATAGAACAGCAGGGGAGATTACTGTACTAACATCGGATTGTCAGTACAGCAGCTCCGACCTGAGCTGTCAGTTTTTTTTCTTTCATTCAGCACGTTGGGTTGAACGGAAAAAAAAACTACCAGTGTATACTAGGCTTAAGGCATTTCATATTACATAATTTTTACCTTTGCTTCACAAATAAACAAACATGCATAATTATCAACTCTGAAACTGATCAGCATAATTTATGTGATGGAATAATTTAACATATATAGAAGACTAACATAGTAAATATCTGGATCCATGTAACCTTCCAAAATGAGGGTGCTAATAACCATCAGACACTATCATTGTCTATGCTATCAGCGTTGTGATTGGGCATCTAATTATACCAAATTATTATGATGTTGCAATGAAAAGGTGGGCTAGAAGTCAGCTTGTTCTCTGCTTGAACTCAAAACTTGACAGTGATGGAAGAATGAGCCAGCAAGCAATCCTATCACAAGATGCGTGCAAGGTCATATACGTCACTGTGCTACCAATCAGTTCTAGCACTGTTTTTAAGAATACACAAAATATACACAAACAGAACAACTGCAAGATTTGGATCACTGGCATCAATACTTGAAGAAATAGTGACCTTGGATTAAGTATGCAGACAATGAAGTCAAGGTGCCTAAAGTCAGAAAGACACAGGCAACTAGCATTTTAAAAAGGAGGTCAATGATACATACTTAGTTCTCTTAGAACAGGCTTCCTTTACATGAACAATTCTAAAATCTTGGTTTTGAAAACAGCCCAGCTGTATTTAAAAAAAAAAAAAAGTTTTTTTTCTGAATGCTGTATTGAAATTTTGTCATCTATAAAGGCCTTTATCAAATGACATTTCCTGAGCAGAATTTAAAATGTCAACAAAAGTATTTCTATTTAATTAACATGTCATAACTGAGTACGCATATATCTTTGCGGACCTCTAAGACCATATTCTGCATTACTCACTTGGATACACTGGCTGCTCAGCAAGGCATCTCTGAAGATAATTAAATGTTGATAACTATGTATTCAACAATTAAATAAGGGCGCTCTGCTGACATTATTGTGTCTAAAATGGTCAGATTGTGATTTGCTGAACAATACCAATACAATGAGCATCATATTGTAACAATTAAAATTATAATTATACTGCCAGTAGGACCTTTGTCCATTGAAGAGCTCCTGTCTGTAACTATCAAAAAATAGATTAACTTAAAGCGGAGGTCCAGCCCCCCACCAACAAATTGTAAGTCAGCAGCAGACTTTTACTATTAGGACACTTACCTGTCTAGGGATCCCACGATGTTGCACCCCAGACGATTTTTCAATTGGCTCTCGGGTGCTGCCACCACAATGGGAAACCGGCAATGAAGCTTCACAGTCGGTTCCCTACTGCGCATGTGGGGGCCAAACTTCCGGGAGGGGGGCACGGTCAGGTCTCCCGGAATTGGGGACGGGTACCAGTCAAAACAGGAAGGAAGCAATCATGCAGAGCTTCACCTTTTGGGTGGATCTCCATTTTAAAGTACATGCTCAGCATACTGTCTTAGCCCAATTTGATTTCACAATAATATCAACTTTAATTTTTTTTTCAATTATAATAAATAATGTTTAGTAACTATACATTTGTAGACAGTTACCTGGATTTAATTTATTCTACATTATGTGCTAAACTGTGAAATATGTCCTGCCAACAATACCAATCAGAGAACACTAATGCCCTGTACACAGGGTCAGACATTCCAACGACAAAATCCGTCCGATTTTTTCCGACGGATTTTGGCCCAAACTTGTCTTGCATACACACGGTCGCACAAAGTTGTCGGAAAATCTGATCGTTCAGAACAAGGTGATGTACAACATGTACGACGGGACTATAAAGAGGCCAGTAGCCAATAGCTTTCGTCTCGTAATTTATTCTGAGCATGCGTGGCACTTTGTGCGTCGGAATTGTCTACACACGATCGGAATTCAAACGATTGGATTTTGTTGTCGGAAAATTTTAGATCCAGATCTCAAACTTTGTGTGTCGGAAACTCCGACGGAAAAAGTCCGATGGAGCCCACACACGATCGTAATTTCCGACAACACAATCCGATCGCACATTTTCCGTCGGAAAGTCCGTGTGTACAGGGCATAAAGAGTATTTTAATAAACTTTTTTCACACAGGATTCTCACAACTTTCACCCAACATTTACACAATTTCCCAGTTGAATCCTAATAAAAGAAAAGGGGGAATATTGTGTGAAAGTTGTGTGAATCTTGTGTGAAATAATTTAGATTTGCTATCAGTTTTTTTCTCTGACTCAACAATATCTTTAAATGTGTACACATGGAATGGATAGTATTATTTTCCAAAAGAAAAAATAAATACATATTGAATTTTTTGCTGCAGTGTATAAACATGTTCGAAAATGTCTGCAACCAATGTTGCACTGTCCTGCCACATCAGAACACAGTGCTTCTCTTACACTGGTCAGTTGTGACTAGCTTTGCTCAAACTAGTTGCATCACTAATTATTACAAGGTCATTTATTCTCAGAATGAAATGCACAATTTGTAGAATAACTAGATGGTAAACTATACTAAGATCCTGTAGATGACAAATCTACCAAAAATCGATCAGTCAGCTTTGTAAAGGGAAAAGCAACTGGCAATTAAATGCATCAAAACTTGTTATTGTTGGAGGATATTAAAAGTGTAGAGCCAAAGATTAGTCTTTCTAGTCCTTATAAATAAGTGTTGAGGTAGTTTTAACGAATGGTCTTATTGCTTACTGATCTCTATTCTTTAATAAAGAGCATGTCATGCATGTCTTTCTGGTTCTAAACGGGTTAATGAGATGTCATTATTTAATCACGCTGCGGACATAGCTGCAGGCTACGGCAGGTGTGGCCTTAGGGATGCTTCATAGATGTCGGCCTTTTCAGAATCATTCAGTGTTAGTGACGGTGGAAAGCAACACGTGCTGAGGGTGCATACAGCTGAAGACAAACTCAGGCAATCGAGGGGTGGTCGCCTTCATAGACTGGATATATAAAGCAGCCTCTAAAGAGTTTCTTCTTTAGCTTTTTGTTTAGAATCTAAAGCCTCTCAGCTGGTGAGATTGAATAGAATGTGGAGCTCTATTTAAAGCGGCCCCGCCAGGGAGGCGTTCTAAGAGAAATCAGGCTAAATGCATGACACCGAAATCTATAGCTACTTGTACAAAGACATAAATGACTTAAAAGTGCCACTGGACTTGTGCTTTCTATTGTTAAATAAAGGTCTGGGGTCTTCATTTCTGTAGCTACATTGTTTGCTGAATTTGATACCGAGTTTTTGAGAATCCCTTTAAGAATGCTGACAGAGGCAAGAAAGTCCTTTAATCTTAAGTTCCATCATGCTTTATTTTAATAACCATTATCAAGGAGTGATATTTATTCTAGGTTTCAAAAAAAATCTTCTTTAAAAAGCCAAAAATAAGGAGAATATATTTATTAAAATAAATTTATATTGGATCTAGAATTGTTTTTAATAGTATGTGTGTGGGTTTTGCATGCTTGATTTCTAACTTTTATACTGCTTAGTTATTACTAGGGATGAGCCGAACACCCCCCGTTCGGCTCGCACCAGAACCCGCGAACGGACCTAAAGTCCGTGCGAGCTTTAGAACCCTATTAGTTATAATGGATGCGAACGTTCGAAATTAAAAGTGCTCATTTTAAAGGCTAATATGCATGTTAATGTCATAAAAAGTGTTTGGGGACCTGGGTCCTGCCCCAGGGGACATGTATCAATGCAAACATTTTTTTTAAAAACGGCCGTTTTTTCAGGAGCAGTGATTTTAATAATGCTTAAATTGAAACAATAAAAGTGTAATATTCCTTTAAATTTCGTACCTGGGGGGTGTCTATAGTATGCCTGTAAAGGGGCGCATGTTTCCCGTGTTTAGAACTGTCTCTGCGCAAAGTGTCATTTTTGAAAGTAAAAAAGCTATTTAAAATCACTCGCGGCTAATGTTAATTCACGGCTCCCGTAACACAGAGAACAGTGATTCATTGAAACTCATTCATAAAAAAAAGTCATTGATAAAAAAAAAAAAAAAAATGAAAAAAAAAAAGCGTAGGGGTCCCCCCAAATTCTATAACCAGGCCCTTCAGGTCTGGGATGGATATTAAGGGGGATCCCAGCCAAAAAAAAAAAAAAAAAAATGGCGTAGGGTCCCCCTCAAAATCCATACCAGACCCTTGAGGTCTGGTATGGATTTTAAGGGGAACCCTAGCCAAAAAAAATGGCGTGGGGTCCCCCTCAAAATCCATACCAGACCCTTTCCGAGCACGCAACCTGGCAGGCCGCAGGAAAAGAGGGGGGGACGAGAGCGGCCCCCCCTCTCGCCTGAACCGTACCAGGCCACAGGCCCTCAACATTGGGAGGATGCTTTGGGGGTCTAAGACCCCTAAAGCACCTTGTCCCCATGTTGATTAGGACAAGGGCCCTTCCCCACAACCCTGGCCTGGTTGTGGGGGTCTGCGGGCGGGGGGCTTATCGGAATCTGGAAGCCCCCTTTAACAAGGGGACCCCCAGATCCCGGCCCCCCCCCTGTGTGAAATGGTAAGGGGGTACAAAAGTACCCCTACACCAAAAAAGTGGCAAAAATGGTAAAAATGACAGGAGATGCTTGACAATTCCTTTATTAAAATCTTCTTTCTTCTTTCTTCATCCGTCAGAGGGGGCGGGGTCACCAGGTGCCCTCCATTAAAAGACCTGTCAGACGGAGCGGAGCCTCACACAGCGGGAGCCTCCCATTGCGCGGAGCGGCCCAAGAAGACACCGACACCGACGCCGACGCCGACGGAAGAAGATGCCGGACGAGAAGGACGAGAAGACCAGCGCAAGAAGAAGCGGATCGGAGGAAGAAGAAAATGGAAGAAGAAGATGGAAGAAGATGAAGGAAGGAGAAGATGAAGAATCCGAAGGATGAAGAAAGAAGAAAGAAGATTTTAATAAAGGAATTGTCAAAGACTGTCTCCTGTCATTTTTATTTTTACTTTTTTGGTGAAATGGTAGGGGTAAACCATTTCACACAGGGGGGGGGCCGGGATCTGGGGGTCCCCTTGTTAAAGGGGGCTTCCAGATTCCGATAAGCCCCCCGCCCGCAGACCCCCACAACCACCGGCCAGGGTTGTGGGGAAGAGGCCCTTGTCCTAATCAACATGGGGACAAGGTGCTTCCTCCCAATGTTGAGGGCATGTGGCCTGGTACGGTTCAGGCGAGAGGGGGGGCCGCTCTCGTCCCCCCCTCTTTTCCTGCGGCCTGCCAGGTTGCGTGCTCTGGTATGGATTTTGAGGGGGACCCCAGCCATTTTTTTTGGCTAGGGTTCCCCTTAAAATCCATACCAGACCTCAAGGGTCTGGTATGGATTTTGAGGGGGACCCTATTTTTTTTTTTTTTTTTTGGCTGGGATCCCCCTTAATATCCATCCCAGACCTGAAGGGCCTGGTTATTGAATTTGGGGGGACCGCTACGCTTTTTTTTTTGTTTTTTATTAATGAATGACAGCTCTCTGTGTTAGAATAAATGTTTTTAAAAATGACACTTTTTTGCAGGGAAAGTTCTAAGCACAGGAAACCTGCCCTCCTTCACAGGCTACCTATAGACACCCCCCAGATGTGATACAGCAATGCTGTTCTAACAGCATGCACACACATATCCCCAGAAATAAAGCACATATTGTCAGCAGCACACTGACACGCTGACACTGTGAGTGAAACATAATATGCGAGGCCGCCGCCGCGGCGGCCTCTTATACCGTGGGGCGTGTATTAAAGCCCCTGAGCTATAATTGGCTACAGGCATCCTGCCTGTAGCCAATTATGGCTCTCCTCGCTGCCGGCGCTGTGATTGGCCAAGCATGCGGGGTCACAGTGCATCAGCCAGCATTGCACTGCGCAATGCATTGCGGGGCCGCTCGCATCACACGAATTTGATGCGAGCGGCCCCAATAGTTCTGGGCTCGCCGAGCGAGCGAACACCCGGTGCTCGATTCGAACATGGGTTCGAATCGAACACCGGGCTCATCCTTAGTTATTACTATTAATGTTCAGGTCAGTTAGATATCTAGTTAAAATGAGTATATGTGTGACAGGTAGATCCAATCCAAATCATCCACCTACAAAAATGGGGTCTTATCTACATACCCTTATCCTAAAGTGACAGCTGAAATGTTAACGTTATAGGATGAGGCATGGTAGAGTGCTTAACTTAACTAACCGAAACACACATTGGGGTTTATTTACTAAAGCTGGAGAGTCTAAAATCAGGCTCACTTCTGCATAGAAACCAATCAGCTTCTAACCTCAGCTTGTTCAATTAAGCTTTGCCAATAAAACCTGGAAGCTGATTGGTTTCTATGCAGAAGTGAGACAAATTTTGCACTCTCCAGTTTTAGTAAATAAACCCCATTGCATAGTAGAGTCCAAACCACAATGCAACAGGAGTGGACTATGCACTGGTGGCTCCACATGGAGCTTGTTATATGCCTGTTTTAAGCAACTTTTGTGAGTGCAATTTTATTGTATTTTTACATACATTGTTGAATAAATCCTAATACACCATTGACGGCTTGGCGGCTTGGCCCCTCTTTCTTCCCTTCCCCTTCTTCTGTTGATATTTGAATAAATTCTAATTTCTTTTAAACCAGAGTTTAGTCACTATAATACAATGACTTTGAGCTACTTAAAGAGTAAAGCATGTTCACGTTCAAAGAGCTGAAACAAAGAGAAAACTTAATATGTAATCACATGCAAGGAGCAATAAAGAGAAAAAATGTATTTTTGCCCTCAAATGATTTGATGATTGGAATCAGCACAACTTCACCTAAATTCACAAGTAAGTGAAACTTAACTTAGCTAAGTGAATGAGCCAAAGTTGTTCTAATTTCAATAGTCCATTCATGTGAAAGCACTAAGATAAGTGAACATGTTCTACTATTGCTTTAGTAAATCCATGTGTAAACCCTTAAAAATGAAAATGGAAAATAAATACTGTACTTGAGTTGAATTTGATTTGCTTCAGTAAATCAACCCCATTGGGTCATTTAAGGCTAACAAGAAGCTGATCTGTCATTACTGTCACCAAAATAAAACAACCACTATTACCGTGGGTCTCTCTATTGTCTTGTTTAGCAGAAAGAATCGCAATATTACATTCTTTAAAATGTTAAATACATTAAAAGACTTATAGAAGACCACAGCAGGTGCACACGTCTGGTACCTATAAGAGACTTGCAGGCAACTACCCAAAATATATTGGTACACTTTGTTAGCAATACAACTTTTCCTCTAAGTAGTCCTATTTAGCTGTGCCATCAGCTTTGTATAGTTAATCATTTTCTAGCAATAAAATGAATTGCAGGTAATTAAGTAAAACTATCAACCTTGGGTTAGCATGGAAAAAACTGATAACATTGTTTAGGTAAGGAATTTATTAAGTATCTCCTCTTTGTCGGCAGAAATCAAACTAATGCAAAACCTTTTTTTTCTTTCCCAATGGCTTGTAAAACTAGGATTAGACATTACAGGAAAATTGGGTATATGAACATTTCTTTTAATACATGTGCAGGCTGGGATTCCCTAAATGTACATGTGTATGTCAATGTGGGTGGTAGGGGGAAGCGTAGTTAGACAAGCTCAGAGGCAGCTTTACTAAGTAGAAACAATAGAAGATATGAAGCACGACAGGTTAGGTGATAATCCTGCCATGTCATGAGGTATAGGAATTGCTGCACTGAATCAGGAGAGTATCTTCTTTCAGTGGGTTGTATGAAAAAAAAATGTTCCGATTCCCCCATCCACACATTCGAGGTGGATGGGGGAATCACTCCCACAGTGCTATTGTGTTCTGCTAGTGGGGAGCTATAGCCTGCGACACTGATCGTATGGGAAAAAGGCTGGTTGGACACTACACACAAGATGAATGGAAGTAGCAAGTGCGTCAGAAAAATGTTTTAGGCCCCTTTCACACTTGTGCGACTTCAAAGTCGCGCAATCTTACAACGATTTTGCCGCGATTTCTGCCGCGATTTTGCTGCAATTTCAAGGAATCCTGTATAACTGGCATCAAAATCAGACCAAAGTAGTACAGGGACTACTTTGAAGTCGGAACTACTTGAAGTCGTACTAATATGAATGGCTGTCATTTGAAATCATGGGGAACGACTTGTCATGCTACTTTGCAGTCCAAAATTGTGGGACAAGTCGTATAAGTGTGAAAGGGGTCTTAGTCTTAGGGATTCCAGACAGGTAGAGGCCCCAGTGGAAGTTATAGACTACCCTCCCATTTTTAAGTTGGCATGCATGACATTGAATGGAGCTAAGGAAGACTTTGAGAAATGTAGGGACTCAAGCACTGGGGTACAACATTCCAAGCCATTGGCTAAGGGCCCTTGAGTGGGAGCACTGCAGTCCACCCCCGAACTGTTAATGGATCATGATCTTGAGAGACCTGGTACATTGGGATTGCGGCCGTGTTTGATATTTGACATGCTAGACTGCAAGCAGGGACATCGTGGCACAGAATACCAGATAAAAGCTTGTGTACTCACAAACTGGCTGCCGGAAGCAACAATTGGAGGTGACCAGGTCACTGTAGGCAGCAGCAAGGACTAACTGTGGTTGGACCATGAGTCTCTTGTGATAAGGATCAGTGGGGGAAAGGGCTACATCATGCTAAATGATTGAAACCAGAGTGCAGAATGTGTGAGCATGAAATGCAACCTAATGATGCAGCACTTAGTCCCTCAGCATTTCAACCTTTTCCATAGAATATTTATGGAAGATAGGAATAACAATGGCACCCAACAGGTCTAAAAAACAAAGTAGCTCCTGGTTCTTGGCTCGCAGGGCCTACTCACAAAGTGAGTGTTTAGACTCTGGACTTTACCAGAGGCTGTGCCAATGCAATGGACCTGGAATGTGCTCAATTGCTAACTAACACAGTACAAAAATATTTGAAAAGCTTCACAATGTGGACCAATACCCAAAGGTCACATTCCAAGAAGTCCCAATTATCCAGTACAGCAGGATCCAAAACCTCCAAAGCTGTTGCTGAGAATTTGCCAATCTTAATAGCTGCATTAAGAGACCAACTGAAGCAGCATGCAAGAAGTCTTGATTGAATTAAAAATAATCTTGAAAAAAAAATGGATAGTTAAAACAGTTAAACTTTTCTTTCTTTTCTTTTTATTATAACAGGCTGGTCCCTGTTTTTAGTGGGGGTGACAGCCCTTTTGATAGTTTACAAGTATACACAAGATACTTGCACATTGTGGCACACTTACATACCTCTAATGCAGTGTACACACGAGCAGATTTTCCGTCAGAAAAATCTTGGATGTTTTTTCAGACGGAATTCTGCTCAAGCTTGGCTTGCCTACACACGGTCACACAAAAGTTCGCTGAACTTTCGACCGTCAAGAACGCGGTGACGTAAAACACTATGACTAGCCAAGAAAATTAAGTTCAATGATTCCGAGCATGCGTCAAATTGTTTCCGAGCATGCGTAAGAATTTTGCGTTTCGGAATTGGTACAGATGAACGGAATTTCCAATTTAAACTTTTTCCGACCGAAAAATTGAGAACCTGCTCTCAATCTTTTGCTGGCTGGAATTCCGCCAGCAAAAGTCCGATGGAGAATACACACGGTCGCATTTTCCGACCAAAAGCACTCATCAGACTTTTACTGGCGGAATTTCAAATCGTGTGTAAGTGGCATAAGTTTGCCAACTACAAGCTATGACAACTCAGCACTCTCCCCCATTGCTGCTTTTTATCGTCTTTGATGATTCTTCTGCTTCTAGTGTCTATTTGTTTTGTTTGGGTGGCCAGTGATTATATCATTTCCATGCACAATAATAAATTCACATTATCCCAGCACTCAGCTCCACTCTTTGGCATTTTTTAGTGTACGTTGCACTGGGCATATGCCAAAAGCAGCGTAATTTTTAAAACATTTCTAGAAGTACGGTAATTAAAATATTTTTTGGGGGATATACAAAATCTCTTCTACCAACAAAATATGTGCTTACTAGCATTTTTAACCTTTGGGCCTGCTTTAACATGGAGATGGAATGCCAAGGGTCACCATAATAGTTTTACTTTGTGGCCATTATGCATTATTGTGCCGGAGGTTGATTTTTACATTGCTGCTAAAACAATACATACCAGATTGTATACTTTTCTCCATAAATTGGTTTATCCCAATCGGTCACAGTTTGTTTCAGGACACTAACATTCAGCCCTCTCATGAAAACGTGGTCTTAAAATCAGTGTTCTCAAATACAGCCAACGTCTTTAATTCCAATGAGTGGAATTGTCTGCTGCACAACTTGTCTGCTTTTAATTGGGGACACAACTTTCTCAGCTGGGCTGTGCCCCAGAAACTAAATATGAATTTGTAAATCAGGGATTTGTTCACCGACTTTCTCTCAGACAAATTGTCTATTTTTCCAAATGTATCTATAGCCCAAACCTTTATGTTTCCTATATAGAGTTGAAGGGTTAGAACCCCTGATCGTTTCTTTTTTTTCCAATATCTATGTCCCTGCTAGTAAGATTCACTATCTTGATCTGTCGTAGTGATCACTGTCACTAGGACTGATAAGTAGGGAACAGTCGAAAAATTCAGAGACATTATATCTGACAACATGAAAGCATGGATCCATCCTGCCTTGTATCAATGGTTCAGACTGGTGGTGGTGCAATGGTGTGGGGGATATTTTCTTGGCACACTTTGGGCCCCTTAGTACCAATTGAGCATCATTTAATAGCCACGGCCTATCTGAGTATTGTTGATGACCATGTCCATCCCTATATGACTACAGTGTTCTAATCTTCTGATGGCTACTTCCAGCAGGATAATGTACCATGTCACAAAGCTGAAATCACCTCAAACTGGTTTCTTGAACAAGACAATGAGTTCACTGTACTCCAATGACCCCAGATCTCAATCCAATAGAGAACATTTGGGATGTGGTGGAATGGGAGATTTGCATCATGGATATGCAGCCGACAAATATGCAGCAACTGGGTGATGCTATCATGTCAATATGTAAATAAGGTAGTAGCGCACTTCCACCTAGTGATAGAAATAAATAGTGTACAGCTACTGCAATCACTAAATGTGTTCCCACATTCACAGTAAATCAATATTACACTTTTTCATATTGATTTATCGTGTCAATATGGACCAAAATCTTGACTAATGTTTCCAACACCTTGTTGAATCTATGGAACAAAGAATTAAGGCAGTTCTGAGGGTAAAAGGGGGTCCAACCCAGTACTAGCAAGGTGTACCTAATAAAGTGGCCAGTGAGTTAATTTACTTAAAGTGGGTTTGCACACAAAAAAAAAAAAATTATATTCCTAAAAAAAATAAAAAATAAACATTTGGAAATGTATTTATATTTTAACTCACCTCTAACTGGCTGTTGCTAGGGGGTCCCTCGTAGTCTGCCTCCTTCAGTGCCTGGGCTGGTGACATCACTTCCCCTCGGCGCAGGAAGGGCTCAGCTCTGCCCCCTCCCTCCTGTCAATCATCTGGGACACGTGACAGGTCCCAGATGACGACCAATCATGGCGTGCTGCACCGCTCACGCATGTGCAGTGGGTGCCTGGCTGTGAACCCACAGCCGGGTGCCACAGTTACAATGCCGGCACCGCCGAGTGGGGGGAGATGAGCGGGGCTTCGATCCCTGCATTGCTGGACCCTGAAACAGGTAAGTGTCCGATTATTAAAAGTCAGCAGCTGCAGTATTTGTAGCTCCTGACTTTTAATTATTTTTTTTTTTTAAAGGTTACTCCTCTTTAACTGTAGATGATCAAAAGATTGTGTACCAAAACAGTGGACAAAAAATAGGTAAGTATATACATCTTTTTTACACAGGTTAGGCAGGATAGGTAGCAAGGGAAGAACATTTTTAAGTGTAGTTAGTGTTAGGTTGGAATTCTACTTTACATCTATTGGAAATCGAACTGGTGTTAGCTTAAAGTGCCCTATGCTTTCCATAGCTGTATAGTGTTTCCTAGTAAACCAAAGGGGTTGATTTACAATAGGCAAATAGACTGTGTACTTTGCAAAAGCAGTTGCACTCATTTTACTTAGTAAATGAATATGTGGTGTAGCTAGGTGGTGGACTACAGAAACGTGGAGAAGAATACATTACAATCAGTTTAATTTCACTTTCTTATGTTATGCTAAATGTTGTGTTGCACTATCCCGTCCAGTCAGCAGAGGGAGAAATATTATTATTATACAGGATTTATATAGTGCCAACAGTTTGCGCAGCGCTTTACAAAATGAAGGCAGACATTACAGTTATATTACAATTTGGTACAAGAGGAATCAGAGGGCCCTGCTCATTAGAGCTTACAATCTAAGAGGGAGGGTCAATTGATACAAAAGGTAATAGCTGTGGGGGGTGAGCTGTTGGAGAAAGTAAATAGTGTACTAGTTCTAAGCAGGATAGGCTTCTTTAAAGAGAAGGGTTTTCAGGGATCGTCTAACGATGGATAGATTAGGGGACAGCCGGACAGATTGGCGTAGGGAGTTCCAAAGGATGGGAGAGGCTCTGGAGAAATCCTGGAGGCGAGCATGGGAGGAGGTGACAAGGGAGCTAGAGAGCAGGAGGTCTTGGGAGGACCGAAGAGAGCAGCTTGGTTGGTATTTTGGGATTAGGTTAGTGATGTAGCTGGGGGCAGAGTTATGGATGGCTTTGAAAATTATTGTTATAACTTTGAATTTTATTCATTGGGTGAGTGGAAGCCAGTGGAGGGATTGGCAGAGAGGGGTGGAGGACACTTAACGATTGGTAAGGTGGATAAGTCTTGCAGCAGCATTCATTATGGACTGAAGGGGGGATATTATATTTAAAGTAATCCAATGAGGAGGGACTTACAGTAGTCAAGGCGAGAGATAACCAGGAAGTTAATTAGAAGCTTGGTGGTGTCATTGGTTAAAAAGGGGTGTATTCTAGAGATGTTGGGGAGGCTAAGGCGGCAAGATTTGGACAGGGATTGGATGTGGGTGTGAAAGGACAGTTCAGAGTCTAAGGTTACCCCTAGCACCCTGGCATGTGGGGACGGACTGATGGTTGTGAAAAAAGTGAAGTAGTTGTGGCGCTGTTCATTAGATTCAATCTAAAATAAATATTATTGATAAAATCGAATTCCTAATGTGTTGTAAATTATTTTCTTAATGTGACTCAATTAAGTGTAATGCTTGTGCCAGATGTGTTCTCATACTTCTGTGATTAAATATAAACAACTATTATGGTGATAATTATAAGATATAAACTAATCCAAACAACTTGTTAAATAATCATATGCGAATGAAACACAAAGTGTAGAATGGTGAACATAAGTCCCAATAAAATATATATAGATAAAAATTAATAAATAAATGAAAAAAATGAAAAAATCCAATAAAAAACTATAGTCCCATTGATTAAAATGATTAGTGTTCAATAAAGTGCTTGGTGCTGGTGAAAAAATGCACTGATCTAATTCCCTCTTCAGAAGGTGATCACAGCATGCGTGACTTATCCGTGCTCCTATTGTGGCTGCACTCACCAGAGTTTTCTTCCCCTCCTGGGGTATGAGGCATTCACAGTATATGCCACTGTGTAGCACTCTAAAGGCTGGCCGGTCCGAGATGTTTTGGTAGTGCTCCACTCATATACCATGTAAAGCAGAGAAGGATCCCAATAGTGTAATACTATTAAAACTTCTGTATTTTAATGAAAAAATGTGTTGAAATGTACTCACATTTAGCATAAAACAATAAGGCATGTAATGCTGACACTAACGCCGCCGAGCGGAAGTAATGCAAGAACGTATGTTGACTCTGCCCCACGTATATGGTGACTGAAAGTTGTGCCATTGATCTTGACAAGAAGTTAGGGGAAGGGGCACATGGGAGAGGAAATATTATGAGCTCGCTTTTAGATAGACTCAGTTTGAGGAAGTGGTGTGACATCCAGGCTGATATGTATGTTAGTAAATCAGTGATGTGTTAAGAGACTTGGGGTGAGCTGAGGGGTAGAGAGATAGATTTGGGTGTCATCGGCATATAAATGGTAGTGGAAGTCATGGGAGGCTATCAGCTGACCCAGGGAGGATGTGTAGATCGAGGATAGTAGAGGCCCAAGGACAGAACCTTGGGGACCCCAATGGTAAGAGAAGTTGAAGAGGAGGAAGTTGAGTTGTAAGTGACACTGAAGGTGCGATGAGATAGGTAAGATTCGAACCAACAGAGAGCGCAGCCATGGAGACCAAGCAAATTTAGTTTTTTTTTGAGGAGGAGGGGGTGATCAACTGTATCAAAGGCTAAAAATATAGTCAGAAAAGCCTATGGGATCCTATGCATAATGCGTAGGATCATGGAATTTGAAGTCCAGGAAGTAAGCCATATTGTGGAGCTTTTGGACCCTTTGCACTATAATTCCCAAGAGACACAGAGCAAGGAGGAGCAGTGGAGCTGCTTTTCTGAGACTGTGCAGCTAGGTTCTTCCTTTTGGCACCGAGGGAGTCCATATGTCTATGTGCAGACATATCAGCAGGGGGCCAATCTATTGGGGACCTGAGAGCCTGAGGACGGAGGGCAGTGACACCAGGGGAAGCTCAGCGGGGACCACAGCGATTGCATCAATACTGTGTTTGCTGAAGGGAGATCAGAGCATCCTCTCACCCTCCTCTCGCACTCCTGACCACCAGAACAATCTGTGCAAAGACAGAGGGCCCTTTTTTACAGTGGGAACCTTACAGTCACATCACAGGAACAAGTGAGAGGGTGGACTGTCCATCATTCGCATACTGACTAGTAGGGACTGAGTTGCTAAAAGTGGGACACTTAATACCTAGCACCAATACTGCACCTAGACTGCACCTACACTTGATGCTGGTTTATCAAGACTGTTATTAACCACTTGCCTACTGTGCACTTAAACACCCTTCCTGCCCAGACCAATTTTCAGCTTTCAGCGCTCGCGCACTTTCAGTGACAATTGCGCGGTCATGCAATGCTGTAACCAAATGAATTTTTTATCATTTTGTTCGCACAAATAGAGCTTTAGTTTGGTGGTATTTATTCGTGACTCCGTTTTTTATTTTTTGCGATATAAGCGAAAACATAGCGGAAATTTTGAAAAAAAACAATATTTTCTCCTTTCTTTTTTAAAAGAAATCCAATAAAATCAAATTTTGTCATAAATTTAAGCCAAAATGTATTCTGCTACATGTTTTTTGTAAAAAAAATTCCGTTAAGTGTATAATAATTGGTTCGCGTGATCACGGACATATGTACGCAAATGATCATGTAAAAGGGGTGTGCAGGTGATCACGGACATATGTGTGCAGATAATCATTGGCACATGTGATTTTAGTGGGACATATGTGAGGGACATGTGTTTTTATTATTTAGGGACATGTGTGTTTTGGGGACACGTGTGTTTTGGGGACATGTGTGTTTTACTGTGGGGACATGTGTGTCTTACTGTGGGGACATGTGTGTTTTACTGTGGGGACGTGTGTTTTACTATGGGGGACCCTAGACTGGTGATCAGTGAGTAAAAAAACATCTCATACTCACTGATCACCAGCCGGCTGCAGCGATCCGCTCTCCTCTCCTCACCGACGACTTCCGTGTGAGGAGAGGAGGGCCGATTGCCTAGCAACCGGCTGTTTGTTTACATCACATGACAGCCGTGATTCGTCACGGCCGTCATGTGATCAGGAGGGCCAATCACCGTGCCCTCCTGCCGATTCGAGATGCGCCGTGTCCGGGTGACACGGCCGCATCGGGATCGCGCTGCTGCGCGGGCACGCGCGCATGCGATCCCTCTACTTCTGAAGGACGTTCCTGAACGTCCTATCAGAAGTAGACGGCTCCCACCCGGCCGTATATCTACATTGGCCGGGTGGGAAGTGGTTAAGTGCACCAATGCTTCATAAAGGGCTCCAACTATAGACGACAGAAGAACACCACAAAGGACTGCCTCGTACCAAGCCATTCTACTAGCCTATGTCCATTATTTATTTAGCAGGTACCTCTGTCCAGTGAGCCTAAGCCTAGCATAGTCACCATTAAGGCAGTAGAGTCTCCTGAACACAGTTAAGTAAGCTGCATTACTGTCTATTACTGTCTATTGTTGCACTTTGGTGGCTTGTTTATGCTGATCTGGCGCAAAGTGTCATCTCATACCTAGTGCTTGCTTCTGATCACATTGTATGCCAAATTGTAATATTATTATTGCCATATCTTCGTACTTTCTTTTGTTACTATCCGCACTGTGTGACAATATACTAAAGCCCCATACACACGCGCGGATTATCCGAGGACCAGGTCCGTCAGACCATGTCCGTCATACTTTGTCTGATGTTGGTTTTGCGTACACACGGTCGGACAAAGTTGTCGGAAAATCCGATCATTCTGAACGTGGTGACGTTTGTTGCCTACGACGGGACTACGTAGAGGCTAGTAGCCAATAGCTTTGGTCTTGTAATGTGATCTGAGCATGCGTAGCACTTTGTCCGGTCGGACTACCATACACACGATCGGATTTGGTGTGATCGGACCGTGTTGTCGGAAAATCTATCCAGCAGGAGATAGGACTTTGTCCGTCGGACAATACGACGTACACTGTCCGATGGTGCATACACACGGTCTGATTTTTCAACAACATTGTCCGATCGGGCAGAATCCATGCGAAAATCCGACCGTGTGTATGGGGCTTTAGACTTATATAAGTTTGTATGCAGTGCTATAACGCCCCTGACGATGTCCTATTGGATGAAACGCGTTAGCCAGGTCCCTGAACACACAAGAATGCTATAAGCCATGGCATTTGATTTTATTTTGCTTGTTTTTACTGCTTTGTTGCAAGTACAATTTTAAATACATTTTTCCTATGCATTACGGGCTTCCCTATGTGTTGCTGTGTGGTGGTGACCCTGTTTGCGTAATTCGCATCAATTGGAGTCCTGTGTGGAGATAGAGGATTGAGGCAAGCTCATCCAGACTTCGCGTTTCCAATGCTTGGCTGTCCACCTGCTGCTGTAAGCAGATGTTGGATCCCTGTTGATGCCTGCTATATTCATTCTTCTGGTAAGGAGATTGGAATGTCACTGTGGTGTGGTGTGTTTTCTTCTCACACTGAAGCTGGTACGGGGTCTCACCTCCATTCCCCCTTCTTCTTTTTTCATTATGAACTGCTTATAACAATTTATAGCACTGCATACAAACTTATATATTTATGACAATTGCCATCAACAAATTTATGCTGGCTGCTTCCATTTTGTATATTTGCTTCATATTGTTTTTTTAGCGTGGATATTCTTGTATATTTTTTTTACTGTACTAAGACTTGTCTTTACTAACTTGATTATCGCTCATTTCCTGATCTAGCACCACCACTGGGTATCAGGTATTGCCATCCGTGATTTACTTTTACACCTGCCAATCAGTGCCCATCAGTAATGCCTGTCAGTGCCCTTCAAAGATGCCAATCAGTGCCCATCAGTGATGCCTATCAGTACCTCATCATCAGTGCTGCCCATCAGTGCCATCTATTAGTGCCCATCAGTGCTGCCTGTCAGTGCCACCTATCAGTGCTCATCAGTGCTGCCTATCAGAGCTGCATATTAGTGCCGCCTATCAGTGCCCATCAATTCTACATATTAGTGCCTCCTCATCAGTGCCTATCAGTGAAGGAGAAAACAAAATTTTTTAAACAGAAACGAAGAAAAACGTTTTTTTTTCCAAAAATGTTGGTCTTTTTTAGTTATTTAGCAAAAAATAAAAACCCCAGTGGTGATCAAATACCACCAAAATAAAGCTCTATTTGTGGGAAGAAAATGATAAAAATGTAGTTTGGGTACAGTGTTGCATCACTGCGCAATTGTCATTCAAAAGGGTGACAGCGCTGAAAGCTGAAAATTGAAAGGGGGAAAGTGGCCGGTATTGAAGTGGTTAAACTGACTGAAAGGATCTACTCTCATGGTCACCACCTGATCAGACTTAGTAATACATTAAGAAAAGCTGCAGCCCTGGCATTCAAGAGGCATAGGAAGTATCTCTCCAAAGGCAGAACCTATTGCGAATATCTGAAATTTGTCCTAAGGCTCAGTGTAGAACTCTGGTAAGAGTACTGAGCCAATCCCAAAGGCAGGAAACAAAATTTCCCAATGCATCCTCTACATGGCTTATAAAGCTTATAAAATGCCCCGCCAGAATGCGATAGCGGGAAAGAAGTGGCATTTGAATATGTCAGTTTTAACAAAATCATAATTTTTAATAAAATGTAATTATATTGTGGCTTCTGTATCAGTTCCTGTAAATATGATATATTGATTTATAACGAGAGTCATTACGACTTTAAATTACTGACCTTGAACGAGAATGCAGATCAGTAGTTATGAATTTATTGTGACTTCACTGGATGCATGCTTGTTCTAGGCGAGTGATTCAAATAATGTAAGGTACAGAATTATAACAGGAATCTTTTTTTAATTTAGATGAATCAGCTGTTTCAGAGAAGAAATGGCTTAACAAAAAATTCAGAAGCCCCCATTGCAACTATTATGAAACCATCTTTCATTGCTCAGGCTCCCGTAAACTGATGAATGTTAAAATGTAATTGGCTGTTATGAACTTTAAAAATCTCTCCTGGTAACATTTGAAACTGTATGCATTTTTAAACTGCGCCACATGGTGGCAGCAGAATACATTATGTGAAATTATTGAGGCAACACTTCCCTGCAGAGAAGACAAATCCTAATGGAAACACACTTCATAATTCAGACATGGATACTAATTCCCTTTACTGAAAAAAATGTTCTGGTAAGGACATTCTATTTTCGGTTATCACTGGAGACTTGCAGTATAAGGGAAGGGCACAAAATCTGTACTGAATATTTTTCTAATATTGATTGGGACTCCTTTGCTGGGGAGTTTTTGCATAGTTCATTTGTTGGGAATTTCCCTGCTTACATGTACTGTACTTTTTTTGGTTCTAATCTGAGTCATTCTATGTTCAGTGGTTTGCAAATTATTCAGATCAATGCTCTGAATTTACCAATCAATAAATGCCCTGTGCTCAAATTTTGTTCTCTGTCATAAAATTCTCGACACAGAGATCTTATAGTATAAGGCACGGCAGCGGGGTAATATTGAATATAATATTAACAAAGTGTATTTTTTCCGGATTTTTTCAGACGAAGTACAGAAACAAAGGGCGAAATATGTTGAGGTTAAACGCAGATTATGTTTGTTGAAAATTACTTATTCAATGTTGTTCCCAGCCAGATTGCGCATTACTGATGGAGATATAGTACAGTTTTATGATACTCCGGGAGCAGTAAATACTTGGCTAGACAAGAGGTGGTAATCATTCTTCATATTGTGTGGTGTGGGGGGGGGGGGCTTTGGGGGTGTTGTGTTTTTTTTTTTTTTTTTTTCTCAACCAAGGCACCCTTTTTGGGGCGGCGAGTGTCGGAAAGGGGCCTAGTAAAGGAGGTTGGGGAGGGGTGATGGGGTGTCGGAGTTCTCCAGGGTCATCACCCCTCGCTCTCTTCAATTTTCATATGTGAGAGGCTTGGGGGATAGGAATAAACGACAAGCAGTGTTGGAATTAATTTAATTTTATCAACCTGAAATAGTGTGTTTGCAGGAGACTTACTTGGGAGAAGAAGATATTACATTGTTTGGAACTTCTAGTATAGGTGTCAGCACCATGCCACCTACTCTACATATTCACGTGGAGTAAGTGTCTTGATTTCTAGTTCTCTCCGTTTTTCATGTACACAGAGCATTAAAGACCCTGATGGTTGTTATTTGATGCTTATGTGTACTTTGGAAGGAAAGCATTTTTTACTGGTAAAAGTTTACATTCCTCCTCCATATAAAGACGATGTATTGAAAATAGTGTTTAAAGGGGTTGTAAAGGTTTGTGTTTCTTCCCCTTAATGCATCCTATGCATCCTTCCCCTAATGCATCCTAAGGTGAAAAAACACCTGGCAATGGCGCCCCCCGTTTACTTACCTGAGCCCGTTCACCTGCTGTGCGTGTCCCCCGGCGTCCTCTTCCCCATGGAGTCTGGCCATTCCATTGATTGGATAGATAGGATAGATTGATAGCAGAAAAGCCATTGGCGGCCGCCGGGGGGCGGGGCCGAGTCATACACTCTGTGTCTATGGACGCAGCGTGTATGACAGGGAGCGCGCCCGCAAGCTAACCCCCTCGCGCCCGCAAGCTTCCCAGAGGGGGGTTAGCTATTGCCGCGAGGAGCCAAGACAGCCGCCAAGGGACCACAGAACAGGAGGATCGGGGCCACTCTGTACAAAACGAACTGCACAGTGGAGGTAAGTATAAGTATGTTTGTTATTTAAAAAAAAAAAAAAACGAACCCATACAACCCCTTTAATAAAATGGCACAATGGTCGGATATCTTTTGTAGTTATTCCATCAAGGGCTCAATGGGTACGTGATTTGGGCCCAATATCAGACGATCAGTAGTCAGTGGCCTCATCTACAGTCCCTGATGTACCTTTATCTACCACACAAAAGTTAGCACAACTATTTATCTTACACAGGGTGTATCATAATCCAGAGAAACTATTTAAATGGAAACAGAGGGACTCCCCTCTCTCTGTCCTCGATGTTAAGGCGAACCAGCGAACCTCTTTCATACGTTTTGGAAATGTCCCAAACTTCTTCGATACTGGCGGGGGGTAATCGGGACTATTAACAACTTGTTAGGAATGGAGCTGCCACTAGATCCAGGTTTGTGCTTGTTAAATATGATGGAACAAGCCGGGATCTTGAGTGGTGATTATATCACAATATTGAGAAGCCTGTTTCAGGCACGTAAGTTCATAGCTCAAAAATGGATTTCAGTACATGGAGAATACAAATTAAGGAAAGTCTGTTAAAAGAGAAACATGTGTTTTTGCATCGAGACTATCCAGGGAAGTTTGAGATTATATGGAAAAGGTGGTTGGCCGATTTTGGCCCAGATATCAAAGGAAGATTATAGTTAGCAAGGGCTCAGAGGGGAGAGAGGTTTGATTTTGAGTAGGGGTGCTTTTCTTTTCTTTTTTTTTTTTATGAGTGGTTTTATTTGTTGGCATCTGTATCTGTATTGTATGTAGAGTTTTTTTTTGTAATTTACTGTATTTTTTTGAGTATGTAAAAATCAATAAAAAAAAAAAAAACTAAGATACATTATAAACCAAGTCTATTCATGTTTAGATACAGTATCTCACAAAGGTGAGTACACCCCTCACATTTTTGTAAATTATTTATTATATCTTATCATGTAACAACACTGAAGAAATGACACTTTGCTACAATAGTAGTAGTGAGTGTACAGCTTGTAAAACAGTGTCAATTTGCTGTCCCCTCAAAATAACTCAATACGCAGCCATTAATGTCTAAGCCACTGGTAACACAAGTGAGTACACCCCTAAGTGAAAATGTCCAAATTGGGCCCAATTAGCCATTTTCCCTCCCTGGTGTCATGTGACTCATTAGTGTTACAAGGTCTCAGGTGTGAACGGGGAGCAGGTGTGTTAAACTTGGTGTTATCGCTTTCACACTGGTCACTAGAGGTTCAACATGGCACCTCATGGCAAAAAAATCTCTAAGGATCTGAAAAAAATAATTGTTGCTCTACATAAAGATGGCCTAGGCTATAAGAAAATTGCCAAGACCCTGAAACTGAGCTGCAGCACGGTGGCCAAGACCATACAGCAGTTTAACAGGACAGGTTCCACTCAGAACAGGCCTCGCCTTGGTCGACCACAGAAGTTGAGTGCACATGCTCAGCGTCATATCCAGAGGTTGTCTTTGGGAAATAGTACTACAGTACTGTAACTATTTTTCATGTATCTGACTATGCGGCATGCAATCAGATATCAAACCTTTCTTTCTCCTTTTTAACAATGTATTTTTCCAGTTTGTTTTTAGGGATGAGTGAAATGAACTGCTTTAACCACTTGCCGACCGGCGCACGACGATATACGTCGACAGAATGGCACGTACAGGCAGGAGGGCGTATATATACTTCCCTCCTTTAGCCTGTCCGTGCCATCGGGAGCGCGCCGGGAGCGGCGCGCTCCCGCGCCGGTCGGGACCCCCGTGAGTCCGGCCGCGGTCCCCGCGGACTCGATCGCCGCGGGGACTCCCGCGATCGTCTCACGGAGCGGCTGAACGGGGAGATGCCGAGATAAACAGCATCTCCCCGTTCTGCCTAGCAACTAGTGACGCCGATCTCTGCTCCCTGTGATTGGAGCAGAGATCAGCATTCACTAGCTGACAGCCACGCCCCCCCACAGTAAAAAAAACACCCCTAGGCATACTTAACCCCTACACTGCCACCTTGTGGTTAACCCCTAAACTGCCAGTGTCATTTATACAGAAATCAATGCATTTAAATGCATTAATTGCTGTAAAAATGACAATGGTCCCAAAAATGTGTCAAAAATGTCCGATGTGTCCGCCATAATGTCGCAGTCACAAAAAAAAATCGCAGATCTCCGCCATTAATAATAAAAAAAAAATTATTAATAAAAATGCTATAAAACTATCCCCTATCTTGTAAACGCTATAACTTCTGCGCAAACCGATCAATAATCGCTTATTGCGATTTTTTTACCAAAAATATGTAGAAGAATACGTATCGGCCTAAACTGAGGAAAAAAAAAGTTTTTTTATATATTTTTGGGGGATATTTATTATAGCAAAAAATAAAAAATAATGCATTTTTTTCAAAATTGTCGCTCTATTTTTGTTTATAGCGCAAAAAATAAAAACCGCAGGGGCGATCAAATACCACCAAAAGAAAGCTCTATTTGTGGGAAAAAAAGGACGTCAATTTTGTTTGGGAGCCACGTCGCACGACCGCGCAATTGTCAGTTAAAGCGACGCAGTGCCGAATCGCAAAAAGGGGCCTGGTCCTTTGGCTGCAAATTGGTCCGGTCTGAAAGTGGTTAAATGGCTTTTGAGGATGATTCAAGCTTCTTTTAACTATCCTGGGCCTGTTCCTTTATCAAAAAAGGACAAGCAAAAGCCCTACAAATGCAAAGAACACTAAATGAAATAACGTAAACTACCTCAAATACACAAAAGGACCCTCCAAATAAAAAATAATAATAATGCAAGTTTTGCTTAAGCAGCTTGGTGCCCAAAATTTAGAGTTTCTGCTTTGTAAAAAATTCACTTGCAGTAAAATCGGTAATTTCTTGGTGAAATCTATTCCTCTGAAATCAGTCCACTAATCTCTATTTACTAATTGAAACATGCCATGTTGATGACAAAACATACTATTCCAACTATTTATTTGGTTGAGTGTTTACATTGTCTGCATTGGCATGTGATTACATCTCTCTTGAAGTTCCAGTGAGGAATGATCTTACTTAATCCCTATGAAAGTATGAGGTCGGTGGTATCTCTGCATTGCATCCTAACCCACGCCTATCTAGAAGGCCATTTGACTGTCTGTTAAACTCATAGTCTGTCTTGCCTTTATGATATTCCTCATTGTACATTTCAGACCTTTGTCTGCTTTGAAAGTTACTGTTTTTTGGTAAATAACCTGCCAGACAAAATATATTTGTGTTGTGTAAATATTTAGCAATCACTAATAAGGAAACAGCAATTTCCAATTTAAATGAGTTGGTAATTGGTGTACTATATGCTTTCACTGCAGAATGTCACCAGACTTGCCCTTGGGCTTTTAAGACCTGATGCCACTTCACCTTAGCCTCACTTCCCCTACACTATTCAATGAATGTACCTGATGCCAGTAATTATTGGCCTTACTTCAGCAATTGTCTCCTGAGTATCTAGATCTCATATCTGCTTTAGAACCGAATAGCCACATTTTCAATTCAATTTAAAATATTAATAAAAATAAAAAGTTAAAGCACTAGTTGAACATTACAGATGCACAACACAATTTCAAAATTAACCTTCATATTTAGTTCACAGGATCTTGACTGCAAACCAAACTGTCCATCAATGAATTTTGGTTTTAAGGTGTCTCATATGCTTTATCAAACATCATGCATCATGCTCACCATTGTACTATTGACTGACAACCTCTTGCACAGGGAATTTACAATTCCATTATAAGCTGATCACAAAACTGGACAGTAGACAAAAGAGGGAAATCTATGACTCCCAGGAAAAATGTACTAATGTACCAATATACAGATATAGAAGTTCATACAAGTACAAATGGGAGTAGAGAAAAGAGGATGATGGCGCAAGAACCAACTGGGTAATAACTATAAAAAAGTAGATAAATTACAGTAAATATAAAAAGAGATAAAAGTCAGTTCAGGTAAAAACAGTTCCAGTTCAAATTCCAGTTACACTGGTGGCTGCAACCCTGAGAGTAGAAGCACAACTCTGGAAGACAAAATAGGACAAGGATAAGGTGCGCCAGACTACAGTGCAGTATTTAAGTATTCATTTAATAAGAAAAAACAAGCCAAATGGCTACTCACAACAGGAAAGTGATATCAGGCACATAAGTAAAGGGTCCAGGGGTCGGGGTCACTCTGCGGTCCGAGATGCTGTCCATGTGGTGAAGAGCTGGCTTGGTCACAGTAATTGTGGATGGTATGCCACTAGAAGATGGAGCAGAGGTGAGGCCTCTGTGGATATCCGGGAGGCTTGAAAAACCAGCACGCTGCTACGAAGACCGGAAGTGACATTTTGGGCAGCCAATCAGATGACACGCTTCACAGCCTCTGCTGTTTCTTCAGATCTAGCTAACTAATCAGGAAGTCTGGTATATATATAGAGAGCAGGGGGTGGGAACATAAAGCTTCACGTTCGTTATGGATGTCCCCCTGTTCCCTCCCCCCTACTCTCTATATATACCAGACTTTCTGGTTAGTTAGCAATTATATACAATGTAAAGTAGTGAGTGTACAGCATGTATAACAGTGTAAATTTGCTGTCCCCTCAAAATAACTCAACATGCAGCCATTAATGTCTAAAACGCTGGCAACAAAAGTGAGTACACCCCTAAGTGAAAATGTTAAAATTTGGCCCAAAGTGGCAATATTTTATGCCCCTCTTGGGCATAAAGTTCACCAGAGCTTCGCAGGTTGCCACTGGAGTCCTCTTCCACTCCTCCATGATGACATCACGAAGCTGGTGGATGTTAAAGACCTTGTGCTCCTCCACCTTTCATTTGAGGATACCCCACAGATTCTCAATAGGGTTTGGTCTCGAGGCGAGCTTGGCAGTGGTCCTCTTGGAGGTGTGTTTGGGGTCGTTATGTTGGAATACTGCCTTGCTGCACAGTCTCCGAAGGGGGGAGCATCATGCTCTGCTTCAGTATGTTACAGTACATGTTGGCATTCATGATTCCCTCAATGAACTGTAGCTCCCCAGTGCTGGCAGCACTCATGCAGCCCCAGACCATGACACCTCCACCACCATCATTGACTGTAAGCAAGACACACTTGTCTTTGTACTTCTCACCTGGTTGCTGCGACACACGCTTCACACCATCTGAACCAAATACGTTTATCTTGGTCTCATCAGACCACAGGACATGGTTCCAGTAATCCATGTCTTTAGTCTGCTTGTCTTCAGCAAACTGTTTGCTGGCTTTCTTGTGCATCATCTTCAGAAGAGGTTTCCTTCTGGGATTACAACCATGCAGACCAATTTAATGCAGTGTGCGGCATATGGTCTGAGCACTAGACATGTGCACACTGAAATATTTTGTTTCGGAATTTCGTTTTCGTCCGAAAAACACATTTATTTAGTTACTCCCGAAATTCGTTTTTATTTATTTTGTTTAGTTAAAAAATGCATTCGTCCGAAAATCCAAAATAATTAAGGTCGAATCTGTCATTGAAGGCTTATGGTGTCTTGTCGAATGTTCTAAAGATTCGACAGAGCAGCTAAACTGTACGACGCCGCAATTGTACATTTCCGGTTGAATGTTTCGCTTACAAGCTATAGTAGAATTATAATGTTGTATGACACTAGTAATAATTATATTTATTAATTATTATTACTAGTCAACCAACATTAGAATTCTTCTATAGCCTATGGGTGGAGCATTTGACCATAAATGTCTGCTGGCGGCAACTGCTTCGTTGAATCTTCATGTCAAATCTTGTTGAATAATCTTGGACTAATAGAGTTAGGTTAGACACATTCGACCAGAGGTTCGATGGACACAGATCGCTATTGTCAGCGTCATGTCGAATGTCCTATCTATACTGAACTGTTGCAACGGATACGAAAATAAAGCATTTGTTTATGTCAGATCTTTCGGTTTTCGGATTCTGCACGTTCATTATCGTTTGTTAAAATGATAACGAAAATACCCAAAATTCGGACGAAAATGCATTCGGACGAAAACGAATGCACATGTCTACTGAACACTGACAGGCTGACCTCTGCAGCAATGCTGGCAGCACTCATACATCTATTTCCCAAAGACAACCTCTGGATATGCGCTGAGCATGTGCACTCAACTTCTTTGGTCGACCATGGTGAGGCCTGTTCTGAGTAGAACCTGTCCTGTTAAACCGCTGTATGGTCTTGGCCACCATGCTGCAGCTCAGTTTCAGTTTCGTTCCTGTGCCCAACAAGAGTAACTGTGAGGGCTTACAGTGTTGTGGCACCACCACCACCCAAGGCCCAATTTTTCTTTCCCTGTTTAACAGGGGCGTGTAATTACAATTTTGTATATAATATTTCAACACAGGGCCCATTCCTGCGCCCAACAATAGTAAATGTGAGGGCTTACAGTGTTGTGGCACCACCACCCAAGGCCCAATTTCTCTGCCCCTGTTTAACAGGGGCATGTAATTACAATTTTTGATATAATATTTCACAGCAGGGCCTGTTCCTGCACCCAACGAGAGTAACTGTGAGGGCTTACAGTGTCCTGGTGCCACCAACACCAAAGGCCCAATGTCTTTGCCCCTGTTTAACAGGGGCATGTAATTAACATTTTTGTTGCAAGAACAGTTCGCTATCCCTAGAAATGAGTTCTATATATATCTCCAAATAAGGCATTTCTTTGAATCGCTATCCTCGATACATGGCAATCCCATATTCTCTCTATACAAAAACTTATGCTTTAATTTGTCCAGAGAACGAGGACAATCTCTATGATATATAGACACCTCAATGAAATAGACCTTCCTGAGAAATTGAGAGCCATGACCCATTGGGAAACTAATGTAGATCAGGTATTCTCTATGGAAGACTGGTCAGACATGCTGAGTAACATGCACAAATGCTCCCGCTCCATGGCCGTTAAACTACAGACAATGTGGTATCTCACTCCAGTACATAAGTTTTACCCTGGAGTCCCTGCCACTTGCTTTAAGGGGTGCCAGGTCCCGGGTACTTTACTCCATACGTTTTGGAGCTGCCCACAACCCAATCATATATGGTCCCAGGCAGCCAACAAGGTAGCACAAGGTAGCACAGATCTCAGGTACCATAATCACATTGACAGCCCCAGTGTGTTTACTTTTCACACCTATTCCAGAAGTACCTCCACCTACTCCTAAACTGGTGAACACATTATTCTGTGCTAACCTGTGGGCTATAGCCCTGAATTGGCGCTCCCCGACGGTTCTCTGGGCCCAGGTGCTCCAGAGAATAGAATCCATCAAACTAATGGAATGGATCCATCACACCATACTGGACACACTGCATATCTACCATAACAAATGGTTAGGATGGACTTCATATGTTTCTGTGTCTTAAACGAAACCCATGAAACCTACTACCACCAAGGGCCCATCCAAAAGCCTTTGTGCAAAACTCACATGATTCCTGAAGCACACCATCGCTATTACAATTCAATACAGAGTGGTTATTGTTGTTTTTAAATTATTATTTTTTTCACTCTCCCTCTTTTGGTATGTTATTATTCCTTCTACTAGGAACAAGGGTAACTCCCAATGTGGCTCGAAACTGATAAATGGAGCCTTTATTTGATACTGTTATGTCACTTGGGTTGCATGCCAGCATATACTAGATGTCGCTCACATAACAAAACTGTTTTGTAACCTTTTTTATGTTTAACCCCTAAATAAAATTTGTTTGTAGTAATTAACATTTTTGATATAATATTTTAACGCAGGGCCCGTTCCTGTGCCCAACAAGAGTAACTGTGAGGGCTTACAGGGTTCTGGTACCACCAGCACCTAAGGCCCAATTTTCTGCAGAGTATATAGGGCAGGCCATATAGTATATATACTGCTCTTCAGAGTATATAGGGCATGGGGGACCTCCACTCCATTTAAAAAAAAATTTGAGTGCGGGGTTTTCCTTAATATCCATACCAGACCTGAAGGTCCTAGTATGGATTTTGGGGGAACATCCACGGCATTTATTTTTTTTGTATTTTTGGTATTTTTAGCTATATTGCCAGGATCCGACAATACATTACAGGCGCAAGCAATTTTAAATGACATTTTTTCCTTTAGAAATGTAATTTTGCTGTGGCACTGTTATAAACATGGGAAAGATGCACTACTTTACAGGACACCCCCCAGGCATGACATTTAAAGAAATATTTCATTTTTATTGTTTCACTTTAAGCATTATTAAAAACACTGCTCCTGAAAAAAACGGACGTTTTTAAAACTTTTTTTTGCATTGATAAATGTCCCCTGGGGCAGGACCCGGGTCCCCATACATTTTTTATGGCAATAACTTGCATATAAGCCTTTAAAATTAGCACTTTTGATTTTTCACGTTCATGTCTCATAGACTTTAATGGTGTTCGTGTGTTCGCACACATTTTTTGCCTCTTCGCATGTTCTGCTGTGAACCGAACCGAGGGTGTTCGGCTCATCCCTATTAATCATACATTGACTACATGAAGATCCTGCTTCTTGCTGAGTGTGTGCTATGGATAATGACATATACTGTGTTTATGCAGCAAAAGTAGGCATTCCTAATTTTACCTAAGTGTTGTTTACAGAATTTTTTTTGCCAGTTAATTATTTGTCACTTTTTGATTTTGGCTGACAAAAGAAAAAAAAAATTCTCAATTTGTCTGCAGTCTTTAATTTTAAATAGTTCCATGTAGCGATTGCAAAATGGACACAGAGGGATTTATTTACACTTTTACTAAAACTTTTTTTTTTTTTCAAGGGTTTGGCCTTGGAGAACTTTGTTGTGGCGCCTGTATAAAAAAGACATCTCATTAATCATTTTGAATGATAAGGTAATACCTGCGCTAATACTTTAAAGTTGTTAAACAAGAAAGCACACATTTCAGTTGTTATATTGACATTTCCTCAACCAACTATTTTGCAATTCGACAAGAGTTTCAGGAAGGCACAAGCCAGTATAAATGTCATATTATATTTAAAGTGGGCTATTTTGTTTTGGATGTATATGTGTTCACTGGATTTGCTGTCAATTTATCTTTCTAATGAAAGGTTCTTCCAATGATTTATAGAAAACACCATCAGCAAGGGAGGGAAAATACAAATCCTCTTTGTTGTGGACTGAAGGATTTGGGTCTCTTGAAGTGAATTTGATAAATAATCTTGGCATTTCAGCGTATCATTGTATTTATCACTGGCAAAACATGGCATAAATAGAGCAGCAGCTCCACTAGCAACTTCATCTATATTATAAGGAAAGGCTTCCTGCCACCATCCATCAATGCAACCACAGCAGTCACAGTGACCAGTACACCAAACCGCAAACACAACAGTACTGGCATGAGATCAGCTATGGCTTTTGATTAGAAAATGTTAAATTTTAAGGAAAAAGGGCAGTTGGCCTGCAAAAACCTTATGTATATCTAACCAATTAAAAAATTAGGCACAGAGAGTATGCAGCGGAAAAGGGCTAGGCAGGGTATACACGTTCTTTTTGTTTCCATTCAACTAGCAGGCCGAACAGAAAAAAAACTGACAGTTCTTTTTAGTGTGGACTCCCCCACCCCCAGTCAGTATACACTGATTAACACTGAATATTTTAGGAATTAACAAGAAGTTAGAAGCTTTGAGCAGGGGGGTCTTAGATATATAAATATTTTTTACTGGGGGGATGCAGCCCTAGGCAGCCAGAGGAAGTATCTGTGTGGCACATACAGGTAGCAGGATCAGCAGCTGTAGTGCAGGCTGTCAACGGCAGCAGACAGCAACAGCTGTACCCCAAATGCTTTTAGGTGGTGGGGGGGGGAAGGAAGGTTGGACCCCCTTATCCCCCCCTTATCTATGTCCCTGGCTTTCAGGAGTTAGGTTCCCCTTCCTCTGGTATTATACAATGCTCCTGAGAAAAGGGCTGAAGTCATGAAAGCTTGCAACATTTATTATATTGCAGCTAACCAAGTCTTAGATGTGATGGCTGCATTCATTTTTCTTTCCTTTTCAGCTGGTGATCTGGCCAGTAAGTCTGTTATTTTTCAACAGGATAAGCTGTCCAGATGTAGCAGTTAAAGGGTTGAGACAAACAATTTAACACTGGCAAGGGTGCTTACAATGAATACATTTTATTTGTGTAGCTGGGTGCAGCTGTCAGGGATCTTGTGCAGCAGGTGCTCATTCTTGTGCACATGTGCAGAGTCATGAGCATAGAAGCTCAAGACAAGCAAGGATTAGAATGCGCACGCATTGGCGCATACATGCGGGCATGTACGCGTACATGTAGGCGTGTGCACTCATCCACAGATTCTGGCGCCCATCGGCCTATTGCAGTGCAGATGAGATTCAATCAGAGTGAGAGTGCACATTGCTCAGGAGCCTCTAAAGACACTGAGAACTGTAGTTCTGGGGAGGCACTGCACTGTGGAGGCTATTTGGGCCACAATTATAACACTTAGGCCTCATGTACACTGCTGCTGGTAAACGGACGTTCAGAGGCAGTTGGATGCTTTTTATCTCAATGTTATCTTATGTGTACATGTACACAGGTTTGTTTAATGTCGTTTTTAGGCTGTTGCGTTTATAGGCTTTTCTTTGAGGCTCCATGCACACTGAAGCTCATAAATGGCCGTTTTTGGGAGTTTGGGCATTTTTTTTAACAACCCATAAATGCCCCTCTATGTTATCCTATGTGTCTATGCACACATGGACATTTATCAGCAGTGGAGTTTATGGGCTGTTTTCTGAATGCCATAAAATCACGTTCAGGAGTCGGTTTTCTGACCACAAAAAACGCCAAACGCTCATAAACGTTCATAAACCTGTGCCCATTCTTGTACTTGACTCCTGTAATTGACCCAGCTTGTCCTGGCCACACTTGAACGCTACCCTGCCCTGACCTCGGCTTGTCTTTGGATTCTGCTCTACCTGTTGCTCATCTGCCTGCTTCAGTGTCCCAACTGTATCCATGACCATCTGTTACTGACCTGGCTTGCCTGACCACGCATCCTACTGATCCATCTGTTCAGCATCTTCTGATCCACACACTACTCATCCGGTCCTCGCTGGTCATCCACCCGCCATGTGCCATAGGATATCCTGCACATGTGACCAGTCACCTGCCAGCCAAACAACTGCCAGCCTGCTGTCTGCCAAGTTTACAGTCTTCTGCTCCTGCTGCCATCTTCTGCACTGGCCATCTAATCCATTCCTGGAAAAGCACCTGCTACTTACCTGTGTGGTCTGCTGGACACTCTACAGGTCCCACTTCCTTGACGTGCTCTTGTGGCCTCTGTCTCACTACCAGTGGCCCCTGAGCTGGAGCTGGAAGCGAGACCTCCCTCTACACATCAGGCTCTACCATCAGGTATGTGACAAGGATTGACTTCCCCTTGTTTAGCAGCTCACTAGCCATCCACTGCTAACCCTTAAAGGACAGCTACATGTGTATCACCTACAGAAGAGTCCCAACAAAATGATGATTAGACACCAGGTACTCTGCCGTTACTTCCAGGGGTACCCCTTAGTTAGGAATGCATAGGCCTATTGAGGCTGTATGCGTAGTGTGCACATGAGGACCTTTGTTTTCTTGGATTAGTTGACGCTAATACCTTAACCCTAGTTGCTCCAGTTATAGTTTGGTTTACATTGCTATAGTTAAATTTACTGCCAACTTATAGGTCAGTACTCATTTATGTAGTATGGTCTCCTTGAATCTGTTTATTTGCCTGTTGATTGAATGGTTTATGCATAAATTAACTGCATTTCTTCAATACAATAATTGTATATATTTTCTGTGTAGAGTTATAGAGTCTATGATACTAACACTTAAGCAATTTAGGCGTGAGCAGCCTTCAACCTTGAACCAGGTGTGCCAGTGGGGACCGAACAGCTTTAAGAATCGTGGCAAAACAGAGAACCCATCGTCACCAGCGGCTCTTGTAGGAGTAAGTGCTAAATTTATATATGGAAGACCTTTATTTATTTCCTGTAAGAAGAAACTAATGCTGTAACTGATTAAAAATATTAGCTGGAGTTTAGGTTAAATTTGCTAGTATATCTAGATCTGCTAGTACATCTTACATTCTCCTCCCCCCAGACTGACAATGCTGCTGTCCAAAGGTGTATCAGTTGCTCCTTCATCAAGAGTATAGGCACCATAATACAGGAGCCATTCTGGGAATCCTCCATATATATTAAGGAGTTGAATGCTCATTTTAAAGGGAAGTCAGATCACTTATGGAAGGCAAGGTAATACTGTAGAGAATTCAAGCCAACACTGGAGTACAAACACATTTTGCACCCTATTTAAACAACTCATTCGAGATAGACCTCTCCTCTTCCCCTAGTCTCCTTTCCTGCTCTCCTTTCTCCCAACCAGGAAAGGAGAGGTTGAAGATATCTTCAATACCAAGGAAATGGTGGTGGTTGGGGGGGAGACATGTGTTTCAGTTGCCCAAGCCTAGTAAAGCCACTTACTGTACATAACTACAAACATTGCTGAACACGTGGAACACACAATTGGGCTTCAAGCTCTGTACACTTCTTTGGAGAATACACAAAGGCAAGCATAGAAATACTGATATCATGATTCTAAGAATTCCTGTTGGCAAATTAAATACTGATTTGGCAGTTATAAAAGCTATGACTGGCTAAGAATAGAAAAAGGAAAAGTAATTTGCAAACATTTTAAATTATGCAGAGGCATGTGTTGCAGTTATGTATGACAGTTTTGGTTTTTAATAATTTTTTTGCTGATATTCAAAAAGGTATAACAAGAATCTGTGGCTCACTTCCTTACACAGGGGGCTGCACAAAACAAATGACCAAATGCTGCAGACAGCAATAGCTATTAATATAAACCACTTGAACAATTATTTCCTCTCTTGTGATTTCCAGATTGATAGTTCTGTCATATATTCACTAAAGTAGATGGGATTATGTATATTAAGCTAGGTTAATATAAAAAGGGTTAGAAGAAGAGGTCATAAAAAAGGAAAGGTTTAACAAAGATTTATATTAAACATTGTGAATTATTTATAAGCATGAAATGTGTAAAGGGTGAGCACAACAGATAAGGAAAGAAGAGTCATTAAATGTACGTACGATATATGCGCTTCACTGCTTAAAGCAGAACTGCATTGCATCTGAGCACCACAAACCAAAAATACTATTTAATCACTTAAGGACCGCCCCACGTACATATACTGCGGCAGGGCGGCCCTTAAGCACAAAATCATCTACCTGTATGTGATTTCTCTTCTTGGCTCTGGGGCATGTGTGCACGCCGCCGAAACCATGCTCCTGCTGTAATTGGACACAGCTGGAGACAATCAGTGGGTCTGGCAGCCGCGATGGCTGCCGGCCACCCGCGATCGTTCACTGGAGAGGCAGAACGGCATACTTGCCAACAGTCTTGATTTTCCCGGGACAATCCCGATTTTGGGACTCTCGTCCTGATTAATTTCCCAGGATTTTGCTTTTGTCCCGGGAAAATTGGGAATGTTTTAGGCAAAAAACGCCCGGTGGGCTACAAAAAGATGGCCGCCGCATTTCCCCTTGTGTTCAGTGGAGAGGGGAGGGGCAGCCAATCGGCTGCTCTCTTCAGTGTACAGTGGACAATTCTCTTGTATACTGAAGCCTATTGGCTACACGGCCCCGCCCCTCTCCACTAAACACATGTGAAAGGAATTGTAGCTGCTACTGCTGGGGACATAATACACTGTAATGAAGGAGATCGCCGCTGCCTGGGGATGCTGATGTGAGGAGGGCTCCGCTGCCTGGGGACACCACAGATATGAGGAGGGTTCTGCTGCCTGTGGACACCACAGATGTGAGGAGGGCTCTGCTGCCTGGGGACACCACAGATGTGAGGAGGGCTCTGCTGCCTGGGGACACCACAGATGTGAGGAGGGCTCTGCTGCCTGGGGACACCAGATGTAAGGAGGGCTCCGCTACCTGGGGACACCAGATGTAAGAAGGGCTCCACTGCCTGGGGACACCATAGATGTGAGGAGGGCTCCTCTGCCTGGGGACACCACAGATGTGAGGAGGGCTCTGCTGCCTTGGGACACCAGATGTAAGAAGGGCTCCGCTGCCTGGGGACACCAGATGTAAGAAGGGGCTCCGCTGCCTGGGGACACCAGATGTAAGAAGGGCTCCGCTGCCTGGGGACACCAGATGTAAGAAGGGGCTCCGCTGCCTGGGGACACCAGATGTAAGAAGGGGCTCCGCTGCCTGGGGACACATGATGTAAGGAGGAACTCCGCTGCCTGAAAAAGATGGCCGCCACATTTCTCCTTGTGTTCAGTGGAGAGGGGAGGGGCAGCAAATTGGCCGCCCTCTTCAGTGTACAGTGGACAATTCTCTTGTACACTGAAGCCTATTGGCTGCACAGCCGCGCCCCTCTCCACTGAACACACATGAAAGGAATTGTAGCTGCTACTGCTGGGGACATGATACATTGTAATGAAGGAGATTGCTGCCTGAGGATGCTGATGTGAGGAGGGCTCCGCTGCCTGGGGACACCACAGATGTGAGGAGGGCTCCGCTGCCTGGGGACACCACAGATGTGAGGAGGGTTCTGCTGCCTGGGGACACCACAGATGTGAGGAGGGCTCTGCTGCCTGGGGACACCAGATGTAAGGAGGGCTCCGCTGCCTGGGGACACCACAGATGTGAGGAGGGTTCTGCTGCCTGGGGACACCACAGATGTGAGGAGGGCTCTGCTGCCTGGGGACACCAGATGTAAGGAGGGCTCCGCTGCCTGGGGACACCACAGATGTGAGGAGGTCTCCACTGCCTGGGGACACCACAGATGTGAGGAGGGCTCCGCTGCCTGGGGACACCACAGATGTAAGGAGGGCTCAGCTGCCTGGGGACACCAGATGTAAGAAGGGGCTCCGCTGCCTGGGGACACCAGATGTAAGAAGGGGCTCTGCTCCCTGGGGACACCTGATGTAAGGAGGGACTCTGCTGCCTGGGGACACCTGATGTGATGAGGGGCTCTTCTGCTGGGGACACCAGATGTGATGAGGGGATCCCCTGCCGGGGACACCAGATGTGATGAGGGGCTCCACTGCTGGGGACACCAGATGTGAGGAGGGACTCTGCTGGGGGCAAATAATATAAATATAGTGCGGTGCTAGAGACTATGAATTATAGTATTCAAGTCAGCTCAAAAGTGACAATCTGAAGTGACAATTGAATTGTGATAACTTCAATAGTGACCAGTATGTATGATATATAGCAACTTATAACACATAATATATCATACAACTATATATCTATTAAGGTTTGTGCAAAAAAATAAATATATATATATCCCCACTGTGCCAATATTAAAATAAACTGAAATAAACTAAAAAGTAACAGTGCAATATAAATCATATGATGGCATAAGTCTGACTCGCAGACATATTATAGTCCATAAAACATCAAAATAAGTGAGATCTCTTGAAATAATGAAGTGACTTGTGTAAGTTGACTGCAGAAATTCACCACCATATGGAGAGAGGCTTACCGGATACTTTGGACCCAACTAGGCATATACCTAATGAGTCTTGAGTGCTTGTTGGTGTAAACACACCCAAAGGAGTATATGGCAACTTCCGAACTCCAATATGCACCGGAGCGAACAGAATATAACCTGGACTGGATGCTGGGGATATCCACCATATAGGATAGCTAAAGGACAGTAGTTCTTCCCCATATAGTATGGACCTAAGGAGAAAAAAAGGAAGCCTCGTAGTGTGATACCATCTTAAGAACGTTTAATAACCTCCTAGGCGGTAATCCCGAGTCTGGCTCGGGTTCAGTTTTTTCTGCTAGGAGCGGTAACCCCGAGCCAGACTCAGGCTGCATTGCAGGATACAGGGGGGGGAGTTACTTACCTTTTCCCCTGGATCCTGCGATGTCTCCCCGCTGTGTGAGCGAGCCGTCCGCTCGCTCGATTCACACAGTGCCCGAGTGCCGCCGATCTCCGTTCCCTGCGACGTTACGACGCACGGGAGCGGAGATCGGCGGCAAATTCAAAAAAGTTTAAAAACACAACACACATACAGTACTGTAATCTTACAGATTACAGTACTGTATACACAAAATACACATCCCCTTTTTCCCTAGTGGTCTGCCCAGTGCCCTGCATGTCATTTTATATAATAAAAAGATTTTTTTTTCTGCCTGGAAACTGGAGATTGTCCATAGCAACCAAAAAGTGTCCCTTTATGTCAAAAGCGGTTTTAGACCAGCTAGAAAACACTGATAAAAAATTAGAATCACAATTTATCATCAAACAATACATTTAATGACAGCGACTATTCTGCAACTTTCAGTGTTTTTGATTTGATTACATTATTGAATAATTTTTATATATATTTTTATTATATTATAATTTATGATTTTGTGTTTTAAACTTTATCATACCCGGGATGTCTACTAGACTCTGGTTCGGACAGATTTAAGTGAGTTATTCATAAGAATTGCATGCCTACAATTTAAAAACGCCAAATTTCCATGCAAAATAATTGTACCGCTTTCAGCACAAAATTCCAGCCAGAATCATACCGCCAGGGAGGTTAAAAAACATAAAAGTGGGTGCTCACATGTGAGAAGACATATGAAAGCATAAAATAGAAAACTGGCAACGCAGTGGCATCAGCAAGCCCTTCTCGATGCGTTTCTCCTAAACAGGCATCATCTGGGGATGTGCAGCAAGTTAACAAGACTTACAATTCAACCCTGCCACAAAGTTGGCAAGTTATTATTGCTCTCTGGGAAGGAAGGGGGTAAAACCTTCTGGAGCTGAAGTGGTTACCGTATATACTCGAGTATAAGCCGACCCGAATATAAGCCGAGGCACCTAATTTTACCACAAAAAAATGGGAAAACGTATTGACTCGAGTATAAGCCTAGGGTGAGAAATGCGCAGCTACTGTAAGTGGAAAAGAGGGTCAACAATGCCCATTTGCATGCCTCACTGTGCCTATTTGCAGCCATAGGTCCCCCAAACTTCAAACTGGTAGTTAATGGTTCCTAGATGCCCCCTATCTGCAGCCAAAATGTGGGGTCTCTGGACCCAAAGGGTCCTGAAATGACATTGCTGCAGATGGACACAGTTGAAAGACTTTGGGGCCCCTGAATCTTGGGTCCACTTAGTGCTAGGAATGCCATATTTGGTATACAAACCCAGTGAAACTAGCACTATAACATATCCAATGATGGGACTTAAAAAGAGAGAGAATATATATCCTTACAACAGTGTGGTACTGTGGATATAATTAATATAATGTGCCACGTCCTATATAAAGTTTCAAAAGAAGGGGAGAAGATTGGGACTTGGACTTTATAGGCACGGTACAAACAAGTATTGATATAGAAAAAAGTAATTTTATTATTAAAAATAATTTTTACATAGATGCATGTTTTAAAATCAATTTTAGCTTTGCCAACAATTGTTTTAGATATTCAAATGACCGCAAATAACATCAAAATAGATATGACCCTGTGGGTAGGGAGAGAGACCCAACTATCAAAGGTTGAGTAGTAGAAAGATGATTTATCCATCCACAAAGGTCGATGTAATAAGGCGATGATGTCATCAGAAACAAAACAGCATACATACAGGCTCTACATGTTTCGCGTACAGTTACGCTTCATCTGGAGCTGGGAATGTGAAGGTTGGCAGCTAGATAGAGTCAAAAAAGTGCACAGTAAATATACATACATATGATTGTTTGGAATTTACATTTGTATAACATACAGGATACATGTATGTAGCAGTATATACATATAGCAAATTCTATCGTTCCTAGTTCCGCAACCATAGTGGATGCTGGCCGCAATAGGCCCCCAATGGGTCCAGAGGTTGTTGCAACACAGTGGGGGCGCGCATAATATAGTATAATAGCAAGGCATGGGTGTGAATATTGAATAATAAAGGTAGACTTACTCAATAGTTCCAAAAATAAGAGGATAAGCAAATAATCCCCAATTATAGGCAACGCAGTGGGCCTTAGTTTGCAGAGAAGTGTAGACCCCGTCTGGACAGTATAGGAGGAAGTCTGTATCCAAGTGGTGGAACCAATGACCTAATTTAAATAATATTCCAGATATAGGTAAGAGCAATTACTTCTAGCCCATCTAGTAAGATATATTATAAGATAAAGTGTAAACTTACTGGTAGTTAGATGTTGTTAACCTCAGAAGAGGTAAAATAGAGATATTAGACGTACAATGGTAGGGCATACGTCACAGGAATCTCCCTACCCACAGGGTCATATCTATTTTGATGTTATTTGCGGTCATTTGAATATCTAAAACAATTGTTGGCAAAGCTAAAATTGATTTTAAAACATGCATCTATGTAAAAATTATTTTTAATAATAAAATTACTTTTTTCTATATCAATACTTGTTTGTACCGTGCCTATAAAGTCCAAGTCCCAATCTTCTCCCCTTCTTTTGATATCCAATGATGGGGTTCCTATCACCATGTGGCCCCGAGATACGGGGCTCCAAATTTGGTTCAGAAAATGTCAAGCACTTTTCTGCAGCAGAGAATGACATTTTCCGACCCGACTTTGGGGGCCCCGTATCTCGGGGCCACTTGGTGCTAGGAACCCCATTTGTTGTAGTGCTGGTTCCACTGGGTTTGCACACCAAATGTGGGGTTCCTAGCACCAAGTGGCCCCGAGATACGGGGCCCCAAAGTCAGTTTGAAAAATGTCATTCTCTGCTGCAGAAAAGTGCTTGACTTGAGTATAAGCCAAGGGGGGCATTTTCAGCACAAAAAATGTGCTGAAAAACTCAGCTTATACTCGAGTATATACGGTAATTCATTTTCAATATTCAAAGCAAACTTACCCATCCATCCATGTCTCCATGCTTTCTTTTGCTGAGAAAGCACTTTTAAAAAACTGACAGGTGGACACGATCGGTCCGTCCGTGTGAAAGGGGCCTAAAGATCAAAACAATTGAAAGGAGAGGGAACAATAGCCATATATTCTGCTTAAAGCAGAGCTCCAGTCCCCCAATTCGATTTTTTTTAAGAATCCACTCTAACTTGATCCACTCTATATGCAAGCTTTAGATTAGTGTTATTCATGGAGTCCTTTTTATTTATGTTTGAATTTAATAAAAGTACCTGGGTCTCGGAAGCAGGCAGGGTCCATCTCCACTTTGGGCATCTGAAGCCCTCTTCTATCTATTTCTGGGAATCGGTACAGCTGGCTACCCAGCATGCACCTTCCGATCTTGCGCCTGTGCAGTAATGTCACTGCATGGCGCTCCTTCCTCCTGAGTTTCAACATGTTGCCATAGCGGCACCGGCGGACGTTCCCGTCAATCATCGCGAGATCTCATCACTAGGCGATTCGCAAGGACTCCTGGGATACATGAGCCGCTATCCCAGGAGCCCTTGCGAATTGCCTAGTGACGTAATCGCCTAGGCGGATACTGCTGGAAGTGCAGGAGAAAGAAGGTAATTGAAAGTATTTCCTTTAAAAATAAAAAAGAAATTTCCATTGTGAAAAGGATGCTCACAGGGGATACCATAGGGAGGAAGTGTAGAAAATGGGTGGAACTCCGCTTTAAAGCCCAACACCAAGAAAAACCTTTATATCCTTTAGATAAAGCAGGGAAAGGTTAAAGATTCTGATGAAAACTAAATTCCATTTTATGGGGGGGTTGGGACTTCTCACAATGTTTGAAGTACTGTCTGCACTTTTTTGTCCCGGTGACAACAGCACCCCTCTATTTCTCCTACAGGCTCTACAGGAATAGAAATCAGGAAAAAGCTCCCCAATGGGTTGACAGGCAGGTCGCAGGTTAACAGGTTACAGGTATACTGATGAAGTTTAAAGCCTGGTAAGACTTAGGTTTATATAGTCAGTTTTCTTCCACCAAGAGCAATGAGTGCATACATGTCAGTGCACACGTCCCAAAACCCAATGGAAACACTCTAAAAAAAAAAGAAGAGACGGCCCATCAGCCTTGTGCATTACCCAAGACTGGTATCTTTATTAATACGTAAAAAGAAGTTTACTCACAAACAAACCAATGATAAAAGCATTTTAGGGTTCATAGTGAACACAAAGCAAATAGGTCACCGTGACTGCCCAGCAAGCCAAAAGACCTTCCATATGGCTGACACGTTTTGAGGGGAGATCCCTCTTTGGCTCTGAGGAAGAGGGGCTCTCCCCTCAAAATGCATCAGCCATCTGGAAGGTCCTCCGGCTTGGTGACCTGGATGCTTTGTGTTCATTATGGACCCTGATATGCTTTTATCATTGATTTGTTTGTGAGTATACTTCTTCTTTTTAGTTATTATTAAAGATACCACTTGGGTAATGCACAAGGCTGGTGCACCCTCTCTTCTTGTTTTACAATGGTATTTGGAGAATACAGTCACATGGCTTTAACAAAGATTATGTGATTGATTGATTGATCTATATGTTAAAGCTTTGTGAAAGTAGCCTATTATCAGCAAACAAAAATTGTGTTGCTGTTTTTGTAATGGATAACTATACCCATGAATAAAAGTTGTATACATTACAGTCTACCAGTCTTTGGATGTGGTGGCTACATTAATTTTCATTTTTTAGGTAAAGTACAATTTTTACAAGTACAAAAAAGAGGGGTTATGTGAAATAAAGGGCTCAACTCTACACAAAAACAGATGTACTAGTAACGGTGTCTAGGGAACATTGAGCTCCCATGTCCCAAACTGCAATGTTGTTGTTTTCCTGTCCAATGTGTCAACCAAGAACAAAAATGGCATCGGGTATCCTTTTAGATCGACATTTTGCTCTCCACAACTTTCATTGCTATATAGTGTTTCTGTCAATTATATGAAACCTGAATAAAAGAAAACAAGATGGGAGAGCGCATGCGCGGGATCTCGAAAGCAGGCATGCTCTGAGCGAGCTTCACACACCGCTGGCCCAAAGAAGCCATAAACAGCAGAAAAAAGCGAGAACGCTCAGCGGGGACAGACCGGAGCATACCCCGAGACGGTAATGCACCGATGGGAGACAGGTCAGCCCAAAAGACAGCCGTACAAGCAACCTAACCATAACTGAGCAGCGGGGCCCTCCCCTGGACAGAAAACCCTATCAAGAGGGTGACGGAAACGAGGGGAACCATGAGGAGGCACAGGCTCAGAAACAACAAGAGCCCAGCAGAAGGCAGCCAAGCAGGTCCAGCCTGACCACATCAGGGATCCCTTCTCCTCTCAATCCTCAGGAGATCTGGAAGCAGACCACCAGGGTGAGTCCCCATCACAGCCCCCATCACCTGCCACATAGAGACATTCAAGAGCCTGTAGACTCCCCAATGTTCACTATGGACAGGAATGTGTCAGAGATGACAGACTTTATCTTCAGCCAACCCAGCCCTGACAGTGAAATGCCTGCACCCCAACCTGAACACTATGCTGGAGATGCAGTGCTGCTCACACGCTTTTCTACAATGCTGCAGCAGGAGCTATCCAAAACATGTGCCATAATAACCACTGATCTCAAACGTGACATCCAGGGCATACGAGAAAGATTTGAGATGGTCGAATCCAAGGTGGACAGCATGGTCGCACAGGTTAATCAGAATTCTAATATGATAACTGACCTGCAGGACAGACTGGACGAGGCGTATACAAAAATCGAAGATTTAGAGAACTGGTCCCGCAGATACAATGTGTGCATAAGGGGACTTCCTGAAATCCATAATGATTTAGAAGGAGCCATGAGAGGCCTAATGAAAGACCTGATTCCTGAATTAAACACACACCAGATGGAGATCGATAGAATACATTGTGCCCTAACTGCCCCTAGGTTGGATTGGCCTACCACGCAATATAATAGTAAAGCCGCACTATTACCTCATAAAAGAGAAGCTGATGCTGGCCGCCCGCAATAGACCGGATCTAGTACTACTTTGAGCGCCTATCCAGCTTTTCACAGATTTAGCCCCATCCACGGTGCAAAAACGGAGAAGCATGAAGACTTTACTGCAACAGCTCGTTAACAAACAGATTAAATACAGATGGGCATTCCCATTCAAGTTGTCATTTTCCTACAAAGGCAGATCCCATTCCTTTTCTACTTTCCAAGATGGCGAAGATTTGTTGCTGGAATTGGGGATCATCACACGAGATTCCCACGCCGCATCCCCCTCCCGTCAGGCAAATCGTCCTATCTCCCCATTGTGGCAGGACCGTAAATCATTACCGGCAAGAAGGTCTTCTCCAATTACCTGAATCCAGTCTGACTCAACTTCTTCCTAAATAGGGGTTGATAAAGTTCCCCCCAGTTGGACTGGATGTCACCTACCATTGACGATGGATCAACCACGATTGTCCCTGTTGCACATTAACTGTGCGGTTCACAGTTCCACTTGGTTAATTGAATGAGTAAATGTTTATTATTAGTAATGTTGCACAGGAGTGCCGCGCGGTGCCCATCTCCTTGAGGCGATAGTGCGGGGCCGGTAAGTTACCTGCATGCTCTGGATCTCGGATCCATGGGGAATAGAGACTAGTTTTGATCACAGCAATTCCGCATGGTTATACCAGTTATAGTTGGATTTCTGTCTACTCACTAATGTGTTTTTTGACCTTTGGGCCGGGGTGGACATACATGCCCCCCAATAGCAAGACTACCTTCCTCTGCTGATAGAGGTACCCTTGCACATTCATTCCTGGACATCGTATCAGGGTGGGGTTTCTACCCACACAAACAATAGCTATTCAATATATATTAAGCGAGATGACATGGTCCTAAGGCCAATTGTTCAATTTTACTTCATTTATCTATTCTTTTTTCTTCCCCCTCTTCCCTCCCCCCCCCCTGGTTCCTGCCTCCACACTCAGACCTCAAGAGCCGATCCTGGATGGTATGGAAGAGGTTGCCACCCGTCATAGGGGTTCCACCAGATAACTACATGATACAAGGTAAGAGTGCTCTGCCCTACTACGATGGGTAAACCATATCCCACTAACTACTCCATAATCACCCACAACATCGATGGCTTTAACTCCCCAATCAAAATAACTAAAGCTTTCCAATATTATCATGTACAGAGAGACGATATTCTCTTATTACAGGAAACACATTTTTTCAAAACTTCTCCTAGATATCGGAATATCAAATATCCACAGTATTATTTATCCTCCGGCTCAGAAAGAAAAGGGGGGGGGGTGGTTTGCTTTTCAAAGCGGACCCCTTTCACCCCCATCACTATAGTAAAGGACAAAAACGGACAATATATTATGACAGTTGGACGACTTCATGACCAATTGGTTTCATTCATTTCATATTATGCCCCTAATTCTGGACAGGTAGAGTTTTTTAGCAAAATGTTCAAGATATTGATGCCCAAAATACAGGGACAGGTAATCATGGGAGGCGACAGCAATATACCGTTAGATCGGATAATGGATAAATCAGATCCCACAAAAATTATATTTAAGCAACCGCCCAGCGACAGCAGTAAGGTAGCCCAATTACTCCACCTATATGACTTGATTGACGTCTGGAGAGAGACAAATTCTTCTGTTAGAGACTACACACATTTTCACAGGTGCATCATACATATTCCCGGATAGACCACTTTTTAGAACATACCTCCTTACTCTCGTACATAGCGTCGGCGAACATACTATCCACTCCCTGGTCTGATCACCCTCCGATCAAACTATCATTAACAGACCTCTGGACAAAACCGCACCCCTCCCCATGGCGGTTCAATGTGGGCTTATTAAATGATTCCATATTGTATACAGAAATTGAGAAGGAATTACAGGAGTATTTTTGGGTCAATAAGTCGTCGGACACATCCCCTACAATAAATTGGGTGGCACACAAAGCTACTATATGGGGCCTCTAGATCACTTGTCAATACCTCAATTATAGAAGAAAACTATAAGGTTTTATTAAGGTGGTATATGGTACCAGCTAGACTGGCAATATTTGTGCCCAGGGCTACTCCAGAGTGCCTTCGGGGCTGTGGTCCGGTGGGAAATGCATACCATATATGGTGGACGTGTCCCAAGGTACAGAGATTTTGGATCAGGGTCTACAATTTTATATACACTCACACAGATTAACTTGACCAAATCCGCAAAGCACGCACTCTTGGGTAGCAGGGTAGAAGAAGCCTCAAAAAAACAAAAAAGGCTCCTCACGTTCATATTCATCTCAGCTAAAATTACAATAGCAAGGAACTGGAAGTCTGCAGCCCTTCCATTCGACCAACTTAAACAAAAAATGTCCTGGCTTATGCTAAATGAAAGACTAACAGCTACCATGCAGGATAAAATTAAGTTGTTCAATAAAATATGGGACCCATGGATTAGATACTTGATGAATGACCCCTGGACAATTACTAACCAGGACCCTTCCTGAAGAACATGACAAGGAGCGTGGAGCCCCCCCCCCCCCCCCCCCCCCCAATCCTGTCTATTATTCCCTCCTAGTTCATCTTTCCTCCCTCCTATTACCTATTCCCCTGTTCCCTCCGTAGGACCTTGGCATTGTGGGATCTGGAGGGCGCCCCTCCGTGGCTTGGAGGACCGGGCCCACCCAGAGGATTACTGGGGGTTGGGCGTCTCCTGGCTTGAGGGGCATGCTCTAGGACCTACATCATGAAACAGACATAACCCTACAGAGTATAGTATACTGCGCAAGGTGGAGAACCCACAGTATAGTCAGTTATATAAACCACAATCGATAAAGTAGATAAGGCAAAGTTGTTACCAGAACCTTAGATAAATAGTCTTAAAAGAACAAAAGATATACTGTTCATACCCATACAGTATTATGTGTTTGAAAAATTGTGCATACTGTAAGCTGTTAAAAATTATGCCAAGGTCTTTATCCTGTACTGTGAAAAAACTTCAATAAATACCATTGAAAATAAAAGAAAACAAGATATATTGCATAAAGCAATTTGTCAAAGCCCTGCTTTTATTTTTACCCCAAACTGGAAAAAACTAAATTAGTTACTACTATACATATAACAAATACTTCCTTTTTCTCCAGTTTTTACACCAGAGGCTCAATGGGATATCCAGTGTAAAACAAGCACTACAGTATATACAAACACCTATCTGTCAAATAATCTTTGTTGTTTGGGAAAACACATTAAAGTAATTTCAGAAGTCTGCTACCAGGATGATTGCCAGATTTGTGGCTTTTACTTATTTTCTGGTGCTCACTCCCCTTGCCAATTGCAGGTCTTAAATCTTTGAGACACCAGGGAAGAAAAATTGGTGAGGTGGTACAGAAACATTATAGTCTATGGAAGTCAGTCAATGAAATAGGGAGCAGTACTAAGCTACTCTAGGATAAGACTGCATGCAGCATGCTCACTCAGAGTTTGCCTCACCTATGGCCTTTAAAAGGAATTATTTTCACTTCTTGCCCGGATTACTACATACTCCTTATTCCCTACAGGCATTATGCTAACTTGGATTATCTGATCAAAAATACAAGTTGAAAGTTGCATATAGTTTGTCGTTTGTCACAACACATTTAAATTTTGGGAAAAGGACAGGGAATCAACTTTGTTCAGAAAATAAATAGTTCATCTGATACCTACTGTACATGCTTTAAAGGCTTGGTAATCCAAGAATAGGAGTTACATATGCTTATGTATGGTTCACGATTAATTGTGTGTTCATTTGACAGATGGGGGTCACAAAATTATATGGCAGTAAGCCAATAGAGTACATAGCAAATAAAACATCTGTTATATCAGTACTTTCTAAATAATCACATGGGATAAATTAAAATATGAACACATTGTTATCTGCTTACTTTTCTCAAACATTAATGTTTGGTGTCGGTAGTTAATTAAAAAATGACAATGTCTCATTTGAATTGTCATTTGTTATATAAATAACTGTGCAAGTTAATTAAAGAATAAGCAACTCTTTCTTTCCCTGAAGTGATTATTGACACTCTGTGGATTAATTTAACAGTCCAACTAAATCAGACTGTTGGGGCATTTCTGTTCTAAAGCAGTATGAATCACTTGTATACCAGCCTGTAATCAGTGGCATCACTAGGGTTGGTGTCACCTGGTGCGGTAAAACATGGTGTCACCCCCCCCTCCTGCCTAGGCTGCCCCCCATCTGCAGGCAGTGCACGGTCACGGGGCGCACCCAAAACTAGCCCCTGTTAGGGTAGTATAGACGGGTATAGTGTCAGGTTGGGGTGGTATGGGGTAGGTTGGGGGTGGTACAGGGCAGGTTGGGGGTGGTACAGGCCTGGTGGGGGTGGCACAGGTTAGGGTATGAGTGGTATAGTGGCAGGTTGGGGTGGTATGGGGTAGGTTGGATTGGTATATTGGCAGGTTGGGGTGGTACAGGGCAGTTTGGGGTGGTACAGAGCAGGTTGGGGGTGGCACAGGGCAGGTTGCGGGTGGTACAGGGCAGGTTGGGGTGACGCAGGTTAGGGTATTATAGAGTGGTATGGTGGCAGGTTGGGGTGGTACAGGGCAGTTTGGGGTGGTACAGGGCAGGTTGCGGGTGGTACAGGGCAGGTTTGGGGTGGTACAGAGCAGGTTTGGGGTGGTACAGGGCAGGTTGGAGGTGGTACAGGGCAGTTTGGGGTGGCACAGGGCGGTTTGGGGTGGCACAGGGCAGGTTGGGGTGGCACAGGGCAGTTTGGGGTGGCACAGGGCAGTTTGGGGGTGGTACAGGACAGATTGGGGTGGCACAGGGCAGTTTGGGGTGGTACAGGGCAGATTGGGGTGGTACAGGGCAGTTTGAGGTGGTACAGGGCAGGTTGGGGGTGGCACAGGGCAGGTTGGGGGTGGTACAGGGCAGGTTTGGGGGTGGCCCAGGACAGGTTTGGGGGTGGCACAGGGCAGGTTTGGGGTGCTACAGGGCAGGTTTGGGGTGGCACAGGGCAGGTTGGGGGTGGTACAGGGCAGGTTTGGGGGTGGCACCGGGCAGGTTTGGGGTGGTACAACGCAGGTAGGGATGTGTGACAGTGTGCTGTGCAGTAACTTATAGCATACCTCATGCTTGCAGATAAAGACACGGGCGGGTGGGCGGGGCTGCTGTGTTCTCTGGTCTATCTCCTTCAGCTTTTTATATAAAATAAAAACTCATTGTTGAAACACTTGTTAACGGCTGCAAAAGCATGTATTCCAGCACTTTGGAAGAGCCAAGCCACTGATTAAATCTGACTGGCTCGCTAAAATTACGGAAATTCAGGAAATTGAATACCTTGCGATTTCACTGAAAGAACAGAGTGAGAAATATTGGAGGATATAGACTCTTTATATTTATATAAATACCAGTCCCCTTTAGCATTGGAGGGTTAATCCCTGAGATTCGAAGGGTGATATGCAAAGATCCAAGAGGGATTCCAGGCAAGGGGTTGGTGGGCTCCTGTTTTTTTTTTTTTTTCTGTCTCCCCGTTTTCTTCTTTTTTTTTCTTTTAGTTATTTTTTTTTTTATTATTTTTGTGTGTATGTTGTTTTCTTAAAGAAAGAAAAAAAAAAAAAGGAATAAGAAGCACATACCCCTATCTGAATAGGGAGGTAAAACAGTTGTCGAGATTAACAGTTAGACAGTAGGCTATATAGTAGAGTGGTATATGTCTTCCTTTTTAACATTTATGTAAGCTTGACTTATATTTGCAATATGTTTACATTTCTTTATTTATTTTTTTAACTAGATGGTGTATTGCAGTCTACAAACATCTTGGTTGTTCGGTAACGCTCTGGTGATATAGTAATGATGCTATTTCATACATAAATAAAGGAATTATAAAAAATGTATATATTTTCTGTTTAAAAATAACACAAAAGCACAAACCCCCAAAACAACCCATTTTTGGAAAGTAGTCATTAGGGACGATATTGAAGATGGTATATTGTATGTCCTAACAGAAGTGGGTCTACTTCTGTGAGGCTGCATATATACATACATGTGTTTGTGCTGGGAGCATGCTCTTCTACCTGGTGTAAGGAGGCACTCTGAAGGTGACAGCTGATATAAGGAGGCTCTCTGATGGGACATCGGATGTAAGGGGGCACTATGATGGGGACACCTTATGTAAGGAAGCAGTTTGATGGGGACACCTGATGTAAGGGGCAGTGGCATCGCTAGGGGGTGGCTTTTGGGGCTATAGCCCCGAATCTGGGGCCCATAGCCCCGAGTCTCTGCAGGGGTCCCCAAGGGGAGGGGAGGCCCTCTGGGAACCCTGATTTAAGGGGGAGGCTCTCTGGGGACCCTGATTTAAGGGGGGCCTCTCTGGGGACCCTGATTTAAGGGGGAGGCTCTTTGGGACCCTGATTTAAGGGGGAGGCTCTCTGGGGACCCTAATGAAAGGGGAGGCTCTCTGGGGATATATACACACACACACATTATATACATGTGTATGCCCGCCCAAGCGTATGACTTTCTTTACTGCGCTGCTATGGGCTCTAGCCCCAGATCTTTTGTAAACCTAGCAACGCCCCTGGTAAGGGGTACCTCTGATGCGGACACCTGATATAAGGGAGCAATATGATGGGGACACCTGATGTAAGGGAGAAATCTGATGGGGCACCTGATGTAAGGAGGCACTTTGATGGGGACACCTGATGGTAAATATTATTGAAATTCAATGGAAATTGTACATTCCTTATTTTTTGATAGACATAAAATGACCACATAGATATTAGGATCTGAGCAATAGAACAAATAGATTCAGATCATTGATGGAAGAAGAAAAAATACTGAATGGATCTTGTATAATAATGGGAATAAAAATTTTGCGCCACAGATGGGGAGTTAAATCTAAAATTGGTGCAGAGACTGTATGGTTGCAGAGTATATGGCTGTATATATACAATACGCACAGGTGAGGAGACTATACGAGCAATATATAAGCAAAGTCCTTAAACTTTTTTTATTTGTGGATAGTTTGTATAGCTAAGGTATGTCTCTGTGTTGAATAAATGACATGAGAAGAGTAATAATCACATGGATGCTGATAATGTTACTTTTCTGTATTTCCCTGTTATGTCAGTTATGGTATACACAGTCTGTAAAAATGATAAAGGTATTCATTTGTTTTACTTATTGTGTAATAAAGTGCTAGTTGTTGATCAGTGGCTCTCGCTCACAAGATTTATGACAGGAAGGGACTGAAAGATAAGTTGTTTGCATTGAGTTATACATTTCCAGCAAGATAAAGATTCTACCTGAAAGGTATTAAACTATGCAGTTAATAAGTACCATAATAAAAATACTTACCAAAAATATGATAATGTTTCATGTTGACAATAATGAATAATAAAATGGCATTCTGAATGCAGTAATTATTATGGGGTATTTTTTATAAAATATTTCACTTTTTCCTTTAAAGTTTAAATTACAAAGTACATATAAAGCCTAACTAAATGACATTAAGCCCAGGTTCACACTGAACTTGCGGGAATGAAGCCGTGTGAGTTCAGCTGAACTGGCACAATTTCACTCCCGCATTTCAGTCCCGATTTCGGACACAATTTCAGGGACATCTGTGCAGGTTTCTGGACAGATGTCAATGTAAATCGCAGCCTAAAATCGCAAAAAGTAGTACAGAAACTACTTTTAAGAAATCGTTGCAGCGCCGCAGATGCAGCATCACACCGATTAGGACGGTGCCATTGACTGCAATTGCCACCAATTTGACATGTCAAGTCGCATGTCAAAACGCTCCAGTGTGAACCAGGGCTTCAGGGAATTTTTGGTAAACATTTTCACCCAAGATTCACAGAACTCAAGATCTCAAATCTCAAGATTTGCCAATTTTATTTTTTTTGCAAATTCTGGCGGATAACACACAGGTCAAACATATTTCA